>OX243893.1:64496060-65696060 GCA_945859665.1 Anorthoa munda | reverse complement strand
TGACGTTTTCGAATGTGCAACTAGCCTAATCTTTTGCTTGACAATTAAACAGTACCTCTAAAATATTAACTTTAAAACTTTCGCGTTTCATAATGGAAAACAATATATAACATTATATAAACAATATATCACGAGAATTTAACCCGATGATTTAGATTATTCATTTACCTATGGACCACGGTCGTTGCAACACGGCCGAAACGTTGGGTTAAATAGGTAAATAAATAATCTAAATCATCGCGTAAAATTCCCGTGATATATTGTTTTCCACCTCTAAAATAGTTTAATTGAAAAAACAATTAGTTTATATTTGAAAACCAACCACGCAACGGATTTTAATACGGTTTTCACTAACAGAGATAGCAATAAAATGAGGAAAGTTTTTGTATATAATATATTAATTTGTTTCGTGCGAATCCGGGGCGGATACAGAACTACCGCGAAGATTGACTTGCGCTTTCAAATAAAATATTTATGCGGTATTGACATATTCGCTAAGTTTTACTCCGCGAAAGTAGCTTTCGCGTTAACCTAATTCTCCAAAATATTCGTAGTTCGGCATCACAATAGGTAGTTTCTTTTACTGACATCGTATTTTCGACAAAAAATATCGGGTTATTGCGAATCGGGCGAATTGTCCACTATTAAAAATATTCATTTTTCTGTGTCGATTCGCCCGATGTTCATTTATCGACGGGCGAATTAACCACTCCAAAATTATTTAGTGGACCATTCGCCCGAATTTTATTTTAGAGAACAAATATTATAAAAGTACAGTCATGCTCACCCGTCTCGGTAATAATATGCAGAATTAATCGAAGTTAATAGATATTGTACAAACTAGAAAAGCAATTTAAACTACCAGGAGGCCAGAATCATGAAGAAGTATTTGCAGAGCTAGAATCATTAGCGGTAGAGACTAATGGAGTACTAGGGCTTCCGAATCGAAAATCGCCCGGTACACTTTTTACCGCACATGATTCCAGCCTAGCTTCCTCATGATTATAATCTCCTGGTACTTAAGTTAGTCTTTACCGGTACCGAAATGACCTGATAGCATATAGAGCTGTCTCTTTCATTTTTTTTGTAGCGAATATTGCTGTCTCCCTCTTATTGCTTTTTCGCCTGTTTATCATATCTAACGTTCAAATCTCAACGTACTCTCGTACTCTTTTTACCGCTTTTTCTTTTGATTCATTGGCGACAAAACACTAAGAGGGAGTCTTATGAAAATCGGTCACAAATCCCGACCTTGGTATAATGCAGAATGCGCCCACGCAGAGGCCATTTTGGACGTATTGGGGCCAAGCTGGCATCACACCCTCCGGGTAGTAAACAGTTTTGGTCCCTGTCTAAAGCGGTTGAAACGAATTTCTGTCGTCCCACATTACCTCCAATGCTGAAACCTGATGGGTCGCTGGCTGACTCTGCGAGTGAGAAAGCAAATTTATTTGCATCTCTCTTTGCTAGCAATTCACGTCTGGACGCTGGCTCCAAGCAACCACCTACTGTACCTCATTGTGACTCTTCGATGCAGGAGATCGCTGTGCACACTAAAGAGGTCCGGAGAGTATTGTGCAGTCTAGACGTGAACAAGGCCAGCGGGCCTGACGGCATTCCAGCGAGAGTGCTGAGGCAGTGTGCGCCTGAACTGTCTCCTGTATTGACACGCTTTTTCCGCCTCTCTCTTGTAAAAAGAATGGTGCCGAAATCCTGGAAGCTTGCAAATGTGCAACCAGTGCCCAAAAAAGGCAACCGTGCAGACCCTGCCCATTACCGTCCAATCGCCATTATCTCCATTTTGTCCAAAGTTATGGAAAGGGTACTCAACAGTAAGTTGCTGACGTACCTTGAAAACAATAATCTCCTCAGTGACCATCAGTATGGCTTTCGCCGGGGACGGTCAACTGGCGATCTTCTTGTGTATGTCACGCACTGCTGGGGCGAAGCCATCGAGAGACACGGCGAAGCACTTGCTGTGTCGCTTGATATCTCGAAGGCCTTTGACAGGGTCTGGCACGCGAGTCTACTCAGTAAGCTTCCTGCGTATGGCATCCCCGCTGGTTTTTGTAGCTGGATATCAGACTTCCTCAGTAAACGGTCGATCCGAGTAGTCATTGACGACTGCTCCTCTGACCTTATGGCTATTGATGCCGGAGTTCCTCAGGGGTCTGTTCTCTCTGCAACTCTTTTCCTGCTGCACATCAATGACCTACTTCTGCCTGGTATTGTTGGGTATGCAGATGGCAGTACTGTCTCAGAGAGATACCTGTCCAGCGCAAAAACCAGCGTGGATGAAGTTCGTTCCTTGATAGAGGCTATGGTGGAGCGGACAGATTTGACCTTAAGCCTTGTCTCCCAGTGGGGTGATGACAATCTGGTCTCCTTTAACGCCACCAAAACACAGGCGTGTCTTTTTACCGCTAAAAGGAGTCTTTTCGATCATACTCCTACTTTTCGGGGTACATCTGCTCCTGTGACTGATCGGCTCGAGCTCCTAGGCATTGAGTTGACATTCAATCTCAACTTCGGCGCCTCCATTGAGTACAAAGCCCAAATTGCGGCCAAAAAACTGGGCATCCTGAATAGAGTGAAGCGATACTTTACGCCTGGACAGCTTTTAACCCTTTACAAAGCGCAAGTCCGATCCTGTATGGAGTATTGCAGCCACCTTTGGGATGGCTCAGCTAAGTATCAGCTTGCCGCGCTTGACTCGGTGGAACGCAGAGCCAAGAGGCTCATCGGCGACGTTGAACTGGCGGATGCCAAGCTACATAGCTTGGCTCATCGCCGCAAAGTTGCCTGCTTGTCGGTCTTCTACAGACTGTACTTCGGTGAGTGTGCTCAAGAACTCCACGACGTCATCCCACCAGCCCCCTTCTACCATCGGACATCTAGACGCACTGCAAGTTACCATCCTTACCTTGTTGCCATTCCACCAATTCGCACCAAGCGCTTCCAGACATCCTTCATAATGCGCACAGCGAATGAATGGAACTCACTACCTGCGTCCGTGTTTCCGAACGCCTTCAACCCGAATCTCTTCAAAGTTAGAGTGAACAGGCTTCTTCTGGGTAAACTCACTCCATCGTCGACTCTGTCTCTGTCACCTCTGACCTAGACTAGAGTCAAGAGCAAACCCATCACAAAAAATTAAAAATATAATGAATTTATAGCTGCAGGCCCAAAATGTTTGTCTTAATTTTGATAAGTATAACGCTGATTTATGTTTATATAAGGATAACTAACGATAATATGATGATCGCGAACTTACTAAACTGTGCTGTGTGTTAAAAAACAAAAATATATGATCAAACAATGTTATTGTCTCAGAAAATGGTGTCAATATTATTGCAGCCTATGTTTCAAATTTTTGCTACTGTAGCTCCCTTTTGCAGAACTGGGTGATAAAAATCAATGTTCAGAAGCTCCTAGTTCATTCATGCTGCTAAATTCTTTGTTCTAGAACTTCAACCTCAATACAAAGCCCAGTAGAGTGAATATTATAACCTACAGTGTGAATTTGATATCATATAAATCTCAAACCTGCATTGTAGTACATACAATAAAAGTAATTTAGGGATCTGCAAAACAATGCTAGAAACCCTTGCTTTTCTTCTGGTATACTTAACTATTTATGATCTCTGAAAATCAACTTAGAGGGCAATGGCAATGCACCTACAGGTTGTAACTTAAAAATTAATCGTCAAAAAAAACAATGTCTGTTAATATTAATTCTCAAGAAAATAAAAACGACGACAAATAAACTTTTGGCTACCTGTGACAGTGGCTTGTTCCCTTGTCTAACCATGTTTTTAATCTGATGATGTATTTCTGTTACCGCTATAACAACAAATACTAAAGACAGAATAAGATAAATATTTAAGTAGGGTTCTCATAAAACAAACGTGATTTTTTGCCGTTTTTTGCGATAATGGTACGGAACCCTTCGTGTGCGAGTTCGACTTGCACTTGGCCGGTTTTCCTTCATGCTCCCTAACTGCGTATCTAACACACTTTATATTGAAAAGTTATTATTTCCTAACATAAAGCACTGCAGACTCCATAGTAGTTCTACAAAAAGTAATTTTACAAGCTGAGGAGTTAACTTTATCTCATATGCATAACAGAAACCATAGGAAGTAAAATAGTCACAATTTCCTATCCTATGCAGAACAGCGCGGCAAAGTAGATCGCGCGGGACCATAATGCAACTAAAAGTGCGTATAAAGATGCAATTACAACTACAGTGCAGTCAATGGTGGTCTAAAATGCCATGCGAAACCATTATGCAACTAATAGTGGCAAAAAAGATACAAATCTAACTATTGTGCAGTTAATGGTGCCCTAAGGTATCACAAAAATACCTAAGGTTTCTACTGCGTTTAAAGCTATAGTTTTAGCTGTTATCGAACTCGTGCCTAATTCTGACTCCCTTATGCCACCCCTATAGACACTGGAGCTTTAAGGAAAGCTGCATTTTTCACTAGTGTGCTAGTTGGGAACCCAAAATATCGTAGTGCAGTTTGTAATAAAGATGGCTCCCGCGTCGAGCGTCGGCGAATGAATTGTGTGATTGTGATGAAAGTGATAGTGATCATTGTTGCGCGACGCGGACGGTGCTTCGAGCTAGCCGCGCGCCGTTGACAGCGTGAGCCGTGGGGACTCTGGGTCGGCTGCCGCGGATTTATCTGTACCTAATGTATCGCGCGTAAGTTGTCTCGCGAATAGACCCGCTCCCTGTTTAGTAACGCCGTGAACAATTTAGCTATATTAAGTGACTTTTTTTTTCTCGGTTATGTTATAATTTATATTTCACCGTCAAGTCGTGCGTGGCGCGTCGTTTGGCTGAGCAGTAAATGGCACAGCCGCCATATCGAGTGCGGCGGCAGCGTGTACGTGACTGCCGCTACTGGCTAGCGAACGTGTCGGGTCGGTAGTCTATCAGAGGTCATTACAACAATTATTATTACACGATGTAACTCATTACGATCGCAGGGAATGCTACGTGCATGAAGTGTGTGATGGAACTGCAATACTTTTACAGATTTCGATAAAGAAGTTTCTGTCTTCGCTTCGTAAGCAAGCATCACCGAGTTTCTGCTTTATTCTCAACGACTAATGAAAAAATGTGAGTATTAAATGTTAGCGGCCTCTATTGTGCTGAGTCACGACGACGCAGTCGGCAACACGACCGCGCCGCTCGAGCGCGCGGCTGTCGCGGCGGCGGCGTTCTGCGCATTGTGTTCAGTTGTGCCTCGCTCACTAACTTATTGAGCAATACACTACGAGTGTCTTCCGATCCGGCCACCGAAAGTTTGTGGATAGCAGCAACTGCTGACGACATTATCCGGAACAAAATACAACCAAGAGTCTGTACTCAAATTAAGAATTAATTATCTTTAAAATAAGTGACAAGACATTGGAACGGTTTCAGTTCAAAACAGATAGCGCTCTGGTGTTGATGATGTATGTAAGCAATAAACTTGCAGACAGACCAACAGTTTCGCGTTGTGTTAAGATCTTTTTACCCGACTGCCGAAGGAGGGTAATGTGTTTATCAGTCTATGTATGTATGTATGTATGTATGTATGTATGTATGTATGTATGTATGTATGTATGTATGTATGTATGTATGTATGTATGTATGTATGTATGTATGTATGTTTGTTCCTATGTGGCGTTCCAGAGACCAAACGCGTTGACCGATTTTGATGATTCATACGTCAATCGATTCGTCTTAACCTTGCGAGTGTCATAGGCTACATTAAAATTGGAAAATAGAAAAATGGCGGCTTTTGGGCGCCATATTGTGGGGGGCCAATTTTATTTTTCTTCCAAACCCATCGTGTGGGATATCAAAATAAAGGGTTTTTAAAGGTGATTTCAAAAATATATAACACTTATATATTTAAATGTACCTAATTCGAAAAAAATGTTAACTAAAAAGTTATAAATAAAAAAATTTATTAAAAAAATCAAAATACCCGACTGCTTAAAAAGCGAACTAAAAAGACGTAAACAAGGAGAAAATCATGCTGTGCAGTCGGAGGATACATCTGGTTTTGGTCAGCCAGCTCGCGAATATGTATCCTCCGACTGCACAGCATGATTTTCTCCTTGTTTACGTCTTTTTAGTTCGCTTTTTAAGCAGTCGGGTATTTTGATTTTTTTAATTATTTTTTTTTTTATTATTTAATAGTCCCAGCGAATTCGGGAACAATGAAAGAACAAGTCGCCCGATGCAGACCTTGACCTCGTACCGTCTAAGAGGTACAAGCGTTCCTTAACAATTAATTAAAGATTAGGAAGAATTAAAGCGTACGGATATTTAAACTAAAGTAAAAATAAAAACACAATAACGATGCTTAAAATCGCAAATAGTAGATTACAAGGCAATGCATATGTAGGAAGTAAGGAGTAGCAAGCAATCGCTGATGCGGCAGATGTGGCGCCAGCCTCGACCAGGTAGCGCTATGTGTGCGCTGAGCTTTTCATTAACTTTAATGTTCTTTTTAAACATGTCCAGCTTCATAAATTCATACAGAATACAACAGCAGACTGGGTATGTCCAGCTGTGTTCATTAAAGATATTCTTACAATACGATTGTCGTATTTATTTCGTGTTTGAAGCTTCCAGTTACTTTTTACTAGATTGTTACATTTGATATCACAGTCGGGTAGTAAAGTTCAACTAGCAATTATACTAATGGTTTCTGATTTAATGATTTTCTTATTGTATACGTGTTTTGAAATTGCTCGAGCTCAGCTTAGCAAGATAAAAATTAAAAAATATTGTGCTTTCGCAAAAAAACAATGTTAACAGTTATCCAATATATAGCTCAGTACTAATATGTATTAATTTAATTCTACAATGAAACATAAAAATTAAGTAATGGAAACAATGACGGTGATTACAACTAGATTACTTACTCTTTGGCCCTGTAGTCTTTAAGCAAATAGACGGCGTGTTTCGGGTTGCTGCGTAATTTTTCGGCTGATGTTATCACCCTCTTCAGACCCTGCGAGGTGGCAGACTCCTCGCCTAGCTCGTCGATCAGTGCTGCCACCTGCTCCTGCACGACCCTGTCACGAACAATTTTACAATTAGTCATTTTGTTTAAAACTGTAGTCTATTCATTATTCAAGTATTACACACAATTGAAATACAGATTTAGACAAAGCTTAATTGGTATTTTTTTAGACACAAAAAGGTACAAAGGTAGTATTGGCTCGGCGTCCACCGGACTGCCACCCGACGGTAAATATCTTGAAATATACTAGGGGAAAATTTCTTATCTTCGATTCTCTTTTGTTTTTTTCTGAATGTAGTCATTTGTTTGCTTCGTGTCGGAACGTGTTCTCGAAAATGGAGAAAAACGAAGTGCGAGTCGTTATTAAATACCTGTTTAAGTTAACGACGCAAGAGATTCATTGCGATTTGGAGGCAACATTAGGAGAGTCTGCTCCGCCGTATTCCATTGTCGCAAGGTGGGCTTCTCAATTTCGAGTAGGGAGAACGAGCACGGAATACGAGCATCGTTGCGGCCGTCCATCGACGTCAGTCACCCAAAAAAATGTAAAGTCGAGAAAATTGTATTGAGCGATCGAAAAGTTACCATCCGATACTTAATTCAAGAAACGGGCATTTCATATGGAAGGATCCATATTGAAACAATCTTTGAATATGAGAAAAATCCCGAAAGATGGGTGCCGAGAATGTTAACCGACAGTCAGAAAAGATATTGTTGGACAAGTTTCAATAAGATTCTGAATAATTTTGTCTCGTTTCGTAACAATGGACGAAACATGGGTCCATCATCTTGATCCCGAGACAAAACAGCAATCTTCGCAATGGAAACGGCCATCATCACCGACTCCGAAGAAGTTTCGTGTCGTGGCATCGACTAGCAAGGTTATGGCCTCAATATTTTGGGACTCAGAAGGGATATTGTTGATTGATTACCTTTGGAACCTCTATTACAGGCCAATGTAATGCAGCTTTAATTCCCAAGTTGAGGAATGCCATCAAAGAGAAAAGGAGAGGGAAACTTCGAAGGGGCGTGCTGTTTCATTACGACAACGCACCCGCGCACAGGTCGGCAGTTGCGATGGCTGCCATTCAGCAAGCTGGCTTCGAAATGGTTGACCGAATGGCGGCTAGCGTTTTTTATCTGTTCCCCAAATTGAAAAAATACTTAAGGGGAAACAGGTACGAAGACGATAACGAGGTGATGAATGGCGTGGAGAGCTTTTTGCAGGACCAAGACAAAACTTTTTTTCTGAAAGGGATTGAAGCCTTGGAAAAGCGCTGGACTCGGTGTGTAGAGAGACTCGGAAACTATGTAGAAAAATAAATTATTAAGTTATCAATAGTCATTATATTCTATCTCATTCTCACTACTTTTTGATCCCTCCTCGTATACTATGACTATCGACTTATTTTAGTGATTTCTACTGACGATGTATTTTATATTACCTAATGTTTTTATTTTTATTAATTTTTATTTAATGTGTTATTTTAATGCATTTATGATGATGGAAATAGTAATTAAAAAAAAAATGGGATTTTGTGCCTTTTATAATAAAATTGTATTATTTCCTTTATTCTTCTACATTCTTATTTACTACATTTTTAAATATTAAAAAGAAAACTTAAAAACATTTAAAAATATAAAAATAGAGGCCAACCGGTATCGGGAGCAGGGTCCAAGCTACCGGTGGTTAGGGCTCCAGAGACAGGAACCTCCTCACAATGCGAGCCGTATCGAGGAGTACTGCCTTCTGTATCAGACCCTTGATCCAACCGCCCAATGACAGCCTCGACAGATGGTCGTCGAGGCTCTTGGCCATCAGGCCGTTGGCCGTAACGACAATCGGCACAATGATCGCCGAGTCCACATTCCACATGTCGACAACCTCGTGTGCTAAGTCAAGATACTTGATTTGTTTCTCTTTCTCAGCTTTCACGAGGTTCTCGTCATGCGGGATGGTGACATCGATTATCATTGTGCGGCGCGCTAATCGGTCTGTCACCACTATATCCGGCTTATTGGCAACAATAGTCCTATCAGTGATGATAGACCGATCCCAGTACAACGTGACATGGTCATTTTCGAGAACTGGGTCGGGCACATACTTGTAATACGGTACCTCAGAATCTACCAGATTGTATTTCAAAGCAAGCTGCTGGTGAATAATCCTGGCCACTTGGTTATGTCTGTGTAAGTACTCGCCGTTAGCCAGACGAGAACAACCAGAGATAATATGTCTGATGGATTCACCAGGACAGTGGCATGCCCGACACACGTCAACCGTCCCGTCCTTCATTATATATCTCCGGTAGTTATTCGTCAGGATGACTTCGTCCATAATTGCACAGACAAAACCTTCAGTTTCCCCGAAAAGGTCGCCGAAACGTAGCCAGGATACGGACGCTGAATAATCTACATCGGGCCCATGGAGAGCCCGATAGAAGCGCCCGTGTAGCTCCTTGCCTTGCCATACCTCTTTGCGTTCATCAGTCGATAGTATTACAGGCTTGCGCCAGTTCTCTTTAGCCATGGATAACGGGGTGAGTCCCTTGTCCACTGCGACCACATCCCGGTGCATACCCACTTCAGCTTTTAAAAAGTATTCTCTGAGGCTGCACACCTCGCGGTTGTGAAGAGTCTTGGCGTTTAAAAAGCCTCGACCCCCACACTTCCGCGGGATGTACAGTCTCATCACCGATGATCGTGGGTGATGCATCCGGTTTGCGGTCAGCAGTGTCCGGACCCTCCTATCGAGGGCGTCGAGCTCGGTCTGAGTCCATTTGAGTATGCCGAAAGAGTACATCAAAACCGGCATGACCCAACTGTTGAAGGCGCGCACCTTATTTCCGCCCGACAAAAGGCTATTTAATACCTTTTTCAGGCGGCCAAAGAAACGCACCTTCAGCAGTTGCTTCATGTCAGAACTGTTGATGCCCAACGCTTCCGACATACCCAAATACTTGTAAGTTTCGGTCGAGGAGAGGTGTCTAAGGTGGAGTTGAATTCCCTCGGATTCCATAATCTCCCCTTGCTTTACATGCATGACTGCACATTTGTCCACACCAAATTCCATCCTGATGGAGTTACTGAAGGTTTCAGTTACCTTCAGTAGCTCCGTCAGTTGGAATTTATTGGGGGTAAAGAGTTTCAGATCATCCATGTAAAGAAGGTGAGATATGACCTGACCACCTCTTCTCAACCGATAGCCTAGACCTGAATCCTCCAACAGTGTACTTAGAGGATTCAGGGCTAAGCAGAACCAAAGTGGACTCAAACTGTCGCCCTGAAATATCCCCCGCTTAATCCTTATAGGCTCATCATCCCCCTGAATCGGTCGACATCCCGGATATCGAAGGACAGTCTTCCATTGCCCCATACATGACTCAAGGAAGGTGCGCAGAGTTGCGTCTATTTTGTACAACTCCAGCACCCTCATGAGCCATGTATGTGGCACAGAGTCGTATGCCTTCTTGTAGTCTATCCAGCATGTTGACAGATCCTTACGGGAACGACGAACCTGCTGGCTTATGGCCATGTCAATGAGGAGTAGCTCCTTAGTGCCACGGGACCCATTCCTACATCCATTCTGAGAGGCAGACATTATTATGTTACTTTCAATGTGCACATTAATTTTTCCTCTCAGGATGGATGTAAGAAGTTTATAAACCGTCGACAAACATGTTATTGGTCTATAATTCTTAGGTTCCGCGGGACTACCTGTCTTATGGAGCAGGTGGGTAACACCAGTTGTTAAAAGCTGCGGCAGCGACCCAGACTCTAAGCATGACTGAAATTGAGATGCCAGTAGTGCGTGTGAGCTGCTATACCATTTTAGCCAAAAGTTATGCAGTCCGTCCGGACCCGGAGACTTCCAGTTCGGTAGCGGACGAACTGCTTTGGCTACATCAGATGGACTGATGACTACTTTTTCCATTTCTGGTATAGCTTCACACACGCGCTCGACATCACGCATCCAGCCACCCTCAGTATGACAGACGGGCACCGACCAGATGCTTCGCCAGAATGTACTCGTGGCGACATCATCCGGGCGGCACGCGTCTGTCACATTATGTTCAGGTCGCTCCCAAGCTCTATATACCCACCTCTCATCGCTCTGGAACATGCGATTCTGCGAGAACCGGTCAACCCGTCGTTTATACCGCCGAATACGGTTTGCCCATGCACAAACTTTTTGTTTCAGGAAGTCGATGCGCTCCGTGACACGGGATATGTATTCTCGGGGACTAACTCCAGTCCCCGAAAACGCCCGTCTCACGAAGCGCATCACACGTGGTCGTGTATTGCCCTCCCTGAAACAGTATAGTTTGCCGATGAGTACCCTGGCCCCATCGATACGTCGTTCGATCCTGCATTGCCAGGCTGGCACGGCAGGCTTTGGTCGAATAGCCTCGTTTGGAAACTTAACGTTGGCTAAACGACATGCCGCAACAGCTCCGCAATACAAGATTGAGTGCGTATCAACGAGGTTCTCACTGCTCTCGAAGATGTTCTTAAGCAGCGAGTCCAAAGCACACACCAGCGCCCTATTCTTTTTGTGCATAGGCAACCGTGGTAATCGGGGCCTAAGTGCAGATGGAGTGGACCTATACTCGCGAAGCGCATCCTCCAGTGCGCTCCTCAATCTATCATTGCACTGGCTACTTACTGTAACAACCCTATCATCTGCCTCTTCATCAACACGATTGGACCGCGGCGGGACAACAATAGTGGCTGGCGGTGCAGCGGTCTGTATCGGAGGTGAGACGATTTGGTTGCTCAGCACTTCTGAGCGCAGCCTATCAAGTACGGTGTCGTCCAACCTGTGGTTATGTTGGATGACCCGCACCTGATCCGACAATCGTTGGGCCGAGACGTTCACGGTTGGTTCAAGTTCCTGGAACAGAGACAGCATCCTAGCACGGTACGCAGTGAGGTTAGTTCCCCCCTCTGTTGACCCGTAATATGCGCGCATGACGTTCTCATTCATATTTTGAGTCCATCTCATGCGCTGCACACAACCACCGGCAGCGGGGACCCGGCGCGGAACCGGTTGGCCCCTAGGTCCCAAGCTCCTCGGCGGCCGGCCTCTCCCCTGCCGACGTACAGGTGTTGGCGACGTTGGCGGGGAAAAATACTCGTCGCTCGAGCTCGACGCGGCTGCAGCCACCGATGACACAGGAGATCCGAGGTCCGGCGGCGGCGGGGCGGAGCTGAGCGACGAGTCCGGAGGTGGAAGTCGTGCGCGACTAGCTGCTGCTCTCGTCAACATTATGTTTTTTCCTTAAATTGTATTATTATTATTACCGTTAAGATATAATATGTCATTGAATAGATAACATACAGATATTCAAGTGGAATATTTCTGGATGTGACGACTTGTCTGGAGAGTACGAGTCGTGTGGAACTACAGAGAAATAAACTAATGAGATCCATTCAATCTCATTTGAATTCTGGTATTTGGTTAACGAATCGTCTTCTATTAATACTGTGTCTCTAAAAGTCTATAAACGTGCACTTTAAGATATGACCAATGTTATCCTAGATGCGGAGAGAGGAACCTCGAGCTCCGAACTCCAACAGACAAAACGATAAATCTGCCCCGCGCTGCGCGTCAATAACATTAAATATATGCCTTTGCAATGGAAAGTGGGTGTACTTGTACTTGGGTGCACATCATGTGCCCAAGCTTGCGAGGAATACGGACGCGATGTTATGTTGATGATTGATGCTAAGATTTTTAACAGCATCATCAGACGGTTGACTCGCCATAATGCAATAGTGCTTTGATTCTTCTCTTTTTTATAAATTTTACTTTTAAAATAAATTATTTGCCAGCCATGACGAAAAATTATCTTTGTGCTCTTCTAAAAAGGGTGGTATTTAATACTTTAACTGTAAATTCCCTTTTTTCAATCAAAATATTCGAAATTACCACCAAAAATACTGAATCGCACACTAAATTTGCTCATCAAATGAATAAATTATACTTTACTGTTAGATCTTTAAAGCTTAACTGTTTTACTGAATGACTATCTGTTAACTAACGGCTTATGTTTAACTTACCACCAGATATAGTAACATATCTCCAAATAAATCATTGTTAACCCAAAAGTAGTAAATGATCACCAAAATTAAACCAATGACCAAAAAGATTATAAAATTTCTGGGAGCAACTTGGAAGTAGCGCTCGCCGGCCGCTGCCGCGGCACCGCTCGCTTTGCTCGCTCGGCTCGCGCGCGGTTGGTCACAGTTCTAACCTAACCTAACCTATTTTACAACATTAAATAGCGCAATAATTTGCTATTAAAATTTGGTGATCAATTTACTAAATTTGGTGATCAATTTACTAAATTTGGTGATCATTTACTATTTTTGTCAGTATATTACTAGATTTGGTGGTTAGGGGTTATCGTCACAAAGTTTTTTTTGGTGGTCATTATATTTATTCCCTTAACTAACCTAACCTAACCTAACCTAACCTAATAATTTGTGTGCAAATCAGTATTTTTGTTTTACGGTGAGTAATATTGTTTCAAAATGCGTATATCTGTGGTTTCAGCTAGATTTTTGCTGTAAATTAGATAAAAAAAGCCATCAGATTTCGATGAATTTTAAACATTTTTTAGTACAACATGTTTAGGTAATCAAGTAGTTAATTTGTAGTACAGTAATTTATTTGATATGCAGTAGGTTATTAGTGGAGATATTTTGTTTGCTTAAATTTCTAAATAGAGGTGCAGTTAAAAATTCCCCTTCTAAAAATTATCTTTATATGTATTTTATCTTTTAAGTTTTTTGTGTGTACATAACTAAATAAATAATTATAATAAATCGATTGTAGTTTTACAGTATAATTGTACTTTGACATTAGGACATTCTGATAATAGGACGATTTGCTACACTAGGTCATTTTGAGAATATGACGTTTTCAAAGGACGTTTTGCGAATAGGACGTTTTGATACAGAGTGTTTCGGAGCTTCATACTCGTAGATGGAAGAGAAGTTATAAACACCATTGAACCGCCCGCCGCAACATGATATCATTTGTCGCTTACGTCATACGTGTTTCGAATAAAAACAATTTTAAAGATGTTTAATATAGAAATACAAAATTTTGTAAATCTAAAAAATACGGTTGTTTTCTATTTTGATCTAGTTTCATATTACATAACAATATAATTATGCAATTTAAAAGTATGAAATGTTATCAATTAGCTAACGTAATGACGGGTCTTTCAATCTGATGGCATTTAAACTTATTACAAGTAGGTACGCGCAGGGCCCAGGGCCCAGGGCCCAGACTATAACATAATATGTACCTAGATAGCGTGAACTCTAGTTTTATTTATGTTTAAATGTATTTGTCATGCGACCTAGAAAAGAAAGTACGTAGATGTACTTGCTTGGAGCGAAAAATATAAAATCAGAATGATCTGTAAGAAATCAGTAGCCAGATAAGTTAAACAGAACTTATTCATGGATGGTTCTGATATTATGGCCAGTGTTTGCGACAAATAACATTGATTGAGTCGACTGCCTCGTGAGGCTAAGGGTTATTGAGTTTTTGTAATTTGAGGCCGCAGTCTGCACTAGCCGGTAAACGGCAGCAAGCTCGCGCCCTATTCATGAAAGTTAAACATAAGCGACGACATGTGGCTGTGTTGTAGACGCACCTCCGAACCTTTCGGGGAACACACGCGTGATGTTATGTTATGTGTCACATTAAATGTAGTACATCAAATAATCCTACTAATAACATTATAAATGCGAAATTTTGTGAGGATGTATGTTTGTTACTCTTTCAAGAAAAAACTACTGAACGGATTTGGATGAAATTTGGCACAGAGATAGATTATAGTCAGGAAAAGCACATAGAGATACTTTTATCCCGGGAATATGTTCCCTCGGGATAATTTTCGACATTTACGCGGGTGAAGCCGCTGGCAGAAGCTAGTTAAAATATAAATCCGCAGGGTGGTATGAGGTGGGTGGCGCATTGGTCCGGGCGGCAACCGAGCTGGTTCTATCTAGCTGTACCTGGTGCATATCGAGGGAGGAATCAATAAAGCGGTCTGGAGCCGGACACATCCCGCCCGTCGCCCCTGCGTGCGCACCTGCTCACGTCACTACTGCGTAGTTTAATGACTTCTCCCGCTCTGGTTGAAGCAGGAGGGCGTGTTAGACTTTTACTGACTAAAACCCACCCGTGTCCCTTCAGTTGCTTGTACCAGGGCCGCGGTAACTCTCTTTCAAATTTATCCGCGACCCTGACAGGCATCGGTCCTAGCGGACCCGTCACTTTTGCTGACATCTCTTAGAGGCACGCGTGGAACACTACGCGCCGTAAACTTGGGCCTGGTCCTTATCGGACGGCGAGCTACCCTATACTTGCCGTCCGCAACCCCGCGCCTACGGTGGCCGGGAATCGGCTTGCTACTCCCGACGCCAGGGGCGTTCCTGCGGTGGCTAGGGGCGTGAGGACATCTAGTTAGCGCCATTTCTGGTTTACAGACACAGGAGAATACCAAATTTGTTATTTTTTATACGTTGTCAATTTGGAACTAAATGTCGGCGCAGTAATGATTGGAATGCTCATAATAATTATCAGCATTGAACATAATGCAAATTTTTGGACATATTTTACATTCATAAGTAAATCATCAGTTACCGATGTCATGAATCACAGGATATTCGCGTCAAAAGATCGGTTAGTATCAATCTTGTTACTTTTGCTGATTATGACAGTACGAGTATAGACCGCCAACAGGTTGAAGTCATGGTGTTACCCCTAGCAGGCTGTCGCCACACGCGAGCGGTCTGTGGTAAATTAAATGAACTTGAATCTGTCTAAGTTTGGGTAACCACAACACCACAACTTGAACGAGGCCAACGACAGAGCTGTCTAGGTGGCCACATTCGGCTCAGACAAAATTGCTAGTCTAATCGACATGAAAAGAAGAAGATCCGTGCACCTGTACGGGCTTCTTTTAGTCGTTACGAAACCAACAAAAGAAATATGTTTATGATTTTCTGATTTGTTCCGGTCGGATCCCCTAGATCTGATCCTCTGCTGGTTTTGTTTTTTTTATTTCCTTTCTGATCCACTATAAACTTTGACATTCCGGTCTGATCCCCTTACTCTTTTTGACAGATGAGTACAGTCAAGAGAACAGTTGAGTATGTAAATAATGTTCCTCCTTTCTTTTGTCTGTAGGCGTATCTGAATCCGGGCTGAATGATTTATTACATTGCTGCTGATTCCGAATAACACATTAATTGTATCGTATCACTTTCAGTGTTGTTTATATTCACTTGAAGACAACGGTATGAGTATATCACATCATCGCGTATAACAGCCGATATCTGAAAGGAGCAACAATTGTTTTAATAGTCACGAGTTTGACCACTATCTCACCTGATAGTATAGCGAAAATGTGGTCGACGGTGAAGCCCGCTTAGCTAGAACTAACCTATTCACTCTTGACTTAATGACCTCAGGTTTTAGGTGTCAGGAAACATAGACTCAGGGAGATCCATTTCTGAGCTGTACGCACAATGAAAGTATTGCCAAAACGTTTAGTGCGTGTAGGTGGGATATCCACCATATATCGATGCCGCAACGGCGCGGCGGCGTAGGTCTTTTAGTCCGACGATTAAACGGGCATAGTAATGAAAGACCACAAGTAGGATATACTTAGTCTAGGCAAAGAAGTTCTGGTCTTTTCTAATACCAAACCAAGGTGGCACACGGACAATTTCCTTTTACGAGTACTTTATTAAATTTCATACCAGGCCAGGATTTAAGATTACCTTTCAAAATAAGTTGATAGGTTTTATGAAGTGCAAAGGTTAGGACGGTTTCGATCGCTCCATTGAGAAACTGAGATACTAATCGTAGGCATGTGTCAGCCAAATTATCGAGTCCAGCCCGAGTACCTACTTGGCTGAATGAGCAGTAGGCCGTCGTCTGAGTAGCCGGTCAATGAATAACCGCATGTAAGCGGAAACCTTTGAAAACTGAATGATATTTCATGGCTAGATTTCGACTTATAATTATGTTCAAGTTCGGGTTTTATTTTCGAGTTTCGCGGAACCATTTAGAAAGTTACAAAGACAAAGATATTTTAGGTATTTCAACTAGGCCACCAAGCGGCAATTTTGAACGTACATAAAAATGATTCTACCGTGCATTCGGAAAGTAGCTTGTTATGGAGAAGAATGCACAAGAAACTCCATACTTACAATTTTTTTTTTTTTTTTTACAATATTTAGGAACATAGGTACATATATAGTTATTAGTTCATATATGTGAGGACAATGCACCCAGAATAGCACTACACACCACCATACCACCTACAGACATAAAGCTTTAGAAGTACTCACACATGTACTGTGCAGTTATATAATAGATACTAGAAAAACATTAACATCCGAAGCAGTCAAGTTATGACCAATCCCAACTGACGGCGTCCGTTCACGAACATGACGCATGAATTGGCACCACCCAGCTCAACCATCATGAAGGGAACCGATGATCCAACACACGCGCCACCATCAGAGAGACATTTGAGAGAGCATGACACACTCAACGGCCAGGGCACACACAAGTCAACGAACGCCGCATAGGTACAGTAAATGGTAGATTTACAGTTGGGTTATTTCGTTGGGATTTACTCACACTAAGGAAATTGAGTTTATACGAGATTACGAGTGAACAAGTTGTAAAATTATCAAAAGCCTCAGAAATGTCGAGAAATGTCCCACGTATGTATTTATGCTCGGATAAATAAACTATTTTACGGACAAAGCTCGCGGATCAACGGTACATTTTTTTAATAGTGAAACCGAATTGGTTTTTATGAAATTTAGATCTGTTCAGTAGCAAGCGTGGAACACGTGGTCGTGGTCGCTCTAGGAGTTTACCCGAAAATGGAAGTATGTAATGGTAATGCTATGGACCGGTAAGACTTAAAGAGTCCGGGGGCTTGTGCCCACTCTGCGGGATTATGCGGAATACCTTGTCGCCATTTACGAGGAACAATGTCTGCCTAAATACGCTTCTATAAATCATTCTAGTAGATTTTTAACTTCACCTGATGACTTGTTGAGAGGAAGTCTCTCTCCGATGTTCATGAACTCGTCAATACTGCAGATTCAGGCGGCACAGGCATCCCACGCTCAGTTCTGTTGGTGGTATTCACTGTCATTTACTCACTAATCGTCAGGTATAAGAGGACTCATGCACCTACGGTTGTTTGTTGAGTACCGGTTGAATATTCATTATTTATTTTAATGTTTTGCATACGCAAGGTCGACCGATCTATTAGTCTTGAACTTGTTGCACATAGAAGAAGACGGATCCTCTTTATATAGCAAATTTTACGATACCCTTACATTGTTCGATGCCCTGTAGCGTGACTTGGCAACTCTAAACGTATTTTAAGCGAGAGTAAGTGGGTCTTCGGTGCTCTTACGCCTTCTAAGCTCACTAAACTGCCATCGCGTTCTGCGATAACTTTAGTAGTAGTCACTCCACCATAGATAGATGCGCGATCAATGTCATCGTCAGCACAATAAGTGAAGGTGTCTGACATAATCGCCGCACTCTCTTCAGCTGACAGTCCGTCGTGACTGTTGTGAGTGATGTCTTTGTCATGACACGCAACAAATGAGCTAAATAATGCCCAGTTCTCGCTTTATATTTATATTTAAAATTAACAATGTGATGGACCATTAGTGAACAACAGATGCGGCGGGTGTATCTTTCCTCGAGAAGGATCCTTCGAGGAGGGAACTTTCGACAAGTTAACTGAGTCGGGTTGGCCAGACAGCGAAGACAGGCATGTTTATTGCCGCCGTCGGGGGCTTCGCTTGACTGCCTGGTCCAGAGTAAGGATACCTTTTAAGTTTCAAGGCACGGCGAGAGGATGAGTGGCTGGAGGGAGTCCAGTCTTTAGCGCCTCTTCTAGTGCACCTACGGCACTGTACAGTATGTAGGCTTATCTAGCGCAAGAGGCTCTGCCTGTATAGTATTAATTCACAAAACTAAAAAGTACCAATTAGATTGGTGAAGGAGGAAGGTCAGCATCCCACGTGCTGACATTGCAACCGGAAGCACAACAGCGAGGCCTTACATTTTACACATTACGAAGAGGTCATTACAAAAGCATAGACCCAAATCAAGCTCAGCGACGTCGGCATCGCGGGCATCCGGATAAAGGACACTGCTACTGGAGCCGTTAAACTGGAGATCCACGGTGCCCACAGCAGCCCAGAGGCAGACGCATTTGCTGAAACGCAAGACCTCGTTTCTGTAGACGCGGCGCGTCGCGCGTCGCTAGCATCGAGGCGTCTCGCGGCGCATCGGATTTTTTTTCTTTTTATGGAGAGGCGGCGGTGCAACGGCGCTTGCAGAGCAGTAGGAGTAGCGGTGTCCGCCACTGCGCCCGCGGCATGTCCTCTAGAGTTAAGCGGTGCACGCGGCGTGCATTGAATTGCGTGCTGACGGTGGCTCACGTCTGCGTTGTGCGAAGTCCAAGCAAAACTGGCAGAACTTTCCGCCTCGCAAACGCGTGAACACTCTCATATATTACAACGCCATATGTTTTAATATGTGCGGGCCGCACTGCCTAAGGTAAAGTCCAGAAACGAGCACCAAAGACGTCGCTCGACGCCGAGGCCGTCATTTACCTCGATAGTCATAATTGTAATAAAAAAAGAATTACGTGAATTAAAAATTATTGAGCGAATATTTTTTTTATTGCTTCAATTGACTCGATAATTAATTGGTATAAACAATCTACCTAAGTTATCTACCTAATCGTAACATATTTAACGTCGATTCAAAATCGGAGTGAAAAGAGGAAGAATGGTTTGTGATTTTTCAATTGCTTTCAAATAAAAACTCTTGAAACTTAAGTTTACCAAAATTTTATAAAGGGAAACTAGTTTCTGCCCGCGACTTTGCCGTGAAAAGTATTTTACTATCCCGAAGGAACATTTTACCAGCATAAAATGTAGCCTATATGTGCTATTAAAGACCATAATCTATCCCTGTGCCAAATTTCATCCAAATCCGTTCAGCCTTTCTGGCGTGATTGAGTAACAAACATTCATCTATCCAAACATTCTCATTTATAATATTAGTAAAAGATAGTAGGATAATAAAGAAAGATAATAATTTATAATTAACCCCTGACGGAAAAAAAGGGCTTATAAGTTTGGCGCATGTATCCGTATCTTTGTGTATCTATCTGTGGCAGAACAGCTCCTAAACGGATAAACCGATTTTGATTTAGTTTAGTTTTGAAAGGTGTCTTTATCGAGAGTATTCTTAGCTATGTTTGATGAAAATCAGTAAATCCGTTCTAAAGTTATGCGCATTTAACTCTTTCAATTGGGGTATTTTCGCAAGATATCGTGTTATAATTACGTGTTTCGATGAATTGTCGGTCGAAACGTTTTTACTAGTAAGGAGCGTCCTCACTGAGAGCATTCACGTGTAATGAGCATTCGACGCCGAATATTCGATTGGTATGGACGTCGAGCCGAGCGTTACAAAGCTTACACGCAAGCGCGAACTTCGGCCGGTGTACGAAGTCGTTCGAACGTCGCAACGATTTTCGCAGAAACGGCTCACATTCGAATGTTCACGCAAATAAAACGCTCGAAAGCGAGTACTCAGATAATGAAATGAATGAGAATAACATGTAGGAATATTACTTTGGTCAAACGTATTATCGAATGAATGTATGATGTGTGCACGCATTATCATTTAAGATCGTATTCGAATGCTCCAAGCTCGCAAGGGAATGTTCAACTCGAACGTTCATAGTTATGCTCGAAAGTGAACACTGGGCTCGCTGGGAAGCATTTGTTGCTCGCCTACGATTGCTTGTTTACAAGTGCTCACGAAAGAATGCTCCCAGTGAGGACGTTCCTATGGATAAATTATTTAGTTTAAAGAGGTATTATTGTCGGGGATTTTAAATTTTACTTGTGGATGAAAAGGGTGTCGAGTTACACAAAGGCAAGTACGACATCCACGCGGGCGAAGTTACAGCTCGAGGAGCACATCTTTGGCAGGCGTTACTGATAATCACAAACCAGGAAAGTTGACACCAGTCTTGCCAAAAGGTTATACCAATTACTGGGTTGGGAAGGTCAGGTTGGCAGTCACATAGGAGTATGTACCATACTGGTACTCAGCTCCATCCGGTTAGACTGGACGCCGCACGCTGACCGCTGACCCGACGAGCTGAAAGACTTCAGTAACGAAATTCTTGATCAATAAAGGATTTATGATTCCTTTCAAACTAGCAATGGGTGTTTGATGGCATAGAACAGAAGTGAGAAGCACGCGGGGGACGAGAGGGAGGCGGCAGGCGGGATGAGAGATGCGTAGGTTCTAGCTATGTACCTAGTGCTTAGGTGGTGCATAAATCAATATAAGCTCGTCTAGAAAGCGCCGCCGCCCGGCCCGGCTGTCCGCGGCGGCGCACTGCCTCGCGGCCTCCCGCCGCTCCACGAGATGCAATTGATTTAAGAACATCAATAAGTGCCACCACGGGTTATTGGACGACTCGCCCGAATTTAACTCGCCCGAATCGGGCGAATTGTCCACTATTAAAAATATTCATTTTTCTGTGTCGATTCGCCCGAAGTTTATTTATCGACGCGCGACGGGCGAATTGACCACTCCAAAATGATTTAGTGGACGATTCGCCCGAATTTGATTTTAGAGAACAAACATTATAAAAGTACAGTCATGCTCACTCGTCTCGGTAATAATATGCAGAATGAATCGAAGTTAATAGATATTGTATTAGAAACTAGAAAAGCAGTTCAAACTACCAGGAGGCCAGAATCATGAAGAAGTATTTGCAGAGCTAGAATCATTAGCGGTAGAGACTAACGGAGTACTAGGGCTATCAAAAAATCGCCCGGTACACTTTTTACCGCTCATGTTTCCAGCCTAGCTTCCTCATGATTATAATCTCCTGGTACTTAAGTTAGTCTTTACCGGTACCGAAATGACCTGATAGCGTATAGAGCTGTCTCTTTATTTTTTTTTGTAGCGAATATTGCTGTCTCCCTCTTATTGTTTTGTCGCCAATGACTCAAAAGAATCATGAGCGGTAAAAAGAGTACGAGAGTACGTTGAGATTTGAACGAAATCATATCTAAATATGATAAAGAGGCGAAAAAACAATAAGAGGGAGACAGCAATATTCATTACAAAATAAATTTAAGAGACAGCTCTATATACGCTATCAGGTCATTTCGGTACCGGTAAAGACTAACTTAAGTACCAGGAGATTATAATAATGAGGAAGCTAGGCTGGAAACATGAGCGGTAAAAAGTGTACCGTGCGATTTTTTGATAGCCCTAGTACTCCGTTAGTCTCTACCGCTAATGATTCTAGCTCTGCAAATACTTCTTCATGATTCTGGCCTCCTGGTAGTTTAAATTGCTTTTCTAGTTTGTACAATATCTATTAACTTCGATTCATTCTGCATATTATTACCGAGACGAATGAGCATGACTGTACTTTTATAATGTTTGTTCTCTAAAATCAAATTCGGGCGAATCGTCCACTAAATAATTTTGGAGTGGTCAATTCGCCCGTCGCGCGTCGGTTAATAATCTTCGGGCGAATCGACACAGAAAAATAAATATTTTTAATAGTGGACAATTCGCCCGATTCGGGCGAGTTAAATTCGGACGAGTCGTCCAATAACCCCCACCACGCTCACGAGTCACGCCCTCTGGGTATCAAAGGACTGACAAACTTCTCCGTTCACTAATTATACAAACATATGAGACGAGGTTAATAAGTTTGCGGAATTGCAGTAAAATACATCTTCATTTTAATGTAAAAATTCCGTGAACTTTTGGACCTCCCTATGTACTTTGTGCATTCATAGTCTCTTGAACAGGCATTGCACAATAGCACTATTTTGCAATGAAGCTGAGTCAATAGCTTGCTGATGGGATAGCGTCAATATTTGCCTAGCTTGAACTATGTAGCTGTGACAATTCACATTATTTTACACTATCTACAAAGCGGATACGCTCTCATTAATTACCAAGTAAATAGGTTTTCAATTGACATGGTTTATGCTCAAAACATTAGGATTGTCACCAGAAAGCTCTCATCGGTGCCTAAACTGTATATTTAACTGATCAATCAGGCAATAATTAGCAATTTTAAACCATACCTATTGCATAACTTCTTGGGGTGGAGCGGCTACTTCAATTGTACTCCCTCTAAGTCTAGAATGTGCTCAAAGAGCAATTCTGAAGGTTGCCTTTATTACCCTTTTCGAATTCGGACACAGCAGCTCTACAAAGCATGTAATGTTCTTACAGTACGGCAATTAATTATTCTTCACATATTACTGCAACAGGACACTACACTTCCCTATGATCCAGTTGGCCACTTAGGTATTGCCAAAAATTATTGGATGCTCTCATTGGTGAAAATACTCTTTTTGAAAAAGTCCAATAATTTATGGCAATACCTAATTATTTAAAGGGAATTTATCATACTCTTTCACGGAGTCATACCCTTTGCCCTGCCGATTTCACTTATGCAATTAGGTTGCTGGTATCCAAAATGCCACAAACAAGACATGCTTATGTTAATCGAGTTCACGTGTTTTTAGGACCTTTTCAGTATAATAGTCAACAAGTCACTCAATGTCTATAGATTAAGAAATAATAAAAAATTCTGCTTTATCGTATCAGATACTTGTTTTTGTGAATTTTTGTCCCGGACATATTTTTGTGGTGTACAATAAAGTATATAATAAAAAATAAAATAAAATACTTAATTACAGAGACACAGAAAACCTTCTAGAAATCCACTTGTACATATTTAATTAAATAAGCTAGTTTTAGTGTTTTTTGTACCAATTTATAGAGGTATATTTTTGTATATGTTAATAGACTAATTTAATAATTTAACTGACTCAATTAAATTGCTATGTAAAGTGATGCCTGACACAGGATTGAAAGCACCTAAATCGGCCAGGTTGCTACTAAAAATACAAGTTCCAGTTTATATTGCAGTAAAAAAACCTTTATTTAGATAGTATTATATAATATTACTTATTTTTTCGTCTTTACTATCATACCTAATTTAAGTTCAAATCAAATCATTCTTTATTTGCTCAAACATGAGTACAGTACAATACACACAACAAATTGTCAATATACTAACTCACTAACCTAACCACCAATACTATCGTTAAGGGTTTAGGTTAAGCATGTGTATGTTGTTTTGTGACAAATAAACGTTTTTTTGCTTTCTTCCTCTTCTTTCTATACCAGGTAGTTATATTAATTGTTTAGTTAATACTCATACATAAACTCACGCCTTTTTCCCATGGTGAAGATAAACTACAGGTAGGTACATAAAGTTTATATTTATATCACATCACATCATCAGCCTATTAATGTTCCCACTGCTGGGACACAGGCCTCCTCTCTGTGAGATATATATTTATATAAATCAATGTAATTTTAAATTTTATTGTGCATTTATTAGTTATCCTCATGTGTAAAATTTCTCTGGTGTTAAATATGCTGTTAGAAAACCCATAAAAATCCTATTAAGCTTTAACTAATTAATTGTTCAAAATGATGGCCATTATAATCCAGATCGCAATCTGGTAAGGAAACACACCAAAGATCGACACCACAAACTATGGTTTGACCATAGCGAGTGCAGGCAGACCAAGGAGGCACATTCCTCTATTGAAGGCTGTTTGAAAAAAGCCCTAACTAAATAAAGTTGCATGTAGTCACAGCCGTAACAACCGGTCACGGGTAGTGATGGGTCGAGAGAATATGCCCTCACGGAGAATTTAAGAGAATATTCTCCAATCGAGAATATTCTACAATGTTCTTTTTGACAGAGAATTTACGAGAATTTAAAATTGGAAGTAAAATTGCTCAATTTTAATACAATATATTTAATTTCAAGTTCAGGTACCAGTTTCCCACAGTATAATTATTGCTGATATGTACCTACTTTCTATTAATACCTATCTAAATGTACCTATATTGTGGTGAGAAATAAATCATTATCTTAATAAATCATTATCTCTATGACGTATCAGAGTGGAAATTGCTAATATATTTTAAGTTAAGAAATATTAGTTGCGAGAACAACAATGACATTAATTGAAAACAGAGACGCATGGGAGTTTGTTCTCAACTTGGCAGAAAGACACAGTATTTCAGTACAACAACTGAGAAAAAAAGAAGAATGCGGCACTGGTTTGTGGAATAAAGAGTTTATTTGAGAAACAACTAAAAAAGTCAAGCCAGTTGTGTGGTTTGCAAACTTTATATTCAAAAACTAAATTAAGTGCAACTGCTCTGAAAATTTTGATTGTTTCTGCAACTTCTGCTTCTGTGGAACGCTCTTCTGCCACATTTGCCAACATGCATAGTAATAGCCCCTTCAATATGATTATCAAATATAAGGGTGTGACTAGTAGAATGAAAAATTCCAGATCTAAGATAGCCAGTCTAGTACAAAATGGCGGCTTTCATAATATTAAGTCATCATCATCATTATAATTTCAGCTGAAAGACGTCCACTGCTGAATATAGGCCTCCGCAAGCGTCGTCAGCGTCACATTGAACAAACCCGTGCATCTCGCATACAGCGGATTGCCGAGACCTTAACCAGGTCACCAGTCCGCAGCGGCCCCATACCCATCATAGAGGTCTGCGAGCAATGTGCCCTGCCTACTGCCACTTTAGTTTTGTTATTCTTTGGGCTATGTCGGTAACTTTGGTTCTCCTACGGATATCCTCATTTCTGATGCGATCGCGCACGGAAACTCCTAGCTTAGCCCTCTCTATTGCTCTTTGGGTGATTTTAGGCCTTCTGATGATGCCCATTATGACACTGGTCTGGTAACACACGTTGGTCATGCGACACTGTGGTATGTTAGACTCTCGTCTAGATACTACGCAATTTCCCGAACGCTGCCCACCCGAGTCGGATTTGACAGTTGACAACTCTCTCGAAGTTAGACCTACTTAACTGGACTGTTTTTGTCCAGATAAATTGACTTAAATTGCATTGTACCGTATAGTGTCGAACGAAAAGCATGCCCTGCATGTATCAATATCTCCGATCGACTATGGCAAAACCCCATGAAAAGCACAAAGAAAAAATGGACCCTAGTGCCGGCAGCCTGTCTAACCTTGACAACGGTAGGACCTGACAACATACAGCACGCGTACACTCCGGACCTACGAGAAGATCATCGAACTTGAAGAGGAATTGCTGCTTGAAAAGCTGATTATTTGTAACTCATAAAGTTTGTTTTAATACAGCAATCCTAAGTTATAAATGAATTATCTTGGTGTATAAATAGGTAATTAAGAATTAAGAAATATCCTGGTTTAACACACCCTATGAAATTTAAGAGAATTTATGAGAATTTACTTGGAAATGTTCTTGCTCAGAAGAATTTACTGACGTCAACTTCATAAAATGTACAAATGCACTCAAAACTATTACTCTAAAATTAAATCAATACAATAGAATCATGCAAATTTTAAATTCTAGTAAATTTCCTTCCAAAAGAATATTCTCGAGAACTTAACAGCAAAGTTCTCACAAGGAGAATATTCTCGGGAATTTACCATCACTAGTCATGGGACCTAACAATAAATAACTCACTGTCAGTGTGTGCATAAGTTAAGCCATGTAACCTTTAATAAGCACTTTTTTCATATGAATCAATGACAGCCCACTGTGCAGAGCATCCATGGAGGCGGACAAGAAAGCAGTATACCTGCTCCTAAGCTGCCCAGTAATTGATAGTTACAGGTGACCCAGGTACCCATACAGGAGATAGTCACCAACACCAAGGCGCTGCTGGCCTTCCTCGAAGAGCTGGAATGGATCAAATAAGAAAATGTAGGTATCTCACTTGTGTGCAAAATACACTGTGTGCTTAGACGTGAAGTTGCGTGACTGGCCAACCCACTATAGTTTTAGCAAACATTTTGAGTGGCACTAACTAAAATCCCATGGGTACCAACATGTTCACTTTCTAGATTTAGAAAGTTACTTGTAATTGTGAGTTTAAAATTGAAACCTAAGAGTGCAGCAATGAACAAGACTGCAAAATGATGCTGATGATGATGAAATAGTCAAGGAGATTATGTGATTGCTCTATACTCTATGAACTGAAGATCTACTTATATGGTAGTACAGTTATATGGTAGTTGTACGTTGCATGTGTGGGCGAGCCTATTCCTATTAACTGGGTACAAATCCAGCCTCTGGGCTGATACTGAGAAATGCCAGATGAACAAGCCTAATAACACTGCCTGACCTGGGCATCAAACCCAGGACCTCGTGCACAGCAGTAGTGCTTGCTACTAATAGACCAGCGAGGCTTCATCACTGATGATTCATGAATAATTGAGTGTACCATTCAGTACAAATGATTCCAAGTAGAAAATCCATTTTTATATGGAAAAAAAAACAAGGATGGATTGTATAAAACATGATATACTCCTAGATTAGTTACAAACATAATATTAGGTCAATGACTAATCACATTGTTTTAACTGTAATTGTACTATACGTAGACATAGACACAAGCCATACCGCCACTTGTTTTAATTTAATCTCTAGTATTTCTCATTAAAAGTGAATAACATGTATTTTGTTGTGAGAAATAAATGATAAAAAATCATAGTAAGCAACAAGTATCAAAACTAGTCACCCAATACTCCTAAGCATCAGGCACTAACAAGAGCCATTTGGTGTATGACTCCCATTTTGTTGTTTAATCTGGCCTCGGAGGCTGGAAAGGAGTACCTACGCATGTGTACTCTGTAATATGTATATTATGTAGAGTGCACCGGGGTGCAATCAATATTGCGCCACCCCACGCCCGGCCCGGGCACGGCGGCTCCGCGGCGGCGCATTGCGCTTCTGCCACAGGCTGCTGCGTGACACGATGCATTCCTATCTTCTAAGTAAATGATGCATCTATGTGTGCCGTGTGTAGCCTGCCACTCGGAAGCGCTCTCTGCGCACGTATAAGGACACAAACCTTGACAAGGTGTGTCGCGGTATTGATCACCTTATTCGCACTTACCTTTGACTTAAATTAAAGCAAACTTTTTCTGCTGATTAGCCAGGATCATGAACACCTAAATGAGAAAAATTACTTTGGAGAATCCTCACCTAGTAGTGCGAGCATCTGCGTTAAAATTTTTCGGCAGCATACTGGCAGTAATCCGGGTTATCTCCTCGTCAAATATATCATTGATATGCATTTTCACAGTCCATTCACTTGCCATAGTTAATTTCACGAACCGAAATATAGATTTCTTAATCACTGATCAAATAGTGGATCACTTGAAAATCGTATACACAGAAATTTTGCGACAATCCGTCAACAAGCGCGATCTTCTCGAGACTGAAGACTGGGAAGTGGGAGGAAGGACGGGAGTGACGGGACGGCAGTGATGTGTTGCCAACTCGGATTTTGTAAAAGGCGTCGGGCAGGTCAGAAAATTATGTAGAAATTTGCAAAAACAATACCTAGATCTACGTTCTTTTTTTCTGAGTAAAATGAAGAGGGTAGGTAAAACTAAATAAAACAACAACTTATATGACCCTAAAAGTAACAGACAGCAGATTAATGAAACTTTGGTTTGAGATATTTCCGCGAACAAAAAGAATATTCCAGTACGAAAAATACGTATAATTGTTGATTTTTTTCATCTACATGTGATTTTTGAATAATTAAGGGCAATAATTAAGATAATTTGTGGATTTTTTTAATAATATTGCGAGCTTTTTTATTACGATAAATTCATTTTAGAATTTGTAAGGAGTTTCCAAAAAAAAAACAAAAGGTCCAAAATAAAAATAAAAAATGACGGCATACCACATTTACGCTCTTCCTCAGTGTCAATGCTTATTGCCATAATTGAATTCAATTAAATTGACCAGCAAGTTGAAAAATACCCAAATCTTAGTTCAAAATATTTTTGGTTACCTTTCTCTTTTGCGGCAAGACGTTTCGTTTTTCACAGTCACATGAGTCACAGTTCCATGGAATGGAGATTCTTTCTTATCTTTTTTAAAAACTTTGCCCCACACTAGGAATTTCTGCCTTTATCGTGGGTGCGTTTACAAACATTTAAACTCAAAATATTTGTTCGGTGCGGGAATCGAACGCGCGACACGCAGCGCAACAGCACACATTAAGGTAACTTTTTTTTTTAACAAAAAAAATGACGCGAAGTGTTAAGTGGTGGCGAGGCGTGCGATGTATGATTGATGGCGTGCGGAACGTTTATTAATTTTTTTTTCGTGAAAGTAACGGAAATTATGGTGATTCAGCCTAATGAATAAATTTATACAATTTTTTTTGAAAATACCTTTATTTTTGGATTGAAGTACGTAGGAGTGCAAGAAAGGCTTAAAATACGTAGATCTACGTAAAAAGACGTAAAGTTGGCAACACCCGACGGGAAGGAAGGCTGACTCGCCTAATGAAGGTAAAACCGGTATTGCCATGCGCGAACTATAGCGGCCGCTCAATACATTGACTTTTAAAACTTAAATACTAGCTTTTTAAGCCAGGCTTTAAAGATAACCCGCGAAATTCAAAAAGATCATCGCACAATTTGTAAAATTTTGGTTTTGGGGAAGTTGGATTGGAATTCTTAATCACACATTTCATAGTTACATAGTCTAGTCATCTTTTATATCTATACATATAATAATATTGTAACTCAGCGATGGCTGTGTTTTGAAGATATTTAAAAAAAAACTGGGTTCTTTTAGGGGTTCTTTAGATCAGCAACAGATGCCAAAAAAAATACCTGTTTTGAAATTTTTGTTCGCTGTCACTGTCTGTTTGAACGCGGTTGCCGCAGTATATATATATTTTTTTTTTTTTTAAACCTTGCCCCACACTAGGAATTTCTTCCTGTATCGTGGGTGCGTTTACAAACATATAAACTCACATACACAAACACCCAGAGCCGAAACAACTATCTGTAGGTCATACAAATATATGTTCCGTGCGGGAATCGAACCCGCGACAGGCAGCGCAGCAGTCAATCGCTCAACCACTGCGCCAACCGTGCGCCAAGGAACCTTAGGTGCTTTTTGTTGAAACAATTTTGCCATAGTAAAATTTTTGGTTAAGCGTGAGTTGTCCATGAAAATGAGTACCTACAATTTTCACTTCTTTTTTTGAGGATGTTGATCAACTCAGTTTTATGTAAGGATCATTTTATTTTACTGGAAGAAAATATCGGGACAGCAGAAGTTGTTCAAAATTACTAAATATTTTTTTCAACAGTTAATGATTCTTAGGATCAATTGTAGAAAGTGAAGCTTTCTTTGATATTCTGAAATCCACCAATTAGTCTATCGTTTAGTGGATAATGTTCTACATCGATAAGTGGTCCTAATTTATTCGATCAGTTATCCACTTCCAGTAATGTGAGAAAAGAACGTAAACGAATGTACGTCTGAGTGTAGCTGAATCTTGGGGCACTGGCATTCCTAGTAGTGGTGCCAACCGGTCTTTGTCTGGTTTAATCTCACCATTATTAATGTTATATCCCAGTATGCTTAGGTTTGTTATCGAAAATTCCCTTTTTTACTTATTATTATTAAGATTATATTTCTCTGCTACCTCCATGAACTTTTTTAGTTGCTTATCGTGATCTACCTGATCATAAACAGTGATATCATCTAAATACGAGTACACACCGATAAGGTTTGACGCTCCAGAATCGAATCAATGGTTCTTTGAATTTTAGCTACTCCGTTTGTCACTCCAAAAGGAATACGACAAAATTGATACTACAAGTTTTCTGTTGCTTCGAATGCCGTCATGGGCTTATTCATAAAGATTATACGTATTTGATGATAAGCTGATCGTAAGACGAGGATGCCTAGATTTGCCACAGAAAAAGCAATCGTAACGGTTGAGTTTCGGTTCATGCCACTTGCAGCGGCAATCGATGTTTCTGATGACTGTGATGCATAGACTGCAGTCTGTATTTTTGCTGATTCTAAAGCTCTCGCCTGATTACTCGCTTCTGCCAGGCTCAGTGCTTTATTTGCCAGGAGTCTTTGCCGTATATCCGGAGATGTTATACCGGCAATGAAAGCGTCTCTGATGAACTACTTCTCATTCTCTGCAGCCTTGTTCTGGCCTTGTTGTGTCTTTAAATTTGCAGTCTTTGCTCAGCAAATGTAAAGCTAGAATATAATACCTATTATCAATGAAGATACCGCAACGAACTGAAAACATTGACCAGTATATTCTGTACATTCTACAAAGGTATCTGGCTAATATTTCACTTTTCGGCTATAAGCATAGTGTTTCTAATGTTTCAATAGCTTCAGTATTCTCGCAGTGAAAATGTGCTTGGTGAGATATAATGTACTAACAGATCTAGTTTTGTTGCATCTGAAGGTATTTTTTCACTCGATCCAAGAAAAGTTTTTTTTTAATTTTTTTTTATTATAGATAGTCTCGCGCTTGACCACTATCTCACCTGATGGTAAGCGATGATGTGGTCGACGGTGTAACACGCTTGCCTAGAAGTAACCTATTCACTCTTGACTTAAAGACCCCGAGGTTGTAACTATCTGGAAACACAGAAACATTTCGGTATTTTTGGTCCGGTCCGCCAGCCGGACCGCTTTTTCAGCTCCATTTTCCCTTCATTTTTAGGGTTCCGAAGTCAACAAGGAGCCCTTATAGTTTCGCTATGTCCGTCTGTCCGTCAACATCATCCTATGTGGACCCGTTTTTAGACTTTGTGAGCCGCTGAAACCGTTCTAATGTTCATCTAACAAATACAAAACCCTCTTTTTAGTCCGTATTATTATGCAACTTCGGAACCCTATTACTGCGCGTGGCCCGACACGCACTTGGCCGGTTTTTTCTTGATTTTATTTTACCACTTTGTCGGAATTATTAATATGTATATACATGCCAAATTATAGCTTTCTAGTACTTAGATTCTCCGAGCTAAGCTGCGGACGGACAGACGGACAGAGCGAAACTATAAGGGTTCAACAGTTGACTTCGGAACCCTAAAAAAAAAAAAAACCGGCCAAGTGCGATTCGGACCCGCGCACCGAGGATTCCGTACATATCTGTAGGTTCCATTTTTTCTTTAAGGTTTTAGGTTTTCGGAATTTTTCCTTTATCTGTGCTATAAGACGTTGCTTCGTACCAAATTTCAAGATTCTGTGTTCACGGGAAGTACCCTGTAGGTTTTGATTCCCTTGCGAGTAGTTGCGAGTTTTAAAACATGCGGGTTAAATTGCTGTTTCTTTTGATTGCGTTGACATAGAAGTTTGATTTTGTTACAGCCTAAAGATAATATAGACCTGAGTATTTGATATGAATTTAAATATTGTAAGGAACAGGCAACCCCACGTGATCCCACGTCACCGGACCGTCTATAAATAGCGTGTCAGTTGACTGCTCTTTCTTTTTCATTGGCGGTCAACAACGTGCGGACGTCTCTGCGGAAATCTCTGTCGGTTTGAGGTCACGTGAGCTGTTTTTATTTTTAAAGCGTGCAATCGTTATTTTGTAATTTTCCTAATTATAATCGTAACTAACTTAAACTATAAAACTGTGTATGTATGAAAATAATTTGATTTTGAGCTATTAAACGGTTTTTTTATTGAAATGTGTTTTTTTTTATTCTATTCCACTTTTGAACCTTACATCAGAAGTCGGATAAAGAACTAGTTTGCCCACTGTATTTAAATTGATCAATTTGCTTCAACTTTTGAATAAGAAAACCGTTAATTTTTATTTTTTTCTCGCTTTGTTTTGAAAAGTGTAACGATTACCCGCTTTTTTTTTTTTTTTTATTACTTCGTGGTTTATATTCTGTGATTGTGTGTTAAAATGGTGCGTACGGGATCACGTAGCCGTGAACGGCGTCGTACTCGAGATGGGCCGCGTGATCGGCAGAAGCGTCGTTCTCGAAGTAGGCGGGTCTCGCAGACTAGGTTACGTGAACATAGTGATGCCGATTCGCGGCGTAGCTCGAGTGATGAACGACGTGATCCACGGAACAGCTCGCGTGTCCGAGATCGAAGCGATTCACGTAGTATCGAAAGACTTCGTTCGCGTAGTTCGCGTAGAGGTTCACGTGTTCGTCGTCAAGATCGTTCGCGAAACGATAGCGATGATAGGTCGCGGTCTAATCCACGTAGTAGAAAGCGTCATACTCGCGACAAACGCGGATTCACACCTGAAGCACCAAACCCTGTGCTTTTGAGCGTACCACCACAATCGCACAGTACGTACATAGGATCCGGTGCACCAGGTTCTGAGGCGTCCACTCTTGCACATGCTTTGATACATGCAATTAAAACTATGCAGCCTACGAGGTCACAACACTATTATGTGTCTAATTTTGACCCTTCGATACATAGTATTGAAGCATGGTGCGAGGAAGTGGATCGCGCGAGAGACTCAAACAACTGGAACGATCACGAGTGCTTATCACGTGTGGCTTCTTGTCTGAAAGGGGACGCTAAAGTTTGGTTGAGTGAATGGGTCACCAACGATAGGACATGGACTAATTTTAAACGAGAATTCAAGTCTCTTTGTCCCAGTAAGCTCGATTACGCGAATATTCTATTAGACGCCATGACCACAACTTCAGACAAATACCCTACATTCGCTGAATATGCGCGCCGTACTTTGTTACGTTTGAAAATAGTCCAGGGGTTAAGTGACGAGTTGAGAACGCTTATTGTTATCCGTGGCATAGACAGCCCTCAAGTGCGAGCAGCTGCTGCTAACTCGGATCTTACGCCAGACACTATTGTTTCGTTCTTGTCGATTTATACGAAAGCTCCAAAACGAGATCATTTGGCCTATAAGAAACAAACCCAAACAAAGTCTAATAATCGGCTGGGTCTAAAATGTTTTACTTGCAACCAAAAGGGGCATGTTAGTCGCGATTGCAAACGTCAAAAACCTAACGTGACTTCCAACACGCAACCGGCACCAAGCAACATATGTGCTTTTTGTAAAAAACAAGGACATACTGAGGACAATTGTTTTGCAAAGGCACGTTCTGAATCGCGAAACCAACGGAACGTTAATCTTTGCTCCTATCGGTCCAATTTCGCTCAAAATAAGGACGTTACTTCCGCAGTGGTAGATGGGGTGCCAGTAGATGTACTCATTGATAGCGGTGCCCTTGATGTGTCCCTCATATCTTCAGACGTTCTTAAATATATTTCATGCCAACCAAAACCAAGACGTTGCGTGTTGAAAGGCATAAGCGACAAGGAAGTAGTTGTCACAACTTACGTCACAGTCACAGTAGAATTCAGTGACATATCTATTGAGGTAGACCTGTTGGTGGTTCCATCTTCTTTTATGAACACACCTATCATAATAGGTACCGATGTACTGAATCGCGATGGAATAACTTACGTTCGAACCAAGGACAATCAGTATCTCACGCGTAACGATACTCGCGTTTATAACGTTCAATCAAACGACCAGATCAACGTAAATACTCCTCTTCAGGGTGACGAATTGGAAAGCCTTATGTCGGTCATTAATGAGTTTGCGACTTTCTTAATAACTGGTACTGCCACGACTACAGTTCGAACCGGTGAGATGGACATAAGGCTAACCAAAACGACACCAGTAGTCTACCGACCATACAGGCTCTCACACCAGGAAAAACTTAGGGTTCGAGAGATTACTAAAGACCTTTTAGACAAGGGGATAATTAGGCGTTCTAATTCGGAATTTGCAAGCCCTATCATACTAGTTAAGAAGCGTGATGGCTCGGATAGGCTCTGCGTTGATTATAGAGCGCTGAACAGAATCACAGTAAAAGACCGGTACCCCCTTCCATTAATAGAAGATCACATTGACAGATTAGGCGGTTATAAATATTTCTCTAGTCTCGATATGGCTACCGGTTTTCATCAGATTCCTCTTAAAGAGGAAAGTATTCACCTTACTGGCTTCGTAACGCCCGAAGACCATTATGAATACGTCAAAATGCCATACGGACTAGCAAATTCTCCTATTGTATACCAACGCATAATAAATGACACCTTACGCAATCACATTAATGAGGGTAACGTGTTAGTTTACGTCGACGATGTACTCCTTATGAGTTATACCGTGAATGAAGGCATTGAGTTATTACGTAAAGTACTGAATACCCTTACCAGGGCGGGATTTTCGATAAACCTTCGTAAATGCTCTTTTCTTGTAACTGAGGTAGAGTATTTAGGCAGAGTAATAAGTAAGGGCCAGGTTAGGCCGAGCCCTCGAAAAGTAGAAGCTCTAGCTAATACCACGCCGCCAGAAAACGTAAAACAAGTACGCCAATTCCTTGGTTTAGCGGGGTACTTTAGGAGATACATTAAAGACTACGCGGTCCGAACCGCTCCAATTGCGCATTTAACCCGTAAGGATGTAAAATTTCAATGGTCACCGGAATGCGAGGCTATTCGCCAATATCTCATCAAACGACTTACAAATGAGCCAGTTCTTTCGATTTTCGATACAAACCTTTCAACCGAGGTTCATACCGACGCCAGCAGTGCAGGTTATGGTGCCGTTCTCATACAAGTCCACCCCGACTCAAAAAAACACGTCGTAGCTTATTTCAGTAAGTCTACCCAAGGGGCCGAGCGTAAATATCATTCTTACGAACTTGAAACCCTTGCTGTCGTTAAGGCTCTTCAAAATTTCCGGCACTATCTCGTAGGATTGAAATTCGTAGTAGTAACGGACTGTAGTGCCCTTAAGTCTACTGAACGAAAGAAAGACTTGTTACCACGTGTCGCCCGTTGGTGGATCTACCTCCAAGACTTCGAATTCTCGATTGAATATCGGAAAGGAGTAATGATACCACATGCAGACTACCTGAGTCGAAACCCAGTAGTTGACGTCAATCAAATATCACGACCTCGCAACTGGGCTCAAATAGCTCAATCGGCAGACAATGAAACTCGAGACCTTATTGAAAAACTTCGCGATGGTAGTCTGGATGGGAATCGTTACTCGGTGCAAAAAGATATTTTGTACTACAAATACGTCCCGATAGGTGAACAACCTCGAATGCTTTGTTACATTCCCAAGGGTCACCGACTCAGTCTTCTTAGGGTATTCCACGACGAACACGAACACATTGGTGTAGAGAAGACCCTGGATCTCATTCTGAGACATTTCTGGTTCCCATGCCTAAGACAATTCGTAGCTAAATACGTGGCCCATTGTCTCATATGTATTTCCCAAAAAAGAGTTCCCCGTGCCCCATTACAAAATATAACTTCCTGGGAAAAACCAGACACACCTTTTGACACCGTGCATATCGACGCTTTAGGTCCTTTGCCAGTATCGGAAGGGTACAAATTTATCCTCCTTATTGTAGATGCTTTCACTAAGTATTCCTTACTGTACCCCATCGCTAGACAAGATTCCACAGAGCTGAAGCGTGTTATTACACAAGCTGTCTCATTATTTGGAGTTCCTAAGCTCATGATTACGGACAGAGGTCGTATGTTTGAATCCAATGACTTTGTAACGTGGGTAAACGAACTTGGTTGCAATTTGCATTACATAACTCCGGAGATGCATCACGCTAACGGCCAGGCCGAGCGATATATGCGAACTATCCTCAACATGTTGCGTATACAGTCAAATTACAAGAAGACTAGCTGGTCAGGTACGTTGTGGAAGCTCCAGTTAGTGTTAAATATCACCAAACAAAAAACAACCCAAGTTTCCCCACTTAACCTCTTGATCGGTACCGAAGCTACAACTCCTGTGGTTCGAGCGTTGGTTCGCGACGTGGCTTTGGAAGGCAACGCACCCAACCGGGAAGCCTTACGCGAGATCACCAGAGGAAGAGCTCGTCAATTGCTGAAGCACAATCAGGATAAGCAGGATGAACGAGTTAACCAAGGGCGACAACCACCTCGCCAATTTAATATTAACGATTGTGTGTTCGTAATTAAGTTTTCTCAGGTAACGGGAAAACTAGATCCCGGTATGCGTGGCCCCTACAAAGTGGTAGAGGTGTTACCTAGTGGACGCTATACACTGCGCTTGTTGAGCGGTGGCTATGGTAAGACCACGCAGGCGGCGGCTCAACACATGGTGCCATGGCAAGGCGAGTGGAGCCCAGACACTTGTGCTGCCTTCTTCGAGAGTGAGTAATTTTCACCAATTTGCTTAAGTGTAAGTGCTAGTCGCTGTGGTACTAGTCACTCGGGCGTTGATTGCTTGGCGTTTATCGCTACACTTTGATGCTTGTTGCTATTGTGCTTGATGTGTCTCAAGCTGGATAAGCTGGCTAGTATGGTCAACTTAAGATCCTTTTGTCGGACGTCTCTCATGTATGGATATGGCCTGCATGTTAGACAAGCTTACACGTACGAATACGGTCTGCGTGCTAAGCGGCTTGCACGTATGAATACGGTCTGCGTGTCAAGCAGCTTGACGTATGAATACGGTCTGCGTCAAGCGTGTTTCAGACTGGTCGTCAAGGACAGTCGGCACGAGGTGCAGGGAGCTGCCCCAAGGACAACGGAGACCTTCAAAATAAAGGCCTCAGTTGGGTTTGAATTTTTAAAACGGAGAGACGTCTCTGCATAGTTCTAGAATGATGAATGTGTGGTTACTGTGTGAATCCTTTGATAGATGATAAGTGAATTAATTGAAAGATGATGTAGAGAAAGTTGTGAATGGTGAAATGTGTTCATTTGGTTTTGTTGAATTGTCTTCTTAATGTATTTTTGTATCCAGGTGACCATGCGGAAGCAGATGAGACTGTGCCTGCAGCCGGATCACAGCGTGTGGCTGACTCGTCTATGCCTCTGCTGAATGACGCCGCGGAACGAGCACCGACGACATCCACCGCCGTGAACTCCGACCTCACTCACTCTGCGCGACTCGCTCATGTCGGGGACGACATACAGTCAGGAGAAGCCGTGTAAGGAACAGGCAACCCCACGTGATCCCACGTCACCGGACCGTCTATAAATAGCGTGTCAGTTGACTGCTCTTTCTTTTTCATTGGCGGTCAACAACGTGCGGACGTCTCTGCGGAAATCTCTGTCGGTTTGAGGTCACGTGAGCTGTTTTTATTTTTAAAGCGTGCAATCGTTATTTTGTAATTTTCCTAATTATAATCGTAACTAACTTAAACTATAAAACTGTGTATGTATGAAAATAATTTGATTTTGAGCTATTAAACGGTTTTTTTATTGAAATGTGTTTTTTTTTATTCTATTCCACTTTTGAACCTTACAATATAATACCTCTACGCGTTCACGAGGAACGGGGTAGTAAGTTTAAAATTACTAAAAATATTTTTATTGTATGATGTAACAAAACATTTACGGTTTTCGCATTTTTTCCTTTATCTGTGCTATAAGACGTTGCTTCGTACCGAATTTCAAGATACTGAGTTCACGGGAAGTACCCTGTAGGTTTTGATTCCCTTGCGAGTGTCGAAAATTTGCGGCATAAACGTGTGTAATTCTGTATCTTTTGATTGCGTTGGCTTAAAAGTTTGATTTTTCAAAGTTTTAAGGGACAGTAGACTTGAGTATCTATACTAATATTATAAAGAGGAAAGATTTTTTTGTTTGTTTGTTTGTACCGAATAGGTTCCGAAACTACTGGACCGATTTAAAAAAATCTTTCACCAATAGAAAGCTACATTATTCCTGAGTGACATAGGCTATTTTTTTATCCCGAAAACGGGTCCTGTGGGGTGGCCCACGGGAGCGAAGCCGCGGGGAACAGCTAGTTTGATATAAATTTCAGTTTGATACCTCCACGCGTTCCTGAGAAAAAGGGTCTTGACAGACAGACGGACGGACGGACAACAAAGTGATCTTATAAGGGTTCGGATTTTTCCTTTCGAGGTACGGAACCCTAAAAATATTTCCTAAAGATGTAACGTGGTGATGTTTTTTTTATCGTTTATCCCATGGTGTCATGTGTGTGGTGGTCTGTTAAAACCATTTTTCGATTCAGAGATCCGTTTGCGTAAAATTAAGTTTTAAATTGGAAATTTTTGTTAGACTAAAGTGTCCCCTCCCCCCTGCCAGCGAAATGGTTGCTTTTGGCTATGTGAAAATTTCACGGCAATAGTATATATAACGAAATTAAAAGGAAAACTATCACAGCTAAGCAGGCTTTACAAGTTTACGAGTAAAAGTCGACCAACTTATAAAATGTACTTGGAACAGTAATTTTTTTTTACAAATGCCCACGTTTTTAGACGTTGTGAGTCGTCTACCTACCTTCGCTTTTCGCTGCTGACCACTGAATGAGAAATTCTTCGAGAGCCAAAGCAATATTTGTTTCCACAAAATCCAAGAAACGATCTACAAACTTTAAATACTTACTTTAAATGGCTCTGTAGACTATAATGACTACACGAAGCACATCACCTAAATCAAAGTCATCTCTTGAACCAGACCTATATAAAGTGGCTTCTTCTGAGGTCATTTCAATACACCCACAAAAATATCTCAGCGGAAAAACAAAAGAACACGTTTACTTGAGGAATGCACGCGTGAGATCTTCGCCTCCTTTATAGAAGATATATTGTTCAAGATTAACGATAATCGTGTTTCTCAAAACAATCGACAAGAGTATTCGATATCTATTCCGGAGCAAAATAAAGTCATACTAAATCTTATTTAGACATCGAAAACTCAGTCTCGCACAACTCGATAAAAATGAAAGCTGTCGAAGACAAAATCGATCGACTGGAACATGAACGTAAACAAATACAATTGCGGATATCGGTTTTGTAACAAAAACTTGACTCACAGGAAATCAATAGTCAAAACATTTGTGGAGGTTAAAAATGTCCCCAAACAACAGCAAGAGAGGAAGCCGGATTTGTTTGGTTACGTCATGAATTTATCTAATTAAATAAATAATAAATAAAATTTTATTGGTTCATAAAAAGTGTTACAATATTAAGCTGTGACACTGGATCCTGCACTAGGATACCCTGTGTCGCAGGATCCAGTCTCTTTCGACAAATATGGTTTATTGTTAAATTTTGATATTAAATGTAACGGTTCCAATCGTTAAACATAATTTAAAAAAAATACTAAAACTAAAAGGTAACTAAAGGTGTGTATGTTATTGCTGAGTGTTAGTTTGCCACCACAGTTTAATACTCATTTGCTAGTAGGCTCTCAGTTTCACTATGGTTAAGTCCGAGTAACCAATCCTGGACCTCCCTTTTGCACCCAAACTCGGTCATGAGGAGGATATTTATTTATTGAATAACCTATTCCGAGAATAACCTGGATTTCTTTAAAAACGACGTAAGATTTGGTCCGTATGCCGTCTAAAAAAAACTCAAGCTTTTCCTCAGTAGCAATTGAGTTCACCAACACGATTTCCAAACTATATTTTTTAGAAGCGAACCGCAAATCTATCTTAGCAAAGTTGAAGGGAAACCTTATATCCGAAACAAGAACAAAGCTCACTTAAATGAAATTAAGAGTTACGATAAATGACTAGTCCTAACTCTAATAGCTGACTTCTGATTGTTTAACCTTGCACCACTTATATTATTTTTACTATTTTATAAATATAATGCATGCTTAATGTTATTTAATGAATATTCTTGTACAACTCTGAAATCTGACATTGTTACGGTACTCCTAACACAATCTAAACAAACACTATACATAAACACCTACCCATTCACCACAATCATTGTTCGCACTATTACAATATTTCTGGACTTAAAACACAACTCACCTTCTAAAATAAACACAGCACCACCAAATGATAACATGTTTAACTTCAATTGTTTGCTGCACAAAACTGTTTTAATCTCACTCTCTACACAAACGATATTGCACTTTACAACATTATTCACACTCTTAATCACCATAGTTATAACATTTTTTTCTTTAATAATCATAATAAATAAATAGCTACATGGCCACAACACAAATCTCACTGCAAATAATTATGTAACTAGTACGAGCGGATGATTCTATACGGTGACAGCTGCGCTTACAAAACTGACTCCTAATAATGTTATAATTTTTACCACCTACCCACACTTTGGCGGTTCGCATTCTTAAATGAATTAAACTTAAACATGCAGATACCCGCACTTCCGATTTTCTCGTGCGTATACATATATGTATGCGTCCATAACTCCTTGTTTCTTTTATAATACATGTTATTCTAAATGGCTAACACGAACATAGAACTTGATGACTTCCGCTCCCTTCAACTGGCTACCCAGCCTACCTGCCCTGCCTGCTCTACCTGCCCTGCCTGCCCTACCTGCCCTGCCTGCCCTGCCTGCCCTGCCTGCCCTACCTACCCTATCTACCTAATAATTTTTATGTATCATCAATAGTTTTCTCAGCGCACGCCAAAGAATGAATTTTACAGGCAACATTTTGCTACTTTGGATTACATCATTGCAATTTTCATAAGGATCTCTATTTTTTTGAAAATATATTGTAGCCTATGACACTCAGGCATAATGTAGCTTTCTACTGGTGAAAGAATTTTCAAAATCGGTTCAGTAGATGTAGAGATTACCCCCTACCACGTCACAAACTCACAAACTTTACCTCTTTATAATTTAAATTAGTATAGATTAAATACTAATCTTAATAGTAAACGGGAATGCAAAACCAAACTGTTGAACTTTATAATTACTTGCGATTATGAAACTACAGAAGAAATCTTAAAACATTAAGATAAAAGTTAAACTATTAAACACACCAATCAAAAGCACACAACACTCACTCAAACACATTCAACACAAGCACACCACACACAACACTCACTCTTTCTGTTGTAAAATGTTATTTTGCTTTAAAGTTATATAATAGTCGTATTATGTAAACGTAACCACTGTTGTATTGTTCGTAATGTCTGGCAATTGAACTGGCTCCTGAAATACAGACTCGGCCTAGCTCAGGCGCAGTTGCTCATTTTTAGGGTTCCGAAGTCAACAAGGAACCCTTATAGTTTCGCTCTGTCCGTCTGTCCGTCCGTAGCTTAGCTCAGAGAATCTAAGTATTAGAAAGCTATAATTTGGCATGTATATACATATTAATAATTCCGACAAAGTGGTAACATAAAATCATGAAAAATATTTTTGTTTCGGGTACCTCCCATAGACGTAAAGTGGGGATGTATTTTTTTTTCTCATCTATCTCATGTGGGGTATCGTTGGATAGGCAATTCAAAAATATTATGGGTTTGTTAAAACCATTTTTCGATTCAGAGATTCGTTTGCGTAAAATTAAGCTTTAAGTTGCAAATTTATGTCAAGTCGAGTGTCCCCCCCCATGCCAGCGAAATGGTTGAACTTGGCTATGTGAAAAAATTCATGGCAGTAGTAAATATAACGAAAATAAAAGGAAAATTATCACGGATAACAAGGCTTTACAAGTTTACGAGAAATAGTCGACCAACTTATAAAATGTACTTGGAACAGTAAAAATTTTGTACAAATGCCATTTAACAATTACTTAAATAAAGTTGATAGCTGTGTAAAACAGAGTAAATATAATGTTTACGACCCATGTAAAAAAATACAAAAATGAAATCATAACAGGCTTTACAAGTTTACGAGTAATAGTCGACCAACTTATAAAATGTACTTGGCACAGTAAATTTTTTGTACAAATGCCCTTGAAAAATTACTTAAATAACGTTGTAAGCTGTGTAAAACAGATAATAAATTTATGCTTATGAACCATGTAAAAATATACAAAAATAAAATCATAACATCCTTAATAATAATGATTTCTAAATTAATAATGTTTAAGCTCGAATAACGCATTAGAGTGGCCGGAGTCGTTGGCAGTAGCAATCCGTAGTCCATACGGCGCATGCGGACGTTTTGTAATTAAAACGTAAAAATAAAGTCAAAATAGATTCGATTTCCAAGCAAATTACTAATTTTCTTTAGTCGATATCCTTCTATAAAGTCAATATTCGACCCGACTACATCACTAATTGAGTAGCTTAAAACTTTGCATAATGAAATAGTGAATACCGCAGATTAGAGGATTCACCTCTAATCTGCGGTATTAGAGGTGAATTCATACGATTTTTTTCTAATTCCAAAATAGAAATAAACAAGGAGCGTGCACGCTAGGATCCAGGAACGAACTATATCATTCCCCGTGGCTCTAACGCGCGCTCGTATCGCCTCCTTTCGCAATTCGCACCCGCGGTGGTACTCAAATAGATAATATTTTTCTAACTTCAGTTGCGAAGTTGGATTTTATAACTCCTTCTTCAGTTACCAGTTAGTCCTTATTTAGTTTAAGTCAAGAGTGAATAGATTACATCTAGGCAAGCGTGCTTCACCGTAGACCACATCATCGCTTACCATCAGGCGAGATAGTGGTCAAACGCGAGAATATAGATTAAAAAAAAACATCATTCTATGTGGGCCCGTTTTAAGACTTTGTGAGTCGCTGAAACCGTTCTAATGTTTATGTAACAACAACAAAACCCTCTTTTTAGTCCGCATTATTTTGCAACTTCGGAACCCTGCGCGTGGCCCGACACGCACTTGGTCGGTTTATTTTATTATTTTTGGTATATATGTAATAGCTTTAATAATTTAATCATAATGTTCAAAATTTTACAATTTTATGGAGAAATAAAAACATAATATAATACATTATTATAATTACCAATATGTTTTTTGTGACCATTTTTGTTGTTAATAACTGCGCTTGATATAAATTCTTAGTTTGTAGTACCGTTTGCCTGTAAAGTTTTATCATTTTTTAGGGTTCCGTACCCAAAGGGTAAAAACGGGACCCTATTACTAAGACTTTGCGATCCGTCTGTCTGTCTGTCTGTCTGTCCGTCTGTCACCAGGCTGTATCTCATGAACCGTGATAGCTTGACAGTTGAAATTTTCACAGATGATGTATTTCTGTTGCCGCTATAACAACAAATACTAAAAACAGTATAAAATAAATATTTAAGGGGGCTCCCATACAACAAACGTGATATTTTTGCCGTTTTTTGCTCGATATTAATAACGGCAACAGGTAGACGCTTGATATATTCACAGAATGTTTAGTTGTTTAATTACTTAAAAATATAATAATTATTAAATTAAACTAAAATAAATTAATGGGGGTCCCATACAACAAGCGTGATTTTTTGGCCGTTTTTTGCTCGATATTAATAACGGCAATAGGTAGACGCTTGAAATATTCACAGAATGTTTAGTTGTATATTCACTTCAAAAAATAATAATTATTAGATTAAAATAAAATAAATTAAGGGGGGCTCCCATACAAAAAACGTGATTTTTTTTCAGTGTTTTGCGATAATAGTACATCTTGTGCGAGTCCGACTCGCACTTGGCCGGTTTTTTACTATAGGTAAGTGAATACTTTAATTAGCCTTATTTTTAATATAAAAGACTTAAGATTTTTTGTTATTAGCTGTAAGTTTTCCAAATAAAATAAAATAAACATCTGTGATGACAAGAGCGCGCAAGGTTGGAATCGAATACTCGGTGAGTCGCTTCCATGTTATTTCGATAGTGCGATCGAATGTTCTCTAGTGAAGAGATGCTATTTCGAGTTTTAGGAGCGGTCATGTTTGATCACAATGATCACTGTATTGGTAGTGGTTATACCTAGCGCTATAACTAAGTAATTGAGACATATAACACAAAGTCAGTACTTAATGAATTTTCTATTGACGGTAACACTTTCAACATTTTCTTTAGTACTAACTTTAGAATGAGATATCCCATGAAGAACTGCACATGCACAACTGTCATTTTGAGTGTCAGAGCGAGTTAGTAAAGTAGCAGCTTTGAGCAATACTGGCCATTGGTCATTTACGTGTATTTAGAGCAGATTTTATCTCGCATGACGATTTACAACCACCATCTTGTGATCCCAATTCACTTGCTTACTTTCAAAGTAATATTATAATAATTAGTAGTAGATCTCGCAATCGCTAACTTTTGATAAATTTAAATATTAATAGAACGTATAAGTACGCCTACGATCGCATACGAAGGATGCCTCTAGTAGTGTTGCTCACTTGTGCGTTGTTCAGGACTACATCATATACCGGGGAAATTAAGAAAATGTTTGTAATGTATTTGAAGTAATGTGTGTTGGTCATATCACTTCAGGTGATGACGATATGGGTGGCATGATTGTCAATAGCTAGCTGCTGCGGCAGCCGGGCCATGAGCGTCGTATATGATCTAATTTGATACAGTTCCTGATCAATTATTACTAAGGCTTAGAGGAAACTTTCGCAATCGGTAATCGTTATTCACTGAAAGCTTTAAATAGCTTCGTTTAGAACCTAGAAGTATAAACACGATAGGTTAAGGAAGATGCTAGTGGTTCACGTATTGTAGATATTGATTTCAATAATGACGATTGATGAGCAAACTGTAGAAGGTCGAGTAATGCAGTCTATACGCCGCCCGGCCGTATTGAATTCGACCATACCAGTGGATTCTGACGGAGGTCGTGTAGTGTGTTCGACCGTACCGGTAGTTAAGCGTAGTCGTAGCCGTAAATCCGCCGGTATCTCTTGAGGCAACTCAAGTAGTTCGTAGATACGCGATATTGTACGCGTTTAGCTCTGTTGAGGTCGGGGTCTAGAGATACAGTTGTGTGAGAGCAATGCGATTGCTGGTCGGCTAGAGGTCCGTGGCGTAAGAGGTTTTAATCGAGGGTTTCTGTAATCTTTTGCAGCAGTTTTGCAGCAGTAGAGTTTTAAAGTTTCTTTGGAACGACTGTGGTACTCGTACATGACCCAGAATAATTATTTAGTTAAAGAGTAAGATTTGGTTGTAATAAAACTAGAGTTCTAAAATTTCCCTATTTTCACGAACCCAATAATTTAGTTTGGTCACTCAGGACTCAGGAGTATCCTAGCGTTGTCTGTTAACTGTTCGCATTTGTGAGCCTGTGTGGCAACTGTTGGCCTGTGTTTCAACTGTTGGCTGTGTGGCAAATGTTGGCTGTATGGCAACTGTTGGACTTTATGGCAACTGTAGGCCTGTATGGCACCTGTAACTCTGTGTGACAGTATGCCTGGTGTGAACATTCATTTTTGGATAAGGAACCTTACAGAAAGTTTAAATTGAGTCTCTGTTAGTGTGTATGTTCCTGTAGCCATTCCATTCCAAACTCACAACTTCCCGGTTAAGAACCGCGACGCGAATTGTGGCATTCTTGTACAAGTATCGAGGTAATATGGGTTTTTCCTAGGGAATATTACAGGATTCAGTTAATTCAATTACAAATTGATTATATTAGAAAATAAAACAAGGAATTGATACACGTAACACCATTTAATACAACTATTAGATTACAACAAAAGGAAAGCGTGATACATACAATTATAAAACCGAAACATTAAAGATATCTTAAAATATGTTAAGTAAAAGTAGAAAAGTGAGCGCGACCGAGGCTGAGGCGCTCGCCGCCACCAGCAGCGCCCCCGAGCGGGCACGGCAGCTCGTCAGGGCGCCACGGCTCTCACCTTGTTGATGACACGTGAAGAAGGGGAGCCGATCACATTTCCGAATATTTTTTGGTCGAATTTCATTTTACCGAAAACTTTTGACCGGCGTCTTTTTTGCTATATGCGTTATTTGACATATTTTCAGATCATCGAAGTATCATGTGGCATATGTATTTATTTTTCTTTGATAATTTTGATATTTTTTTTTTCAAGTCGCTCTTTTAAACATTTGCATTCGCCCACTGTTTCTCTCTAACTTAGTATTTTGATATACGTTTAAAAATAAATATTTCGAACAAATGTTATTTCGGCTAAGTGTAACTTCGGTAAAAAGTTTATCGACCAAGTGAGTCAAAAATCGAATTGATAATAGGTCAACTGAGACAGTGGCAGACGTGACTTCGATGAAGTAAAAAACGAAATAACGATAATAGTTGAAAAGTTTTAAGTGAAATGAAATTAGGTCAAATGTTGTTCGAACTTATGATAGGTAACCGTGAAGAAGTCGGAGCAGTGGCAAGCGAGCGCTTCAGCTGTGTTCCGGCTCAGGAACAGTCAAGAAATTAAGTGATATTTACAATCGATACCAATAGACGGTCCTCGAGCTTGACACACTGTTACTTAGTTAGGGGCTTCCAAGGCCATACAATTTTTCTGTCTACTTGATCATTATTAGCATGAGATAATGGCTAAAATGATCCAGTAGACAATAGTAAGCCCATTGAGTCCATGTTAATCATTAGGTACATACGTGGTTGGTACTACACATAATTATTTCTGATAATACAGTCACCCGCACGCCAGGTAAGAACTTGTATCGCGAATACCGCAATAGTAACTGCTACAATATAAATTCGCTGTCAAAGTTAGTGCGTTGACTGTACCACTTATCACTGAATTCCGAGACTTCTCTAGTTTTAGTGCCGTTGCAAAATATCAATAATTACAGAGAATATTGTAACCCTATTTTAATTGGAACACAGCTTCAGTCTTGGTGGCTTCAGCGCCAATTCCTTTCTTTACTTATAGTTATGTAGGTAGGTACGTGGATTATAAACGTCACCATCTAGTTGTTAACTTTGCTTAAAGATGTCCTGAGTAAGTCAGATAGAAAGTAGTTAATTATCATCAGTATCGACTACAAGCTGTGCTCAATTATGTTAGGATGTAACATTAAATAATGATCAATTAACACTATGACGTAGGTAGTTACGTATCTAACACGAGGCGGTCACAATATACAACAACTAGATAACGTTTATTTAACGTAGATATTATAATGTCGGATTGATCAAATAGTAACGTAGCGCGGGCCGCAGCAACCTGGCGCGGTAACGACTGGTGCCCTGAATGTGCCTGTGTCCACGCATGTGACCAGTCATTGTGAACACTGCCGTGAAGTGGACTGCCATTCATCCTGGAGGTATGGATGGACAGCTTAGTTCAAGCCCACTTCACTTTAATTTTACGGTGAGATGTTTACAGAATAGCAGGGCTATTCTGTACACACTTCACATGTTGCACATACACACGCACACGCTGCATTTCTGCAGCCTAATTGCGTAAGTGAATTCTGCAAAGGAAACAAGTCGATTCTTTCAAAGAATCAGAATCATTTCTTTCAACTTTTTCGGTATTGCGAAACTAATTTGGAAATCTAGCTTTAGCTTTCCAAATACTCCTTTGAGTTGAACACAGACTACTTAGAGATACTACGGAGTTGAAGATATATGACATTTGCAATACACAATATCAATAGTGAAGTTTTATATCGATTCTTCCGCTTTCATTCATTCTTTTACAACCAATTCTTCGTCAAAATATTGGTAATGAAAGGAGCATAACCTTTCCGTTTCAGAGTATAATATGCAATACGAAAAGTCGTTTTTGGGAATGTTCCAACTTGTTTGCTTTGCAGAATTCACTTACGCAATTAGGCTGGTCTCATCAACTGCACGTCGGTGGTAACTTCATCCATAAAAACCGCCCTAAGCTTCAATGTTCAGTTAAAGGTAAAAGTACAGTCACACTACGAAAACAGTAGCGGCAATTCTTTTCATCTTTTCACGGTAAGTAGACATAATCTTTACTTTAATTTCTTTACAACATATTAAATCAGTTGTGGATAATTTAACTTCGTCTACAAAAACTAGCCAGTTGAGTTTTGGGAGAATAAATCTACGCTTTTGACCCTTAAGGATAAGATAGGATAGATGGGCCTCTTTGCCGCACTTAGACTCGCGTTTGGTCCGTTGTGCGTGCAGGCCTCCTCTCTGTGAGAGGGAATGGGCCGTAACCCACCACGCGGGCCCAGTGCGGGTTGATGGATGTCACATGTCTTCGTATTTTTGGTTCTTAGACATGCCGGTTTCCTCACGATGTTTTCCTTCACCGTTTTGAGAGCAGTTGTGATGAAATAATTGACACAAAGTAAAGCGCCTGCCTGAGTTCGAACCCACGACCAACAACTTGTAAGGCGCGGCCACCATTTCACTCACTTTCGACCCTTGGCTGTACATAAAACTGTCAACGTGAAATTATTACCATGAACATGTGGTTGATTGTAGGTTCATGACCTACGACTCAACAAAAATGCGCGACCATACTGCGGTTTCCTTTGAAGACTGCTCGAAAAATTGTAAGTAGGTATCTTATAGATTCACCGAACATATGAAATAAATAGTCTATTTAAATATTAGTAAATAGTAATATTCCTTACGTTTTTCATACAAAGAGTATTGATAGATACGTTTTACATACATTGTACGAATGTACAGAATCATCTTACAGAATATAACATCTTTTTATATTAAAATTGAAATTAAACATACTTAATTAAAAAATATTATTAACATAACTTTAATTAGACATTATTGAACTATGGCTGATCGGCATCAACTTATTGATCTTATAATTTATTCACATAATAGGCGTAGCAACCTGTCTGCTGTAAACTACGCGAGGTCAACTAATGTTACGCGTGAGCTCGCCTTTCGTTCGCGTCCCAGGGAGTAAGTACAGCGCTACGCTACAGTGACACACAAGTAGGTACTATATTACCAGGAAGCAACAGTTGCATAAGATCTTGTCGCATACTTCGCCAGAACACGGCAGAAGATAGCGGCCACTTATCATCTCGATAAGCTTTTTAACAGAAACCACGAAGCAAGTGGCCTAAAACAGACAAGGAATGAAGAAGAAGTTAATCTATCGCCCGAAGTGTTAAGAGGAATGATGTCATATTATCATAAACCTGAAAGTGATCAATGTACTCATTATGACGAACAGCCGCAGTGGAGCAACCCTGCAACATATCGAACAGCCACAGTGGAGCAACCCTGCAACATATCGAACAGCCGCAGTGGAGCAACCCTGCAACATATCGAACAGCCACAGTGGAGCAACCCTGCAACATATCGAACAGCCGCAGTGGAGCAACCCTGCAACATATCGAACAGCCACAGTGGAGCAACCCTGCAACATATCGAACAGCCGCAGTGGAGCAACCCTGCAACATATCGGCTGCTCCATACAATTGTGTTCACTCAAACTGACATACAATTAGCCCTGCAAGTTTATGGTAAACAAAAACTAATTTTAGGACCTAACTACTTATGCGCCACCATTTATATAAGTAACGTTAATATTGTTGTATATCGTGACATTTGTGCCGCTTGGGATTAGGCCTTCAGCTACTACAACTTATGCAAATAAGCGAAACGTAGTCTTCAGAGATATTATATAGTATTATGTATATCATGTTTATGCTAATAGAAACGACGTTCGAAAATGCCTTAAGAGTAGGTAGTATACAAGGAAAACAACACATGGATCGTGTAACGACTCAGTCGCGGTGGTGGACTGGCGCGATGGTGTGCCAGCGGGGCTGGCGCGCGGTGTGCCAGCGGGGCTGGCGCGCAGTGCGCTCTCATGGCAGGACAGCACTCCGAGAAACACTGGCGCATAAAGGTGGGAATTCAAGCCGCGACGCGAAACCGGAGACAAAAACGGGATACAGAGACAGGAAAACTGTGAGACGAGACCGAGACCAAAACCCAAACTCTTGCCGACTTAGTCGTTAAAGTCAGTATAGTTTAAAATGATTAATTAAAAATGTAATAATGCGCGACACTACTTGTACCTTCTCGCGTCTCTGCCTATTGGCGCTCGGGAGCTGGGCGCTGTCTCGGTCGGTAATAATTAGTAAGAATTATGGTCTCTTGTTTCGGTCTCCTGTTGCTTTCACGACACGAACGCCTTAAGAGTAACACCGGATGACTCAATCAATACGAGCAGAAACTTATTCGAGTAGAATGCCAGTCAAATAATAATGACCATTGTGAGCTAGAATGAAACCCACGCTAATATACAGGTACAGTCCCCGGCATGTAACTTGGAAAGGTTTTGGCGTAGTGGGGGTAAGTTCGCGCATAGTGCCCGAATTGAACAACCGCCATGTAGAGCATACTGAACGTGGACACGATTGGTCAGAATATCCTTGTGTCAACTGACCAATCAATCGCGCGCTTGGAACGGTGCTAAACGTTCCCCGCGTCTCGCTTGGTAACCAAAGATACCTAAAAAACGACTTGTGCGCATCTAACGACTCTTGCCAAGTTACGTGCCGGCAACTTTATCGAGATGTGTCAAGCTACCAGAGGGCTTAGTGCGAGTTTTGTCTCATGCTGAATTGCGTTAACGTAAACATCAATTTGTATTGTACTGGATAAGCGCCGTCAGGTGACGGTAAGGAGAAACCTCTTTTTTGTATGCATTTTGACATAAGAGATCGTTTACGTTATCACGAGTGAGTACTTTAAAAAACTCGCCATAAGCACACTAAGATAGCGCGAAACGAAACGGAACCAATGGAAAGTAGATTAGAAGTGAAACAAGCCGCCTCGGACACACACTCGCTTCTACCGACAAGAAAAGGTAAAGTCTGATAATAATAATAATAAATACTGCAAGATTAACATACGCTACAATACTTAACTTGTATATCTAATTGGACGAGAAGCTGAGGCTGTAGCTAATGAAGTGCTGTAGTTCGAGGTGAAGTGGTGACACGAGTGAGCGAATACGATCCGAGCACGATCCGAACAGGTCCGAACGTTACGTCAGCACTGCGACGCCGCGGAGGTAACCCACGTGTTGCGTCGACGACCACAGAATATACTTCATACGACTAAAAACCCTATCAAGCGTTTGGTCAAATATTTGGTTGCGTTACTTGACAATGCTTCTTTAAAGAACTGCATCAAACTATAAATTAAATTAACTTAATGAAAATTATTAATAAATATATCCGTGTATTTGTAGGTACAGAAATCGCTTTAAGTAATATAACAGTTTGTTCATAATGTAAGGACCTACCTAGTTAACGTAGTTGATAGTAATGAGCGGCAAGCGGCAAGTGACAGACCACGGGTAGTAAGTAGCAGATCGCGTGTCGCGTGTCGCGTGTCGCGTGTCTCAGATCAGGAATCGCAAGGGACAGTTCAAGGGACACGTGAGACAGAGTGCAGGTCGCGTGGGACATTATTGACTAACAAGTGAGACGTCGTTCACGATTGGCACAATTATCTACTTAATCATTAATTATTATTGATTAATTTTAGCATTATTAGATATACGACATCAAAAATACCTATAATTTAGCTCTACTCAAATTTAAAATATAGGTAAGGATTAATACGGTTCCGAATCCGCCCAAAACATTGGAGCGCAAAATGGATAAATAGGGACAAAAATATGTTATGTAAATATTTTAGAAGTAATGAAATATGTAGCTAATAGACATCGGGTCTCGGCGCCACTTCCACGAGCGAGTATTCGTTACGAGTCCGCCCGGCTATCATCCAACTAGTCGCCGCCAAATAAAAAAAATGTCGTTGATCCGACATGTACCAAAAAGTATAATTATATAACTTGAATTCATGATTTTTTTGTTTATGGAGATATTTTGATAATTTTGGTCTCAAATGAAAGGTATAGGTGTAGAACCATTTTATCTTTTTAAATCATGTAAATCGGTCCACGCGTTTATGAGATATTAACTCATTACTGAATGCCAAGTGAAACGGCCAAGGACGCTCCTTACCGCAATACGTTTGTTTGGATCGTGTCAGCGACACTTCTTTTACATTTTTTTCGTATTTTTATTGTTTTTGTTATCGTTATCTGGCGGGGACTAGATGATTATTCTTCCGCCCGCGTGTCATTAAGAATCGCTTCGAATTGCCACGTGTCTACAAGAAATCTTTGCACAGTTTTTTTGTTGAAAATGTTTTCAGCGAGTGCGTAGCGTCGATGGTTTTTAATCAATGTCTCTCGTCGGATCGCCGCGTTAATAGCGCAATATAGTGAATCAAGTGGCAGGATCATAATGTCGTCGCGATAAACTCGCTCGCGGACTTAAGCTTGTGGACGACCGCCAAAACAATTACCATATGGAATAAGCCTTATCTTAAATACAATTTTACTGTATTAAGTACATTAATTTAATTTCGTAACATCACAGTAAAATAAGGAAAAATCATCTGACGATAGAATATTTGGTACTTAGGGCTATCACCTACAGAAGTAAACACGTTAATATAATGTATTTGGGTACGACTAGCAGTTCAGCGAACAGTGGGACTATGTACAGGAGGGGGGCGCGCGAGGAGGGCGGGGTGTACAACTTAATCCTAGACGCTGTGTGCGATACTTTCTGCGAAATTATTTGTTCATTAAAATATTATACTATGTGGAGGCGACTACACCTTCATACTGATATGTACAAGACAAAAAATGAGAGCCCTAGTGTTGCGCGTAACCTTACAAACGATGTAACTGCCATATATGTAAGAAAATGCGCAACTAAAATATGTAGTCTATTATAATTAGGTATATTAAAATATAGTTGTATTAAGCTTGGACCCGGGAGTTTGGTCGGAGTAGAGTCGGGGTGGGCAGGGGCAGACCCCACGTTGCAGAGTAGTAGTGGCCACGCGGGGGCCGCGGGCCGCAAGCCCCTGCAGGCGACGAGCCGCCCGACGAAGCGAACTACACACACCAAGTAAGCAGATGAACACGGATGCACTGTTGCCTACTTCACGGTGCACCGTCCTACTATCTGACATGCCTCTTAAGACGCCGGTCTAGAAACACTCAGTACGCAGCCTTTACCGATGCGTTCGGAAGGGCCGACAATTTGCAACTAACGAGGTCCAACCCTGGTAAGTTAACACAACTAGCTTCATGATTACCGTTGCTCGGGTACGCAGCCTTTACCGAGGCAATCCAAATGAACCAACAACGTAGCAACTGACGAGAATCCATCTCTGTGGAAGGAGGTGAGCTGACACTGCATACGCAACCATTACCAAAGCATTCGAGCGACCGACTATACTGCAACTGACCACAACCATCACGGTCAACGGTGCACCGCTACGAGTATGATCTGAATATTACGATAAACTTGTGTTTCAATTGTTTATAACTATTACTCAAATATTGTAAAATTAATCGTATACATTTAATATAATTTTATTTGGCTACTATTTTTGGTTGTGATGCGACAATTTACCCGTAACGAGCCGCCCCGCCCCCGCTGTCACTCACAGCTGACGAGACGCCGCAGTCACTCACAGCTGACGAGACGCCGCTGTCACTCACAGCTGACGAGACGCCACAGTCACTGTTGGTCCTGGGCACTGTGCACACGCCGGGGCAAGGCGGCGGCGTGCAGCTTCTCTGACTGCACCTCGCGGTACATCAATATCTCATCTCAGTACCAAAGTCCTGTATCCAGGACGTACACAAGTAATACAAGTACTTGTATTACGCTAGTAAACACATTAAAACCTAACATACATAATTATAAATACTAAATCAGTTCAAATACATTGAGATTAACAGTTTCTACGGCTGATCGGCCGACACAATGCCTTGGGACTTCAGAGCCTTTATTACACCATGCATATATATGAAAAATTTATAGGTTACACCCCATGAGGTTACAAACTTTAAGTCTTAACCTCCAAAAAGCACCAAATATTTGATTGGAAAATCTAATCATCTAAATGTTTTGACTGTAGCTCTCCGTCCGCCGAAAGGAGCACAGTGTATTAAAGCTTCAAGTGTCCAAGACGTCGGCCGGCGCCGCGCGGCTCCGAGCGGATCCGCGCGGCGCCGGCCGGGGCCGGGCGGACTGCTCGCTCTCACACCACACTATCATGTCTTACTCTTACTCACTATGAGTTAATAAGCTCGTTCTTTGTTTAAGGTTACAAATTAGTTTACAAGTGTGGGCTGACACAATATTATGCAGGATCTTAAACAGTAGAATACATTACAGTGTTGCTGATCTACATAGCGAACGTTCCAGACTACTCGGAACTACCACACAATCCTATTGAATGACAGTTCCGATGTCATAACTTGTATTGAAGCGAGTAACATTTCTATAAAATTAGATTATCCATTTCAGAACGATAATTTAAACAACGATAAAGCCGAAGTCGGCAGCAAACTAGCCAAATACCGTTCACGCATCCGAACACGCAATCCTTAACTACGTAATACTTAATCTAGGTCACTGTGCGTGACACAGAGGGTGTCCACTGTGAGCACTGTGCACAGGCAACTTCACGCCGCTGGCGGTGCGCTCCTACAGTAATATCAGTAAATTCGTAAGCGCACGTCTGCTTGACGACGGTCCTGCAATGCTATGGCTAGTCACTGTCGGGACACTCGGAGCGCGTCCCAGACCCAGACCGGTATCGTGGATCGTTAGCGCCGACGTGTCGGATGTCAGGGTCACGTGTCGTGAAGGATCGGGCGGCGCGGGCGACGCGTGGCTCTAGCCGGGCGGCGCCCGCGCCTTCAGTCTTATGGTGGGGATCTCATCCGGGAATACGTCGTCACAGGGAGCATGGCCAGCACGATGGTTGTTGGGACGCTCCTCTGCTGCTCATGCGCTAAGTCGCTCAAGAGAGATGTATCACTGTACGTATTGTTGTCATATTTCATCAATGATTTGTCAGCGTCGAAACCGTGTTATAATGATCCAGTGTACAAGGATAAAAATAAACAGACCAGTGAAACTTCGCGTTGACGGGACGGAAAACAGAACTAGCAGAAGGATCTTGGTGATGGTGCAAAGAACAGGAAGCTTCTATCCGTTCTAGGGGTCTTTTTTGAAGGTTACTCAGGAATAATAAAGATTTGAAGAAGTTATGGCTCTGAAATTTCGGGGTCAAAACTAAGTGACAGGCGTCAAAGTGTTTGTAAAGTTGGACTCGCCTCGAAGTTTCCTAGGACTTCAGTTCAACTGGATATGTGACAGAGTTGGATACAGCTTCATTATAACACAACATAGATTGAGCAAACGTTGATGTCAGATGTCAATCCCTTACAAAAACTTCAATCATGTTAGCAAGAATTACTAGCCATGCAGGCAACAGAGGAAGCCTGCTCAAATACCATCATCGTGACAATGAGACCAACTGTTTGCCGGTAAGGAGATTCTGCCGGCCGGTGTCTATCTATATTTACAAATGAAGCCTTGGCACTGTATTTATTTGCTGTCGATAAATATAAAAGCATTACAAAACACCAGCAATTAAGTACAGGTGCCGGCGGTCACCGACACAGTTTCGGCAGACTCCGCGCGGTGCCGAGTGGTACGTCAGTCCGGGGTCATGTCCAGGGTCAGGACCAGGGTCAGGTCCGGGTCGCGACTGCCAGCCTAGCCAGCGAGCGTCTCCTCGTGCGCGGGTGACGCGCTCGGCGGGCTGTAGTCGTACATGGCGGTCATCGGGTTCTCGATGACGTTGACCACGGCCGCGTTAAGTTTGGTTTGCTTGCGGCGGAAGAGGAAGTCGGCGAGGCTGGCGGCGCGGCGCGGGCCGGCGCCCTCCAACAGGGCCTCGATCTCGCCACTGCTACGCGACTCCACCACGCCGCGTTTGAAGTCGTTCAGTGAGGAGTTCTTCTTGGTCTCGGAGACGTGGAAGGCCTGGTCGAAGTCGGTGGAATACGCCTTGGAGTTCAGCAGCGACGTGATGGTGGGCATGCCAGTCTGGTCTGCCAGTGACAGCGGGCGCTCCAGGCGACGCTTGACACGCGCGCGCACTGCCTCGGCGATGCTCTCGCGCGACGCTCCGCTGCCGCCACCATTCGCCAGTTTGGGACTCACTGAGCCGGTGCTCTCTGGAAAATTATAAATATCTTACTAATATTATAAATGTTAAAGTTTGGATGATGTGAGTGTGGAAATGTGGATGTATGTTTGTTACTCAATCACGCCAGAACGGCTGAACAGATCTGGATGCAATTTGGCACAGATATTGATTATAGTCTGAAACATAGGCTTTTCATCCCGGTATAATGTTCCCTTGGGATAAGAAAACACTTTTCACGCAGTCGTAGGGTGGTCGAAACGTAAGAGATTGCTTCGATCATTCTGCAGGGCAAAGGCCTCCCTGTGTTCCTGGCAATCCTCCCGGTTAAGTGCGATTGTGGACCAACTAGTGTTCTTAATGTATATATAGGTAGCTGCACTCATAGTAAACCCATGTTTAAAGCAGAACGTAATTGGTATTATTTGAGAAATTCTTCTTTTCCAGTCATTGCACTACTCTTTATATATTTTAGAAGACCAATAGGTGGCCACGCGGTAACTAACAAATACGGAAATTACCGGACGGTGGGCCTTATATCAAGGTAATGCTGCACTTAGTGTGAAGTTGCAAAATGACGTCTTAAGCGACATCTACTGGAGTATCAGGAAGCAACTCAAGTGCTTCTCAGTTTCACAGTGATGGCGTTGTTTCAAGATTGGGTTATGGATAATTGTATTTTATAACATTGCAATATGCATACAACATTAATTAACAAAGAGTCTAAATATGCCCACAATTTTATAGTTAAACAATAACATATAATTTATAATATAATAATGTCGGTACTTGAGCGACCGAGCTCTGTTCGGGTGAAAATAGAGAAAACGACGTTTTCTAAAGGTGCCTGTAAACGGGCTATTTGTTTGACAATTTCTTGCTGCAATTGTATAGCCGTCAAATTGCCAATTATATCGCTTAATCGCTTATTCGCTTAATTAACAATTGCTGCAATCTTGCAGTGTAGCCCGGCAATATTGCCAAGATATTTCATAGTAGTCGCATGTATTCAATGTCTAGCCGGCTAGATTGCTAAAATTCGTCATTAACGGCTGAGATCTAGCCACAATTATTGCTCCGCGTGTACGAATAAAAATCCTCGACAACCCAGTTGCACAATCTTGCTGGACAACATCCGGCAATGTATTGCACAATTAAATTGCAGCAAGGGTATAAGTTCCAAATATACTGAGTTATATTGGTTCCCGCGCGACCGGCCCTGCGATCGAATCTGCTCTGTGACTTTAATTATTATAAAATAGTAAACCTTACTTTTTGAGGACTTTTTTTAGTAAAATCAGTTTAACAAGTTCCAAACAATAAGTAATAGTGTTATCCCGGAGAAAATCTAACATTATCCATCCTAAAAATCGAAGTGAAAATAACTTTATATAAACAATGAATACAGATTGACGGTGAAGTGCAGTGATATCTAGAATAAACAATTTCCTAATAAAAACAATAAAAAGTGCATTAAAAAGTGTAAAACCATCACTTATTAAACAAAGACGTAGTGACAATATAGTTGAACGGTGGAAAAAAACTAGCCAAATGACTCATTTATAACCGTCGTCTTGTATCGTTTAAATCTTGAAACAGTTTAAAACGAGTACTAAGCTCAATTTCACCGTACTTCATTAAGTCGATTTGGTTCGGTGGTGAAACAGTCGACACCTCATAACAGGGCGATTGAGCGCAAGTTCGAGCCCCAGCAAAGTCGTTCGACGCTTTTTGTGAATTCTAAAGTTTATCTTCTTATAATTATAATAAAACACATTAAAAGTGCCGTATCACAGTGACTATTTGTAACAAAAAATGATTTCTCACACTGTTCGCACACCTCCAAAGCCGGCGAATGACGAAAATATACCGCACGTCCAGCCAGAGCTAATAGAAACTTCCGATGTTTCTACTGTGCCTCATCGTCAGCAGAAGCGACCCCGTATAGATAGCCCACCTTCAACCGAGCGCATAAATCCTTCTTCCGACGAGTTACTGGAGACCATTCGCCGTGAAATAAAAACAGTTGTATCAGCAGAAATCTCAGCATCTCTAAAAAAATGTTTTGCTACAGAACTGAGCGAACTAAAAGAAGCCCTAGTGCTCATAAAAAAACTCGAAACATCGGTTCAATTTATGAGCAACCAGTTTGACCAATTAAAAAGTGATCTCGACAGTTGTAGAGACACTAACGTACAGATACAGAAAGATAACGAACAACTCAAAAAGTCTGTGATTGATTTGTCTACCCGAGTTAATATGCTCGAACAAAACTCACGCCAGCAAAATATAGAAGTCAACGGAGTGCCGGAGAACAAATCTGAGAACTTAGTTAAAACTGTGATGCAACTTGGAAGGGCGGTCTCAAGCACATTAAAAGAAGCAGATATTGTGTCAGCTGTACGGGTCAGAAAACTGGATCCCCAAAACAATAGTCCTCGAGCCGTTATCGTAAAGTTGAATAGTTCAATTGCCCGTGATGAAATATTGACATCTGTGATGAGTTATAACAAAGAACATCCAGAAGATAAGTTAAACTCGAGCCTTTTAGGCTATGGTGGGCCAAAGAAGCCAGTTTTTGTATCTGAGCATCTGTCTCCCCTTAACAAGGAAATCCACGCAGCAACCCGAAAAGCAGCACGTGACAAAGGCTTCAAGTATGTTTGGGTGCGAGATGGACGTATCCTTGTTCGGAAAGCAGATGGGACACCAGCCAAACAAGTACGCAGCCTCGAAGCAGTTGCGCTGCTGTAACTCAAAAATTATGTCTGCACAAAACCGTGTAATAAAACTTTCGCATTCACTATTTACTATCAAAATTTTAGAGGAATGAGAACCAAGGCAAGCAAAATTATGTTAAACGCCTGTAACAAAAATTATGACATAATTATAGGGACAGAAACTTGGCTAGACGACAGTATCAACGATGGGGAAATACTAGACTATAGATATAACATATACCGCAGAGATAGAGCATCGACGAAAACTAGGAAGAGCAGGGGTGGAGGTGTATTGATCGCCGTTCTTAAGTCTATCAAAACTGTTCGCATGTCCCAATTTGAGACAGACTCAGAGAACTTATGGGTGAGCCTGAATGTTCCAAATGGGAAGAAGGTCCAACGCCTGAACATTGGTGCTGTTTATCTACCACCACCTGTACAGCAGCAGACACTCGACTTGTTCCTTGAAAAGGTTACATCAGTCATCGAGACAACCGGAAACCACACATTAATAGCTGGTGACTTCAACCTTGGATTTATCGAATGGAACCTGGACGAATCCGGAACTAATAGTACATCCACATCACCAAGCAATTATAGTAACTCACTAGGTTACTCATTTATTGACTGCTTATCCCTTAATAATATTGAACAATTGAACCCTGTAAGAAATCAACTTGACAAAACCCTTGATCTAATATTGTGTAACTTTCCTGGAGGTTTTGTTCATGAATGTAAAACCCCCCTGTCGGTTGTAGACTCTCATCACCCACCACTAGAGATTGTTATCGAAGATATTAATTTTACTTCACTGAAATGTAAACGCACTGTAAAGTACAATTACTGCAAGGCAAACTATGCACTGTTGAATGAGCGAATGAAACAAATCAATTGGGATGCATGTTTAGCTGAGTGTGCGGATGTCAATGCAATGGTGGAAGTGTTTTATAAACATCTTTATAGTACAATTGACGAGTTAGTACCAAAAAAAAAATATTTTCCAAGTATATACCCCCCTTGGTTCCCGAAGGCTCTTGTAAAACTCTTAAACGAGAAGGAAAACCTTAGAAAACGGTTTAAAAAATATAAAAACCCGCGCGATAACTACGAATATAGATTGTTAGGTGAAAGAGCTAATATAATGATTAAAACTAGCTATAAGGACTACGTAGGGAAGATCGAGACAGGCATAAAACAAAATCCCAAACTTTTTTGGTCATTCTTAAAGGCAAAGAGATCCCAGTCTAATGATATACCGTCTGAGATGAAACTTGAGAATCAGATAGCCACTTCCGGAGATGAGGTCTGCAAGCTCTTTGCGGCCCATTTTTCTTCAACTTTTATCTCATCGGACGATGCGATGCAAGATTCACTGCAGGAAGGTCACAAGTATCCCCAGAATAGCTTAGGTATGATCACGTTCTCTGAGAGGGATGTTGTTAAAGTTCTTAAAAAACTAAATGTATGCAAAGGTCCAGGACCTGATGGTTTACCACCATTATTTGTTAAAAACTGTGCGAGTAGTTTAGCCCTGCCGCTAAAAATAATAATGAATCACTCAATCAAAACTGCAGAATTCCCTTCTAAATGGAAGGATGCTAATGTGGTGCCCATTTTCAAAAAAGGAGAAGCGAATAACATTAAAAACTATCGGCCAATATCCATTTTATCTGTGTTTTCTAAAGTCTTTGAATCCATGATGTGTCCCTTTCTTACATCGCATTTCAAAACAGAACTAGCTTCTCAACAGCATGGATTCTGCTCGCGAAGATCCACCACAACTAACTTAACCCTCTATGTCGATGATCTCAGCAAACTTATTGACTCTCGGACACAAGTAGACGCCATTTATACAGATTTTAGCAGCGCCTTCGACAAGGTAGACCACCTGATCCTACTCCAGAAGCTTTCGAACCTCGGCATATTCGGCAGGCTTCTCCAGTGGTTCAAATCTTATCTGACTGAAAGAAAACAGAAAGTCGTAGTAAAAGGGCATCAGTCTCCCTTTTATTATTCAACTTCTGGAGTTCCACAAGGCTCTCATATGGGTCCGATACTGTTTCTGGTGTTTGTCAACGATATCGTGAACTGCATCAAACACAGTGAGTGTTCACTCTTTGCAGACGACCTAAAGTTCTACAAACAGATAAATTCAACCAGAGATATATATTTACTGCAAGAGGATCTAAACTCGGTACACAACTGGTGTAAACAGAACAGGATGTCTCTTAATGCTGAAAAGTGTCACCACATGACCTTCACTAAAAAGCGGAACCCACTGCCATCCTCTTATTCGCTGAACGGTCTAACGCTGCAGAAGGTAAATTCAACTCGCGATTTGGGAGTATGCCTCGACAGTCAACTCACTTTTGTTCCACACGTAGATAGCATCGTCAAAAAGGCAACCAAAATGTTAGGATTTCTGAAGCGTGTTTGCCAAGACTTTAAGTCAGTACGCACCCTTAAACTTCTATACGTCACCCTTGTCAGAAGTGTGCTGGACTACGCATCGCAAGTGTGGAATCCTACCTATAGGGTCCATATCGAGCGAATTGAACGTGTCCAAAGAGGCTTTACCAGATACCTGCGGTATAAGTCGAGCAGCTGTCCTAACACAGCTACCTATCCTGAAAGGCTAAGTCATTTTAATCTGACTACCCTAGAAGACAGAAGAAAAAACATGGACCAATTAATGTTGTTCAAAATTGTCAACGGTTTGGTCGATGTTCCTAAACTTCTGGATGGCATAAATATACGTGTCCCTCGTAGTAGTCAACCCAGGCCTGACCGTAAGGTCGATTTGTTTGTGCCACCTACAGCTCGAACCAACCTCGGGCTTTCAGCGCCATTGAACCGTTTGATGAGAACGTATAATGGGAGCCACTCTCACATCAATAGTATTGACATCTTCTCCAACACCTTAGCTCAATTTCAAAGACATCTCTTAAAACAACTCAAGGTTGATAAAAATTAATAATTTTTTTTGTTTTGTTTTATTCTATCACCACTTGTGTTTTGAATCGTATCCTTTTGTTTCTAATTATTATTGATTAATTCTATGTTTTTTATATTATTATTATTAGCGATTATTTATTGATTTTTCGTAATTTTTGTTTTATTATTGATTCTTGTTTTAATTTTTTTTCTATTTGACATGATTTTTTGTAATTTTTGTTTTATTTTTACTATCAATTTTTTTTATTCTTGTTTTGACATTTTTTATTTTAAATTATATAAAGTAAACATAAACTGCTAGTGCTGTGCACACCTTTAAGTGAAAAGTTCGCTATAGTATGTAGTCAATTGTGATTAATTTACTGTCTATGTTATTGTGAACAATTCGTTGGAGTGCCATAATAATAAATAAATAAATAAATAAACAAAGAGCAGTGGTGGCCCAGAGGTATCGGCCGCGACTTACAAGTTGTAGGTCGTGGGTTCGAACCCAGGCGCTTTACTTTGTGTAAATTATTTCATCACCACTGCTCTCAAAAAACGGTGAAGGAAAACATCGTGAGGAAACAAGCATGTCCTAGAATCAAAAAATCGAAGACATTTGACATACACCAACCCGCAGTGGGCCCGCGTGGTGGATTACGGCCTATCCCCTCTCACAGAGAGGAGGCCTGTGTCCCAGCAGTGGGAACAGGGTAAGGCGATGATAGCTCAGTGGTAGTGACGTCGGATACCGAGACGAAGGTCGCGGGTTCGAATCCTACAATGAGCTTGAGCTTTCGGTGAGGGAAAACATCGTGAGGAAACCATAGCACGGTGGTAGGGTACTTTGTAGTACCCGCCTGGCTGGCAACCACCCTCAAGTTGAAAATCTGTCGCCAAGCACCTTCCGGTGTGTTCCGACAGCAGCACTTGAGAGCCAGTTCCCTTCTAGGCTTTGTGTGCTTACCACCATCGGCCACATCATCACTGACCACGGTGAGATTGTGGTCAAACACAGGCCTATACATAGTAAAAAAAAAAAAAAAAAAAAACATTAATAGGCTGATGATGTGAAGTGTGTGATGTGATACTGGTCCCAGCCCTCTTAATAGTCGCATGTATTCAATGTCTAGCCGGCTAGATTGCAAATGATTTATCCCACTTTGACTTTACTGCAATATCGCCGTATATCGTCTTTGCTCTGATGTATAGGTGCATCTCTTTTCCCTCACCAGGTTCCCCCCCGCCTCGTCCTGTCGCTGCCTGATTAGTGAAGTTGTTTTCTATCCGTTGTTGATATTATTCTGTTCGTCAAGGCCGAGAGCTCAAGCGAAAACGTTTTGAACTTTATCTACGAAATCCATGTACGTCCTAGGGCATGCATTTCGAAATTTAGAAATATCATAGTTTCGAAATTTCGGACCATATTTGCATGTTTATCAATTTCGAAATTGACACCATTAATTTCGAAACTTGATTTAATTTAAATAATATGTTATTTTTTATACAATTATGTAATTTATTTTTGAAACCAAAAGAAGATCATCTGAAAATGAGTCTGAATACGAATCTAAAGCCAATAAGACTGTTGCATTGGGCCACCTTGACCATGTGTGCTAACATGGCAATAAAACAAAACCTAACCATGGTGTTAAATAAATAAAGAAGAGTGAAGGAAGCTCGGCCATATAGAATAACCGAACTTTCTTATAATGGTGGCCAGTGAGGGGAATACTTTGACAAAGTCTACAATCGTTTGCTGGGAATGCCAATTTTTATTTTGTTATCAGGGGGAAACCTTCGCCTGAACTTGTGCATAAAAATAGAAACAATTATTTCTAATTTTTATGCACCTGCCATGTTATCTCGCCACCATCCTTGGTTGACTGGTAGAAAATGCCTCAGGCATTAAGTCAACCTATGTACCTGTATGTTGAATGAAGTTTTAATAAATAAATTAATAAACTTTTTGGGGAAAAACCAGGCATTGTGGTATTTTTACCTCAAAAAAACCAATTAAAAAAAAAAAACAATTTTAAATACCACATTCTTGGGGAGACTATAAAGAGCCAAGCAGTGCACGGCAGCACATGATCACTGTGCCACTGTCTTTCCTGAGGTCACTCGGTAGATGGACAGAGACCGCCCTCTCTGAGCGCCCGAAACCTCGGTGTTCCACCTGCCTTAAATGATACACCACCACCACGGTGACTCCACGATGCCTTCTTCTCCGAATTGGGATTGGCCTCCTCACGATTCCACTCGGTGGCTATTTCGCTCTAGTTTCTATTTTAGCCAGCATATTCCTCACTTGTACTGGCAGAGACAGGTCTCGCCCGATCCTGGCGATTAAGACCCACCACCCAAAGGCCCAAGAAGGCACTCCTCTAGCGTGTGCTGTGCAGGATCCAAGTTGCCTTCGATCCAAGGTACTCACCGAAGCAACCGTGCCCGATCTGTACCTGAATGTGCCTGTAGAAGATGCGCTCCGCTCTTTTCAGCCAGCCACTTGCTATTCAAATAACCATTTTCTGCTGCAGGCTGTTGATTTTAGTCCTACAGCGTCGGACTTCTGACAGTCTATTTCTGCCTCCGAGATTGGGCAGCAGTCTACCAATGCGGGGGAAAAGGCACTCTAAATGCTTTACGAAGCCTCACCCAAGATAGTGGACTTGCGCTGCTTGCGCATCTCTTATTGTCACTAACGAGCTGAGTGGAATTTTATGAGGCGCTATCTGCAACTATCTTTAAAAGAAGGTGAGTCAGCAGTGGGTTATTTGTAGTAGAGAGAGAGAGTCTTGAGAAAAAGAAAATTTACTTTGTTTAAATATAAATTGCACTTAGGCACCTTTCCAGACTACAAATTTTGCAGTTAGTTTGAGTTTAGTTTAAGTATTATTCTGATTTTCCATTATATTTGGCTCCCCAGTTTCGAAATTTCAAAACTGAAGAGTCCAATTTCGTAAGGTAATTTCGCTATTGAAAATTAACAAAACTGCATGCTCTAATCCTAAACATTATTTTTTTTAAATCCTGATTTATTGGCTATAAAAGCTAGTGCGTATAAAGATCTTAAGAAGGATGCTCGGGCCGTATTTGCCGCGAAGTTTCATGTAACGACCGAAGAGGCATACGTAAAAATCGTCATTAACAGCTGAGATCTAACCGTAATTATTGCTCCGCGTGTACGGACAAAACTGCTCAGCCAACCAGTTGCACTAATTTGCTGGACAACATCCGGCAATGTAGTGCATATTGCAGCAAGGGTATATGTCGCAAATATACTGAGCTATATTTGATCAACAAAATTGCCGACAAGATGCACTTTTTGTAGCCCGTTTACATGCCTCTTAAAAATTACCAACCTAGCTAGATCGATTTATCGCCCCGAAACCCCCTGCGTACTTAATTTCATGAAAATCGTTGGAGCCGTTGCCGAGATTCAGATTGTATATATTATTAGATGACAACACTGAAGACTTCCCACCAGCCAGCGCGGCCACGCGTTTAAAACGCAGGAGCCTTCGTGGTCTCGTCCTATTCCCGAGTGGCTGTCCAAATGGCGCCTGACAGTGAATGTAGGTAAAACGCAGGCCCTCGCCGCAGGACTAGGACCTCTACCACCACGTCTGAAGCTTCAAGGAGCCGACGTCGAGTGGTCGCCACACGCCAAGTACTTGAGTGTGACTATCGACCCACGGCTTACAATGGGGTTGCACGTCACCAATGTGGTGAACCAGAGCAGAGTAGCCAGTAACCTGCTGAATCCAGTGCTCTCATTCCGCCTCCCCACCCGCACCAAGCTGGGCGTCTACAAATCATACATCAGACCTATACTAACATACGCCGCTCCAGCTTAGTTCACCCTCACGAGCGAGTCGAACAAAAAGAAGCTCCGCGCAAAGCAAAATCTATCGCTGCGCCGCGTCATGAATGCTCCTCGCTACGTGAGGAACGATGTCATCCAGCAGGATTGAGAGCCTGGACCAATTTGTAGGACGGCTCGCGACGTCAATGTTCGCGCGGGCCGACGCTTCTGCCTGGCCGCATATCAAAAATATCGCGCCATGGCACACGCGCCCGCCGGATAAACGACGCCTCCCACGGGACCTCCTCACTGCAGACTGTGCAACCCCATCCACCTCCCGGATATACGCCTGAGTAAGCAGTATCAGTCTACACGCTGCTTACTCAAACAATAACATTACCCACCCCACACAACATCCACGGCGTGAAGTTTGTTCTAAGTTAATAATTCATTAAACGTAAATCATTCATTAAACGTAAGTTGTGCCAGAAAGCGTTTTATAACATTAAAGATTACGTTGAGGACAAAAAGGCTTGGGATTGAGCTGCTCCAATTAATTTCGTTTTTTTTTTTTTTTTTTTTTTTTTGCTTCGTGGATTTAGTTTTTAATTATATTTTAATTTTTTTAATTTTTCTTGCAATGACAATAATATTTACTTTTTAAAGTATTATATTATTTTATTTTAATTATTGTGAATGTGAAGACTATGTGGATTATTCTTTTTTTTTTAATTTTAATTTATCTTAGTTAGTTTTTAATCATGGTCTGGCAGTTTGAGTATTTATGCGGCCTACCCGAATGTCCTTTCTTTGGTATTGTTCGTCAATTCGTTGAGTTCATTAAATTCTAAGTTGAGCTGCACGGTTATTGACAAATGCGTGCACTGACTGGACAGGTCCACTCAATCTGGCTGGTTCTTTTCTCAAAAGACCATTTCAGACATCAGTCTACATGGTCTTCACATGATCTAACCAAGTTTTTGTCTGGACTTTAAAAGAGACTGTGACCTCTGAGTTTGTTTCGGCCTTTCTTCTCAGAGTAGTCAGACAGGAAACGCCGACCTCATCTAGTTTTAAAAAATATGATCGACATGTGAAAGTGTTTGTACAAACCAACTTACAGAAAATAAATCATTTATCATTTATCAATATTATAGACAAATTTCACGTCGCAAACAGCCACTCACAACTATACATTCGCGAGTACACTTGCACCGAATAGCGTCGCGAGTACCTCGCACGCTATTGGTTCATGAGCGGTGTAACTCAGAACATTGCCGCTCCTACATACATATACGGCGGCGCTAGTAGTCACTTACATTTCTAAACTGTAGGTTCGTCCATGTCAGCACTCTTGCCGCTGGTTACCTTCGCTGGGCCTCCCAGATTACGCTCTGGGTTTCACCTGGTGGGGGTGGACCGCCAGGGTGCCGTGAAAAAGCGGCGAGACGTTCGGAAACGCTCGCCGCCGCGGCGTGCCTACAGTCACATACAGCAAGCCAAACACAGCGAGCGCGGGTTTTTAGAAACTCCAATGGACCACCCAGCGACGGGTACGCAGTTGCGAGCCACGGTGCTGCACCCACGGCCAGGGAGCCATGCTCCGTGCAAAACAATGCTATTAAAAATGGCGGTTACATTCTTGCAAAAAAATACGGTTTTGTTTATCCGGGAACAACGTGGGACTGATTTAAAGACTCGTCGAGTTTTCTGCGACAACACTGAGTCTTGAATAATGAAAAACCATTCTGGAGCGGAGCAACAAGGAGGCTAGCAACAACCAAGGAGCTGGACAGGTCAAGGCAGAGTTTGTGGGCGTGTGGAAAGATTCGTACACACGGATCTTTATGCCAATCTGGTGAGTCGTTTTCATTTTGTGATGACTATGGCCAAGAGTGTTCATTATTCAAATTTCTGGTTTTGTGTACGGTATGGCGGTCAGTGGCTCCCGGGGTGGCCCGTGTCAGGTCATAATTTCATGTTAGTTACCGAAGGTCAAGTTTTAGTGTTGTTGAATAGTTATTATTCTACTAACACTGGCAATAACTACGACTATTATTGGAAGTGAGAACAATATGGTGACAGTGACGTTACACTTCAGTCTGGAAAATATGATAATTCCAAATGAAATATTTTGATTAGTTTTATAGTGAGATAATTTTATGTAATGAGAGTTCTAGTTAACTAAAGTTTGAGAAGAAGCATAGTATTCATCTTTTATGGTCGGAGGGCCAAACTATCTAAAAGGTGGGAAACCCTACCAGGGCTCGTTAATTACGACTTAAAAGCCACTGAGGCTATGAAATTCATTAGATTCTCTAAAGCCCATATACCTATACCTGGACACTTGGGATGCTGTAATGTGTGGTTCATGTTTTGGACAGGGCCTCTGCACTCACATTCGGTGTCCATAATAAACTATTTTGTAGTGCCGGTTTAGGTTACTAAACCGCTACACTGATTAATTTTCATCAAAGCTGTGTATGGATAAGATGTCTGTGTGAACATGTACTCTCGTAGTGATTTCATGTTTCAGATACCATATTGTGTCGCAGTGGAGCCTCTGCTGCAGGCTTGCGATTCAGATGTTGAATGCGAAGATTGACGTGTCAACATCATGAGAGGTAGCAGCAGGCTAGCAGTTCGCAGGTGGTAGCCGAACGTTATGATAGCACCTGTGGGGTCAAGAGCGTGCAAGTTTGGAATGGAATACTCGGTGAGTCACTTCCATGTTATTTCGATAGTGAGGTCGAATGTTCTCTAGTGTAGAGATGCTAGCTGTTCGAGTATTAAGTGTTCATGTTTGACCACTCAATCAATCAATCATTTATTTGTCTGAATATGGTACATTACGGTCTTAAGATTAATAAATGGCACTGAATTGGTAGTGTTTATATCTAGCGCTATTACTAGGTAATTAAGTCAAACTTAGTAAAAAGCAAGTAGTTAGTGAGTTTCCTATTGGCGGTATAGATTCAACATTTGGTTTAGTACGAACTTTTTTATGCGATATCCCATAAGAAGATGAGATATCCAAAATGGTTGAAGAACTAGTAATTTTCAGTCGCAAAGCGAGTTGTTAATGTCGTTTTGCCAACGAAATTGTATTGATTTAGTAACGGTACTGGTCATTTGCGTGTATTCAGAACAGGGGGGTGACCATAAGCTCTTAGAGTAAGGTTACTTTGAGTGTGTGTAAGGGACAGATGTATATGACTTGTATACATCTGTCACTTACGCGATGCCAAAATAACCTTACTCTAAGAGCTTATGGTCACCCTCCAGATCTAATGTTGCGTAACGATTTACAACCACCATCTTGTGATCCCAATTCACTTGCTTACTTTCAAAGTAATATTATGATAGCGGTAGTTGATCTCGCGATCGTTTTCTTTACATAAAAACTAAGTTGCTGAGCGATAGTAAAGGGTTACTGTTGATAAACAGATTTTAAAGATATTGATCAGAGTTAATTCGTGAAGCTCCTTCACACGACTTATTAAGAAGCAAATAATATCAGGCATAATTGTTCCCCTCACATTAACAGTTGGTATGTTCCAAAATCTTTGAGTAAAAAGAGCGAATCAAGTGAGAAGGATCTCCGATCACAAAGTTTCTTAAAAATTAGACGTCATAGTTGATGACAGTGGTAGTGAGACTAAATCTCATTAAGAATGGCTTGTACACTCATACTCGAAGCTTTAGACCGCACCTCATGACAAACATGTGGCGATGGATCTACAAGGAATCGTTGGTGCGATTTCTGTCTGTGTTGGTGCACAGAGCGCTTCACGTGTTGTAGCACATATTGCGCTAGATTTTTGGTGATCGTTAGTGCGATTCTTGTCTGTGTTGGTGCACAGATCACAAGGAAAGTTTCATGAGTTGAGTATGCATTGCCTTTGAATTATGGTAAAGAGTAACAGAATTGTTACAATTACTTTGTTTAGTTGTTGAACTTTTTGATCGTCGGACCTATTTGTAATGAATAGAAACTGTTGGCCTTAAAGGCAACTGTTGGCCTTTATGGCAACTGTAGGCCTGTGTGGCAACTGTAAGTCTTTGTCGGAACTGTCGGAAGAACAACTACGCATTGGCGCGCTTTTCCTTATCACTTGCGTGGTGGCAGCAGTGACAGCAGAATATAGCAGTTGATTACTGATCGCCTTAGTGCTAAAACGTCGTTGTCGATTCGTAATATTAGTAACTGTGACTATTTGAATAAAACCAGTGTATCGAATAATAGTGTGCTTTCATTTTTACGATTCTCTCCACCGACCTGCCCACACATGATGTCTTAACCTAAGGGAATACATCCTGACTTCCCGATGGTTGACATCTATCGGCCAACCTTGATGCGACATATAGATTATTTCCTTTCACACGAATCAAAACTACAATTTTTTTTCTTTTTTTATGGCCACACGATACTCAGAGACTGCAACACCTGTTTGATCAAGGATGTTGTGCGCAGCCGTAAACTTCAGTCTCTGGTCTCTTCTGTCAACATGCATATCCTTCAACTTGACACCATTCATCATGCTCCTCACTTCTAGACCTTATCCTGGTTTCTGACCCAATCAAAGTAGCCACTCACGGGCAACTTGCTGCCTCCTTTTCTTATTATTATCTTATCTTTCTCTCTTATAAAATTCGCTCTCCTAAACTTAAATCTAAATTTCTCTTCCATCGCAGTTTCAAGAACATTGACCTGGATCGCTTGGGAGAAGATGCGGGCAATATTGATTAGTCTTCTGTTTATGATATCAATGACTTGGACAGTAAGGTTGCTGAATTTAACAAGATAGTGTAGAAACTCTTTGATAAGCTTGCCCCGCTCAAAAAGGTTAGAGTGAAGCACGCGATGTCGAAAAGGTACAAGATTAAAAGGCGGTACAAAAAGGATCCTACTGATGGGAACTGGTCTCTATACAAGAAGCTGCAATCAGTGCGGTCGTATGTGTAGGAATACTAAAAGGCACCACATCCACAACTCATATGAGTGAATATACACAAAAAAAATAAACAAACATAATGTCGAACATAGAACCTCCTCCTTTTTGGTAAGTTGTTCAAAACTTCAACAAAGCACAAGTAAGGCAATTTCTTAAATCTCTTGGTATCGGCAAAGCTGTTGATGACAGCACGCTTGATATAGGCCTTAATGCAATAAAACTACATTTCTCAAAATCACCTGTTACTCTTGACGACAATGTTAAAGCTTCCACTGCCAATTTGTACTTCATTCGACTTCATTCTCTTTTCACACAGTTACAGAAGGGGAAATAAAGCGGGCCGTCACATCTATATCCACGAAGGTGGTGGGTGATGGTCTGCAACTTCAGATGCTTCTTCCTATTCTTAATTAACTCTCTCCTGGCATCCTCCACATTATCAATTGCTCCCTCTTTTCTGGCTGCTTTCCTTCGGCATGGAAGAAAGCACATGTTCTGCCTCTAACCAAAGTCCCTAAACCCTCGTCAGATTCCCAGTATCTTATTTATTTATTTATTTATTTAATTCAATTTCTATTCTTCCAATCCTATCTAAAGTCCTTGCGAGTGTTGTAAATAATCAGCTGTCTCATTACCTCTCTTCTAATGGCCTGCTAAGTCCTTATCAATCTGGATTCCGCCCTGGCCACAGCAATGTATTGGCCCTTGATATACTAACTGACGACATCCGACTGGCCGTGTAAAAAAGGCTCCTTACAGTATTGATTTTACTGGACTTTAGCAGTGCTTTTAATTCAGTTGATTTTGACATCCTCTTAGGTATCATATCCTCTCTTAATATTATGTGATCGAGTGGTTTAATTCTTATCTTCGGGGTCGCTCTCAATCGGTTCGCTCAGAGGAGGCTTCCTCTGACTGGTGCGATCACTCTACTGGTGTTTCTCAGGGTGGCGTCCTTTCTCCTCTTCTTTTTTTATAAACGCTATCACTAAGGTCTTAACTTCACACTTTCATCTCTATGCTGACGACCTGCAGCTTTAACAACACTTGAAAATAGAAGTGCTCACTGGTGCTGTCGATGCCATCAATAATGACCTTAAAAATATCTATCAGTGGGCTAAAAGTTTTGGACTTTTTGTGAACCCAACCAAATCACAAGTACTCATTATTGATGGCAGACATTTCGTCAATTTACTGAGTAACCAGCATCTCCCGCCAGTTTTTTGGGTATTTATATTCATATGGGTATATTGTCAATCATTTAGAAACCTTAATAACTTGCTTACTTTTTAGTGTTAGTGTACTAAAATTAAAAAGACAGAAATATAAACTATTCCACAAAAAACTAAACCAAGTTGGTGGTCAAAGGCAAAATACCAAAAAGTGCAAAATAACTTTCGTTTCGGAAGGCGATGTCGAAAAACGATAAAAAGAAATACGAAAGACTTTTTTAGTTTAGTTAACTAATTCAATCTGCTCATCTGATTTAAAATTAATACTTCGTTTTGTGAATTTTCGCATATTTTAATCAACTGCCGTGCTATCTGACATCATGTTTAGTAGACTGGTAGAGACTGAGTATGGCAATAGGACCATTGTAGCGTAGTCGCTACAAGACTCTTCGTTTTAGCCTCTTTTTTAATTTCTCTATACAGGCCGGATACAATTCTACAAATTTAAATATTTAGTTTGTCAAGGTAACAGAAGAGATATTTCTCGGACTGACAGTATAGATTGATAAAAAATGTTTGCAACTGCAATATTCTACGAAATTATTGGTATGTCTAAATGACCATGACTACGTCAATTCTTGCGCGAAAACGGCATGAACTTTTCTTGTCCTTAGGCAGAGGGTACTGTAACACTTTTTTTGTGGTAGATAAAAGTTTTGTCAAAAGAAAATTAGTTACCTCTTTCCGCCGTATTTGTATTGCTCATTCGCCTTAAAACTGCCGCTGGGTGGTGGAACCACTTTGGAACCGCACCCTGGGACGTTGAGTTCCCTATAAACACTCTCATTTCACCAAAATAACTTAGAATCACTTGATATCCGTGCACCGAAGCTGTATTCTTTGTTTGTTTTGACGGACTGCAGCTGTCATTTGGACGTACTGCGTTTTCGTTCGGAAACGCGCCCGTCTCCGCGAAGATTGGCTTAATTATTTCTTTGGACTAGCACACGGGTAGGATTCGAGTTTGGTTTTGGGATTGTGAGGACGTTGTCCCGCTTCCGTTGGCGTGCCTCAAGGAATTACTTATGTGAATGATGGTAGCCTTTGAGTTCAGAAGATTCGAGAACGATCGGATTTCCTGAACGAAACGCGGGAGCGGGGTGCGTTCAAAATTCTCATCCGGGCTGTCAGGGATTGATAGTGTTTTATTGTAGTCTGATTTTAAGTCGGGTTTTGGAAAGTTGTAGGGTGAGGCGTAGGTCTGGGATAGTGTATTTCTTTGAAGGAAAATTGTTCCGCGTAAATTCTTCGAAAACGGAAATTTTAGGAAACAGTTTATGGGATTCGGTGTTTTAGGTTTTCGGTTCGAGAATGATGGTATGAGAGCGCACCCGGTGAGAGAGTTTTTTTTCTTGGCGAAGGGCGAACTGCGTAGAGGCGTTCTTTTCTTGGGCTGACCGGCTTGAGCAGAGCCTGGAGATTGCGAGTGGGCTGGAATTATCGCGTGGGCGTCGGCCTCTGTGCGGCAGAGCGTTTCCTGTATGTGCCTGACGTGATTGATCAGAATACGTGAAGCCGAAAATCGCCGGTGACCGCGTGCGTGATTGTGGATACGCGGCCTGGAAGCCGCATGTAACCGTCGTGGTGTGATACCCGGCGTGATAGTGTTCCCAAGCTGGGCTCATAATCCCTCACGGTAAGTTGCCTTGCTCAGGGGATTGACCCCATCGTATTTCGTTGTGAGTTCTGTGTGCTGACTTGCTGGTTTCTTTCAGAACAACGTGGCGTGGGGTCGAAATTGGGCCGACCTATCTACCCTACGGGTTTTCTTCCTCCGAAAGGTACGTGTTTGACTTCCTAAAGGCTCTGTCAGTTGGTATTCGGTTTCTTAGGGCGGCCGTTACATTTATATTATTTGGGCTGGCCTATCCTTTGTGGGTGTTTGTTGACAGGCTCCATACAATTATACCTATTTACATACACCATAGGCATGATTTCCATATACTCAGAAGGGCCATCCATTATGTTAGCCTATGTAAAGCCCGGTATTTAAGATAATAATTCCCGTATTCCAACGATTTGTCTGATCTGTATAACAATAAAATCTGTGTGTTTAATCATGAAGAGTGCGGGACAGCTCATCCATTGTGTTCACTTATGTAAAGCCTGTGTGTGAGATAATACCTTCCATGTGTAGCGAGTTGTCTGCTCCGTATAACCCTAAATTCTGTGTGTTTAATCATGAAGAGTGTCGGACGGCTCACCCATTGTGTTCGCCTATGTAAAGCCCGGTGTATAGGATGTTACTTTCAGTGTTTTAGCGACCTGTCTGTTCTATATACTCAAAACCCTTTGTGTTTAATTTGAGTTTTTGTGCTAAGAAGTTTTTATTCTGTAACTTCAGGAGGTGTCTGGTTGGGGCTGATTGCCTGGCTGAGGCTATCTGCTCGAGGCAGGCTGTCGCAGTGTGGAGTTGGCTGGCTACGCGACGGTTCAGGAGACGGGCTTTCTGACCCTTCCGTTTTATTATTATTTTTATTTTTTGTTCTTCCACCCTCCACTATAAATTAGTTGGGAATATTTTGATACGGAGAAAAGTTGACCAGCCAACTGCAACCAGCGACCCTTTTTAAATTTATTTTCTTTGGTAACGTGTTCAAGGGTTACATTTAATAAACATCGTTCTCAGTATATGGTGCTTTATTGTTCCCAAGAAAATATCCCGTTACAGTACGTGATGTACGAGCTGAAGGGCGCGCCAGAGCTCGCGGAGCGCATGCTGCTGCGATTGAGCCATGTGAGTGAGAGATACCAAATGTCGTATTACTACCATGCCACAGTTGCCATTCGACAGACTGTAGGACTGGGCAGTCCTATCAAGACTGGTGACAAACTAATCATAAAAACCTTTATGCCTCATGAATCAAAAATGGTACGTAAATGCCTTTTCTTCCTAATAATTCTTTGGAATGTTGTCTTCTTCTGTTATTACAGTCCTATTTGTTCCATAATTCTGATGGTCCGTTTCCTTGTCTGTAGATATCAGTTGAGCCGACATCGCTTTTACCCCCGGGACAGAACGAATGACCCCTGGTGTACCTGCAGTCTTCGGTATTCCGGACATATAACAGCCATTAAGCGGGATGCCCGATGAATGGCTGTTATCATATTTTTAATTAAGTTATTTTTTTTGGTGTTATGTAGAGTTACGTAGTTTACCTTTTAAGTTTTCGTAGGTAAGAACTTTTATTATCTTATCAATATTACGTTATGGAATCGTACTTTACGTGTATGTTTAAGCCATCATTAAACCGGTTGCAACTGCGTTGAGGATAAGCACGTTTCTTTAGGCCTTGCTAAAATTTCACTCAAAAGTTTGACTAAATATTTAAAATAATTAATACGACATTGACTATTGTGGTTCTTTCTTCTATACTAATATTATAAAGAGGAAAGATTTGTATTTTTGTATGTAACGAATAAACTTAAAAACTACTGGCCCGATTTCTAAAAATTGATCACCGTTGGGAAGCTACATCTATCCCCGGGTGACAAAGGCTACTTTTTATCCCTGTATTTCCGAGGGAACGGGGAATACGCGAGTGAGACCGTGAGGCGTCCGCTAGTTTTTTACAAATAATGTGTTTTACCTTTTATATTTTTTATATTTTTGGTGTATTTGAAATTAATAAAGAATTATACGTAATATTTGCGTTTAAAAGATTTTTCTGTTTTATAACGCTACACTGAAACGCTGGGAATTCAACATTTTGCAAATTTAACATAACGGTCCGGAAGGGCTGTACTGCGCGAAGTTTGAATATACAATAATAATAACACCAACCCGTAACTGTCCCACTGCAGAGCATAAGCCTATTCTCAGGCAGAGAAGCCACGAGCTTTGATCACCACGTTTGCACAAGGCGGCTCAGCGATTTCAGACAACTACTAGCTGTGCCCGCGGCTTCGCTCCCATCAACTGACAATCCTACCCTGCTTACCTTTCTACCTAACCTACTTGACTGCCTACCTACCTACCAGTTTTTTTCTATGGTCATTCTTTCGCGGCGAATTATAACACACTGCGCCATTCAGAAAATTACATCAAATGCTCAACACCGTCTTTTGAATATGGAGTTCAATGGCGCTTGCCCGGAGTCCACTGGACCATCACGTTGTAAAGTTGTTTATTAATAAATTTGGATAGATATTACCTCTCGGGATGGAAGCGCGTGGCGAGGGCCCGCCGTCCTCGTCGGTGTGGCCCTCCGAGAGCGTCTCGAGCGGGCGGTGCTCCAGCATGCCGCTATTGCTGGCGCCCGCGCCCGGGACGCACATGCCCGATGTCGACGGTTGCGGGTCCTGGAACACGAGCCAGCCACCTCACCACACTCTACTCAACCAATCACCCACATAAATACATTGGTCTATGGATGGGTGAACATCCATACCGAGACTCCAGCATGCCTCGGCAAGCACGTATAGCCGTTGGTCCCCAGGCCGCTGCTTGCCAGCCGTTCTTTAGTCGTTACGTTAATCAGGAGCCAGACCATCTGACATCAGTCTTGCCGAGGGGTATCTTCTTCTTAGCGTGTCGATGGCAAAGAGAATTTTTAAATGTTATGTTTGGCTGAGTATTCAGCTACGGCAACCCCGTTCAAGGGATATCGTGTTATATATTTACTGGGTTGATGCGGTACTATGTAGATATACAAAATATATGTAAGATTTTGATTGCAAATATGATGAAGATATACGTACGTCGTAGATGTCACGTGTACCGGGCGCAGGCGCAGCGCTCCCTCCAGCTTCGCCGCCCTCGCCCTCGCCGACGCCTTCCAGGAAGTACGTAACCATGTTGCCCTTCCCCTTGACGTCCACTGTGCCGCGGCAGGTCAGCCGGTACCCACGCATGGACAGGATGTCATGGACCTCCTCCGTGACCTGTCGACACATGGGTACATGAGCCGCCCGACGCTTGCGCAAACCACGCAATAATCTTACTGTCGCGCAAGCAGCAAACAGCGCAGCTCGCAAAGAAACGGCATATTATTGACATTCTGGTACTACATCACAATCGCGAAGGAACAAAATTTGATTAACTAATTCTGCACAAACGTCGGATTAATTATGTCACTTGCAATTGCAGTAGTATTAGTAGGTGCCGTGCAGCCGTGAAAAACATCACATTAGACAATAAACGCGAATAGGGAATCCCTGCGAGAGTGCGCACCTGGATGTGGTCGAGCAACCCGGTCGAGTCCATTCGCGAAGCCACGTTGACGGCGTTGCCCCAGATGTCATACTGCGGCTTGCGGGCTCCGATCACGCCAGCCACCACGGGCCCAATGTTGATGCCTGTTAGAACACACAAACCTCGTTCCTCACTTGTTTCATTTGTATTGTAGCGCAACAGTCGCAAGAGCACAGCGTCAAACTAAAGACAGTACAATTCGCAGTGGAGTCAATTCGCGCGTGTCTCGCTCTCGTGCCGGCGCGCGACGGGACAACGCGGCGCACCACGGCATCGGTGGCACTCCGCGACGTGTGAGTGCACGGCGAATGTGCTCCACGCTGTCCACAGCGCTCAGGCAGGGCTCCTCTTACCGATTCGGATACGGAAGCTGTTGAAGGAGTGCTCGTTGACATATTGCAGCTGCTCGCGCAGGCGCAACGCGTAGTCGGCCATCGCTGTGACGTGGCGGAAGCCGCGTAGGTCGCGGGTGGCAGCTGTGAGCCCTGGAACATTGAGCACAAGTGGTGGTCAGTCAGGTGCAGCTGACGAAAGGAGGCGCGTGCGTCGCGTCGCTACTTACCCGAGGCGGCCATGTAAGTGGCACCAGTGCTCTTGATCTTCTCGATGTACTTGAACTGCTCCTCCGCTAGGATCTCGTCGAAATCGGCGATGATCTCGTTGAGCAGGCGCAGGCACTCCACACCCTCGTTGTTGCCCTCCAGCTCCACGTAGAACTCGGAGAAGTTGGGGATGGACGCGAACATCACGCACACCGATTCGCACTGCTCGTGGTACAGCTCCTGTACATACTCGGGTGTGACTCGGGACTCGCTGGCTACTATGCGAGACTACAATTAACAAGCACCATTTAACCGCGACCAAACTACGACAGGAGATCAAGTGGTACGGCTCGGTTGCCTAAAAGTTACAAAGAGTTACAAAGGTTTGTTGGAAGAAAAGGTGTATACTTTGTTTTGGTGCACAATAAGAAATTAAGAATTATACGCTAGCATGCACCCATTGGAATTTGTACTAATATCAAGGAAAGATGGAGCATGCAGCCGGGTCTTTGTAATTGCTTTATGTATGCCCATATACGGAGTATGGTGTGGCCTTGAGCTGCAGCACTTACATCTATGTTCTTGTCGCTGCAGAGGAAGTGCTGCGCCACGTGCTCGGGCAAGATATTCGCCAGGAGCTTGCGGTTGTAAGCCTCCAGGTGCTCCATCTCCTCCTTCTCGTCTGAAACACAACATAGCTCGTTACACACACGGCTCGGCAATGTCCTTGCACTTTCTAATACCCTACTCTATAATTTATCAAATTCATCTTAACGATTCAGGACTTCATGGCGGTCACATGGCGATAGCAAGACATGATCTTTGTTTGAACGTCAACGCTCGAAAAAATATGCAATGCCAAAAATGACAAATAAATTGTAACATTTTGCATACGCACTAAATTTTATTTTGTTTTGAATAGGTATGTATTTGTACTTTTTTTAAACACAAAAAATCCTGCACACATATTTTTATACCAGAGCATGTATAGTGCGCGGCACGTAAGTTGAGCAAAAATTAAGTAACGTTTTATTGAAATTTAACGATATAAATCGAAATGATATTCTATATGACCTAACCGTTGATAATATACAAATCATCAACGGTTAGGTCGAATAAAAAGAAGAAAAGTCGGTTTAAATTGTTTAATTTCAATAAAAAATTTGTACATTTTTGTTCAACTTAAGTATCGCGCACTATACCTAACGATGTTGGGTTTGTTAACAAATGAAGTGTTTTCATACTTGTCCAGATACCTACCCAATAAATTTTTTTTGTGAGTTAATTGTTATTGTCAGCCTACATGAGCACCCAATGGTCTACACTAGCCCAGGACAAACCAGCTGGCAGTGATGGGGGAAGCTGCCTCCCCTCATGCAGCAGCTCGGGCAAAGTGTACCTAATTGGGTTATTCCATGTGGAATTTGTCAGTAGCAGCCCCGATACCGGATTTGTCCCCGGTCGATGGCAATAGGCTCGCACCCTAATACATGGGACTTTTACATATCTGGAGAAATGTGGGGGTACTATAGGTGCACGTCCGCCGGGCCTTTCGGAGAATACAGGCGTGGTGTTATGTTGTAGCACATGCGTGCGTACCGTTGGCCTGCAGTTTCCAGATGAAGTCCAGGCGGTAGGTGCTCTCGGTCTGGTGCGAGTGCAGCAGCAGCGCTACGGTGGCGCCTAGCGCGATCACTATGTTGGTCCACTGCTGGTTCTCATTCCAGTCCAGGCCGCAGCCACGTCTGCACATACATTACAACAGTATTAGGTAGAAGCATACACATACAAGCAATTCCCTGAACCTTCAGTATCTAAGGTTACTGTTTTGAGCAAAGAAATAAATCGTAATACGATTTAAAATTGGTTGCCTTTCCGTTTCGTTTTGACACCTCCCATAATGTTGCGACCTGCCATTGTTACCTATAGGATGTGTGAGCCTCACTTCTCACTTCTCAGTATGTACACAAGTTCAGTAAGGACAATGCCAACCGTAAAAGATATTTAGAAGACATGTCGTTAAGTATCAGTCACTCACTGCGCGTTGTAGAAGTCCTGGCCGTAGACCAGGTGCTGGTGGATAGACACGGTGACGTAGGCAGCAGCGGTGATCGACAGCAGCGCCAGTTTCACCACCGTGATGAGGATCTGATGCACGGCACACAGGAACATGGCCAGGAGCGTAAGCTGCAGGTAGTGCTGCGGACAGACCGAAACTGAGCATTAGATCAGCGCTCAAAGTGAACATATCGAGTCCGTAATAGCAGTCTGGCGTGCAAGTATACTGCAGTTTACGTTGAGAATCTTAACGACAAGTGAAAGGAACTCATCGCTAATTACAAATTTAACATTATTTTGATTAAAACTTATGCGCTAAAAAAAACAGACTATTAGCGTTCGAGGCGAAATCTCTGTTATCTTTGGGGGCACCTTTCCTGCCAAAAGTCGTGATTGTGTTCGTGTGTCGTACCTCATTCATAGCAAAGGGGCAGTAGCTATAGTCGTCGAGCTGCACGAGGGTGGCATTGCCAGACGGCAGGTGTGGTGCGCTCAGCATTCCTTCCACCTGCAACACGTTAGAGGAGCATTATACTACTGCGTTATTCGGTGTTACACTTTACTAAGTCAGTTAACACACTTACTCAGAAGATAAATATTATGCCAATAGAATCATAGAAAAAAACGGTTGCGGTTGTATGTCATTGGTGACCGCGCATCTAGTGCTGAGCGAAAGTTTCGATCAGAACACACTGACAGATCGTGAGCTGTCAGTGTCAACGCTGGCTCGCTTGGCTTATATGAACATATTGAGGATCCCGTCTCTAGCGGCGTTCCCCGAGGTGTCGCGGTGCTCTGTAGTTATGCCACTCTAATTGCTTTGAACTGATATTTAAGGCCAGGTTTCCACCTGCAGCCATCTAACACGGCTTGCATTACATTGCAAGCTAACGAGGTATAATGGAATCAGTCGCTTGAGCGTGCCCGTGTTGTGTGTGTATACTGACCATGACCAGCTGCACCTGCGCGATGAAGGCGCTCACCACGGCGAAGGAGGTGAGCTGAGCGAGCGTGCGGTTGTTGTGCACGCGTTGCGACACGCGCCGCACGCGCTCGCCGGAGTGCTGAAAGCAGGCATTACAAGGGTTAGTACGAGCACTCACTGAAAGTAGCTATACGCTTCGGCCAGCTTCATGCTTTCAAATTAGCGCGAAACTCGCTACCGACAGAAACCAAAGATATACTGATACAAATCTCTGAACTGTGTAGCAACTGGTTAACAAATTCTCAATTCGATTTTTTATATTTGAATTTAGATCTGAATTAAACAGCTCAGACATACTTATAAATAAAGGTGAAAGTCTCAACTTTAGTTTTGTTGCGCTTTGCACCTGTATTTGTATGAAGTTTTCACATCGACTGTTATTTTTACTTTTGTAATTCTTTTGGAATAGTACATTCTTAATCTATAATTTGGTATTCATGGTACATGCCATGTACCAGCTGTATTACAGATCCTAATGATCATGCGTCAGTATTGCAGAAGATAGGTGGTGGTTCCGATGGAGTCTTATTGGTGTATAATAGTAGGTCAACTAAGCAGCTCACCTTGAAGTCCAGGCAGACGATCAGGTAGGTGAAGAAGAAGATGATGAGCCCCGACACGATGATGGCCACAATGCCCAGCGGTGACCTGACACAAAAGCTCAAATATAAGCAGAGCCATCATATTTTATTGATTAGCCCAACAAGTTTCAATACTACTACCACTTGTTTGACAGACTTTAAATTATAATGCGTGCGATCGCCTGGAAGCTATCGGTTCACTGGTTCGGAACACTGCACTCGACGAGCACAGCCGCGAATTTTATAACCCAGAACGTTTAACAACTTTGAATATGGTTCAAGAACAACAAAAAAAAAATTTAAACAGGTTATCTGTTATGGACACACTGAAGGATTTGTATCTTTTTATATTCAGGCGTAACCTTAAAATATTATAAAGTTTAATATGACTTTTTATTATGTATCGTATTTGCAATTAAGGAAACCTCCTTGGGTTTCCTTGAGTCTCGGAATGCGTGTGGCGCTTGGGTGTGGGGTGTGTATACTCACAGGCGGTAAGCGACGGTCTGAATAGCAACGCCGGCGAGGTAGATGGCCAGCGAGCAGATGAAGTACACCTTCATCATGCGGTCGCGTTCTGCGTTGTACTGGAACAACGAGGGTGCGGAGTGAGAGAAAGTACATATAGATTTCACAAGTAGAAATAAAATAATTTTCGAACTATACCATCTTTAGGTACAAGAGCACAATCGAAGGACAAGGTTGTGTTATTTATTCGTCGAAGAGGCACAGTTTGCGAAGCGGCGACTTTTTTAAGATACTCCGTACGTCGCGTCGCGACGAATAAATTGCAATCTCGCTTCGTCGTGTAAGCGTTTCAGGTGTATAATTTATAATGCTCTCCGCCCGCAGCCACCGCCGCCGCCACCGCGGCCGCTTGCAACCACAGTAAGTAAGTGTCAGAAGGCTCAAGTCGCGTCGCACGCCCGTGGAACTCGGCGCGGCGGCCAGGTCCCGCCGTAATTGCACGGATTTTTGAGAAAGATACATAATAGCGATATAATTAATTTTCAAAGAAGAAGAAATAAGAAGATGTTTATTTATTCATTATTTATTTATGCGGCATTTAGATACGCCCCCTATAACTGACACACACCTACTCGCTTCCATGATCAAATAATCAAATAAAATAATCTTTATTGACATAATATTTGGTTATAATAATTTTGAAGCCTCTGTCTCCCGAACTAGGCGGACCTGTATGACAGGAGTCAGCGCCCTCCCCATTTTATTTCATCTTAATATCTAATGTCAAATCAAACTAAAATCAATATTACATTTTGAGGAAAATTAATTAGGTACATATTAAAAATATTAAAGATACTAATTGTTATTATAATATCGAAAGTCAAATCAAATTAAAAATTAAAATAGATATAACATTTTGAAAGAAAATGAATAAGTAATAATAATAATATAAAATTTTGGCATAACATAAAATTCACCGAAAATAACTAAAACTAAGTCTAAGTCGTGCTGTGTGTGTGTATGTATGTCCGTGTATGTGTGTGCGTGTTTGTGTATGGTACTATGGGTAGATGACTGAAATTATGATTGAATAAGTTTCTTTGTAAAAAACAAATTAGATTGATTTAAATATTAATTAATTGCTATTAAGTATTTTCTCCACACTATCGTAATCAAGAGAGAAGAGCCAGTTCTTCACCTTTAATTTACAGTCACGTAAAGACAGCGGATAAAAGTGTAGGAGCCTATTAATTTTGTTGTAGACATAACCAAAAAGATAGGCATTTTGCCGTCTTGCAAAAGCCTTGCGACACCCTCCGATTCAATGACATTTGGAATTTTTCGTTTATTTTGAAGTTTTGTATGATCATATGGGGTACATTCATGTTGCTTAGTTATCAGATGAAGAATATACAGCTGTCTCACCGTGAGTACCCGGCGGCATAGCTCATACAGAGATTTTGTGGGAAATCTGAATGGTTTAAATGTCATCGTCTTTAGCAAGGACCGTTGTGCTCTTTCTAGGCGTAAAAGGTACGTTTTGCAAGCACCTCCCCAAGCCCCTATACAGTAACCAATAACTGATTGAGCCAATGCTTGATAGACTGTACGAAGGAGATCACTGTCTGCCACATCCCTGAGATTTTTAAATACCCATGTAAGTTGCCTTACTCTTGACGAGACCATGTCTATATGTGGTTGCCAGGTTATCCTCTCATCCAAGAGAACTCCAAGATATCTTACAGTTTTAGACTTAACGTTACAACGTTCTTTCGTTTCGCTCGTGTACAACTTTGACTTAGACTCAAAGTTGTACACGAGCACTGTTGGGTAAACCGTGGTTCACATGTGTGGATCCGAACAGTTACATTCGGCTGTTTTATGCGAGCAATAGTGAACTGTACATATGAGGTTTTAGATACATTAAGGGTCAGCAAGTTATGCTTCAGCCACGAGCTGGCTTTATGGAGCCCTCTCTCCGCATTTTGTTGGACTTCATCCCAAGTCTCTCCCTGAAATTTCAAGGCTGTGTCATCTGCGTAAGTAAATATTTTGCCTTTATCGAGTGTCATTTGACATAAGTCATTTATATAAATCAGGTAGAGACTGGGACCAAGAATGCTGCCCTGTGGGACTCCGTAAGTGACTGCGACATCTGAGCTAATGGCACTGCCAACCCTAACCTTTTGTAATCGACCAGTAAGGAAATCTCTGTAAATTTTGAGCACCATTCCCCTCACTCCACATCTCTCCAGCTTGTCAACAAGAGCAGAGATCGAAACAGTGTCAAAAGCTTTGGCCAGATCAATAAATACTCCGACACACTTTTGTTTATTATCTAGACAACCTGAGACGTAATCTACTAATGAGCCAACGGCACCATCTGTACTTTTCCATTGATAGACCTGCCATTAGACGATGGCATCCAGGCCGCGGAAGGCAGGGACAGCGACGCACCGCAATATCGGCACTGCTCTCCCGCCTTTAATCCTCGGCCGCGATGCCTGCCATTCGACATCGCGGCCCGCCTCAGTTACGATGTCGCCCTAGCGGCACCGCAACCTACGGCTAAAACTCTGACGAGCGGCCCCTCCCCGGGTTCCTCTTCGCTTCACCGTGGGTAACCAAGCCACAGCTCGGGGGGGGGGCTGGGTCGTCCCAACGCGAATGTATACGTACATCCGTGGTGGGGCGACCCGGACTGCCAGGCACTTCTTCTCATGCAACCGAGCGGGTGGGCAGGTTGCGGATAGCCCAACTCCGACTGCGGGATCGACTGATGGCGGCTACCTTTGCCGTTGGCGATCCTGTGGTCGGGGCATCTGATATAAAGATCCCGGACAAGAGAAGTGCCCGAAAACCAAACCCCAGGTCTAGGGTAACCTATACACCACTCTCCTATGTGCCCACCACCTAAACAAGCCATCCCTCCCTATCCATACACATCCCGTCGATCGTTAAATCCCTAGGTCAACTCCCAGGCCTAGGGTGACCCCCAAGAAACCCACACCTCTATCCATCAAACTCCCTCCCTCCTATCCCCCTATTCCCGTCGGTCCCCGAGGATGGGTAACCTCGAACCCAATAAAAGCCCACCCCCTACGTCATGAACATGCAGAATGAGGAAAAAACTACCCAGGTGGGTCCCGGCCAAGCCGGGGAATCCCACACCGCTTCGGCGGTTAGCTCCCAGCGTATTATGGGGGGAGCATCAAACTGCATTATCGACCAACTCATGCCGCGCTTTACAGCGCGGCCGGCTGCTGATTTAGCGCCCACAACACAGGCTGCGACAAACGCGCCCATAAACCAGACCTCGGCTGCGTCCAACGCGCCCACTGACTCGACCCCGACTGCGACACCCGCTTCACGGTGTATGCCCCCCACGAACCCCTGGCAACAGAGCGTCGTGCGGAGCAGCACCAATTACCCAGACAACGACCCAGATCAGCACAGACAGACAGTCGCGGGGAAGGATAGCGGAACTGGCAGTTCTACAACTCTCCCGGCTGGTGACGATTTTAGAATCCACGTTGCACAACGTGGTTTCTAAAATTGAATGCGCAGTGGACCACAAATGCTCAGCTTTGGCTGCCTTCATTGACATTGAGGGCGCCTTCGATAAGACCATGCTCAACAGCATAAACACGGCCCTCGACAGACACGGCATAGACCGGACCCTAGGGGGCTGGATCACCAATATGCTCAAACTGAGAGCGGTCCAAGTCACGGTTAACGACACTACAAGGGCCATCGTCGCGAAGGGCTGTCCACAGGGGGGCGACCTTTCGCCACTTCTGTGGAACCTGGTAGCTGACAGCCTCATCAAAACACTCAACGACAAAGGCTATTTCACCGTTGGCTACGCGGATGACATAACAATAATAATAAACGGGACCCACGAAAACACCGTATGCAATCTCATGCGTCAAGCCCTGAAAATAGTAGAGGAATGGTGCAACGAGCACCAACTCTCAGTGAACCCCACAAAAACTGAACTAATTCTCTTCACTAAAAAGAGAAAACCGATGACACTGCAATTACCGCGTTTCTTCGGAACAACCCTAAGCCTTTCAACTGAAACCAAGTACCTGGGCATTTATTTGGACAAACAGTTGAATTGGGCAAAACACATGAACCATATCACCACAAAAGCCAGCATATCCCTGTGGCAGTGCAAACGACTGCTAGGCAGGAATTGGGGGATTAGCCCCATGGTCACCTACTGGCTAAACACCACAGTTATCCGACCAATCATTACATATGGCTCGCTGGTCTGGTGGCCCAGGACAGACCTCAGCACAGCCCATAAAGATCTCGTAAAACTGCAGCGGTTCGCCTGTGTTGCGATCACCAGTAGTATGAGAACCACACCCACTGCCGCCTTACAGGCAATGCTGTGACTCCCACCTCTACACCTTATTGTGAGGGAGGAGGCAGCCCTAGCCACCTTTAGACTCCACCTGTCAGGCTCCCTAAATAAAGACTCCAGAATTAAGCACACACGCATAAAGGATGATGTGATCAAGCGTAAACCGATGTTAGCATAACCATGTGACAAAGCCCCGAAATCACACCACTTTCATAGGCACTACAACATAATACTCACAGAGGAAGAATGTGACTACTCTGGCCCGAAAGAGATGAGAATATACACCGACGGATCGAAAACTGACTCAGGTACCCGGAGTCGGAGTCTTCTCATACGATTTCAATATAAATATATCCAGACCGCTAGTAGAGTTCAACACCGTCTATCAGGCGGAGTGTGTTGGCATCATACAAGCGGTCCATGCCCTAGAAGCCAAGAGGGTTACGGACACCCACATACGGATTCTCTCCGACAGCGCATCAGTCCTCCAATCCTTACGGAAAAAATACATTACATCAAAACTAATACTAGAATGTCACAACGTGCTAGAACAAATAACGGTATCTAGCCGTAACACGGTGACACTACAATGGATAAAGGGACACAGCGGATCGCTGGGCAACGACGCGGCTGACGAGCTTGCGAGGCGCGGATCCAGCTCGACGGTCTATGGACCCGAACCTGTTGTACCCATCCCCTTCAACCAAATACGCAGGTGGCTACAGGAATTCACCCAGACACAGGCGGAGAACTGGTGGGCCTCGGCACCGGGCTGTAGGCAATCCAAAGAAGCTCTGCCATCTTTGGATAGTAGGCTTACCAGGCGTCTTTTACGCCTGGACAGGAATGGCCTCCGCCTGGTGACGGGGACCATCACGGGACACTGCTCACTCAACAAACACTGCCACACAATAGGCATAACGGACAGTCCCCTGTGCAGGGCATGCATGGAGGCTGAGGAAACCGTTGCGCACGTTCTTTTTGAATGCACAGGTGTCACACAGATAAGAGCACAAACCCTCAGGTCACCCAGATCTTACACAGATGTTCTGAAGAAACCAGGAGCTCTAATTGACTTCTGGAGGGAGGTGGGCTGGTTGGAATGACCACCCAACGGCCGCCATGGCCCACGTACAAAAGTCCATTTGAGGGACTAAGTGCGGCAACTAAACCCCCCTAACATAGAACATAAAACATAGAACCAAGCCACGGCTACTGACCCCCCCCCCCGCCTCGACAATGCGGTAGCCTACCCGTTGGGTGTAACCTGCACCTGCACTTTGAACGACAATTTATGAGACAGATGCTAAAGCTATCGTCGTGGTTGAATTCGTTTGGAATCATCGATACGACGAAGAAGAATATGAGAGTGCGGCGAGTGACGTCACAGTCATGTGCTCCTCTGTGTCCGTTGTACCGAGTGGCACTTCTGAAGCTGCCGTCGAATGAATGTGCCTAAAGCGTATGTCAACATGTAAATAGCGGCGAGGGCGAGCAACATGTCATATACATGTTGCTCGCCCTTGCCGCCAGAGCGAGCCACCGGCACCTTTCGTCTGCGGATATTCGCGAGATGGAAGCTTTAAATTGAATTGTATTCAATAGTTGCAGGCTTTAAACACGCCTACACGCGATGTTTCGTAACACGGGACATTTTGCACGCGTTCTCGGAGCGTGGGATGAGGGCATTATCTAATAGGTAGATAGAGTGAAACTAACAGATTTCTTTACGAAGAAAGCAATTTATAGTCGAGTAAGTAATCTGTTACCATCAAAACAGTAGGATTTATTTATATTTTACCTATTACATGTCTTGACCGGAAATATGGCACATATTTTTTAATAAATCTTAAATTCAGTCATTCTTTGTTGCCTAAATTAAGAAGAATAATAAAAAAAAAATTAACCGACTTCCAAAACAAAACACTACTAAGCGAAAAATAACTTTTCTATTCGGAAGTCGGTGTCTTTGGTACCTATTTTTTTTCGTTTATGAGTCGGTTAAAAAGTCGGTCAGTTTTTTTGTTAATTAGTATATTATTTTCCTCTTTTTAGTTTTCGTATCCTATAATACTATGGAAATCATTTATAGAGGGGTTTCTCGTAACAATTCCAACAAGAATATTCTTTATAAGCGTCGTCGAAAAGATGTAGTTCCCCAGTCCTTTCAATTTAAACATTTATTTACAAATAGATTTTTCTGCTTTTTTGTCCTTTTCTATATCTAATCTAATCTAAGACCTTGAACGAACAATTCTTGTATATATTATAATCTGAATCTCGGAAACGGCTCCAACGATTTTCATAAAATTTAGTTTCAGGGCGATAAATCGATTTAGCTAGGCTTCTTATTTAGAAAACATCGTTTTTTCTATTTTAACCCGAGCAGAACTCGGTCGCTTATGTACTAATAAATTAAGTACTAATCTATACACTAAGTAAACGTGAATGCAAAACCAAACTATTGAACTTCCTAATTACGAAACTACAAAAGGACTTAATGAAACATTACGATGAAGTTAAATTATTAAACACACCAAACACTAGCATACAACACTACTCAAACACATTCAACACAAGCACACCACACACAACACTCACTTTGTCTGCTTTAAAGTTTTATCATACTAGCTGTTCCCTGCGGCTTCGCTCCCGTGGGCCCACCCCACAGGACCCGTTTTCGGGATTAAAAAATAGACTATATGTTACTCAGGAATAACGTAGCTTTCTATTGGTGAAATATTTTTTTAAATCGGTCCAGTAGTTTCGGAGCCTATTCGGTACAAACAAACAACCAAACAAATCTAATCGATGAAAAAACATATATCAAAAAGAGACAAAACATACCGTCGTACATTCACTGAACTGCATCCGGTTAGACTCTGTTAATCACCCTATGCTCTAGCCCCGCTATGCTCGAGCTCGACTCGAAAAATACCTACTAAAAAGTGCCGTCTAACCGGTTAGTCCCTCATGCTCTAGTCCTGCTATGCTCGACTCCAAAAATACCTACTAAAAAGTGCCGTCTAACCAGTTAGTCCCTCATGCTCTAGTCCTGCTATGCTCGACTCGAAAAATACCTACTAAAAAGTGCCGTCTAACCGGTTAGTCCCTCATGCTCTAGTCCTGCTATGCTCGACTCGAAAAATACCTACTAAAAAGTGCCGTCTAACCGGTTAGTCCCTCATGCTCTAGTCCTGCTATGCTCGACTCGAAAAATACCTACTAAAAAGTGCCGTCGAACCGGTTAGTCCCTCATGCTCTAGTCCTGCTATGCTCGACTCGAAAAATACCTACTAAAAAGTGCCGTCTAACCGGTTAGTCCCTCATGCTCTAGTCCTGCTATGCTCGACTCGAAAAATACCTACTAAAAAGTGCCGTCTAACCGGTTAGTCCCTCATGCTCTAGTCCTGCTATGCTCGACTCGAAAATAACTACTAAAAAAAAGTTAATTGAAAATAACAAAAAACCCGACTGCCTTTCTGATTCCGATCTGGTTTTGGTCAGCCAGCTCGCGAATATGTATCCTCCGGCTGCACAGCATGATTTTCTCCTAGTTTACGTATTTTTAGTTCGCTTTTCAAGCAGTCGGGTTTTTTGTTATTTTCAATTAACTTTTTTTATTTATAACTTTTTAGTTATTTTTTTTTCGATTTCGGTACATTTAAACATATAAATATTATACATTTTTGAAATCACCTCTTAAAACCCTTTATTTTGATACCCCACACGATAGGTTTGGCAGAAAAAAAATATTTGGGCCCCCACAATATGGCGCCCAAGAACCGCCATTTTCCTTTTTTACAATTTTAATGTAGCTAGTGACACTCGCGGGGTTAAGACGAATCGATTGACGTAAGAACCATCAAAATCGGCCCACGCGTTTGGTCTCTAGAACGCCACATAGGAACATACATACATACATACATACTTACATACATACATACATAGACTGATAAACACATTACCCTCCTTCGGCAGTCGGGTAAAAAGTGCCACTATGCACGCAATTCTTCGATTCTATGTAAATAATTTTTTGGGGGCTGAGTCACCCGCGTCCGTAGGTAAGTACCTTTTTGTTACCCTACACGTGGTCCTCGGGTGGTGCTAAACAGGTGACACTAACTGGTGGGAGGTTTCGGCCGAAGGCTTGCGACCACCCGCCGAGCAAAGACGTACCGCCAAGCGGCCTAGCAGTGTTCCGGTACGATGCTCGGTGTAGCCACAAGAGGAGTTGGGTCGAGATAGTTGTTCCATTGCAGGCAGACTAGCCTGACTCGCGTTGTTATGGGCCTATCGGGTGACTAGTCGCGGAGAGTAGCGGGATCCGAGGCACGGTGCGCCGATGGCCGACCGCAGGTAGTTGGGGGCCCAAGTAGTGTGCCAGCCACACACGAAAGGCTGCCCCGCCAACTGTCGAAAAATCCCGGGATGCGCCATCGTGCTGGTTGGCGACCAGACGAGAGTGCCCAATGGACATTCCCGGGGGGCTCGGGTGTCCTCGCAGTCTCCAGACTAGTGTCCCAATGATGGCGTCCTGTCTGCGCGTGTCTGAAGGTTGCCAGCGTGGAACCTCATCTCACTTCCTTCTCCTCACCTTCCTTCACTTACAGCAATAATGCCAAGGAACAAAAAAAGAAAAGCTGAACAGCGACAGCACTCATTCTCACATAAGGTGCACCTCAGCTACATCCGAGGTCTGCACTCGAACCTTGTCGCAGTCCATCACCACCTTGAGACTGAGAAACCAGCACTTTTGTTCCTTAGGGAGACGCAGATCGGAAGTCCGTCGGACGTGGCGTACCTATATTACCCAGGATTTACCCTGGAGCACAAATTCAAGCCACGTGCGGGTGTATGCATGTACGCCCGTGACAACATCTGCTATCGGCGTCTCCGTGACCTTGAAGACTCAAACTACTCAGTGCTATGGGCCCTGGTGGACACAGGTCTGGATAAGATTATCTATGCCTGTGTCTACCGATCGCATGGCGGTGATCTGGAGACAACCAGGATCACACAGTACCTGAGTGAGGCGGCTGATGTGGCCCAGCAACGGTTCCCTTCCGCCCAATTAGTGTTACTGGGGGACTTTAATGCCCACCATCAGGAGTGGCTCTTCCCATACCAGTGCACTGACCATGCTGGAAGAGAGATGCGAAATCTTTCGCTAGCGCTTAATCTCACCCAGCTGGTGCAGGGGGCTACGAGGGTGGCGGATGTTGATTCGCATACGGCCAATTGCTTGGACCTTCTGCTGACAAAAGATCCAGACCGATACTCAGTGTCGATATCATCACATTTGGGTAGTTCCGAACACTGTCTGGTGAAGTTTGTATCCGTCTACTCCCCGCCCGATCCCAGCCCGAGAGGCACCCGGCGGGTTTGGCGGTACAGGTCAGCAGATTGGGATGGGATGCGATCTTTCTTTGCATGCTATCCTTGGCGGCCAACTTGCTTCTCTTAAGAATATCCATCGTCATGCGCTGACACCGTGACTGACGTGTTGCGCCAGGGGATAATAAAAAATAAAAATGTGTTTATTAGCTTAAATCTATACAATTAAGTTTGCGGGGCTTCCCAGAAAGTAATCCGAAGATACTTGTGATGGGAAAAATGGCGATGCGAAGGGCACGTTTTGACCATATTAGCAGAATCGGGAACAAACTAGCTTCTTACCCTGCTGGCAGCAAAGCGTTTTGGTCCCTGGCTAAGTAGGTTGAATCAAACTTCTGTCGCCCCTCACTACCACCACTGCTGAGACCCGACGCGACGGGTCACTGGCCCACTCCACCGAGGACAAGGCAAACTTGTTTGCCTCCCTTTTTGCGGAATCTTCGCGTCTGAACTCTGATGGCGCGCGGCCCCCTCCGTCTCCTGTCGGATGTGGGGCGTGAATGTCGAATATTCGCATCCATCAAAGGGAGGGTGTTGCGTAACCTCGACGTGAACAAAGCCAGTGGCCCCGACGGGATAACGGCAATTGTACAAAAAACTTGTGCGCCTGAATTGTCTCCGATCATGACACGCCTATATCGCCTTTCGATAGTGACTGGAAAGGTGCCGAAGGCTTGGAAGCAAGCTAACGTTCAGCCCGTGCCCAAAAAACTACCCGTTTTGGGCACGGGCTGACCCGGCCAACTACAGACCCATCTCGGTAACGTCCATCCTCTGTAAGAGTATGGAACGTGTGCTTAATAATAAGCTCCTGGCATACCTAGAAGACAACGACATCCTCGGTGACCGCCAATACGGCTTCCGCCGAAATCGGTCAACTAGGGATCTTCTAGCGTATGCCATTCACATCTGGAGTGAGACGATCGAGAGGCACGGGGAAGCGCTTGCTGTCTCCCTTGACATCTCGAAGGCTTTCGACAGGGTCTGACATGAGAGCCTTATTGGTAAGCTTCCTTCTTTCGGTCTGCCTAGTGGTCTGTGTGACTGGATTGCTGACTTCCTAAGGGATCGGTCCATCCGAGTGGTTATCGATGGCTGCTCGTCCGGTCAGTTAAGTATTAACGCCGGAGTCCCTCAGGGGTCGGTGCTCTCGGCTACACTGTTTTTGCTGTACGTTAATGACCTGCTAAAACCCGGAACCTTTGGGTACGCAGATGACAGCACGGTTGCTGAGAGATACGTATCCGGCGCACGGGCTACTGGACCTGAGATCCGGTCTCTCCGTGAGGCCATGGTTGAGCGATTGAACCTGTCTTTGGAGGCAGTTTCCGAATGGGGCGATGCCAATCTAGTCAGTTTCAATGCTGCTAAGACCCAGGCGTGTCTTTTTTCCGCAAAAAAGAGCCTATTCCAACCGGCTCCATCTTTCTGTGGTGTAACCGTGCCGATAACGGACCATCTTGACCTTCTTGGTGTTACGTTAAAATCGATCCTCAATTTTGGTCCATTCATTGAGGCAAAGGCTCAGTTGGCTGCAAAAAAGTTGGGGATCCTTGCAAAGGTGAGACGGTACTTCACGCCTGAACAGCTACTCAAATTGTATAAAGCGCAAGTTCGGTCTTGCATGGAGGACTGCTCTCGCCTCTGGGATGGATCTGCCAAATATCAACATGATGCACTTGAGTCGATTGACAAACGGGCCAAGAGGCTTATCGGCAACGATGCACTGGTCACTTCAAAGCTCCTGGCAGTTCAAAATTTTTATTTTGCGGCAAGTTTCATTTTTCACAATTCTATGGAATGGATGGACGCTATTTTTTTTTAAATTAATGACGCGACGTGTTGCGTAGCGGTAAGTCGATTGTGCACTGACTCTTTGCACGTGTTGGTTTACACTGTTAGTGCAAGGAGTAACTGAATTGAAATAAATAAATAAATTAACTTTTTTTACGAAAATAACGGAATTTACTTACTAGGTTTTCATAATTTACCTTTTAAATGGTTAAACAAAATATTACACTAACAGTTTTCTTCATCACTGCCCGCGAATGTGATTTCGTGCATAGCTCCCATTTTTTGTAGGAATATTTCGAGTCGAGCTTAGGGGGAATAACCGATTAAATAGAAATGTCTGTTTAGATAAATCAATTTTTAATCAATCTTTCAGGAACACGGCAAACGCGTTTGATATGTTTTACTGTCGCGTCGACAGAATCCACACCTACTGGAAGGTTTGTGTTAAGGATTCAGTCGGCGAGATCATAGGGATATACCCTATGATCTCACCCGCTGTTTGTTATTGACCCGCAAACATTTTTGTGCAAACCGTGTGCGTGATACGAATGTGATATAAACATACAAGTATACAAGTGTCTCGGCATACATGGCGTGTTTTATATATTATTTGGTACCAAACGGTTTTTCTAATTGATGGAATCGAACCCAAAACTGAAAGACAGGAAATCCATAAAATTTTATAGCTGATAACGACAGGCAGGAAGCAAGCCTCCATCGTATGGATGTCCCTTCATGTGAGGTAGGTACCAGAGGGACATCAGCGAGCAGACGTTGCGTTCAGTCGGAGCGGCGAGGTCAGGCGCTCACTTGGGTCGGAAGCGATGACTGGCGGACGGGACTATTATAGACGAAAATTAAAATATATACTTTTAAATAATGATACGGACAAAGGAATAGAAATATAAATTGTTCCCGAAATTCTAAAATACTTATTTTTTTTTCCTTTTTCAATTTTTTGGTGAATAACCCAAGCATTTACTAACATTGTGTCACAGACAATCTCAATGATCAGCTTGCGGTACCACTTTAGGGTTTTCTAAGGCTGGTATAGTACGACGCCGTCTGATCAGAAATATCTACCCCCTTTTTCGCATTATTATAATCCAAAACAAGAGAGAGAAAGCATAATTCCTGTCCGTTTCTACCGGTGGCGCACCCCGTCCGGGCAAGACTTTTGGTTCATGGGGCGGTGATGTACCACCGGTGGCCAAATGAAGATTTGCGCTCTATGATACCAAGTACCTACTCATGAGGTGCCAGTCGGAACGTGTTAATAAGGCTCAAGGACAAACTCTGACGTATGCTGGTGTAGATTTGAGTGAGAATTGCTTTTGCCATGGACAGTTCTATGTAGCGTGTTCACGTGTTAGCTCATCAAATAGTCTGGTGATATTGGCGTGGACATGCAAAATGGTTTAAAATGTTGTTTATAAGGAAATACTTTAATTTAATTACTTACTTATGCGTATGATTACTTATTATTAGTCATGGATAAACACAGAAATAGTGAAAGGACCCTATCACTTCACTATTATATTTCTATATATATTTCTGTGTTTACGGGACAAGGATAGAGCGTATTGATGATAAAGTAGGTAAGTATAAGTCTGTCCTAAGAAACACTTTCGCATTACATTATTTTTTACTTTTACTCTACATAATGTTAAAATATGATAAGGAGAAGCATGTAGTCTACGCGTGCGAAGCCGCGGGCAACAGCTAGTATATCTATAAAAGCGAAAGGTGACCGACTGACTCACTGACTGATCAATCAACGCACAGCCAAAACTGTTAAGCCTAGAAGCATGAAATTTGGCCGAAAGGTTCCTCAACTGACGTAGGTGTGCACTAAGAAAGGATTTTTGGAAATTCCACCCCTAAGGGGGTAAAAAGGGGGTTGAAAGTTTGTATGAAAAATCTAATTTTGCGACCAAAATTCTTGAAACTTAGCAAAAAAAATATTCTAAGTAAATGATAAAGATTGACATTATTAGTTTTTGAATATACCCCCTAATGATGATTAAGGGGGTGTTGAAATTTGTATGGAAATATCTCATTTTTGGGTCAAAAATCTTGAAACTTGCCACAAATACTAAAATAAATGAATAACAAAAGTTCTTATTATTATTTTTTTAACTACACCCGAAAGACGATTTAGGGGTGTTAAAGCTTTTTTGAAGAATCTTATTACTTCAGTTAATAAACTTGAAACTTGACATAAATACCAATCTTAATAAACAATAACGGGAAAACCTTTAAGGAAAACAATAAAGGGAATTATAAGTTTTTCAAAACTACCCCCAAAAGATGATTTAGGGGGTGTAATTTTTTTTTTGAATAATCTTATATTTTGGGTTAATAAACATGAAACTTGACATGAATACCGACCTCAATAAAGGTAATCATTATTAGTCTTTTGAAACAACTCCCTAAGTCGATTTAGGGGGTGTTGAAGTTTGTATGGAAATATCTGATTTTTTGGGTCAAAAAACTTAAAACTTGCCACAAATACTAAACTAAATGAATAATTAAAGTGGTTATTATTAATTTTTTGAACTACCCCGAAAGACGATTTAGGGGTGTTAAAGCTTTTTTGAAGAACCTTATTACTTCAGTTGATAAATTTTAAACTTGGCATAAATACCAATCTAAATAAACAATAAAGGCTTTCATTGTTAGTTTTTCGGAACCACCCCCAAAAGATGATTTAGGGGATCTAAATTTTTTTTTGAAAAATCTTTTAGCTTGGGTAAATAAACATGAAACTTGATATAAACACCAACCTCAATAAACAATAAAGGTTGTCATCATTAGTTTTTTGCAGCTACACCCCCAAAAGACGATTTAGGGGATATTAAAGTGTTTTTGAAGAATCTTATTTCTTGGGTTAATAAATTTGAAAGGCGACATAAATACCATCCTAAATAAACAATAAAGGTAATCATTATTAGTTTTCGAAACTATCCCCAAATGATGATTTAGGAGGTGTTAAAGTGTTTTTGAAAAATCTCACTTCTTGGGTTGATAAATTTGAAAATTGACATAAATACCCATCACTGAAAATTCAAGGTTGTCATTATTAATTTTACTTATCTATTCCCAAAATACGATTTAAAAGTGTGTGTGTGTGTGTTAAAGTGTTTTTAAAGAATCTTTTTTCTTGGGTTAATAAATTTGAAAGTTGGCACAAATACCAACCTAAGAAAACAATAAAGGTTGTTATTATAAGTTTTTCGAAACTAACTCAAGCTAAGAATCTTACTGGTCAGGGTTTCGTTTTTGATGTGGGGTTCTAGGGCAGAGCACTAAGGCGCGATTTTGCGGCAATTCAACATTTAAGGAGGTCAAAATTAGTTTGTATGAAAAATCTAATTCCTTAGGGATGAAGTTAATAATCAAAATTTACATAAAACATTTTTAAGTCCCCCCAAGATAGGGTTACGTCCGGAACGTTGCGTTGACCTTTTGGCTGACACTCGTTACCTGTTTGCGTCAGTCAAGGCAAGTGTCTACGAGCAAACCAAGATCCTTAATTTCGGAGCTAAACGGAATTGGTACGTTGTCGAAGATTATGGGTGTAACAGTTCTTTAAGCTATCGAGCTTTCTCAAACTATGGGGGCTCCCAAGTATGATAGTCTGACATATTTCAGGGTTAACCGCCACACCGAATCGGACTGACCAGCCTTTAATCATAATTAAATCCCGGTTTAGCCCCTCGATTGCATCCGATAAGTTGTCAACACCCGCCTAACAGTAGAGCTGTAAATCGTCAGCGTAGAGATGATACGCACACTGAAGCTCGGTGGTTATAAGATTTATGAAAATGGAGAACTAGATTAGATTAGAGTACGCATGAATTTTTTTATCTTGCTTTACTAAATTGCAAAAAACATCGTCTTTTTCCAATTCTTAAATTTCTATTTTAATATTTTATTATCACGTCTCAATTGCAAAATAATCTAAGTATTTGCACGAGGAGAATGTTGGCATCAGAAAGATTGCTAGGAGAGTTAATAATAATATACCAGTAAGCGCATTTTCTAATTTTATACCTTGTTTTATATATCCAGATATTATATGATTGGCAACATGCTGGTCCTGCTCCATAAGGCAATATTTATAATATCAATTGTTAATTTATATACCTATTCATAGTTATTGTATTCCTTTTTTTGTTCAAATAATTGACTCACACACCGTTCCGTTTGACTTTAACAAATATTGTTGAAATTAATTAACAAGTCCATCATGGTGACAAAATAGTATTCAAAAGCTTACCTACCCTAATGTTCCGTGTTAAAGATTAAATTTGCATAACTGTATTCTATAATATTTCCCTAACTTGAACAAGTCGTTCTAGTTCGATAAGCTCGCACGTATCGAATAACACTTATCTACTGCTAATTGCAGAAGGTTCAAAATCTTCTAACTTTTAATGGGTCAGCTAACGGCAGGGTGGGTCAGGTAACAGCTATTACCTATATAGCTGTTGACTGAACATATATAGCCGATACCAGTCGAGCAAATTTGCTTGTATCCCGGACCTCAACTTATAGACAAGGAACTGTAGGATTTTGGTTTGTAGGAGTACTACATAACCTTCCATTCTCCGAGACGGAGAGTATCCATGACGATCTCCGAAAGCAGAAGGAGAGTGCCTTACTTTCTGCTCCAGCTTGGTATCACGGAAGGTGAGCGTGCAAGGACGGCAGTGTTCGGCGCGCAGGCGGTCTGTGGAGCGCGCGTCGATAGCCTTCATCAGGTACTCGTTCACCTCGTCCTCCGGCTTCTTGTTCTCGCTGCCGGCGTCCACGCCGATCCTATGGGTCAGCACCGAGCTAGAAGCAGAAGGTACTGCGTTAATGCACGGACGAAACACTAAACATAATAACATAATTATACAGATAAGCCGCAAGTACACATGCCTGTAACTTCACCATCTGGAATTTCTCAGCAGCAGTCTGGAGCCTTGATATATATATTTTTTTATTTTTATTTTTTTATTATAGTTAGGCTCGCGCTTGACCACTATCTCACCTGATGGTGGAACAACAATAATCAATATGCCCGGTAGATGACAACAGGCTCGCCCCTATGACTTGGGACTTTAACATGTGGCTGTACTATAATAGTTGCACCTCTGCCTAACCCTTCGGGACATACAGGCGTGATTATATGTTATGTAACTTGCATAAAAGTGTGCGATTAGTTTGCATGCTATTGTAACATTCACCAATCAAAACTTATATAATAATATACGGCATAATGGCCTGCAAAATATTTGCACAGTTTTGTGCATGTTTCAGGCATGTGCATTTGCGACGTTATATTTTATCGTGGCCAGATCTTACAATTGATCACTTCATGATGTAGCGACCATTTGCGACGTTATATTTTATCGTGGCCAGATCTTAGAATTGATCACTTCATGATGTAGCGACCATTTGCGACGTTATATTTTATCGTGGCCAGATCTTACAATTGATCACTTCATGATGTAGCGACCATTTGCGACGTTATATTTTATCGTGGCCAGATCTTAGAATTGATCACTTCATGATGTAGCGACCATTTGCGACGTTATATTTAATCGTGACCAGATCTTACAATTGATCACTTCATGATGTAGCGACCATTTGCAACGTTATATTTTATCGTGGCCAGATCTTACAATTGATCACTTCATGATGTAGCGACCATTTGCGACGTTATATTTTATCGTGGCCAGATCTTACAATTGATCACTTCATGATGTAGCGACCATTTGCAACGTTATATTTTATCGTGGCCAGATCTTACAATTGATCACTTCATGATGTAGCGACCATTTGCGACGTTATATTTTATCGTGGCCAGATCTTACAATTGATCACTTCATGATGTAGCGACCATTTGCAACGTTATATTTTATCGTGGCCAGATCTTAGAATTGATCACTTCATGATGTAGCGACCATTTGCGACGTTATATTTTATCCTGGCCAGATCTTAGAATTGCTCATTACATGATGTGCCGACCATTTCATGAAATGTTTGTATTTCATGAAATGTATACACCACACATATCTGGGTTTAGTCGCAGACAATCGTGCATTGCTTTAGCGGAGTCAATTGAGTCAATTATGCCATATGGAATCACAAGTTACAGTCGAGCATTTAAATCATATACTGAAAAAATCTGCAAACTACAAGTTAGGCTTTTACAATTGTAATAGTACCCAAAAAACACCAGTAAAAAGAAAAAAACATGGTACTTTGCCAGTACAGATTAGATTTAGCATGGCCCCTTTAATCGAACAATTAAAACATCTAAGACCAATTAGAAAATTATAACCCTAAGGGGGTAAAAAGGAGGTTGAAAGTTTGTTAGAAAAATCTAATTCCTTCGACTAATTCTTGAAACTTGACACAAATAGTAATCTAAGTAAATGTTAATGTTTGGCAATGTAAATTTCTAGAAACTATCCCCAATTGAAGATTTGGAGGGTGTTGAAATTTGTATGGAAGAATCTTTAAGTGCAAAGGGAAACTGATAGAAAGCCAACGACTGACGAAACACTAAGTTTGCTGAGGGACGTTAAGAAAAGAGTTATAGTGTACATACATACGGGTCGAGAAAGAGCCAAGTACGAGTCGGACCCGCGTGCCAAGTATTCCGTAGGACTAAGGAGTTTAGGTTAGGTTTCCCTGTAAATCCTCTTAAAGCCAAATTAATTTATATTTTGAGGTGTAAAGACACCTCAAAATATGAATTAATTAAAATATATTATTATTAAAAAAAAAAAAAAAAAAAATTTAAAAATGTTCCTCTGTTGTGTAATACTATTTAAAAATGTGGACAGGTTTTACAAATTATTGACTGTAAAATATTTGTGAATGACATGAGAAACGCCCGCGCTAGCACTCGCGGCTGAGCTCTGTAAAATCGTAATGTCAATGTGTACGTGCAATATGGTTCTTTGTTCGTAGTGGCCTCTCTGTCTGCGGCGCGCCGCCGCTTACATACTTTGTGCCCAAAGCCATATAAATTGTCATAAAATATATATAAATGTTTTAAGGTCATCCGATCCCATCCAGCCCAAACAGCACAGAAACCAGGCGCGAAAAATTATTGTGTTGAATAATAATATTATTATGAATAATAGTACATTATGGTACAAGTGTGTAATGTTGGTGATTACCGCTGAGGCGCCATTGAGACCCGAGCCGTTAGGTGACGGTCTTAAGAGAGCCAAGGACGGTAATCATCAATACACACGTGTATCATACGACGTTTTTCAACACACTTGTGAAGAAAATAATACAAAAACATAATTTTCAACAGTGAAAACGATTTGTGAAATATTTTTTGCAATGGCGAGAATAAATAATCAGTTTTCCTATGCGCGTGCAATGCGCATCTAACAATGGCGATCGCCCATAGACTAAAAGAATGGGTTTTTTTTTTTTTGGCTTTTCGTGGATAGCATTTTAACCACATACAAAACAGGGAATTCCAAGTTTTCTTTATTACAGAGTAATAAAGATAACTTATATTTGAGTGAAAGTTTTATTTATTAAACACGTACAAGTTGAAATTATCTATTTAAATACGAAGTTGCATGAAATGAGCAAGCAATAAAATATTAATTTATTTGTACTATTGAGCACGATCTTTTTTGTATCGAAACTTTTTTCAAGAACAAAGCAACTCAACCATACATAACAAAAAAAAAAAAACTGTAATTCACTTGTGAATAATAGCAATTAAAAAGTCACAGTTTGATTACAGGTGTCATTATGTGCCTAATTGCGGTGAAATTAGAGCCACTTTATGAGCAAGTGTGTTGAAAAGAATGTTTATTATTTATTAACAAACAACATATAATTTACTAACAAATACCAATGTATTGATAAACCAGATTTTTTCTTTGAAATTCCCCTTATTTTTAGGGTTCTGTACCTCGAAACGAAAAAACCGGAACTCTTACAGGATCACTTTGTTGTCCGTCCGTCCGTCCATCTGTCTGTCTGTCAAGACCCTTTTTCTCAGGAACGCGTGGAGGTATCAAGCTGACATTTACATCAAATACCTGAGTATTTGATCTACTGTCCCTTAAAGCTGTCAACAAATCAAACTTCTAAGCCAACGCAATTAAAAGATACAGCTGTTTATGCCGCAAATTGCCGCAAAATTTCGACACTCGAAAGGAAATCAAATCCTACAGGGTACTTCCCGTGAACTCAGAATCTTGAAATTTGGTACGAAGCAATGTCTTATAGCACAAATAAAGGAAAAATTGCGAAAACCGAAATTTTTTAGTTACCTACATCATATAATAAAAATATTTTTAATAATTTTAAACTTACTACCCCTTTCCTCATGAACGCGTAGAGGTATTAAATTGAAATTCATATCAAATACACAGGTTTTAATACCTTTAAACTGAGATTTGTACGTAACCCTCAGCGCGCGAGTCCGAGTCGCACTTGGCCGGTTTTTTCCTATTACGGAACCCTAAATGTGCGAAATCAAACACGCACAAATGTGGACATTTCATACCATTTTCATCAAAGTCAAAGTCAAGTGTATTTATTTCTACTAGGCCATTATGCGGCACTTTTGAACGTTAAAATTTACATGTAATAAAAAATTTATTCTACCGTGCATTCGGAAAAGTAGGTTGATATGGAGAAGAATGCACAAGAAACTCCATACTTCATCTTTTAAAAAAATATAGGCTTTTTACAATATTTACATGAGTAAATTCATTAATAAATTCTTATACGTGAGAACGATGCACCCAGCACTACTATATTAAATATAGCTATAAAGTATTACAAGCACTAACAGGTAAATTCCTTCACTTGATAAATAGGGACATGGTTCTCAAATACTTACAAATATTGCAAACATAGGTAAATTACCTAATTCAACAACAACGGAACAGTGTGCGAGTCAATTTTTTTAAACAAATAGAGAAGAAAATAAATAAAAATAAAGTGTTACTATAATAATTATAAATATACCGTATTCAAATTAATCATTTTGATTTTTTCTACACTAAAGATTGCCCTACGGAGCAGGACCAGCATGTTTCCAAGCATACTTATCTTGAATATAATCATCTAATTTGTAATATGCTTGTTTACAAAGTGTGCTTTTAATTATTGTTTTAAATTTTCTTTAATTAAGTTTTAATATCTCACAAGGTATTTTGTTATAGAATTTAAAACAGTACCCCATGAAAGATGTGTGTACTTTCGCTAATCTATAAGATGGCGGATCTAACTTATCTTTATTTCTAGTATTACAATTGTGTCTATCACTGACTTTACTAAAGAGATTTAAATGTTTCCTTACGTACATAATATTTACCCGACTGCCGAAGGAGGGTAATGTGTTTATCAGTCTATGTATGTATGTATGTATGTATGTATGTATGTTTGTTCCTATGTGGCGTTCCAGAGACAAAACGCGTTGGCCGATTTTGATGATTCTCACGTCAATCGATTCGTCTTAATCCTGCGAGTGTCACTGGCTACATTAAAATTGGAAAAAACAAAAATGGCGGCTTTTGGGCGCCATTTTGTGGGGAAAATATAATATTTTTTCTTCCAAACCCATCGTGTGGGGTATCAAAATAAAGGATTTTAAGAGGCGATTTCAAAAATATATATCACTTATATGTTTAAAAGTATATAATTCTAAAAAATATATCTAAAAAACAAAAAACCCGACTGCTTAAAAAGCAAACTAAAAAGACGTAAACAAGAAGAAAATCATGCTGTGCAGTCGGAGGATACATCTGGCTTTGGTCAGCCAGCTCGCGAACATGTATCCTCCGACTGCACAGCATGATTTTCTTCTTGTTTACGTCTTTTTAGTTTGCTTTTTAAGCAGTCGGGTTTTTTGTTTTTTTTTTATAATTTTTTTTTTCATAAATGAATTGGCAAGAAACTGTCTTAATATTAATCTTTTTAAATAGCTCCCTAAGAGATTCTCGATGACTTAACTTATTAATGGCTCTCACAGCTCTCTTTTGCAATATAAATATTGATTCAATGTCAGCCGCCCGACCCCACAGTAAAATACCGTATGACATAATGCTGTAAAAGTAACTAAAATAGACCAAACGCGCGGTCTCCACATCCGTCAACTGTCTTATCTTTCCAACAGCATACGCGGCCGAGCTCAACCGATCCGCAAGAGATGTTATGTGAGGCCCCCATTGCAGTTTATTGTCCAGAGTGATTCCCAGGAAAACTGTTTGATTTACATAGTCCAGCTTTTCCCCATTCAATATGATGTCGCATTCGCTACTATTGACATTCGGCAATGTGAATCTAATACATTTGTTTTTTTTTTCATTTAGTACCAAATTGTTTGCAGTGAACCAAGTTTGGACCTGATGAATAGTCACTTATATATACTTATTCACATCATCAAGATTTTATGACCGCCGATCTATTTTAAATATCAAAGATGTGTCATCAGCAAATTATACGATCTTCGGTTGATTTTGTAATATTTGGGGCAAATCGTTTATATAAACTAAAAAGAGGAATTGACCCAATATAGAGCCTTGAGGAACGCCCATTGTCATTTCAGACCCTAGAGAGTTTACGCAGTTTACCTGAACTTTAAAATGACTGGCTTTCAAATAAGATTTAAGTAATTCAAGGGCCGTATGTCTAACCCCATAGTGCTCGAGTTTCAACAATAGTGTCTCATGGTTAACGCAATCGAACGCTTTCGAGAGGTCGCAAAAGATTCCAATGGCGTCTTGTGCTTCTTCCCAGGCGTTAAAGAAGTTCTTTATTAGGGTCACACCAGCGTCAGTTGTGCTACGCCCTTTGGTGAAACCGTACTGTTGATCATGCAAGATGGAATGTTTGTTAAAATGACGCAACAATTGGTTGAGCATTAACTTTTCGAAGACTACTAAGAACCGGCAGAATTGACACTGGCCTATAATTATTGGCTTCTTTGCTATCCCCGGATTTAAATCAATATGAAATACTTTTCCAGGTAGATATACACCATTATGTATTGTCTATAGTCTATAAACTGTACGAAATAACAGAAAAGTAAACAAACAACACTATAAAATCTTGCCTTGCTCAACAGTAACATAACGTAAAAATGTATCTATTCAAATGTCATTTTGATTTAGAAGCTCTTCAGAATGATAGCGAGTAATGTTATCACTTCGCCACAGGTTGCAAGATCGCAAGCTCCTCGTCTAACAAACATACTGCCATGGTTCAAGTATGCAAGCAGTTAATTTATAGATTAGAAGTCCCTAGAGCATTTAGTTGGCTGGTGTTCATCAAACAATACGCGATGATTATGTGAGAAACTAGCTTCTGCCCGCGGCTTTGCCCGCGTAAAAAGTGTTTTATCATCCCAAGGTTTGTCCTTCCCAGGGTCTCAAACTAAATCCATGACAAATTTCATCTAAATCGGTTCAGTAGATCCAGAGATTATCCCATACAAACTCACAAACTTTACCTCTTTATGATATTACTAGCTTTTGCCCGCGGCTTCGCACGCGTAGACTACATGCTTCTCCTTATCATATTTTAACAGTATGTAGAGAAAAGTAAAAAATAATGTAATGCGAAAGTGTTTCTTAGGACAGACTTATACTAACCTACTTTATCATCAATACGCTCTATCCTTATCCCGTTCCGTATGCCTACACTATTTCTGTGTTTATCCATGACTAATAATAAGTAATCATAAGCATAAGTAAGTAATTAAATTAAAGTATGTCCTTATAAACAACATTTTAAACCATTATGGATGTTGACGCCAATATCACTAGACTATTTGATGAGATAACACGTGAACACGCTACATAGAACTGTCCATGGAAAAAGCAATTTGCCCTCAAATCTACACCAGCATACTTCAGAGTTTGTCCTTGAGCCTTATTAATTGTCATCGCAAAGCAGATTTACCCGTCCCTATTTAATTCTTATATTTATGCGTTGAGCCATTTTATAGTTACCAACAGACTTTAAAGACTTGAGAGTATTTTTAATAATTTTTCCTTTGTAAAAGAAGGACTTTTGTACACAACATTTCATCCCCCATGATCCGCCCCCCCCCCAAGGATGGAATTTCCAAAAAACCTTAATTTGCGTTAGATTTTAATCTTCAGCCCAAACCCAATATTCGAAGATCCTAACTTCAAAACTGGCCGACTTTCATACAAACTTTCATCCCTTATTTCACAAAAATTCTTTCTTTGTGGATGCCTGCACAGTATAAAGTATCTATGTGCAAAATTTCAAGTCTCTAGACGATTTCACCCTCATGGGGGTGAAATCTTCAAAATCGCTGAGATACGTGTAAATTATTTTTTAATCTTCAGCCTAAACCCAAAATATGAAGATCCTGACTTTAAAACTGACGGATTTTCATACAAACTTTCATCCCCTATTTCACGCCCTTAGGGGTGGAATTCACAAAAATCCTTTCCTATAAAGTATATATGTGCAAAATTTCAAGTCTCTAGACGATTTAATTATTCCCATAACTGCATCCCCCTTTTCACCCTCATGGGGGTGGAATCTTTAAAATCACTGAGACACGTGTAAGTTATTTTTTAATCTACAGCCTAAACCCAAAATATGAAGATCCTGACTTTAAAACTGACGGATTTTCATACAAACTTTCATCCCCTATTTCACGCCCTTAGGGGTGGAATTTCCAAAAATCCTTTCTTAGTGCTCACTTACACTACCAAAGGAACATATGTGCCAAGTTTCATGATTGAAGCTTCAGCCGTTTGGCCTGTGCGTTCATGGTAAGTGAGTGAGTCAGTCAGTCAGTCAGTCACTTTCTTCTTTTATATGTTTAGAAAGATATATCTGCTAAAAGCTTAGCTTATATGAAAGGTTTAATTTACTTTTGCATTTTACTTCTGCTACTTCTTGTTTCTCGGCCGCCAGTCAGAAGTGACCAACTTTCCGCCGCAATCCTGGCAAGTTCCAAAAAAGTTCTTTTTTTGTCTTATTGGCAAATGAAGGAGCATGCCTGTGGCTAACAGAGTGGGGGACACAATGAGAGCGAGAGACCGGCAGGCTTATTATGTATCTTTTGCAAGAGCAAAACGATAGCGATCGAACGCTTTATGTCATAAAAGTCGGCATTACCTGCAGTGTAGGTATGGTAAGTCCGACACAATCGTTTGCTAATCGCTCACTGTTTGGTCAAATGCACTTATTTCAAATAAAAACGCCAACAACTCTAAAACTTTTGTATTGAAGAAGAATTATTGCGAAAAAATTGCTATCGTTTTGCTCTTGCAAAAGATACGTAATAAGCCTGCGGGATAACTACGTGCGCCGGGCAAGGACAAGTGCAATCAGTTGCGATGACTTGCAAGAACAAACTAATTAGAAGCGGGGATGGGGATTGACAGAACTGGCAATACCGGGTCTTTTTTGTGACTCCACAAAATTCAACGGCCTTCTCCTCGACGATCATAAATCTTCCACATTTTATTTTTATGTCGTCAATTGTATTGTAATATATTTTTATATTGTGTAGTGGGTTGTTTGTCACTCCATCAGTTACGGTATGGTTATATTGACGTATTATTATGTAGGTTGCTGGGTACGGTGATTGATGATGCTAGCACACGATGCGTAGAACAAATATTCCGACATCTTTATATGCATTGTGATGCAATTATGTGAACGAATATAATTATATGTATTGCCGCCGTTCGCAGATCCGTACACACACGGAATTACGACAAATTGGTAGAAGTTTCAAGTCGGTGCAATTCTAATTTGTTGGTAAATCCGGTGACTCCATTACTTGGCCGGATCGACTCGAGCGCCCCTGCCGGTGCCGAGTACTATAGTATTATATTATCTGTGGTGCCGGGTGATCCGCGATCGCAATTTTACGATCTAACAGTCATGTCTATTGTCCTTTCGTCAGGCACTCAGGGTAACGGGCAAGTTAGATTGTGTTTTAATTGTAGAAATAGTATAGATCGCTTAGGATTTGGTATAATTTAGCAAGATGTGTGCATTTAACCGTGAATACATTTTTAGAAATGCTTCCCACTAGGTTTAGCGATGAAACGTGTGTCGCCGAAAATTTAATATATATCTGATTTAAGGATTGTATCGCCTGTGTTGCATACATTCCCTGTTAGTGCACTATCGTCTGCTAGCGACCAGGGATTCTAAAAATAAGTCGTAGTTCTCACGCATAAAAATACGATAGTGTAGCGATACTTTTTGTTTAGTGTCAGGTGATCTGGTGAGTTGGTGAGCTGGTGAGCTGTGTACTTACTTGGACGAGTGCTTGCCGTGCTGTGAGCCGTGGCCCATGACGCGCATCTCCTTGGAGACGTTGCCATTCAGTGAGAATGTGTGCTGGGGCTTCTTGTCCTGCACACAAACGTTACATTGCACTCACGGTACTTCAGTGACTGACTATCACATTTAATACGAGGTCTATCCACTCTAATTGTGGCGGTACACTCAAACCTCACCGTTATGAAACAGTTGGCTTCTGCCAGCGGCTTCACTCACATGAATGTCGAAAATTATCCCAAGGGACCATATTCCCAGGATAATAAGTATCCCATGTGTTATTCTAATGAATCAAGCTATGTTAATGTAAAGTTTTATCAAAATCTGTTCAAACATGTTTGCGTGACAGAGTACCAAACATCCATCAATCCATACACACAAACTTTCACAATTGTAATATTTGTGGGCGATTAATATTATTTCTCGGAGTAGGTGCAGAAAGTGGAACTGTTCAAATGGCTAGACGATACTGATGATTGTATTATTTATGAATGGGTACTGACAACGCGGCTGGTGTCATCGGGCACGATGAGGAAGGTCTCGATGTTGTGGTCCTTCAGGTAGGTGTTGCGCAGGCCTCCGAATCCTGGCTCCACTTTGTAGTCATCGCCCAGGCAGCGCAGGGTCTCCTTGGTGATGTGCACGCGTCTGACAAAGATCGTGGGGTTAAAACCAGGACATTACGTAATTCTAAAGAAACACCTGAGTTGTGATTATGACAAAACCAAGGAAATATGAATGGATGAATGGAGTGTTGTGGGCTAGGAAGGAAATGCATACTGAGATGACAGCTAATAAATATGTATTGGAATAAGTTAAATAGAAAGGATAGTAATACAAATAAAAAATAACACGCTACAGTTAATGGTACTCAATTCCGCCACTCTGTGTAGTTGGCAAGCATAGACACGCGATGACGAGGGATGCAATGCTTATGATTAAAAGGGCGATTAATATAAATGGAGGGGGACCGGGAGGCCTAAAAAGATGGATGGATTTTGTGAAGAATTAAATATGATAAGGGATATCGTGAGATTTGAGAGTGAAAAGAAATAAAAGAAGAAAACATTGGGAAACGTGCAGAAAGATGATGATGTTGCTGATGAAACATTGGTGTGACAAGGGCAGGCAGATGATGACGTTGCTGATTGACGATATACTGGCAGTATTACTCACCCAGCCACGCCGCCGCTCTCCATGTAGTTGGCGAGGGTGACATCATTTGACCAGACATCGAACTGCCACTTACGCAGGCCCAGCACGACGCAGTGCACGCGCCCGGTGTGGATGCCCACGCGCATGTTCACGTTCACGGCCATCACTTCACGCACTAGGCTGCACACATAAGTCAAGCATTAGAACAGTACCTACTGTGACAAACATAGGCTGAAGGATTACACCCTAAATAACCTGCTGCTACAAAACTGGTTGGCAGAAGCTCTTTTTTACTGGCAAGCGCTGCCCCTTCGGATTCTCAAATTATTTGAAACTATGAACCAACGCCAACGAGCTCTTACAAGCACCCACAACGGTGTGATTTGTTTAGTCTACGTGAACACTACAATAATGGTTTTGCTTTGTTATGTCTCCTGTTTGCTCGCTATTCGACAATCGTTGAAATGTTTACGTAGCTGTCGTGTAGTATACTTTCCGTGTGGTATACTAACGCAATAGCATCGATCATGTCGAGGCCCATCTCGACGCAGCACTTGGCGTGGTCGTCGCGCGCCTCGGGCAGGCCCGACACGCAGTAGTAGCAGTCGCCCAGGAGCTTGATGCGCAAGCAGTGGTGCTCAGCGGCCAGGCGGTCGAATCTGAGGCAAGGAGGAGCATATTACTAGTGGTGTTTACCACCAAAGAAATATTAAAAACTTCTTATGTCTATGGTAAAGATAGGCTACAGCATCCATATGCATATTATATTGCAGCATTCTAAAGGGAAAGGCGGCGTAATTTTTTTCCGCAATGAAATGATACAGATTAAGGCCCGTATTCCAGATGCTCATACTCTCCTCAAACTCAAAATTGGCCACACCTACCATACCAATCCACTGCCAACTAATCACAACTCTCGAGTTTGGCATACAATTGTTCAGCTTGACATAATAGACATAGTACTCAATAGAGCAAGAGCCCAGACGCTCCCGACGTTAATGAATGCTTTCTATACGAAATGTATGATAAGTAATGAATGAAAATGAAAGTGCAAGTTAGCAAGTACGGATACGTTCCAAGTACATGCTAACACAACTGAATTCCATTGATTTCGTGTTAAAAGAGTTCGGTGACGTCTGGGGCGTCTAGGATCTAGGACTTATAGTCAAAAAAAACAAGCCAACCAATCACATTGCCAGTTTGAGTTGAGTTGAGCTTGAGCATGAGCATCTGGAATACCGGCTTAAGAGAGGAGAAAAATGGCGAAGGGCTAGAAAAAACTGCAGGAAATGACATAAAAATACATAGTTCTATATAGAATAAGACTCGAGAATGTGTGTGTGAATGAAAAGTCACTGCAGGCTTATTGGTGAAAACATACTTGTTTTATTAATGAGTATCATGAGACGCCTCATCTTAGAATCAACACAAAACAAAGCTTAACTTTTTGACGCAAAATATCTACTACGTTAAAAAGCAGCTGCAAAAAATAATTATACAAGCACGTGGCCGTGCACCAAGAACATTAAATACTAATCAACAAACTGCGAGCAACAATATTGTTTTTCAAACAAAGCTCTCATAATATTTAAGACCTGTGACAACCTGCTCGCCCACACACACATCGAGGCTGCGAGTGGCACCACTGCTAAATACTAAGTATTCGTAAATCTGGCACTAATTTTATAAATGGCTGAACTAAATAGTTCCATTGCCTCTGAGTGAGAAAACATATAAATAGTGACAAGTATTCCTATGCCTAGATGACAAGACCTTTATAATAAATAAATAAAAACGCTTTTTGTATATGTGGTGGTATAGTGGGTAGTGCTATTCTGGGTGCATTGTCCTCACATGTATGAATTTAATAATGTATGTTCCTAAATATTGTAAAAAAACATTTTTTTTTTAAAAGAGTAAGTATGGAGTTTCTTGTGCATTCTTCTCCATAACAAGCTACTTTCCGAATGCACGGTAGAATCATTTTAATGTAACGTTCAAAAGTGCCGCTGGGTGGCCTAGTTGAAATAAAATATCTTTGTCTTTGTCTTTGTCTTTGTCTTTTATTTCTTATTCTAACAAATATAATACTTATATTTTACTTCTTAATAAACAGAATGAGTTTTTCAATTGGGCCTGGATGGCCAAATCTGAAACTATGAGGAACAGCGAAAAACAATCAAAGGACTCCGATTGTGATGAATATAAAAAGTAAGAAAAATTTCAAAATTTGAAAAAACCTCTACACATTTTTATTTTAAGCTACATAATTTATCTAGTACATAGAAGATACGCTTCGATCAGCAATCTATTGAACCTGTAATTATGACAAGATATCTTGCGTAAACACCCCGATTCAAACAGTGAAACGCCCATAACTTTTGAACAGCTGAACTCATTTCATTCAAACATAGCTAGTACACTCTTGACAAAATAACATTTTAAACAAAAAAATCAAAATCAGATCACCCGTTTGGACGCTACGATGCCACAGACAGATACACAGCACAGCAACACACGTCAAACTTATAACACCCCTCTTATAACATACATCTGTTTTTGGTCAGCCAGCTCGCGAATATGTATCCTCCGACTGCACAACATGATTTTCTTCTTGTTTACGTCTTTTTATTTGCAGTCGGGATTTTTGATACTTTTTTAAAACTTTTTTTTAATAAAATACATCATTTCATCACTTAAGATCTAATATTTTGTTGAATAGATATGAGCTCTTTTCTTAAGTTTGCCGTAAGTCATTATTTCACAGAATTTTATACCTATTAGCGATACTACGAGTATCGAAAGGTGTAATAATACAGCATATGATTTTTCTTTCAAAATCAACAGGTTCGATTCCTGGTTAGTAAGAAAAATTTTACAAAAATCTAATGATGCAGTTATAGTTTAATAAAAATCCCTCATTGTTTCGGATTTGGCCACGCCATGCATGCCCACTTGAAAAACTCATCCTGTATATTAAACATAATTTATACCTATGTGAAACTTATAGTTTTATTTCTAGTTATATCTCATTTATCTAATCTAAGTATTAGGGATAAAGTCAAAGTCAAATATATTTATTTCAACTAGGCCAATAAGCGGCACTTTTGAACGTCAAACATTAAAACTAAATTAAAAATGTACAAGTAATAACAATTGACTCTACCGTGCATTCGGAAAGTAGCTTGTTATGGAGAAGAAAGCACAAGAAACTCCATATTTAATCGTTAAAAAAAAAAAATGTTTTGCAATGTTTACTTATGTACATACATTAATAAATTCATATATGTGAGGACGATGCACCCAAAAATAGGACTACACACTATACTACGTACAGGTATAAAGTAATAAAAGCACTAACTGGTAAATTCATTAATTTGATAAATAGGAACATGGTTCTCACATACTTACAAATATTGCAAACATAGGTAAAATACCTAATTCAACAACAACGGAACCGTGTGTGAGTCAAATTCTGGAAAAATATAAAAAATAACCTAAGAATACAATAACTATGAATAGGAATACAAATTAGCAAATTTGATTTTGTCCACACCAAAGATTGCCCTACGGAGCGGGACCAACATGTTGCCAAGCATTCTTATCTTGAATATAATCATCTAATTTGTAATATGCTTGTTTACAAAGTGTGATAGGAACCATTTCTCGGGTATAGGCCTCCTCCAGCTTATTCCAACTATATCTATCGGTGTCACCTGTCTAGCCCTCTCTTGTCGTCTCTTGCCGCTGGGTCGTATCCTACGGGTCGCCTCTATGGGCTATCTCTTATCAGTGTAACGGGCTAGGTGCTCTGCACATTTCCACATTAGCTTGCCGCTGGGTCGTATCCTACGGGTCGCCTCTATGGGCTATCTCTTGTCAGTGTAACGGGCTAGGTGCTCTCCACATTTCCACATTAGCTTGCCGCTGGGTCGTATCCTACGGGTCGCCTCTATGGGCTATCTCTTGTCAGTGTAACGGGCTAGGTGCTCTCCACATTTCCACATTAGCTTGCCGCTGGGTCGTATCCTACGGGTCGCCTCTATGGGCTATCTCTTGTCAGTGTAACGGGCTAGGTGCTCTCCACATTTCCACATTAGCTTGCCGCTGGGTCGTATCCTACGGGTCGCCTCTATGGGCTATCTCTTGTCAGTGTAACGGGCTAGGTGCTCTCCACATTTCCACATTAGCTTGCCGCTGGGTCGTATCCTACGGGTCGCCTCTATGGTCTATATCTTGTCAGTGTAACGGGCTAGGTGCTCTGCACATTTCCACATTACCTTGAGCGCATAATGCTGGGCATCAGTAAGATTTGTTTTCTGTCGTATGGAACACGCTTATTTCCAAAGCTTTCTGGCATACAACTTGTTATTGTTTTAACGTTTAAAGTTTATGTCCACTTATGACAACCGCAAGTGATGGATGGTAGGATGCTTGTATCCAGCACGACCTTTTTGTTATAGAGGGCGAAATAACCTTTAAAGATTTCTTTGAGGGCCCAGAATTGCCTCCGACTTAGTTCTACTCTTTCAGAATGATAGCTGTTTTTCCAAGTACACATTACCACTCACATACTGTAAACAAATACAAGAGTTTCATATTCAGATGAAACTGATTTTAATAGCTTTAATATGAGAAGCGAGTACCATGTAATTTTGAGTAAAATGAAATACATTTTATGAATAATTTTAAAGTAGAGTTTTGAAAGCTAGCGAGATGCGCCTCGACGTGACCACCGCACATACATATCTACTTAACATAGATACTACAGTCTGGCCACAAGTGCGTGACATTCCACATAGCTGTGCTCTCCACTACTAACATACCACACTTTTTTCATACATACTCAACTCGTTTCTGCACAATGCGAACTTTGACGCACTTTTGTTTTGATATAGGAACGCAGTGCACAGTGTAAATGCTATGCACTGCGTTGCTGCACGACTGCGAGACGCAAAGTACAGTAACGTGTTTATCAGTCTATGTATGTATGTTCCTAGAGATCAAACGCGAAGGCCGATTTCAAAATTTAAAATGCCCGACACGATATCTTGCGCAAATACCCCGTCAATCAGTGAAGCGCCTATATATTTTGAACGACTGAACCGATTTTTATCAAACATAGCTAAGAACACTGCCGATAATGTAACCTTTCAAAAAAAAAAACTAAATCAATATCGGTTCATCTGTTTAGGAGCTATAATGCCACAGACAGATAAATAAATACACAAACACACAGGTACACACGTCAAACTTATAACGGCCCTCTTTTTCCGTCGGGGTTTAATAAAAATGTTAATTAAAAATATCAAAAAGCTCGACTGCTTATGAAGCGAATTAAAAAGAAGTACACAAGAAGAAAATCATGCTGTGCCGTCGGCGGTTACGTATGGTTTTGGTCTGGCAGCACGCGAATTTTTTATTTTTACTGACCCGTCAATATGTGTTTGCTAAGATGAGAAAAGCAGAGGAGCGATCTCAGTACTTTGTATTAGTTGTGTACAACTGACTGCGACTTCGATAATCTTTAATCTAATAACTAGCTTTTTATCCTCTGCTTCGCTCTTGTGGGGTATGCCGCGAAAACGAATAGGCTACTTTTTGTGATAAAAAAAGCTTTTTTACAAAAAAATACTACCGACTTCCAAATTAAAAAACTACAAAGTGAAAAAAACTTTATTTTAGGAAGTCGGTGTCTTTCGTAGGTACCATTTTTTTGCGTTATGGACACCGACTTCCAAAAATAAAGTTATTTTTAACTTTGTAGTTTTTTAATTTGGAAGTCGGTAGTATTTTTTTGTAGCTGTGTACTGTGAAGAACTGAACACAATGATGGAGAAGCTCACACGTTTCCAACCAGCTTTAGTCAATCGCTCGTCTCCGCTGCGCCTGCACGATAAACCGCGACCTCCGCCACACTCACCATACCTTGCGCCTACCACTGCCACGTTTTTACTTCTACTTTTGCCAGAATTTGGATAACTTCTTGGCGGGAATAAAATACAAAATGCCTTTGAAGAATTTGTTGCCTCCCGTCCAGCTGATTTCTTCAAGAAGGGCATCAATAAACGGCCACTGCGTTGGCAATGATACTTCGGTTGCATGGGTGATTACTTTGGTTTATAGAAATAAAAAACAGAAAAAAAGTACTTTAACTTATTTCATAAAAAACGGCAATTTTATAGCTAAGGGCCAATAATATATTAAATTTTCTTAGTAGACTACCCACTAATTAATGTATATCATTAGTAATACACTCGCAGAAAATTTTCTCCTAATAAAGTGTTTTTGAAAGAAACCGTTCTATGGTTTGTAACCTTATAACTTAAGAAACTAAATTTTCAAATTTATTATATAACTTTTACTAAAGAGCAAGTACCTATAATATATTAGTTAAGATAAATACGCAGATCATCGGAGCTCAGTCGTGTTCGTGTCTCGTAGGTCAGTTGCTCAATCTATGATCAAGCAAGATGAGGGTTCATCTAGTATCTAGCTACACATTACGTAGGTCAGTTGCTCAATCTATGAGCAAGCAAGATGAGGGTTCATCTAGTACCTAGCTACACATTACGCAGGTCAGTTGCTCAATCTATGAGCAAGCAAGATGAGGTTTAATCTAGTACCTAGCTACACATTACGTAGGTCAGTTGCTCAATCTATGAGCAAGCAAGATGAGGGTTCATCTAGTACCTAGCTACACATTACGTAGGTCAGTTGCTCAATCTATGAGCAAGCAAGATGAGGGTTCATCTAGTACCTAGCTACACATTACGTAGGTCAGTTGCTCAATCTATGAGCAAGCAAGATGAGGGTTCATCTAGTACCTAGCTACACATTACGTAGGTCAGTTGCTCAATCTATGAGCAAGCAAGATGAGGGTTCATCTAGTACCTAGCTACACATTACGTAGGTCAGTTGCTCAATCTATGAGCAAGCAAGATGAGGGTTCATCTAGTACCTGGCTACGCATTACGTAGGTCAGTTGCTCAATATATGAGCAAGCAAGATGAGGGTTCATCTAGTATCTAGCTACACATTACGTAGGAAAGTTGCTCAATCTATGAGCAAGCAAGATGAGGGTTCATCTAGTACCTGGCTACACATTACGTAGGTCAGTTGCTCAATCTATGAGCAAGCAAGATGAGGGTTCATCTAGTACCTAGCTACACATTACGTAGGTCAGTTGCTCAATCTATGAGCAAGCAAGATGAGGGTTTATCTAGTACCTAGCTACACATTACGTAGGTCAGTTGCTCAATCTATGAGCAAGCAAGATGAGGGTTTATCTAGTACCTAGCTACACATTACGTAGGTCAGTTACTCAATCTATGAGCAAGCAAGATGAGGGTTCATCTAGTACCTAGCTACACATTACGTAGGTCAGTTGCTCAATCTATGAGCAAGCAAGATGAGGGTTTATCTAGTACCTAGCTACACATTACGTAGGTCAGTTGCTCAATCTATGAGCAAGCAAGATGAGGGTTTATCTAGTACCTAGCTACACATTACGTAGGTCAGTTACTCAATCTATGAGCAAGCAAGATGAGGGTTCATCTAGTACCTAGCTACACATTACGAGACTGACAAATAATTAATACATGTGTAGTCGTAAACATGTTCGTCCGTGGGTCACACTCATCAGTAATTCAGCAGTACTCCGTCCATCACATCAGGCGTTATGGCGAATCTGGACGATTTAATAACTCCGAGTTAACTATTCATGGGGGTTCATGGGACTCATCGGTCAACTTGGTGGAAAGGCGGGCAATTTAGCTTTGTAATCGCAGAGTTGTTATTATGTTGTTAAAGGGGTGTTTAATTTAATGTTAGTAATTATATTAATTTAACAAATCTATTACCCTGATTTCTGAATTACTCATTTGAAGTTTGGGTATTTGTCAAACTCTACTGTACCCTGAAAACTAATCAAATTTTGGCGTTAAATTTCGTTTTGACACGTTCTTAAATAAAATTCGGGTGTTTTTTTTAATTTTGGGTTGATATAATGTTATAGCCAGAGTATAGTGTCGTTCAAAAAATAAGTCAATAAATTTGACTTTCTTCTTGGAGAATCCATATCAGTATAGTGTATTCAGTATCCAAGGCGTCAACGGGACAAGTTGTCATTTTTAAATTGGCTAGTATCTAAGCAATCTAAGTTGCATGTGCTGAGATGAACTCAGCACATGCAACTTTGATGCGAGTCACTACTGGAAAACTGTTTTTTTCCTCATCTACCTATCTCTAAAGGCAATAACCTATATCTCAGGTTTCTGAAGATAACGCAGACAGATTTTAATCCTGATCTATGGCAATGTAGATCATAGTAGACAAGCATTATGTATGACAAGCAAAGGAAAAATATTATGACATTTAGAAGAATGCTATCGACGCTTCGTCGCACTCATGCAATATCGGAAAAACCGGCCAGCGAATGCCTATCTTACCATGGCAAACTGGCAACCCAGTAACTGCGTAACTCAATGCCCCTTAAGGTGAACGCGCACCTACCCGCGCCGCAGGAGTCGCACGCACCGCAGTCGTCGCATTTCAAAATAGTAGTTTATGACACTGTTGCATAATAAGGGGTATTAAAACAGAGTGTGTGTTACAAACCACGCCGTAGGCGAGGCTTTTAATAGTATTCACACGAATGTTTTAATACCTAGTTATGTGCAGTTTCATACACTACTTTATCTACACTCATACATTGGGATTGAACCTACTAAATACCATTTATCATTTATCATATAATTTTCTCGATTTTGCTGGTAATAAGATTATGAGTAATTTCCGTCGCCGCATCTAAAATATCGGGCGGAGTCATATTTTCTTCACATTCACTTATATCAGACATTTTTAAGCAAGCATTAAAAAAAAAACATGAAATTCAGTACAGCAAAACCTGCAAAACGTATGAATGGCGCCAAACCCAGCACATCACCGTATTAACCGCGCATGCGCTAAGGCTTAGCACGCACTGCGATTTTTATTAGCGCGAATTTTTTCCGCCCATTCTGCGACCTATGGAATTGTATGAAGCTGCTCGCATTGCGATAAAAAAATCGTGCGGAAATAATACCGCAAGAAATCCTTGTTTTGCCACAGAATCCACCACACCGCGGCGCGAATTTTTTTAACTCTATGAACAGGTAGAAAGAGAAAATTCGCGCGAATAAAAATCGCATTGCGTGCTAAGCATTGTCACAGACAAGTAAAAGTTGGTATCAAATCTTTTTAAAAACTTCTGTATGGTACTTTAAAAAGGGCATTACAAAAAAAAAAAAAAATTGAATCGCCTTAGTGATTAACTTCTTGGATTTGTCCTGCATCGTAATAAAAAAAAATTGCTTCATAGCATTGTTTTGTTAGAGAAAAAGAGTTATAAAATGATTCTATTTTTATATTTCATTATTGTGTTCATAAAGTATGTCAATATAAACTCGTTTTGAAGTTCATAATTCGAATATTACGATATGAGAGTAGATAAATCTTTATATGAAATCGTATGCAGCCTCGCGCACCTATCCGCGCCGCACGAGCCGCTTTTCAGCAAAATGCTGTTGGTTTACACCAGCGCGTGCGGATGACGTCATCAGATTCGGCGCGTTCGATGCTTGTGGCGAGTGCGATGCGGGCGGCGCGGAGACGTCATCCGTATCCGTATAGAAAATATTGTTCAAAATGTACAGAAGTGGATAAGATGCGAGCAGCGCGTTCGGCGCGTATTGCGCGGGGCCTTGAGAAAATGCAATGAGTTCGGCGCGTGCGGCTCCTGCGGCGCGGATAGGTGCGCGTTCACCTTTAGGATGACTGGTGTCAGAGCTTCTGGCTGGTGTAAGGACTGTCAAAAATATACAAACGAAGGCCGGGAACAACGGCATCACGTGATTTCTGAGACACGGTGGAGGTATCGGTATGTAATAAATGCTCACCCATCCACGAAACGACCTCGGCAAGCGTTGCTTAAACTTGAAGATCGACCCGTGCGGTTGTTTTTATTTAGCCATAATTACCCATAAACTATCAGTAGAAAGCCATTACAGCGTGCAGAACATCGTTAGGTACTTTAGCAATTTAATCAGAGATAGTTGGTGCATAAATCAGGGAGCGTGTGACCCACATGCGGCTGCGGCGATATCAGCGCGCTCGTGCGTGACCCCGCCGCCGCCGCCGCGCCGCCCTTATGTCTACCTGTTCACAAGCACACGTATGCGCATGAGCTCATACATACGTGGACTTGGCAAGGTTCTCAAATAAAAACTTTGATGTAAACCATAACTCACAAGAATCGAATTTCGAATGAAAAACATCGAAAGTGATATGAAAAAATAAGTACTTCCATTTCAGTGCAGTCCTATAAGTAAGTCTGAAACTTACAAGTTAAATTACTGAAGGTACTGAATATGTCGTTTGGTCCAGGTTTTATTGTACAACTTAATTAGAAATGCTAATGAGTACTCATTGATGCGCCATCAAAACGTGTTGCGCCGACCACTAGTAACGAACATGGGCAAGCGCAGGCAGTTGATGATGAGAAGTAAGTACAGCAAGCAGTATGGAATACAAAATTTAGTTAAAGTATGGAGACTCATATCTATTCCAATTTTAGCTGGCAGATAAAAAACCCGTCGTAAAATGTAGATATTGCGCGTTCGCTATAAAATGCGTGAAATTTCCGCGCGGTAAGTAGATGCAAGTTATTGGAAGATGGACCTTTACGCCTTCCATCGGTAATGAGTTGTGGATAGCGAAGTGGAAGATTATACATTATTTTACTTGAAAATCCAATTTGTACCTATTATCTTAACAGACATAATTCAAATCTCGTAAACGTCCTCTAGAAGTGTGCACTCGAACATCTGCACTTATGCTTTTGTAAATGCTTTTTAATATCCCAAAAACGCGCGTTGTCGTGCAGGAGCAACGGAACCGAGCGATTGACCAAAGCTGGTTGGACACGTGCGAGTTTCACAGTACACGTTTGGTAAGAAGCTGTGATGGATCACTCCGGGCCTAGACCACCAAACAGTGACCATCACTTTTCTAGGGGTAGAGGGTATCATTGAGTTCCTGGGGCACCCTTTCAAGCTTTTTTTACCTTACCAATTTGGTGCAAATGGACCAATATTGTTTTGATGCTAACGTCGAAAGCTGCTGCTAATTCAGCCGTAGATTAGAGTATCATCAGCTTCCACAATCGCCCTTCTTTTGTCAATGTCGATCAAAGTATTCGGGCGACCACGGCGTTCATTTTTCAGGTCGAAATTTCCAGAACGGAAGCGGGCAAACCAATAACAGGTAGTGCGTTCGTTTGTAGTGTTCGCTCCGTAAACGTCGTTGATGTTGCGTGCCGCTTGTGCCGCGTTGCTGGCACTTCGGTACTCACATTCCATAATTACTCGAATTTTTAACGTATTCATGATGACGAGAAAGATTCAAGATTCAAATGCGATGAAAACATAACGGTAATCAATAAACAAATGACTAAACTTGAAAAAGAATTCCATGTTTTTTAAATAAAATTAATTTTAAAGTAGAATTCTTAGCCAAACAAAACACATAACTTGGCCTAGAACAACTTGCAGTTACATTAAATCTTTATTATGAGCATTAAGCTAAAAACTGATCTTTGGCCCCTTTGACAGCCCATTTATTTTTGGTGCGTTGTGATTAATGTGTACTTTTCAGGCAACATGACGAGTTATTCCGTTCTAATACCAACAACTAATACCACTGGTATTTGTTTCAAAAGATATTTATTTACTATTCCGAATGGATACCATTGTTTAAACTAATACTAAAACAAGTTCAAAGATACAAGTTAGTAGAAATGCTTTGCATGTAATTATAAGACCTTTAATTGATATTAGAATAATTACATCAAAAAAACCAATGGATGAAAAGAGAATCGATTATATTTTGAACGATATTAGAAATAGGCAACACTTTTTATTATATCTAAACCAAATCCAATCCAACCAATAGTTTCCAATATACCTAATTTAATTTTATCTTTTCGGTACTTTTTTGTGCAAAAATGTTGCAAACTTGTTTGGATAAATGAATACCCCGATCAATAACAAACATAAAACAAGTTTTTTTTAGCAAAAGCATATTGTTGGGCTTTTCATAGCCAGAAATGGGCATTTGCCGTTAATTTGATTAGGTTCGACTGAGCTGACTGTACCAAATTCAAGTTGTTAGTCGTTAGTCGTTCGCACATTAAATTTAATTATTTTAAGAGTGGTATCCGTTCGGATATTCGGAATTGGCAATAAATATGAGTTGAAACAAATACCAGTGGTATTAGTTTTTGGTATTGGAACGGCATAAATCAACATGACTATATACTACCATAATCTTAATTAATTCTTTTTTATTGTTTATATAATAAAGTGTATATAAATAAATAATAAACATATTTTATACACCATTAGTACCTCATATCTCCCAAAGCCACCATGATCCGAACTTTATATTAGGGATCGTTCTAATGTGTATTGGGTACATACATACATAAACTACCAGCTTTTATAAAATTACAAAGGTCAGATCATCGATTTATATTATTTGTTGGAAATATCTCTGGGTTATACTTCCCATTTAGGAGCTTTCACCTGTTTGTCAGTGTTTACCAAATACAATCATGTGAAGAGCACAAATTTAAAGAAGAAACTGTAACCACGTGTGTAATTCCAAATCTCTACCTCTAGGTAATTACGACTAGCACACGCTCTAAACACGGGCTGTTTACAAGACGAGCAGTGATTTAGTGCAGAGAATAAGTCGCGACGTGCGGACCTGTACCGGCACGAGGGCACAAGGACACGAGAGGCACTAGGGGCTCGTAAATCCGTGCTGAGCCTTATTGCACCTTTTACGGTGCACCGCGCAGTACCTGATGTACCTGCGTGTTCTACTGTGGACTAATGAATTCGGTCAGGGAGCCCCCCTGAGGGGGCGGTGACAACGACTACCGGACAATTTTATAGTCTCCTGAATATACGATCAAACTTTAAACCCTTTTCGAAGATGTATTTAAAAGCGACTATGAAATTAAACTATCCTTTGTGCAGCACCTAATTTCTTTGTATTTCGGAAGAAATATCAGTTTATAGGGTGTGAGATTTTACTCGTACTCGACCGCGTTAACGTAAACTGTCCCTTACGTGAAGTGACATAAGAGAACGTATACAAACAAAGGGTTTCCACCTACTGTTACCAGATGCCGCTAATCCAGTTTCAATACAAATTGACATTTACGTTACCGCTATCGAGGACTAGTACAAACTTGCACTTAACTCACTAGTAACACGTATGACGTAACCTCAACTAGTTTGTCAGAGATAACATTACGGTCCGACATAGTTCCTCGACATAGCGTCGACAGTGTCTCTTACACATTTAGGCTGACCACAAACAATTAGCGCCAACCACGGCCTGTTCATCAAAACCCCGTTAGCAATAAAATTTGCGCTTCACTAGATAATATCGATGTGTGCCGAATCCGGGCCGGACACGAGCCGGACGCAGGTGCTAGCGGCCGTCGGGTCCGGCGTGATGGATGGCCCGATCGAGCCGGCGGCTTTATCATCGGCACATGATAAATACGCTTGTTTTGAACGAACCTTTTTTACAATTAGGAACATTGCGTCTTGCCGCCAGCTAGCGATTTATTCCAATCAATGGGAACACAATCAATAATCATTTGCATGTTAAGAAGTGCGGGCTGGAATTCATATTTTTGTGAGCTCGGTTGTGAGGAAAGTACCTAAATTAAGGGTAGATAGGTAATAATGTGTATTTTTTTAAGAATTTTTAATTGTACAAAAATTAGGGTCTTTTGGATAGTCTGGATATAACCAACAGCCTTATTGCGTAAGTGCGCAAAGAAGTTAAACTCTATCCAACCGACCAAATCGACCAATCACATGCGAGATGAATGACGCGTTCGTTTTGGATATAGTTCAACTTCTTTGCGCACTTACGCAATACGGCTGCAGAAGTAAGTATTACAACCTTTCCAAATGAATTTATTATTAGCACAGATAATATAATACTAGCTTTGTCTGTATTGCCACTTGCCAATGCGGTCAAATCGGTGCCGAAAAAAAGCTATACAAATGGTTTTGTAGCTCTATTTATAACTTAAATATAGCAACAATAAGTTCTGCGGTACCCCAGCGACTATTATAAACTCCTAACATTACGGAAGCTCACTGTCTCATATCATAATTCGGTTAAAAAATAAACTTTGAAAACTTTTCCTTTTTACCGAAAGAGTCTAAAGGAAAATTGGCAATCTGGAGAGCGTTACCCATTTTTACGCAGTTAAGATTCTGGTTACTTTCATCCTGAGATTAAGGCTTGTACATGTAAATAATCCTGAATAAATACGGCGACGGTGGAGACGGCGAGAGGGAGAGGAGGACAGCCACAATACGGCTTACGTTGTTGATATAGCGCCGTGTAAATTAGAGCGAAGATGAGCCAACTTTACAAGAGAAAAATCTAAATATTTTCTTGCTTGTCACTGAAAACGATGTTAAGGAAAACGTGTTTTAAATGAGCTAGCCTGGATTATTAAGGGTTTGTTTGCAAATTGAGAATTTGAAGATAGGGAACGTATTAAACCCTACTTTAACGCCAGAGTTTAACTGGTTATCAGGCTTAAGTAGAATGACAAATACTCAACTTCATATTCTTGAATCGAAGATTTCATTTCAAGCTATTAAGTAAAAGAACACGTAATTTTCATGCAATCTTAACATTTAGGATCCACTACAGACATATCAGGTGGAGAAAGGTGGAATAAGGCATTGGCCAAGTGGCATCCAAGAACTGGCAAAAGGAATGTTGCTCATGGGGTACCGAGAAGGGCAGACAAAAATTGTTGCCATCACGGGCTAAACCTAGATAAGGTTGGCACAGGATTGTGCAGATAGATATAACAAAAGAGAGACTTATGTGTGCTCAGCAGAGGGTGAAGTATCCCTGTGGATAAGGATGACGATAAATACACTGACATCACATAATTATTCTTCCCCTCAGCAGTAACCTACATTACCCTCGTTGCCAGATGCATATAGTACTGTGACATCATACATAAGCTAAGTGCGGTGGCTGTCGCTGACAGGTGCACCGCAAACTAACTAGCAGATTAGCTAATGCGGAAATGATACCGATGATGATATACCGACTACATACGGCCTTGGTAATCAGACTGATAAATTTTGATACATTATGTAAAGGTCGGTACTTTGTGGTAGTCAATAGTTAAAAGACACATAAAGAGCTTAATTCCGTGCTGGAGAATGAGTTACCTGATAGCAACAATTGGTTTCTTCTAGACAAACATGCTTCATCGTCAACCACATCATCACTTATTATCAGGTGAGATAGTGGACAAACGTGAGCGTATCAAAAAAATAATAAAATTTAATTTTGTATCTTTAGTTGGTATTGTACAACGACGAAGTATTTTCTGGAAGACTGCCTGTGATGGAATTTTGCGGGTTACCTAAGCTAGGACATAAACCATTTTATATTTCTTTTAATTTTGTCTGTACGATTTGTTTTTAACGATTTTTACTACCGTTAAAACACCGTAACAGTACTAAAAGCTGCGTCGGCATAACAACTCGGTAGTCGTCCTACGCCTGCCTACCGTACCGCTTCGCCTTACCTCACCTAATTAATCTACGGGTACAAAACAAAGTGATTAACTCGCCCCATTATCAGGAGGGCCCGCAATTTGTAACCCAAGCGGCGGCGTCGAGTGGCGGCCCGAGCCCCGAGCCTGAGCCCTGACACCTGCGAGAGACCAGGTTAACATGTCAGGGTTACGGGATGCCACGAGACGAGCGAGGTGATAGCATACGAAGCTTGGCAAATAATTTGCGAAACATTAACGTAATGGCTGAGATTCTGAGCAAAGGCCAAACAATGGATAAATTGTGTGAGGGGTGATTTGAAAGAATAGGGCGTCCAGATGCCATGACGGTTGACAGAATGGAATGGGAGAACATGTTGCGCTGACCCCAAGTAACATGAAGCTGGGGCACAAAGATAATGATGGCTGAGATGCCGAAAAATAGCGAAATTGTTGCTCTTTTCAGCTTCAACTCTGTGTGTCATACAAATAGATACTTCTTGGGCAGAACCTTGTTCAGTGTCAATATCATGAGCATTCAAGAGGAGGGGAATCAAGTCAAGGGCAAACAAGCTCGAGGATGTGATTACAAATGGCGCCGCGCTCTGCGGAGTAATTGGAGGCACATGGTTATTAATTAACACTTGTTGCTTCAAGCTAATTAACGAATTTGTATCTCAAACCAGAATCTATAGGCATGCCACTAATTTTGAGAAACCAAATTTGAACGCTGACGTTAAACGAGCGCCAACAGTCGTTATCGACAACGGATTGTAGATTTGATAAATCAATTCTGAGGAAGTATATTTTTGCTCAGGAAAAATATAAAAGCTCGTTTATTTACATTATCTGTCGTGTTCGTCGCAGCCTTTCTCCCTCTCCCCTCCCCCAAGAGTACAGCAAGTCATTCATTATTCAACAAATTACACAATTCATCCGTGATTAGTGACGACGCAGTCGAGTTTATTCTTTTTCATCCGTTTCGTCTGCAACGAGAGGCTGCGACAATAAAGACCGAAGGAAATGCACATCTTGACCAAGTCGGAAGGAAGTCAGGCAGTTAGTATAGGGGCAGAGCATCGCCGGCATATCTACATATAGGAGTGCATTCGTGATTATTGAGCGGGCGGCGCTGGGAGCAGGAGTGCTCGCACATGACTTGCTGTGATATTGATTGATATGTTTATTTATAGCTGTCAAAACGAGCCTTTTATTTTTTGGCAACTTTAACGTGTGTAACGTGTATGGTGTATATCCCCATAATACACGTTCATCTTTAATCCAAGGAGCTAATTGATGTCACCGATGCTGCAATAACGTGGCCATCAACTGGGCCCAAAGTATCGAAAGGATTGAACCGTCGACTCGAGAAAAAAAAGAAGTTAGCGTGTATATAGCGTGACTGACCTGGCGAAGAGCTCGTTTAGTAGGCGCACCAGCTCCTCAGCAGTGCACTGGTCCGACAGGGAGGTGAAGCCACAGATGTCAGCGAACAGGATGCTGCAACAAACACACAAGTCAATAAATGTAGCAGCCACATCGGACCGCCCCGCGGACGCGCTTGCCAGTCTCGTTAGCAGGGCGCAACGCGCGATCTTCCGCATTTATACGAGTAAATGACAGCTTAGTGCACTCATAAAAATCATAGTAAAATTACCCACAAATGCCACGACATCATAAACTATATACACACACTGGCAAAATTAGCGGAACAAGAAAAAAATATCATAACTCTTTTTTTTACCGTTACGGGGTGGTTTTTATTTTGTTTTGTATAAAAACAATTATGATTAATTGATAAAACAATTGAATATTATCTTTCATGCGATTGTTTTAACTTTATTCGAATTTATATCATTTTGAGAGAATTTCGCTTATGGCCACTTTATGGTTTTGTTTTAAAATTTCGATAAATGTTCATTAATGTACTGAGTTATTCGTTTTATTTTTAATATTTAGATATTTTTCGAAGAAAAGAACGTCATTGTGCCGAACTTATTTCAAACTGAGAGGCCCAGAGCACTTGAGTTGAGAAAAAATTATAAAACCTGCAGATGGTTTGCATAATTCATCGTTTATCTGTTTTTAACCATTTATTGCAGTTTCCAATGATTCAAAGAGACTAATGTTTTTGAGGAAAGATCAGGACAGGACAGAAAACTGGTTTTTCTAACAGTAATAATCGTTTCATTCATTTTCTCGTTCGCAAAAACCTGCGTCTAAAGCACGTACAAGCCAGAAATGAGCTGGAGTAAGTTTAAGGTGCAACAGTAAGTGAGCTTACGGTACGAAGGAAGTTTAAGGAAGGTGGTTCAGGTTTATTTGTGCCCGCCGAAGGTCCAAAAATTTCCTTTTTTTTTCCTTAGAAACAGAATAATTTCTGCTAGAGAACAGCGATTTTATATTTTTTAGGGATGAGTGTGAAGTCATTTAAATTGAATTAACGGACGACACTAAATGTGTTATCATGAACAAGAACAACTAAATTTGTAAATTGTGGCATATGGTACAGGTAAGGTAGGTAAGGTAGGGTAGGTATGGTAGGGTAGGTATGGTAGGGTAGGTATGGTAGGGTAGGTATGGTAGGGTAGGTAGGGTAGTGTGGGTAGGGTTGGGTAGGTAGGGTAGACGAAATTTGGTATTTTTGTGGAAAAACAAAGTTTGCCGGGTCAGCTAGTAATGTTATAAAGATTCAAAGCCGTGACACTTTTCAAGTAAGAAGACGGTTTACAATGGTGGCGCGCGATGTCGTTAGGAAGGATACAAGAAATAAAAATATGACCCTTACAACCAGCACAGAGGCAGGATGCGGAACTAGAGCATCTCAAGTACTTATTGTTGATATCAGAACATTTATGGAACAACTCGGCATTAGAGAAACTCACGGTAAAGCCCGGACGGCCCCGACCTGTTGCTAAGGGCGCTGTGGATTGTTCAACTACTATTCATACTGTATACTGACCAGAAGAGTAAGCTTTCTTATTCATGAAATCCATGTAAGATTGCCGTCAATGTAATCAAAGAGTCTCAATCCGTACAAGTCTATTACTATAAGTGGTTAAACAATAACAATACTTTTGGTATTGTAAAGTTATATTTGCATTCTGTGTCCAAGAGATTCTGTTACATCCCCCGGCTTAAGGCATCCGGCAAATCATTTAAATCGTGGAAGAGTCGAGAGTTTTTTAATGTCGCATCCATAATGTGTCCGCTAATCTCGTCCGGTTGCGCCGTCCGTGCCGGGAATACTCGTAGATTCGCCTCAAAGCTCATTCTAAATTAAAGCTCACTTTTGCTCGCGGAACTATAATGGCTCGGTTTATCTTCATATGTACGAAATTGGTTGTTGAACAAAGTGGTCGTTGACCGAGTCATTAGTGGACGGAGCGCTCGCATTCGAATTCAGAAATGAAGCGACGAGATAGTGACGTGCGATGAGTTGTGACGCCACATTATATCAGTCGCTCGTCATGATGTTCGTCACTGCCGCAGTTGTCCACGCATGATCAATTATATTATTGACCGTTTCTGACTATAGCTCTCAATGTATTGGATGTTTGATGCGATGTATTGGGGTACATTGCATCGAGAGCTATTAGCCACAATGAGTGCCCGGCCGCAGCAACCACGCGCACTGCCTGTGCAGGAAGTTTCGTTATTATTCCTAACCAGAGCGTGTTTCGCCAAAATTGTTGTTCATTTATTGAAACGTTATATAATTCCTCTTTGATTCCACCCGAGGAGCTCTAAGTGGTCCGGCTCTCTAATGAAATATGTATTCGAAGGCGGCACTGACTGAGAGCCCGACAAATTGGACCGGGAGTACGTATAAATGTGAATGAATGAATTTAACGCAGCATTTTCGCTATTTGTGAAATCATTGTGTTTAGGGCAAGGCGTGAAAAAGCTGCCTCAGTCTTACAAGTATTTAGCCTTGTTATCTAGTCTGTGGATGACGAGGTAGGAGCTCATTATCCATTGATTGCGCGACGCTTTACCGCAGATAATCCGCGCCTGTCGTCAATTACGAACACTCTCATGCGCGTACGATCAGCCGACGACTGAGAAAGAGTATTATCTTATATACCTATATGACAAGGGTTCCGCGCAATCCCAGCCAGCACCTACGCCTTAATTTAGATAGTGTTATATTGAGGGTCGCTAGTCTAGTCAGCAATTGCTATTTTGTTACACTTTTTTCAGCAGTCCTCGATAAATATGAGCAAGGTGTCATTTGATTCGGAATAGTATGTAGATGATTATTAAAAACTAGCGGATGCCTCACGGTTTCACCCGCGTAGTTCCCGTTCCCGTGGGAATACAGGGATAAAACCCGCCTATGTCACCCGGGGAAAGTGTAGCATCACAACAGTGAAGGAATTTTTGAAATCGGTCCAGTATTTTGTATGTTTATTCGTTACATACAACATTTCCTATTTATAATATTAGTTAAAGCTCTGCACTCTTATTACGTATCTTGCAAGAATAAAACGATAGCGGTTTTTGAGCAATAATTGCTTTTCAATACAGAAGTTCTAGAGATTTTGGCGATTTGTACAGTCTTCAAAAAAAAGGAGGTAATCTTTTCGACACATACGAGTATATAATATGTAATGTAGTAGTATGTAATATTGTTGGAACTGCACAATAATCACATATGATATTCTTTATGGGCTTCTAACACTTGTGCCAAATTTCATAAGCGTATGTATGTTTGTTTGTTAGTTTTTTATGTTTGTATGTATGTTTGTCCACGCATTTCTACGAAACTTCTTATCGGTCCATGATTATTTTTTTTGTGTTGGATTGAGTATCTGTCAACTTAGGGAATAGTGTAAATTTCATCAAAATCAGTCCAGCAGTTTTCAAAATATGGAGCATACAACCGAACTCCTTAGCTTCAAACAGCACGAATGTGTAAATTCAGTTATTATGGGTGTTTTGTCAATCGTTTAGGTACCGTACTATAGAAATTGCTCATTTTTGGTGATGATGTACTAAAACTAAAAAGAGGGAAATAAAAGTTTTTCACAAAAAAATAAACCGACATCAAAAGCAAAACTAAAAAGTGTAAAATAACAGTCGTTTCGGCAGCCGGTGTCCAAAAAATTATAAAAGCATGAGCAAAGACGCAGACTTCTGAAATGTAAGTTATTTTGTACTTTTAAGCGTTTTGCTTTTTGTGATAAGTGCATTTGACAAACAGCGAACAATTAGCAAACGATTGTGTAGGAGCTACATACGTACACTGTAGATAACTCCGACTTTTATGAAATAAAGCGTTTGCTCGCGCGATCATTGCTGATTGCTGTTTCTTACGTAATAAGCCTGCCGCTCGCAAACATTGCTAAGATTAAAAACAATTTACTAAAAACAAAAAGGGGGTTTGGTTTTTACCACTATTTGTAAAAAAGCTGACTTTGGTGGCATCTCATTCCTTTGTTCTCCAGCGTATTTTTAAACAAAAAATACAGTTTATCTATTCAACGAGTTCTAAACAACGGTATCTCACTCAATGGGGCAGGCCAAAACATTTGTTCACAATCAACAAGATGCTTATACTGTGCAAATTTGAAGACTGTAGCTCCAACCGTTTGGCTGTAAAACCGTGCGACGGACAGACGGTCAGACGGACAGTCATGGACATGTGAGTGACAGGAATAGGCCTCCGTTTGGACCCTTTGGGCACGGAACCCTAAAAAGGAGAAATATTTTTAAGTCGAATGTTTTCGAACAAATAATTATCATGTACGATGTTAGGGTCCCGAAATAGATGTACAACCTTCTAATGTGTCACGTTTCGTAATTAAACATTTATGTACCCCGAAATGGAAGTAATGTACCGCTTTTCGGATATTTTATTTATTTTTCTCTTTATTCTGGTTTTAATTTATACACGCGGTCGCGAGGGTCCTGTTTTTATGCGGGTGTTGGGTCCCAGCTTCCAAGCTTGCAACACGGCCACTGAGCTAAGTGAACATTGTCAAGTATGAATTAGCTCGGTAGCTCGTAATTAGTCTCATTTTAGACCTGCTTCAGCAAAAATAGGCGTTTATTTTCAACTAGGAAATTGTAAGATAATCCTTTTCAAGTACTCAAGAAACAAGTGGAAGACTACTCAGATGAATAAGGTTTATATTTCTTTATATTAAAGAGATTTTTACAAATATAAACGTGATTTAACCAAACCAAAAGATAAAACATACCTATCGTGGTGTTAAAATTCTTCATAAACCGTAACTAAAGCTTACAGAATTACTATAGTTATATTTTAAATAAGTTTAAATGTAATAAGCTGCGGATACACAGCGCGGCACGCGGTGTGAATTGCATAGCTGTGTGTAATCCTCTGCTCATTCTGTATAAAGCAAGTATAACGCAGTTGTCGGTAATGTACGGGGTACCCAGGTACAGTGAGGGTGTGTAGGGTGTATGTGCATCGTACGAGGTAACTAGAACATGGCGCGTGGGTACTTGGATAGTGGTAGGTGCATCGTTTCTACTAATTGACATCAGCTGCGTGCGGCGCCGCGCTGGTACGTTCGGTCGCTCTACAGACTATATTTTACAGCTACTAGTGTTACGCTTAGCTTATTGCTCGCTTATTACAAATTTTTCATTCGGACATGATAACGCCTGAGTTGACCGATGCATTTGTTATCGTGGACACAAATATATTTGTATAACCAATAGAACCTTCGTCGCGATAAAACGTCAGTAGCGACCACTAGTGTATGTCACTATACTTCTTTCTTCTTTCGGCAGTTATATTAAGGAAACAGCTTGAGGGCGCTGCATGCTTACTCTAGAGATGATGTCTCTTTACGATAATAGTTCGGCATCATCCGACGGTGCCGAATCCCTACGCCCAATCAGACCGGCGAGCACGGCCTACTGTGACGGGCCCGAGTCACACATTTTTATCACAGTTTGGGAACAAAAACCGCGATAAAATGCGTGACACAAGCTTATCACAGTGGCCGTGCTCACCGATCAGATGCTCGTTCTATTTCACAATTGAAGAACAAATAACAAAGCCTTTATGGCGAGAGAGGCACAGCACAGTCCTTGCGTTTAAGTTGAACCAAACTTTGCGAGTATTACTTTCTACATAATGTTAAAATTAATGTTTCATGAAAATATTTGTGAGATGCCAAGAGATTCTTAATTTCTTTACTCGTTTGCCCTTTATGCTGATATTTCGGGACGCCAGTTGAAATGTGTAATGAAATCTCGCTGTAAAATTGGATTTTATGTGTTTGAGGATTTTTGCCCTAAGACTGATAAAAACAAAAAAGAAAACGTTTCTACAAACATTTTTGTATACTTATTAAATACTAACTTCTACCAGATGCTTCGCCCGCGTGAATGTCGGAACATATTGCCGGGCATTTTTAAAAGCTTAGAAGCAAATCAACTCACATTCGCTTTTATATTATTATGTTAGGATGATGTTAAAAGACCGGTATTAAATTAAATAATATTCGGCTAATAATATTCGTTAAAACATGTTTTTGTTGAATAGGACACCGCCGAAAAGCCGAGGTTACTAAGTATAAAATAAAAAAAGTTAGCAATTACATACTTCCTATATATTAGTATTGTAAAGGGTCTTTCAACAAGGACGGGTCGATGTTAAAATTGAATAAAACAAGATGTGTGTGAGATATTAACGAAATTTAATTTTTATTTAAAAGGCCCATTTATGCCATTATGGATAGAATATGACATCGTTCAAATGTCCGCCGCGGCTTCGTATGGTGGCACGAATCCGAGAGGTCCAATTTTTAATGACTCTGCTGCATAGATCCGGCTGAATCCGAGCGATGGCCTGCGTTATGTTGGCTTTCAGGGCAACGGTCGAATGTGGTTTATTGGCACCTGCGACTTCGGAAACCGCCTCAAGAAAAAGTCTAGCGGAACTCTAACTCTACCCTCAAACCGTTCATGCAGAATGTCGATTGTGTCGTTCGCTGTGTGGCAAGTAGCGCCATCTTGCTGGAACCACATGTCGTTCACGTCCATATTGTTCAATTCAAGCCAAAAGAAATTGTTTATCATTGATCTTTAGCGCTCGCTCGATCTATGCAGCAGAGTCATAAAAAATTGGACCTCTCGGATTCGTGCCACCATACGAAGCCGCGGCGGACATTTGAACGATGTCATATTCCATCCATAATGGCATAAATGGGCCTTTTAAACAAAAATATATTTCGTTAATATCTCACACACATCTTGTTTTATTCAATTTTAACATCGACCCGTCCTTTTTGAAAGACCCTTTATATTATAACTTCACCAGCACGCATCGGAGGCAAAATGTAATTATTTAGATATAAACAATTACTTTGTATCTCATTGTAAGTGAACCTATGTATTATTCTTATGAGAATAAATTCTTTAAACCGAAAATACTTCAAGCCCCGAGTGAATTATTCACGTTCTAGTGCTGGCAAAAATAAAATAGCGCAGCATTGCACTGCTCGCAACCATTACATGTCCGTGTGCTCGGACATATAAGTATAATTAGTGACATCACCACCCCGCACCCCGCACCCCGCACCCCGCCGCCGCCGCGCCGTGTGACCCGACCGTTGCGACCGGCGCGACCTCTCGGTCCAACGCGGAAGGATTACAGGACGGCGAATTGTAATCAACGTACAATCGTCTCGTAAATACTTAAACCTTTCTGTAGAAAGTCGGTCTTAGCGGCCCAGTGGATAAGACCTCGCCTCTCGTACTACAACAAGTAGCAATGTGACTTTTTCAATTCAACGTATATTTTCTAAGTTTATGTTGGACCAACCCGAATTGAACAAGCGTGGTGATCAATGCTCGTGCCTTCTCTGTATGAGAAGAGGCTTTTGCCCTACAGTGGCACAATAACAAGCTGGTATTATTATTCAAAGTAAATAATGTTCAGCGATTGTTTCTATTGACGGTCTCCGGTGAGCAAACCTTCAACGTGGCAGGTTCATTGGCATTGCTTTGGTTGTACCTGCCTTATTAGATTTTGGCAATAAATAATGATAATCAAGCAGATAATGTTTGTAAATCAACGAGCGAAAGTTTGCTTCTCAATCTAAATCAGATTAAGGCTTATTATGTGATAATTTAATATTAATGTTCGTTCACTATTCAACGCAATAGGATAGATATAAACCTATAACTACGATAGAAAATATTTTAGTCTATCAAAATTTCTGTTAGTAGAATAATTAAGAAGCTGATATTAGTTTGCTTTGAAAATAACAAAGTATCCGTATCTGACACCAAATTAGTTTGTTATTATCTAATGTTATTACAACCGTTGACGTCCACATTAGAAAAAATACTCTACACGCAATTAATACTGTTGAGTTAACAAAATGACGGAAAGAGAGCATGCTTCGAGCTGTCAAAACAATTACGCAATTAGGGAGCAGTTCCAGACCAGTTTTTAGTCAAACACACACTATATAAAAACATAACATACCGATGTTTTGAAATGAAGTGTGTGCCAGTTAGTGAGGAACTGTGTGAAACCTTGCAACACATCTGATTTCCCGGAGGTTCCCCGAGGAAGCCCTCCAACCAGCAGATAGTTCAGCCTCACGAGCACGTCACGAGCCGTGCCGGGCGTTTTCCTCGAAGGTAATGTATCAGTCGCCCGCGGCTCCACACAAATAATAGGAAAGTATAATAACACACGATGTTGTGTTATTATACTCGTATCATCTTGCTCATGATAGCTTTTGCCAGCGGCTTCGCTATTGGGATAAAAAGTATTCTATTTCCTATTCCAAGATGTTAGTCTACCCGTGCGCAAAGTTTCATCCATTTTATTCTGCCGCCAAGGCCTGATAAACGTAAAGGCTTTTTCCATTTCTAATATTGAATAGGAAGTAGGTATGATGGAAAACAAGGATTTCTCACCTGGTAGGTGCGTCTTATTTATTTATTTATATATTTATTAAAACTTCATGCATCATAAAAGTACATAGGCGGACTTAATGCCTGGGGCAATCTCTACCAGTCAACCAGTCAGTACCAGTCAGTAGCGTCTTCGTTTCTGTACCGAACCTGTACAGGGTTTTTACCGAGTGTATGAGAGTTTCCTTACCGAGTCGTTTCAGTACAGATGCTGTACCGAGTGCATAGACACTCGAGTCACTTGCCCGACTCCTGCGCGTCCCATCACGCCATTCATTTGCACACAACGCAGGTCGCGACACCAAGGACAAGCACCGTAGCAAAAAAAAATGCGCGTTTGCATTATTTTTAATTTTACAACAAGTGAAAGGTGGATAGTACCGTATTTAGGCTAAAAGTTTCAAGCTTTGTTTACCTACCTACATGATTCGCGTAGTTACCGTCGTGCGCACCACAGGCATCAAGCTAACTATACGTTGTAAATGACGATACAGAATCCTACATCGCACAAATTGGATTATCATGAGTTTTAAAAGAAAGTGCAACTCCTAGTACTTTGTGTCACGTTTCATGTAATAAACGTGATGTCGAGTTACGTGCTCCCATAGTCACACGTAACGTCGCGCGTCGGTGAGTTAACAGCTGGCGCCGGAGGCGTGCGATGGGTCAGTTAGGTGACGAGCCACCAATCAAGCATCAATTTGTCAGGACTTCAGCTTACCAGCACGGTAGTTTAGCAGAGTATTGCTATAAGTTCGCTACCAGTTCATCGCTGGGGATATTTGTCTTACAGATTGATTAAAGGTTAATGTGTAGATCTAAAGTCATAAGTACGAGTATGATACATGTCAGCAAATAATATCTTGAGTCACTTGCGTAAAGTTGAACGTTGAAAACTCCGTTATCCATCGTGTTATTTAAATTTATCAATATTCTCAGGTAAACACATTAGTAAAGGACTATTTTACAAAATTAAATTGTTTTCCATGATTCCGGCAACCATTATTTTTAAATTGGAACCGTTTCACGAGGTGGGCAGGGGGCATGCATGATGTGACAAACACGTTTGTAATGAAGTGGGCATCGCGAGTGATTAGCGCGGTCCCTTGTCTGTGAGTGATTAGCGCGGTCCCTCGTCTGTGAGTGATTAGCGCGGTCCCTCCTCTGTGGACCGGTTGGACGGCACCCACATTAACATAACTCGGACATGAACACAAGGGCACCTTCTCTCATATAGGCGCAGCTGACAGGGTTTACAGCTGACAGGTATAATTTTTTTTGCAATTCTAAGTTTACAAAGTCTTTAGACTAATTATGTCATTTTGTGTTAAGCCGTATCCGATCAAATGAAAATGAACGGCCCCGCACGTGTATGACCTTTTTGCAAATACTGTTGTGGACCCCTATCTCTGTGTTCTCTCAGCAAGCCTTGCAAGCACCTATTCAGGTATCAACTTTTAAAGCTGAATATTATTGCTCAAAAATCCTGCCAGTTCCACCTCTCATAAAGAAAAACAATTTCTTTTACAAGTCGCCTATTCCGGCGTCGCTTGTAATTTGGCGCTCGTAAATGTATGAAAATAAAAAACATATTGCGGGTGGTAGGAACGACGTGACACGCTACAACACGAAGCGACGAGACGCGGTGTGGTGCCGGGCGGCAAAGTGACGAAGCAATTTACTCTGAACATGTTTTCAATTTATTGGTAAATTTTACATCAAATCGGTTGCCCATAATATTATTGAAGAAAACGTGGCCGCACGGTTCAATGCTCGAGGCAAGAGAGCGCTTGCCAAAGTCGGTCTGTAGATGGGTGACCAACTATTACATACCGAGACCCCCGCGGTGCCTCGGCAAGCACGTTAATCAGTTGTTCCCGGCTGTTTTGAGATGTTTGGCAATCTTTACGGGTAGTCAGAAATCAGAGTATCGGACGCCAGTGTTGCCAAGGAGTCCCGTGTTACTCAGTTACCGGGTTGTGGAGGTCAGATAGGCCATCACTCGCAAGTGAAATCTGGCTGCATCCGGTTAACCTGGAAGCCAACCCCGATCCGGTTGAAAAAAATTGACAAACAAACCGACAGCATATGTACACATAAGCCATCCCCGCTCGGTACTAAGACTCACTTGATAAATAAACTCTCTTACCATAATGAGGTAACGTAACGTGAGCTGAGCCACAACAGTCGGCTTGTCGCGTTGTCGCCGGCTAGAGACGCGACTACTTGACTATTGTATCGCATATAGAGCGGCAGTAATAAACTTCGCTAGCGCACAGCACCAGGCAGGTTGCCACACAACTAGAGTATTGTACTCTTATTTGCGTAGGCGTAATCTATTATCTACAAAAGCAATACAGTAATTTACATGGAAAATTTAAAAATACCGGTCTAATGCGAGTCGGACTCGCGCACCGAGGGTTCCGTTCAAAGAGCTATATTCACCAAAATAATTAGGTAAGTAGGTTTACGGGAACTACCATATAGGTTTATTCCTATAGGGTTCTTCCGGTTGACCTAGAATTGACACTTTTTGATAAAAGCAAGGTCTTACAGCACAAGTAAAGGGAAAATTCCGAAAAGTAAAAATAGGCGAATAAGTTTTCGCGAAAATCTAAATTTGCTTACATCTTTTTATAGTGTTGACTCAGGACCTTGATTTTATATTTCTAATAGGGACTATAGACCTCAGTATCTGGTATACATTTCAACTTGATAGGTCCACCAAAAAAAGTACAAACAAGGACAATTCCTTGCTCGCATTGAATATTTTGACGTGAGGCTATTTGGCATGAAGCCCGTCATGCACCATGCTGACGTGCCGTGGGGACGACGTGATACATCACTTAAGTGCAGTACTGTATCGAACACTGTTAGCAAAAACTCTTTTTTTATGTTGTTTACTATCGGCAGACGGGCGTCGTCGTCGAGGGAAGCCTAGGAAACGCTGGTGTGTCCGTCCTAAAAGTGATTCGAGAAAATTGACCGCAAAACACTAGGAAGAGCGGAAGTCTATAAAGGAACTTTTGTCCAGCAGGTGGACAATACCGGTTCAATAAAAAAGGAAAAATAAATTATATAATCTTAAGTTTAGCAGCATTATAAATAGGCACGATACACCTTTAACAATAACAGAGCCAGGTACGTCTGGCCAAACTAATACCGTCTTGTGTAAGCTACGCCGCCGTAGCGGCGTAGCACCGTAGCGTCGTAGCCCCGTAGTCTCGTAGCGCCGTAGGCTTTCGATTCGCTACGGGCTACGAATGATACCCTTGCAGGCGGGATGGCGGATGCCTTGCTGAATTAACTCAATCTAGTGAAATAAAATTACTCTCTCTCAGCATATAAATTGAATAGAAAATATGTTAAGGATCACTCATATCAGAAGTACGATTATCGTATCAAATGTTTGGCTGAGTACGACTAATTTTAACACTTCTGTCACGGAAATAGCTGTGTTTGTAATAATAACAAGTAAAATTTCAAAATTTTAAAAAACCCCGGCATCTTTTTTATTTCATGCTACATAATTTATCTAGTAAATAGTAGATACGCTTCGATCGGCAATCTATTGAACACGTAATTATGACACGATATCCTGCGTAAACACGCCGATTCAAACTGTGAAAAGCCCATAACTTTTGAACGGTTTAACCGATTTTATTTAAATATAGCTAAGAACACTCTCGACAAAAACACCTTTCAAACAAAAACAAACTAAGTCAAAATCGGTTCTCCCGTTTGGAAGCTACGATGCCACAGACAGACACACGGTTACCTATCATAAGTTCGAAAAACATTTGACCGAATTTCATTTCACCTAAAAGTTTTCAACTCGTTTCGTTTTTTTTTACTTCATCGAAGTCACGTCTACCACTGTCTCAGTTGATCTATTATCAATTCGATTTTTTTCGTTACCCCGACGTTTCACTTGGTCGAAAAACTTTTTACCGAAGACACTTTGCCGAAATAACATTTGTTCGAAATATTTATTTTTAAAAGCATATCAAAATACTAAGTGAGAGAGAAGTGGGCGAATACAAATGTAAAACAGAGAATTAAAAAAAAAATGGATGACGGAGCCCCGCACCGCGGGGCTCATATTTCTGTCTGCAGGGTTTAAAGTAACCTAACACGAAGAAGATGACGGGAGCTGAGTTCGCTCGCTTTGCTCGCTCACTTCAACTCCCGGCATCCCCTTCCAACCCATCCATGTCAGGGTGCCCTATATTCCCGAGCTCGCTTCGCTTGCTCTTGGACAAATTCTTTGAAATAATTCATCATCTGCCTAGCCTTTTTCCCAATTATTGTTAGGGTCGGCTAACAAATTCTTTGAAATAATTGATTAATAAAAATGTCTAATGTATGACAGCTATTAATAAATCATTTGCATGTAAACTCAAAATAAATACGTAAACACAGACAAGACTGCTTGAAGTCGATTTTGCAGTGATTCGTTTCTGTCACTAAATTTTGTAGCACAACATATTGACTTTTTATGACACTATTATGTTACCGGCTATATATTTGTGACTAAATAATATTCCCTAAAATGTTATTTCGTTTTGGTGAAAATATGGCAAATGAAAAAAGTTCAAAAGAGGCTTCGGCCAAAAGCAAAAAGTTATTTTGTAAATCGGCGAAAAGTAGTTCGGTAAAATAATACCAATGGCAATTAATACTTCGATGATCTGAAATTATGTCAAATAATGCATATAGTAAAAACGATTCGGAAAAGTGATCGGTTCCCCAGACACACTTAAGCACAGATACACAGCAACACACGTCAAACTTATAACACCCCTCTTTTTACCCGACTGCCGAAGGAGGGTAATGTGTTTATCAGTCTATGTATGTATGCATGTATGTATGTATGTATGTATGTAAGTATGTATGTATGTATGTTTGTTCCTATGTGGCGTTTTAGAGACCAAACGCGTTGGCCGATTTTGATGATTCATACGTCAATCGATTCGTCTTAACTCCGCGAGTGGCACTGACATTAAAATTGGAAAATAGAAAAATGGAGGATTTTGGGCGCGATATTGCGGAGGACTAAAATTTTTTTTTCTTCCTAACCCATCGTGTGGGGTATCAAAATGGGTTTTAAGAGGTGATTTCAAAAATATAAAACACTTATATGTTTAAATGTACCTAAATCTTAAAAACAGATAACTAAAAAGTAATAAATAAAAAAAGTTAATTCAAAAAATCTAAAAACCCGACTGCTTAAAAAGCAAACTAAAAAGACGTAAACAAGAAGAAAATCATGCTGTGCAGTCGGAGGATACATCTGGTTTTGGTCCGCCAGCTCGCAAATATGTATCCTCCGACTGCACAGCATGATTTTCTTCTTGTTTACGTCTTTTTAGTTTGCTTTTTAAGCAGTGGGGTTTTTAGTTCCGTCGGGGGTTAAAAAGTAATCCTCAATGATTTCCTCTGTTGTCAAATTATACCGACAAATAGACGTGAGCAGTGTAGACATTGTGTGCCCGGTGCAGTCACACTCGGCCAAAACAGCACTTCTAAGAAAAAGTATTGTGTGTATGGCCCCATTAATATACAATACTAGCTGTTCCCCGCGGCTTCGCTCCCGTGGACCACCCCATAGGACCCGTTTTCGGGATAAAAAAATAGCCTATGCCGCTCAGGAATAATGTAGCTTACTATTGGTGAAAGAATTTCTTAAATCGGTCCAGTAGTTTCGGGGCCTATTCGGTACAAACAAACAAAAAAACAAAAAAAAATTACATCATCATCATATCATATCACCTATATCATATTCATGTATCATTTTACACATGGTAAAATAATACATGAATATGCATTTGAATAAATATGTTCATCTTTGTCTTTACTGAAGCATCTGCTTTAGTAGTACTCCGCCGAATGTTATGATATCCGTGTCTGAACTGTCAACTTTCGGCAACTTGAAGAATTGGCTACGTAGAAATATTCTGAACGAACATCGTTAAAAGTTGAAAGTGAGTGTATGCCGATTAAGTAATGCATAAGTACCCTCCATTCCGGATAATAAATCTGGACCTGAGACGCATAAGGTCGGATGTCGCGATTGAAGCCATACAAATTCTATTGCTTCCATCTCGACATCCGACCTTATGCGTCTCAGGTCGAGAAATATGTCAACGAGGTGAATACTTTCCTTATGGAAGAGAAAACATCTAATAAGACATCATCATTGCAAAAAACCGTGTGCCCGATGAAAAACCCCATCGGAAAATATGTCGAACTTCCATACAAATATTCTTCCCCTATTTAACCTTTTCATTAGTGAACTTTCAAATAATTATTTTTAATTAGATTTTTAGTTTTTAATTGAGGATATTATTCTATTTTATGTAAGTTTATTAATTAGTTTATGTAATTTCATGTAAGTTTCGTTTTAGTATTTTCTTCATGTCTTAGCACGCGGCTTGGTACTTGGCACAAATACACTACCGGGTATCGGATATAAAACTAAGCCACGCGCATGTCTTAGCACGCGGCTTGGTACTTGGCACAAATACACTACCGGGTATCGGATATAAAACTAAGCCACGCGCATGTCTTAGCACGCGGCTTGGTACTTGGCACAAATACACTACCGGGTATCGGATATAAAACTAAGCCACGCGCATGTCTTAGCACGCGGCTTGGTACTTGGCACAAATACACTACCGGGTATCGGATATAAAACTAAGCCACGCGCATGTCTTAGCACGCGGCTTGGTACTTGGCACAAATACACTACCGGGTATCGGATATAAAACTAAGCCACGCGCATGTCTTAGCACGCGGCTTGGTACTTGGCACAAATACACTACCGGGTATCGGATATAAAACTAAGCCACGCGCATGTCTTAGCACGCGGCTTGGTACTTGGCACAAATACACTACCGGGTATCGGATATAAAACTAAGCCACGCGCATGTCTTAGCACGCGGCTTGGTACTTGGCACAAATACACTACCGGGTATCGGATATAAAACTAAGCCACGCGCATGTCTTAGCACGCGGCTTGGTACTTGGCACAAATACACTACCGGGTATCGGATATAAAACTAAGCCACGCGCATGTCTTAGCACGCGGCTTGGTACTTGGCACAAATACACTACCGGGTATCGGATATAAAACTAAGCCACGCGCATGTCTTAGCACGCGGCTTGGTACTTGGCACAAATACACTACCGGGTATCGGATATAAAACTAAGCCACGCGCATGTCTTAGCACGCGGCTTTGTACTTGGCACAAATACACTACCGGGTATCGGATATAAAACTAAGCCACGCGCATGTCTTAGCACGCGGCTTGGTACTTGGCACAAATACACTACCGGGTATCGGATATAAAACTAAGCCACGCGCATGTCTTAGCACGCGGCTTGGTACTTGGCACAAATACACTACCGGGTATCGGATATAAAACTAAGCCACGCGCATGTCTTAGCACGCGGCTTGGTACTTGGCACAAATACACTACCGGGTATCGGATATAAAACTAAGCCACGCGCATGTCTTAGCACGCGGCTTGGTACTTGGCACAAATACACTACCGGGTATCGGATATAAAACTAAGCCACGCGCATGTCTTAGCACGCGGCTTGGTACTTGGCACAAATACACTACCGGGTATCGGATATAAAACTAAGCCACGCGCATGTCTTAGCACGCGGCTTGGTACTTGGCACAAATACACTACCGGGTATCGGATATAAAACTAAGCCACGCGCATGTCTTAGCACGCGGCTTGGTACTTGGCACAAATACACTACCGGGTATCGGATATAAAACTAAGCCACGCGCATGTCTTAGCACGCGGCTTGGTACTTGGCACAAATACACTACCGGGTATCGGATATAAAACTAAGCCACGCGCATGTCTTAGCACGCGGCTTGGTACTTGGCACAAATACACTACCGGGTATCGGATATAAAACTAAGCCACGCGCATGTCTTAGCACGCGGCTTGGTACTTGGCACAAATACACTACCGGGTATCGGATATAAAACTAAGCCACGCGCATGTCTTAGCACGCGCCTTGGTACTTGGCACAAATACACTACCGGGTATCGGATATAAAACTAAGCCACGCGCATGTCTTAGCACGCACCTTGGTACTTGGCACAAATACACTACCGGGTATCGGATATAAACAATTGCTTATCCTGTAGATCCTGGTAAGGGTAATGTGACAAACTATTTAAATTGTTGCATTGTCATCGGTTCTTAATGAGTGTGCAAAAATTCAAATTAATCCGACGAGTTGAAGAGGATGAAAATCGCGTTGAAACATTCCGTAGCATAAATACATACAAACCAAGTTAATAGAAAAAAAAATAGAATATATTTATATTCTAATTATTCATTAAAAAACTTTTTTAAACAAGTTTTTTTCGTATTATTCTCAGCAAACCCTTTTATTCGATACCCATATGATAGTAGTGCACAAAAAATAACTAGTCCACCATCTTGGGCCGTCCGCCATATGGAATTAGAACGACGTCACTTTGCCAAACATGCATTGTCATCCAAACTAAACGTGTATGCAAAATTTCACCTTAATCGGTGGGGGATAACTGCTTTAAATTTCAGTTGCATTACTTGACCCGAACACGCTTACATAGTGTTATGTTCAATAAAACCTGAATTAGGTAATTCACTTTTTTATTTCGTGGATGGCATAAGCACTAGGTAGCCTTACACTGAAGTGATATATTTCACTTGTGGGATACTTGTACAAATCTTATTTGTCAATAAGATTTCCAAGTACCTACATATAAGACACACAACACATACATACATTGCAAGTTAAATAAAAGCTTGTAAAATAGCAATAATTATTAACAACCCAGTAAGTGTAAACAATTATTGGTGAACCTAATAAAATAAATAAATAAAATGAAATCCGTAATATATATTCCTCACGTAAAAGTTATCAGTTATTTATAAATCGGCCCTAAATATAGAAATACAGCTAATCTTGTTAGCTACATAAAAGTCGTCAAAAGTTTCACATACAGAAAGTGTTGAATATTGAAAACCTTTTACAAGTTTGTTTGCGATTTGTTTACGCTGTGAATTACACGTACATGTAAAATAAAGCGCGAACAAATCGGTAACAAACTGCACGCGGAGTTCGTATGAGAAGCCGGGTGATGAAGTTAGCGAGTCGCGGTAACTTAGTACACGCAAGAAACAAGACGAAAACATTCTATATAATTATTGTTATTGTATACGTTGTAGTATTTCGAATTTATGAGAATCATTAGTATGTCTGTGTCCAAATCCAAATTAGAAAGTATGGAAAATAATAGGACTATGTAAATCAAACAGTTTGCCTAGGAGTCACTCTAGACGACAAATTGCAATGGGCGCCTCACATAACGTCTCTTGCGGGTCGGCTGAGCTCGGCCGCTTATGCTGTTAGAAAGATAAGAAAGTTAACGGATGTAGAGACCGCGCGTTTGGTCTATTTTAGTTACTTTCACAGCATTACATTGGCTGACATTGAGTCAATATTTATATTGCAAAACAGAGCTGTCAGAGCCATATATAAGTTTAGTCACCGAGAATCTCTTACGGAGCTAATTCATATATGAAAATATTATGTACTAGCTGTTACCCGCAGCTTTGCCCGCGTTAATATAGATTTTGTCTATCAATTCTGGTTGTCGACATACAGGGTGAGATAAATCCAATGTTGCAGTTTTAGTTTTAATCAATATCGGCCCCTTGACTCCTTTAATTTTTTTGTGCTATTCTTCATAGTGATGATTTGGCCATCCACGCCCACTTGGAAAATTCAGCCTGTACACGCCTGTACAGGCAGCGTTAACGTCAGAACGATTCACTTATTTAATTGAAGACGTTACGCTTACACGTTTTGCCTAAATCTTGGATCAGCGGTCTTTCCCATATCCCATTCCCATCTCTGACGCTCTCGTCCACGGCTTCTTTTCACATCTCTTGTGTACCAGTTTGTCACTTTTCTCCATGCCCCTTGGTTATTGCGCATCATATGACCGGTCTCCACCGTGAGTCAGCACATCAACCGGTCCTCTGCATCTTTCATACATCGAATACCCGCGACCTTAACCAGGTCATCGGTCTACAGAGGGTGGCATAAAGACGCTGCGTATTCCGCCACGCGGTCGCCACTCCAGAACTTTTTAGCCCCATCGACCATCCGTTCTTCGAGCATCTGAGATCTATCAGGCTTGGAATATTTGCATCCAATCCATTGAGGTAATAATGTACTACGATCCAATCTAATGTTTTCGATAATTCAGGTCGAACACTCTTCTTCCACGCATCGGTCTTCGTTGAGGCATCTCTAAGGAAGACAAGGATTTATCTTCGTTACTCGTTTAATAAGTTTTATCTATTATTTTGTATTTATTTCAATTGATTAACGTTTAAGCAAAGGCTTGTCAAATATCGACTGCCAAATGTAACCAGTGTAGCCAAATTTGACGAGCCCCAATTCACCGAAAATTTCGTTTATCCATTTCTAAAAAAAACATTTTTGCAAAAAAACACTACCGACTTCCAAACAAAAAACTACAAAGTGAAAAATAACTTTATTTTTGTAAGTGTGTAATTGGTAGGTACCAATTTTTTGCGTTATGGACACCGACTTACAAAAATAAAGTTATTTTTCATTTTGTAGTTTTTTGTTTGGAAGTCGGTAGTATTTTATTGCAAAAAGTTTTTGTTATTTTTCCCTTTTCAGTTGTACTCGTACCTACCCAATAGGCATGTTGTTTAGTAAGGTACCTATAACGACAGAATAGATTACCCGAATATCATGAAACTTGAACATAACCGGTGAAATGAGAGATCTGCGTACGTCCCCTTAAGAGCGGATGCGTAATGTTATGTTATGAAATGGTATAAACAATGAACAGACATGCGACTACAGCAATCCCGAGAGGTTTGCCGTTATTTATTGAAGAGTTCTGTTGTATATCTTCGAAGTCCTTAATCAGATCTTCACCAAATTAAAATGGGACCAATTTGGAAACATACTCTTCCAAACAAAAAAAGAATTTTCTAAATCGGTCCCCAAATGACGGAGATATCGGTGAATATATATAAAAATCATATCAACTTTAATGCGTTTGACACAAAAATCAAAAATATTGTATCCACATAAAAAAAATTTCAGCATTTCTTTATTTTCCCTGTGTTGTCACGACTGAAGTATAATGAAAACTAGTGATGAACTGTTAAAAGCATTTTGATTGGATTATTTTCATCATTCCTCAGATAATGTTGTGTTAGACATTCTCATTCCAAAATCGCCTAAAATCGACCCATTTTTTTTTTTAAATTAACTTATTTCGACTAGTCACCGATCGTAACAATTCTAAGTCTAAATGGCGAAAAGTCACCCAATCTGGGTACACTGATTATGTAACGTTAACAACGGTTTGAGAATTTGAGAATGGTCAAATGTGTTTTTCTCAGTTGTGAAACTCAATTGAACGTCAATGAAAGTTTTTTGTATGACATAAGGTATACTTTGGCATGGCTTGACTGCGTATACTCAAACCTTGCTCAGCATCGCAGAAAACTTAAAGTGGCAGATGATCAACAGTGACAGATGCTTAAATCGAGATCAGCACATACTTAGCGTCGAAGAAATTGGCCCTATGTCATTCTCAGGTTCTTAAACTATCTCCATACTAAATTTCATCTAAATCGCTCCATAATAAGAAGTTGCATGATAAGAAGTTACGTACAAAATTAACCCTCCCCCCATTCCTCCCCCTTCGTGTTTTATGCAAGTAGCCTATCATATGTCCTTCTCAGGTTCTCAAACTATCTCCATGCCTCATCTAAATCGGTTCATACTAAGTAAAAGTTACGTGATAAGAAGTTACATACAAAATTAACACTCCCCCCATTTCTCCCCCTTCATGTTTTAAGCAAACAAAGTAGTCTATGACCTTCCCAAGGTCTCAAACTATCTCCATAGCAAATTTCATCTAAATCGGTTCTGCGGTTTAAGCCATAATAAGAAGTTTCATACAAAACTACCCCACCCTCCCATTTCACCCCATTTGTGTTTTATGAAAAAAAGAGTAGCCTATGTGCTTTCCCGGGTCTTAAACTCTGTCCACACCAACTTTCATCTAAATCGGTTCAGCGGTTTGAACGTGAAAAGGTAACAAACAGACAGAGTTACTTTCGCATTTATAATATTATAGTATGTAAAGAAAAATATAAATCTTTTTAGTAAAGTTAGTGATAGACACAATTGTAATACTAGAAATAAAGATAAGTTAGATTAACCATCTTATAGATTAGCTAAAGTACACACATCTTTCGTGGGGTACTGTGTTAAATTCTATAACAAAACCTTGTAAGATAATAAAACTAAATGAAAGAAAATTTAAATAATAGTTAAAAGCACACCTTGTAAAAAGCATATTACAAATTAGATGATTATATTCAAGATAAGAATGCTTGGAAATATGCTGGTACTGCTTCATAGGGCAATCTTTAGTGTAGACAAAATCAAACTGGTTATTTGTATTATATTCATAATTATAGTAACGCTTTATTTATCTATTTTATCTTCCCTTTTTGTTTTAAAAAAAATACGCGCACACTGTTCCGTTGTTGTTGAATTAGGTAATTTACCTATGTTTGCAATATTTGTAAGTAAGTGAGAACCATGTTCCTATTTATCAAGTGAAGGAATTTACTTGTTAGTGCTTGTAATACTTTATACCTATATGTAGTATAGTAGTACTGGGTGCATCGTCCTCACGTATATGAATTTATTAATGTATGTATTATAATATTGTAAAACACCTATTTTTTTTAAAAGAAACTCCATACTTACGTCTGGAGTTACTCCATAACAAGCTACTTTTCCGAATGCACGGTAGAATAAATTTTTATTACTTGTAAATTTTAATTACCAACGTTAATAGTTCAAAAGTGCCGCTTAATGGCCTATTTGAAATAAACACATTTGACTTTGACTTTGAATATTGATTCTTCTTCATATCGGTCAATGACAAACATACGTGTATAGGCAACGCTGTCCGCTGAAGCAGCCATAGTATTGATGATTTTAATGACTATTTCACTGGCTCCGATGATTTAATGACTCAGGCGGATGACTACGGCGTACCTCATAGAATACTATATAATGTCCCAAAATACGCCATACATATCTGACTGTTGCAAAAACATGCACATAGGATAGTCAGAAGTCCACGGGCTGGCATAGCGTATCCTCCTTAATATAAATACACAAAGCACACATCACTAACAGTTAACAGTCTCGTGTCACTTGTCATTGTATTGTGTTCTGGAAGCCGGGTGACACGTTGCTATCGTTCTACTTGCTCAAAAATTCACATTTCGCTTTCAAAAGAATGGATGTGTGTAAAGATACGCAGTTAGGGTTCGTGGCGTTCGATGTGTAGCTCGCCGTCCGCATACCGGCGAGTGAAAATCTTAACTGCGATTTTTAATTCCAACTTCAGTGCCATCCATCGAGTTTGGTGTAAACCACAGATAATATAATACTAGCATACATATGCCTCATCCCATACAAAGAAACTGTGCCGACGTAACTAGCCGTTTTTCATCTGATTATACCGCTTATTTTTTGTAAATCGATCGCATTCGGTTCCGTTCCACGGCGATAGATAGATCACATCTATATCCGTGGAACGGAACGTAACGGAACCGAACGCGTTCGATGTAATAAAAATGATCAGAATAATCAGTATAGAATGTCGGCACGGTTCCTTTGTATGGGATGAGACAGACAACAGTGGTTGTTGTAAACGATGTGTAAGGGTACAGCTGCGAAGAGGCTGGCTCCATCCGTCCGGGACGCAACACTAAACAACTAAGTATTATGAATGACGAAGGGTTGAAAAAATTGAAACCTGTTTTGACCGATGGTCTGTGGATTTAATACGTATATTGAAAAGCAATGTAAAATATTGAATTTATAGAAAAACAAATATTGAATTTATAGAAAAAGAATATTGAATTTATAGAAAAACGTTCAGCATACCCGGTGTGAATGAATGGCAGGGTATGAAGTCCCACGAATGTCGGTATTTTAAATAACTTGCTGCACCCGGCGATGTTTAGTTGTATTTTTATGAATTATTTACGCGGTATATTTCTACAAACTTTATTTTGTAAACTTATTACATCACAGGGTTACCTAATATATATAGCTTACGACCCAGGTAAAGGAAATAAACTATTGCGATGTTAGAATTGTGCGTTCTGCGTCTTAAGGCGCAGAATCCCTTGAGTAGCTGATTTTAAAATCAGAATCACGTCTAAATGGCTAGTCGTAATTTTTTGGAAAAAATATATGTTATATTTGACCATTTTCTTAATGATTTGATCTAAGCAAATTTTGATTTTGTTCGTATAACATAGTGTAATTAATTTGTATAGTTATGTCTAAAACGGAAAAAAAATACGACAATCGCACCAAAATCGCTGGGCGTATTTTAATGAAATCAACACCATCTCAAAGACAATTTAATTATCTACATTCTGATCTGAGGCTTTTTTTTTAAAGTCATAGAATATTAAGGAAAGTAAAACGTGTGCGCGTTTTGTTCCCTCAAGGTCGTTGGCGTTAGTCGTCGTCTTAATAATTATCTAATTGGCTCACTTCTTTTTTGTATCATATAGTATCTGTACAAGTTATAATCCTATCCAAAAAATATTTCACGAATATAAAGCTACCCGGCATATATATTAGATGAGTGAGAGAGTGAGTGAGTGCCTTAAGCACGCAAAGAAAAAAAATCAACGGTTTCTGTGGGTTTGACCGCAGGAGCGAAGCCGTAGTGGTATAAATCAAATGCCTTAAGCAAGAATTGCAAGTTATATCCTATTTCTTTACTATAGCGAGCGGCCAATAGGTGCGGCGTCAATGGAAGTTGTTCACATAGGCATGGCAATTGGGTCACCGCCGGCTCTTTGATCAGCCGGAGGCCCGGGGCGTCTAACAAAGCAATCAGGCCGCAGCCCTGCATCACCCGTGCCGAGACTTATGGCAGCCAATCACGAGCTGCTGTTGTTCGGTGGAGGACGTAGCATCCAAATCGAGGTAACGGCGTCGTGTCGAAGAGGTCCGCTGGTCTTTTGATTCGCAAGGCTTATGTTCTAGTTAGCTCTCAGAGACCAATCACTTTCTGGATCCAATTTTATAATACATATAATGAATTTTTAGTAATAGTGCAATTTTGGTTAATAAATGAAAGTCGACGACGAGTACCGGCCGAGAACGAGTATCGGCCGAGATACTCGTTGAGGCGTTATCTCGCACGAGAGGCCGTTGATAGCTGCTTCAATTACATGCCCAATTTGACACAACATGCTCGTCTAGCACAAACAGTCTTAGTGAGGATGTCTTGGATATATTGCATGTAAATACCGTAATTCACACTATCCATACTTAATATTTAAAAACCATCATACGTCGCGATGTGTGCGTTAGCTATTCTTTTTTCTAATGTGTCTGCTAAGTAGACGCTCAATGAGAACGTGAAAGTAACTCTGTTTGACTGTTACGTTTTACCGCTTAAGCCACTGAACCGATTTATATGAAATTTGGTTTGGTGATAGTTTGAACCCCTCGAGAGAACATAGAATATTTTTTATCCCGGCACTATGATTGCCATTCATACATGTTGGTACTGTCGATTGTTACAATGGCTTGTGTGTAACAATCAACAGTAATCTGTTTGTTACTGATTAAGCAATTAAGATAACTGCTTCGTTTCGGCATTGTTATGTTGCCTACGTACATGTCAAAGGAAATGCACAATACCTCTTACTACATGACATGTAGGTGTCGATAGTTCAACTCATCTTTACGAGCGGCGCGGCGGCGCTTTGTATGGGTGGGTAAGCATGTGTGAGTGGTTGTTTGCTCGGACGACTAATGCCGCGTCAAACATGCATAATGTATAATTACAAGTGCATGCACACATGGTGTCGCGCGCACAGATGAGTTGAACTATCTATTCTGGGCTATAGGTTCCGTACCTCAAACTTAACCATTTTTAAGATATTGAAAAAGAAGTAATTTTTAACCATTTTTTGTATATTGGTCTACTTGTTTTGGGTATTTTGGCTCTAATTTTTTGTGTAATATATAAGTTGCATTATTATTCTCAACACTAAAGTTGCAGTTAACTGAACCTACTGGGTCGTAGTAGACGATTGATAGTTATAAAATGAAATCAATTCTAAAAAATATTGTTTCTATCAGAAATATTTACAAATATAACTACGACAGAATTTGTAGAAAAAAAATTGCTGATATGGCTCTCAGGTAGTAGTAAAAATAACGGTACTTAAGCTTTAAATTTATCACTTGGGGCAGAAAGCAAATAAAATAACCCAAATAGGTACAAAACAACGTTTATTACTATTTTTAACCGACTAGCAATTTTTTTTTTTTTTTTTCACCGATATCTCCGTCAATTATGGACCGATTTTGAAAATTCTATTTTTGTTTGAAAGATTATATTCCGAAATTGGTCCCATTTTAATTTGGTGAAGATCTGATAAAGAACTTCGGAGATATACAACAGAACTCTTCAATAAATAACGGCAAATCTCTCGGGATTGCTACAATCGCATGTCTGTTTTTTGTTTATACTATTTCATAACATAACATCACGCCAGTACGCTCGAAAGGGGTATGCAGATCTCTCATTTCACCGGTTACATTCATTTTTCATGTTATTCGGGTAATCTATTCTGGCCTTATAGGTACAACTAAAAAGTGAAAAATAAAAAGTTTTTTACAAAAAATACTACCGACTTCCAAATAAAAAAACTACAAAGTGAAAAATAACTTTATTTTTGGAAGTCGGTGTCTATAACGCAAAAAAATGGTACCTACCAAAGACACCGACTTCCAAAAATAAAGTTATTTTTCACTTTGTAATTGTTTTATTTGGAAGTCGGTAGTATTTTTTTGTAAAAAGCTTTTTATTACTACACCAGTTGTTAAACCTCTTCTTATTTCATTTGTCGCTTTGATTATTCTCTGTCTCAAAACATCAACAGATGTGAATTATTCAATTAGACAGAAAATCGAGAATTAAATAAAACTTAAATGTCCAATATCTTACAAACGGTTATGTTTGGGTACGGTGTTTCATAATCAGTCAGGCAAGATGTAAATTACAACCTCTTAAAGGATCTAGGTGGACTTAACCTGTAGCCCTGTATATGTGTATTGTCTCAAGTATTATTGTATTATGTAGTATGGCAGAGACAGGGATTGATTCAATCGATATCTCTCGTGTAAGGTAATAACCTACATCACGCTTGTATTCTCTGAAGAGTTCGGCAGAGGTTCATCTAGAGTACAGAGTACAGAGTAGCTGGGTGTACACCTACATTTCGTCAGTTATATTTATATGCCATGTAAATAGTAATACTAGGAGGGATCAAAAAGTAGTGGGAACGACATACTCCTTGGTAAGAAAAAAAAATATTGGCAGGCATAGCTCAGATACATATTTGTAATATTAATAAAGAAAAAAATCTTCGATTCTCTTTTGATTTTTCTGAATTTAGTCATTTGTTTGCTTCGTGTCGGAATATGTTCTCGAAAATGGAGAAAAACGAAGTGCAAGCCGTTATTAAATACCTCTGTTTAAAAAAGTTAACGACGCAAGAGATTCATTGCCCAGGAGAAGTTGCAGGTGGATAAACCTATAGCACTTAGCCCGACCTGGGCATCGAACCCAGGAGCTCATGTTCAGCAGTAGCGCTTGCGAGCACTAAAATACACAATAATTACACTATGGACCCTAGTGCCTAAATACCTCCACTTATCTCATGGTTAAAAATATGAGCTGGGGTATAAATATTTAACTATACTTTAGAAATTTGATCGGTCATTTCAGTGTATACTGACACCTAAATGACCGATCAAATTAGAATGAAAAAGGAAGGTAGGTGACGAATCCAACCCCCCCTCCCCCTCAACACATGTGTTTGCGCCTAATACATGTATTTGTGACGTGCGTGTGGGTAGGAAGAGAAACGCGAGATGTGGGGCTGGATTCGTCACCTACCTTCCTTTTTCACTCTCATAGTACCAGGTGTGTGCGAGACTGCCATACCCTACTTAAGTATTCGAGATTGACAGCCGTCAAGACGGGCTGACAGACGTCAAACCAACCAATATGTATCGACCTGTGACTCCCGCGCAGGTCCCTTTTTTTTCAAACCGTGTCTTCGTCGTCAAGAGCTCTGGCTTCCATGCTAGAGCTAGGTCGAATCGTTGTCAGCCAGTCGAAAGAACAGCACGCGGGCAGAGCTCATGTCGAATGAGCTCGTGCAATTCGCGAAGACAGTGAACTCACCAAGAACCTCTTTCCTTCACATCAACTCGTCGACAGTCTACCTTCGGAAGTCCAAACACAGGTATTTGTGCCTTCCCTAACCCATTTGATCCAAATCGCTTATCATCCTCTTTCTTCGAAACCAGCCCATCGCATACCTGCGTTACCTACCAGTATGAACTAATTTGAATAATGCCACTTAATTTATATCCTAAAATAGTAAAATTCACAAATATATGTATAAGCTAAATTCAAATGTGTTACTAATTAAAATGGTTTGTTTATTTCCGTCACGATGAGTATTGAGTCGCCTGAACGCGTTAAATGACAAACAACTCAGATGACTGCTTTCAATTCGGATTTGATATTACAAGTATTCATGAAACGTTGGATTAAAACGTCGGCGTCGGGTCTTTCATAAAACACTGTTAATATTAATTTAGCTGTCTGAGTGCTTGTTTCTAAAAATAATCACAGCGAGTACCTTTCAAATTATTATATTTTGCTACTTACTTTGTTATTAAAACAGTATTAGTACGAGATCCTACCGCTAAAATCTGCAGGTAACCGTGTTTTGAAAAAAACTGTTTTTTTTTTTAATGATATTATGACAGTGGTAAAGATAACAGTAGGGTTACCTGGAAATGTCTAGAAGCAATAACAAAAAATATCCTCCCTTTTGGATGCAACATCAGCCAACTCTCAGACAGCCGAAATTTATGGGTGAGTGGCTCTATGTGTAAACAGCGAATATGCGAAAACCTTCTTTTTACCGACTTCAAAAAAGATGTAACGTTGAATAGTAACGGTCAACGTTCCTAACTAAATCACCATAGCAAACTGCGGTAAAATCAACGAAAATACTATCAAGAATCTTACAACCCAATAATTTAAAATAAGTATCAAACAGATAACAAACACAGGCGATAATGTTAATAGGATAAATTAAACCTAATTTATCTATTTAAACATAAAAGAAAAGATATTGAAAAATATCGACTAGTCATTGCACTCACTACGTTTCAACTCGACAACTTCCCGTGTGACAGTAGTCACGCATATAATAAAAAAAAGAATTGTTAAGATCCAACACCACTCGGGCTGTTATCAACTCACCGGCCGGGCATTGACGATCGGACAACTTAGCTGATTACACGTACACTCGCTCCATAGTATCATTTCTACATACTTAGCGTGTCATTTTACATGTAACTTTATAAAAATTAGTTTGAATCATAATCAATACGAGTGTGTTCATTAAAAAATAAATCTAGCTTCAGTGTTAACCCCGTATTGGGTAAGTGTTGACAATTACTTTTTGCTTAATCATGATAAAATCTCATCGCCCTTTCTATAATTTCTGTTGGTGTTTTAGTTAGGTACTTATTATTTTGTTATTTCTTTAGCGCTTACCTGCTTTATATGTTTTTATCGTTACAAATTAAAAAAACTCTAAGAGCTCCGGTTCTGATCGTGACAAGGACACATTCGCCTTAAGCGCCTTGGTACATCCTCTGCCCTACGCTTTCGCTGTTGCGGTCACAATCAGACAAGCATAAGCCGGGAGACAAAGGAACTTATACGACGATAGGAAAATTCCAAGTCCCGGATCAACCACCTGCCCGGCGAGCACGGCCTACTGTGACATGGCTTTCACAGTTTGGGCGATAAAGCCATTTTATCTTAAATGCTAGCACGGCAGCGTGAGATAATTTCTTGACTTGTGGCATAACTTCTTGACGTTATTTTTTTTTTCTTTTTCGGAAATTTTCCAATTTTATTGCAGTTTCGGTTTAACCTTGGCCATAAAAACCATTTAGGTTCTGAGAAGCATAGCCCGAAGACGCACTGTTTCCGAATTATGGACCTCCGAATCTTATTTTATTTTGCATAAAACGCTCTATATTTCCAAAATGGTATCTCGAAAACGGTATGTCCTAGGCAAAAAATAACCAAAATTTAGCCCTCCTTTGCTATTCCCATGCTAGCAGCATCCCAACATGAATTTAAAAAAAAAAAAAAAAAATTTTTATTTTGCCTGGTTTTCGACTTGAGCTACGAATTCTTAATAGAAAATATTTTCGGTCATGACAAGTTATGATTAAATATGTCATGTCTTACAATTTGTCTTAAATACTAGCACGGGACAACCATGTGACATAGTTTAAAGGCGTGACATGCCTTTCTTGTTGCTGACTTCATAGTGCGATGCCGTTCATACAGATAAACATCTTTTTAATTTTGTTGGGAACAAATTAAGATTTCACGACCATAGACTTATTTTTCTTTGTTTGTTTGATAACATAGTAAGTGTTTGTTAGAAAGATATAATTATTGTGAGCTTGGACCCTGTTCCCGATACCGGTGGGCCCCTATTTTTTATATTTTAAATGTTTTTTTGGGTTTTATTTACGAACTATTTATAAATGTAGAAAGTAAGAAGAATATGGAATAAAAGAAATTAATTATAAAATAAGTAATAATGAAAATAAAAAAAGTAATTATCAAAATAAAAATAATAATTAAAAATAAGAACAACAATAAAAATAATACATTTATAAAAAAAGTTATAATATAGAATTAATTTATAATCCTGTAACATAATTAATTATTATGCATTGATCACCACACACACGAAATTTTATTGCCATTTGCTGCAGTAATTAGAAAGAAAAATTTTTTTTTTCAACTACAAAATTTTATCACCACCTCCGAACGAAAGTGATACATTTTTCTTAATCATCTGTCAAAATGTGACATTTGTGACAAAATGGGTGCGCCCGTATTAGCAATTAGGACCCGATGAGTCCTAAATAAACGTCAGGAAATTTTTTCACGCCACCGGTGCTAGTATTTAAGACAAAATGGCTTTATCGCCCAAACTGCGATGAAATGTGTGACTCAAGCCATGTCACAGTAGGCCGTGCTCGCCGGGCAGCAACAAGAAAGGCATGTCGCGCCTTTAAAATATGTCACATGTTTGACCCGTGCTAGCATTTAAGACATGACATTATTTATCATGTCACAAATGTCTTGGGTACGCCCATGCTCGCTCCGCTGGGACCTTCATCGCAAGAACCTGCCGACAACCAAAGATCATAGTCAACTCTGCGGGACGTCCTCCTGCTGGCGTCTAGTCATCGGCCTTCCACGTCATCGTGACCGCTTCTGCTGCCCTAAGCGCCCACCTCCATTTAAAAAGAAAGAAAATGTATAGGAAACGGCTTTTGTACCTGCGACCCTTATATTAAATTGTATGTTGATAGTGCTGCGTATTATTTATCTCTCTATTAGATAGTTAACCTTAGTTAAGTTAGTAAGTAATATTTTTGAAATTGCCCAATATTCACTAATGTTGCTCTAATTGGGAATTTAGATCTGACATGTGTGCTAATTTTATAAGTGTTTGTTTCTAATGTTTTTTTGTATGTAGGTCTGTCCACGCATTTCGCCGAAACTACTTATCGGATCACCATTCTTTTTTATTGGATTAGGTATCTCTCATCTTTGGGAATAGTGCAAGTTTTATGCAAATCGCTGCATCAGTTTTCAAGATATGGATCATACAACCGAATTCTTTAGCGACAAATAGCACGAACGTGTAAAATGAGTTATTATGTGTATTTAGTCAATTCTTTAGGTAACTTACAATAGATCTTGCTCACTTTTTAGTGATAGTGTAATAAAACTAAAAAGTGACAAATAAAAACGTTTTCACAAAACAATAAACCGACTTCAAAGCAAAACACTAAAAAGTGCTAAATCATTTTCGTTTCGGAAGTTGGTGTCAAAAAACGATAAAAAAGTAGTACCAAAGGCACCGGCTTCCGAAACGAAATGGCGTCGGATTCGATTGAACAACTTGTACATAATGTATATCTGGGGTTAATTAACAAACATTTATTACAATTTTGTAGCAATATTAAGACGCAAGTGTGGTTATTGCGGCTAGATATTGCCAGGCAACCTTGCAGCAATTCTTCCTACTATCATCATGGAAGATAAGATTATCAAAAAAATCTGCAAATGTTAGCGGTGGGATCTTAGGCTATATCAATTGGTTCTTGAACTGCACTTGACTATAATGGCATCTAAGATTTATCTTTTCTATTTGGACGTAAAATGTTTTAGTTTCAAGAATAGATGCAAGTTATCTTTAATTAAACGAGCTTTTAAAGACAAATGCTTTATTGTAGTAATATTGGGATGAGCAATTACTTCGGTAAGCGGAGAAAATCTATCATTTGATAGCGAGTACAGATGTAGTGTAAAGTGCTTAGTGCTTGTGTGTAGCTATCAGAACACTTAAGCTGTGTCTGTACCGGGGGCGGCTCTCAAGCTCTCCTATATTTAGTTAGTAGATGTATATGTTTTAGGTACTAATAACATTTATGAAGTGTAGAAACCTCCAGGCGTACCTTCGGTGGTAGCTTTCAACGGCGTTTTATTGAGAGTATAAGACCTTTACACATTAAATACGTCTTTTTTATGTTCTAACTTTCGCCATATTGTGATAACATTCATTCGTTTATCACTCATCCAACCACTCGTAGGTACAGAACTTACTTTTTTATATTTAGAAATGCTTAGCTATACAGCCTACACACAGCAGTACACTAATCTTAAACTTATCCTTAAAGTATGTACGAGTATGTATCTATATTAGTTTCTTCTAATGATTTCAATTCTCGTATTAGCTAATCGTTACTAGAATAACTAGTTCGTTTTATGACAACGAACACATAGCACTTATTACCGCATATTTTAAGAAGATATCGCATCTTATGTAAAGTTATCTGCACAGCCTTCGCCTAATAAACTAAGACGCGATGGAAAATGCATGTAAATTGAAACTGGTATCTACCGGTAGTTCATTATAAGTTGGCGTTTCTTTTAGCGCAGCGCCCTGAGCCGGACGAAACTTGGGCTAGACTGCGCCTAGGTCTAACACCAAGTTTGTTGATTAGACGATGCGCCCAAGTTAGCTACGTAGATATAGGTACAACTACAGGCGAGTTCCGGCTAGGGTATTTGAAATTCAACGTTTTTCCTCTAAAGGCAGGAATATTCGATTGGAAAGTAACAAACCAAGATTCGATTTTGAAAATTACGTTACCGTACTAGCTCACTGACAGACGAGAATTCGTCTATAGGTACCTACTCCAATCAGTACACGTCAATACCGTCTATAGGTACCTACTACAACCAGTACACGTCAATACCGTCTATAGGTAGGTACTTACTCCAATCAGTACACGTCAATACCGTCTATAGGTACCTACTCCAATCAGTACACGTAATCAGTAGATGAAATACGCCATAAATACGCGTTAACGTCTGAAATGGAACAGGTCCTGCTCTAGGTAGGTACATACCTGACATTCTCATAGCGCTGGATGTAGATCTTGTGGAACTGCTCCTGGCGCGGCTGGCTGGCGATGTCGGCCTTCATCTCCATGGCCACGTGTCGCGGCAGCACCGACAGTAGCAGGCGCTCCTGCGGGCAGACACTAGTGTTAGCAATATAGCTTTAATTAAGTAACAAGTTGATTTAACTAAAAAGGGCCTGAGTTTGTCATCGACACGCCAAGAAGAACAGATTCAAATAGTAATCATTTACTAAGACAACCGCAAATTTAAACCGTAATCCGGCTAAAGTCGCGAGCAGCACTATGGAATTGCTGTTTTCACATCTCACCGAGACAATTAATCCCACGAATGAATCATTTATCATTTATCACAAGTTAAGCCCGTAAACAAATTGCGCCGCCAGTATCTAGTGGCATTAAGATAGTTCCTCTCTTAGCACCATCCCTTAACGCTCGCTTTTCAAGAGTAATATCCCACGTATAACTTCAACGCAAACATCAAGCTTTCTTCGCCAAATAATAAAATGATTTTATATTTTTTTCTTTCTGATTAAATTATCTGTTGTAAAAAAATAATTAGCTTTACGTACGATCCTGGTTCTTTGTTGTATCGCGGCTAACATGTACACGGGCATTTGATAAAATTCTCTCTTTTTTCTCTTTCATCTGTTATAGATATTATCCTGTGTTTTGTACGAAATAGGTAATACATTGTATAAACGACGGACGGGAGGGATATTGAAGATTCAACGAGGAGCGATCAAGAACAAAGCGGATCAACGCGCCGCCGCTGCCGCCGCCCGCCGCCCGGCTGTCAGACACAAGCGTCTTACCGGTGTAGACAAATAAGATATTAGGTTGGAAAGGAATATTACTGTCGTGTTATAATGTTGTATCTCACGGAACTAATGACGCTATAATACAAAGGCGACGCGACGCGCCCGAGCGCGTCAAGTGTCGCAAGCAGCATATAACTACATTCTACAAGGAAATAACGACTAGCTCGCGACTATACTATTTGTCAGTTTGCAAAATGCACAGACTCAGAGAGCTTATTTCCACCGAGGAGCTCTCCAGCGAGCAAATGGATCTTGAGTCGCGCTTCAACTGCAGGCTATTTTATAAAGAAATGCGAATAAATTGCTCATGCAAAACTAAATCGAATTTTAAATCTATTTTACAACACTATAACATTGTATGGCGTGTGAAAAGCCACAGGCGACTATTGACAATATTTAAATCCTTAGCGGACTAGCTCACGCACGTAAGTACCTACAATCCGAATTGAAACTAACTCAATTCGCGGCAAGCCCAATACAATAAATACATTATGTTTCATGTAGATAATACTAATTAACTGCCACTAATCTCAATTATTACTTCATTCAATAATAAACTAGTTTAATTGAAAACCACCATAGGCGCTGCGCTGGTGGAAATAGAATGCATTACGAGTGGTGAGTGGTGTCTGGTGTGACAACTCGGACCCGGCGTGATTAATGTTAGCAGCGCGCTCAACAAGTCCTCACTGATATAATATAAATGAGTAATGGCTCCGTTTGAATCCATAAATTAACAGCCAAAAGGCAAATGTATTAATTTATTTTTCTCTTTGAGCGTCTTTCATCAAATCCTTGATAATGCAAAGAAATATAAATTTGTTGCTACGCTTGTTTTCCGTAATTTTCGCGAATATATTATTCAGTGGGATGTAAAAGTTGCTACAATGAGTGCGGGGGGCGCCCCCTTGGAATATTATCACAATTGAATAGGAAACGACTCGAGATGAGAAACGCACGATGCTGTGGCAGGGTCAACAGTTTAGCCTGGCAGTGTCAGGGCCCAGCACACGGTACTGTTAGCCCCAGTAATGCTGTCAAGAGGCTCGCCCTAATTCCGTATACGTTATCCAGCGTCATATCGGCATGAATATTGAATACCGGCGTTCAGCTGCTGTCTCGGCGTCAACACCTAACTTCATTAAAAGCCAGTGATTTACTCCGCTAGTGATATCCAGACGATACTTATTATTAAGCGCCTTGAAACAGTAGGAGTATATTTAGACCTAAAATCAACAAGCCTTACAATATATTTCGTAATTATTCAGTAGCATATATACCTTCGAGTATCTAAGTATACGAATAACTAAGCTCGCAACGAATTGTAATTTGTAATTTATAAATTGTAATTAAGAACAACACGGGGAACAACAATTAATATCACGGCACGCAGATGTTGTGCGACTGTGCGACCGAAGTGAAACGTATTTCCCGGCAACAATCGAGTTCATTCCTGAAATGTTCCGATTTCAGCGCCACGCTGGTCTCGTTAGCGAATAATTAACACTTTCAGTGAAAAAATATTTGTTTCGTTTTACTACGTTTTAACGAGCGCAGGCCTTGAACGTGCGAGTCAGACTTATTTACAAAATTGCCTTTAAATGCAATTTTTGATCAAATCGCTATTTGAGATCCGGGTTCGATTTCCGAGTCAGGCAAATTGTTATTGGGTTTCTGCCTCTGGAATGTCTCAGTTGTCAGCTCGGCGTTAGGTTTTGTAGCCGAGGTTACGATAGGGCTTAAACATATCTGGCGCAATGTGAGTGCACTAGTAGTATTAGTAGTTCTAGTAGTATTAGTAGTATTAAGTGCTAGTCGGTCTACCCCTTCGGGGAATGAAAGCGTACGTTTGTATCACAGCGGTACCTAGATTGTTGTACAATGAGAATGGTTTCGTTTGTATCACAGCGGTGCCTAGATTGTTGAACAATGAGAATGGTTTCGTTTGTATCACAGCGGTACCTAGATTGTTGAACAATGAGAATGGTTTCGTTTGTATCACAGCGGTACCTAGATTGTTGAACAATGAGAATCGTTTCGTTTGTATCACAGCGGTACCTAGATTGTTGAACAATGAGAATGGTTTCGTTTGTATCACAGTGGTACCTAGATTGTTGAACAATGAGAATGGTTTCATTTGTATCACAGCGGTACCTAGATTGTTGAACAATGAGAATGGTTTCGTTTGTATCACAGCGGTACCTAGATTGTTGAACAATGAGAATGGTTTCGTTTGTATCACAGCGGTACCTAGATTGTTGAACAATGAGAATGGTTTCGTTTGTATCACAGTGGTACCTAGATTGTTGAACAATGAGAATGGTTTCGTTTGTATCACAGCGGTACCTAGATTGTTGAACAATGAGAATGGTTTCATTTGTATCACAGCGGTACCTAGATTGTTGAACAATGAGAATGGTTTCGTTTGTATCACAGTGGTACCTAGATTGTTGAACAATGAGAATGGTTTCGGTTCCCGATAAGCTTTGCTTTGAGGATCCGCGAATCTAATACTAACACTGACAATGCCTAAGAGATATATTATAATCTATCTATTGGAAGGACTTTAGACATTGGCTGAGTACCCACACTCACACGTATGTGCGACTGTACGCGCGGTGACGTCACACGTGGGTATAAGCGCGCACACAAGGCGCAGGTAAAGTTAGCGTCACACAACTAGATCGCTCACACGCGTATGTTCCATGTAGTCGGGATTACGCAAGCCTCGCCCACTTGTATAATGATTGCTGCTAAAGTCAGCGAATAATTAGATTGTTTGCGTCGATTCGTGGAACAGCGAGACTGACTACTGGGCTGTACTCTGGCTGGCTTATTAAACAGTCTTTAGACGGCTTGTCATGTCTAAACATATTTGTTCAGACTCACTTTGAAATGCTCTTATATATGCTCTCATATAAGCATAAACTCGTATACATCTCTACGTCTTATACGGATATCTATCTACGAGTATCTTTCATTTGGCCCTCCAATTTAATTTAAACTAACATTTTAGAGAGGGTATATTAATTGTTTTCAGTAGCCGGCTTTTTCTCTCTCTCTCTCTCTCTCTTGACGCAGATGCACTATTCAGATGCACGCAAAAATCCACGGTGGGTAATATTTATTTGCGTTCTGCAATGTAATTTTGGACCACGGCAAAAGAGCAAAGCCACGGGAACGAGCTAGTAACAAATATTTTAATTTAAATCTTATTGTCGAACACTGAAAACGAATAAATCTATAACTTAGGTGCTTTGCTTTGCTTTTAATGTGTCTCGTCCTCTGTCTTGAGGAGAGCTCCGCATTCCACAGGTGGTTGCGAGGACGCGCGCGGCGCGACGGATCGCGTATATTTTACAGATATTGTCAACCACTAACATGTTTTTACATTATGAAAATGAAGTTATAATACAAATTAAGTAATCACAATTATGTAATAACTGGCCTTATATTAATTAATTGTGCTACGTATCTTAAGAGTTATTTTATTATGTAATGATTTATCTTATAGACGTATCAGTATTTATTCTATTGGCAGTTATTTACAATCTTTTATTTATAATCTAAAATTCAATTATGTATTATTGTTTGCATGAAATAAAGAGGCTTTTTTATTTTTATTTTATATTTTTATTTATTTAAAGATCACACAAATGTCAGAACAACTGAGAGTCAGTACCAAGTAGTGTCTCAGCCAGATCAGTGTCACAGCTTGCGAGGCATTACTTGCCGTTAGATTAAAGTACTCTCTGCTGCAACACTGATCCAGATCGCGAAGACGGCACAACGATCCTGTCCATTGCCGTTTAAATACACCAACAAAATACGATCACCTCGTACCAGCCCTCAATGTACAACGTCTCCAGAAATCTAGACGAGACTCTACAAAGTCCCCAGTAGGAGGACCCCAGTTAATTTAGATTACTACACGAATTTGTTAAGCGCGACGGTTTGTTAATTTTCGTGTAGATTAATCTTAAGTTAGAGATAAAGGAATTTAATTCAGTCTCTTAATTTGATTTAGTCTGCAAATCGTTGACTTTGTGTGCTGTTAATGTCTTTTAGACTGGAAAAATACAACAAATCTATGGAAAATGGGCCGTGGAAGTTTGAAGTACTTAAAAATATTGCTGGTTATTTTGAAAGCAGTGGCAGTACTATTAAAATAATCAGCAAGGTAATTTGTGTTCCTGATGAGTCCGCTCTTGGTCCGATTTTGCTTGATGGTAAGCGATTGATTAGGGCTAGGCCTACGATCGAACGAGCGGGCACAGAAGATACCTGTATACTCTAGCTTTGGAAGTTGGCAACCGTTTACATCGACTGACCTATATTGTATGCATACACTAGCCAGCGGCTTCGCCCGCGTGAACAGTCTTTTCTTATCCCAAGGGAAAATTATACCGCGACGACAGGTAGCCTATGTGCTATTCCAGACTTTAATCTAAGTCTGTAACATATATACAAATCTTTTCTCGTTCTGGATACAAATCCGTTCTGGCGTGAATGAGTAACAAACAAACATCCATCCATACTTTTGCATCTATAATATTAAGTAAGATATATTCACACATAGTGGGATAAATCCCAATTGGCAAAGAATTGGAAAGGTTGAAGTGCGATTGATTAAGCGGAAAGTTCGGGTTAAAATTGGGCCTTAAGTACGAATACAGTACATCTTTAAGTAGATCCTCATTTATGCAAGTTAAACAAGAAACACCCTGTATTATATATAAATTCTCCAGCTGGCTGCAGGAACTCCTCATAACTTATTAGCAACACTGAGCGCCACAAAAAAAGCTTCTCTCTCGCAGAGAGCCTGACCGGGCTCACAACAACTTCGATACTAGAACACATGTTTTCAGCGAAAGAAACATCGTCACGCATTAAAAGTAATTGAAACTTCGTCTAATAAAGTACGTATTCATATCTGCTTTTCTCATTATAATCAAAGTACAGGACCCTTGTGTCTGATCTGTTGTAGCTCACAAACAGTTTGATGAAGTTTAAAAGTAATCTTAGACTTGTCATTTAAGAATATACTCGAAAAATATTGCCCTCTTTAGTGCAATTGGGTAAAAACCGGACCATAGCTGCTAATCTATCGGGGATAGTGTATCGCCAGGCAATGTAATAATTAGTAACCAAAACCAGAGCTGATTTTCTAAACTCGTATCATGATGGAAAATGGTTAGCATGTTTCTATCTAAGCTTGTAATATTTATTAGCACCTTTTGATTGCAAAAAATATATCACGGATATAAAGCTTCAGTATCGCCAAGGTCATTGGGTTCACAGTACTGATCCCTGGGGTCATTGGGGTCACATTACCAGAGTCATTGTGTTCTCATTACCAGGGTCATTGTGTTCTCATTACCAGGGTCATTGGGTTCTTATTAACAAGGTCATTGAGTTCTCATTATCAATTCCATTGGGTTCTCATTTACTCCGGCAAAATGCAGAGCTACGGTGGTACAACTATCACATCACATCACATCATCAGCCTATTAATGTCCCCACTGCTGGGACACAGGCCTCCTCTCTGTGAGAGGTACAACTATAATAAGGAGAAAAAAATGCCTGAAAAAAATACCTGGATTATCTGGACTAAATTCTACATAATGAGCAAGATTCATAACTAAAAGTTCTATAATATCGCCACATATCTACTCATGTGATATCGCCTTACAGAGTGAACAGGCACTATCGCAACTATGGAAAATTTTGAAATTATGTTTTACAAGTTACAATGCAACACTCGAAAATGCGATGCCGTGGCACTAGCTAATAAGTTAAAATACCTGCATTACTGAGAATAACTTCTTCATGATTAGAATCCAATTCCATCATAAACAACGCCTAATAATTCGCTAATACTAACGTGCAGTACTAACATCCATTACCCAAATTATGCGGAATGTTTATCAATGCACCCCTGGAAAAAGCACCGCGCGAAAATGCTAATAGGATTTAAAATACCTGCACTATCTACAATAAATTCTGCATAATCAGGATCAATTTCCCTTATTAACAATGAACCTGAAAGTTCGCTAATACCACCCACACAACTGTACTAGTAACAGGCATTCTCTACAATAATAAGTTTTTTAATGTAACGCTTGCACATTGTGTTCTCATGTGCCGACTGATCTACAAGCTGCCGATTTGTAGTAGCGTACCGCTACAGAGGTGCTTGTTATGCGGGCCGTAGAATGTTATTCACAACAAGAGGTTGCTTAAAAGCATGACGTTTGAATTAATGATATTTAAGTTAGATTAAAGTGCGTTTAATATCCTGGAGCAAACTAAACTCGGAGGCCTAACAAATAAACGCATTATACATCTAACGACGGAAACAGATCGTGAAGCGAGCTGGAAATACATCCGCGATTGGACACATATTTCATCGTGACCATATAATAACCGCTCTCTCAAGAGTGAAGCGAAGAAACTCAAAGGCATTGATTGGACCATACGTTTCATATTTCCTTGTTGTTTTGTTGATTACATTGTATAATCTGACATTACTTATAAGCTTTAATATCTGACATTGACTTTTTAGGGTTCCGTACCCAAAGGGTAAAAACGGGACCCTATTACTGAGACTTCGCTGTTCGTCTGTCTGTCTGTCTGTCTGTCTGTCTGTCACCAGGCTGTATCTCATGAACCGTGATAGTTAGACAGTTGAAATTTTCACAGATGATGTATTCCTGTTGCCGCTATAACAACAAATACTAAAAACAGTATAAAATTAATATTTAACGGGGGCTCCCATACAACAAACGTGATATTTTTGCCGTTTTTTGCTCGATATTAATAACGGCAACAGGTAGACGCTTGAAATATTCACAGAATATTTAGTTGTATATTCTCTTCAAAAAATAATAATTATTAAATTAAAATAAAATAAATTAAGGGGGGCTACCATACAACAAACGTGATTTTTTTGCAGTGTTTTGCGATAATGGTACGGGACCCTTCGTGTGCGAGTCCGACTCGCACTTGGCCGGTTTTTATTATTTTTTATCGAAGACATAGCATACATTTGATTTCTATGATTTATGACATCGTATATTTTTAATATTTTAATATTTGGAAACACGTTAATTTTTGGCATTGTGTACGTTTTGATTTGTTACATTGGATGCGTTTTAATTTTTAATTTATGACATTTTATACCTTTTAGGGTTCCGTAAAAACGGGAGCCTATTACTAAGATGCCGCGGTCCGTCTGTCTGTCTGTCTGTCTGTCACCAGGCTGTATCTCATGAAACGTGATAGCTAGACAGTTGAAATTTTCCCATAGAACAAACGTGATTTTTTTGCCGTTTTTTGCGATAATGGTACGGAACCCTTCGTGCGCGTGTCCAACTCGCATTTGGCCAGTTTTTTAATTTATGACAGATATCTGTCATAAATTATGTCCTTTTTTATTTTAATTTATGACATTGCATCATACGTTTTAGTTTTTTAATTTATAACATTGTATACGTTTTAATTTATGGCATTGCTTGAGATATAATATTAAATTTAAGATATATACCTATGTTCCAATCGTAATTTTAATTTATAACATTCTATTATTTAAATATTTATTGTAATTATAATTTTGCATGCCTAAATTGTTGAAACACGCTTGACTGCGCATTCACCTGACATCTAGAAGTGTATTTTTATGTACTGTGTTGAGCAATAAATGAGTTTGAATTTGAATTTCATATTATTCTTGTTTAAAAATACACTCCAATAGGTATCATCGGCACAAGTGCAAAGGCGCCGAAAAAACTCACTCACAATTTTCCACAGCCGGGTCCTCTGTGTTCAGTGTAGGAGTGCATGAAACCGGCCCAGTCGCGGCTAACCCGAAGTAAATGACGGGCACCACGCCGGATGTGTCGTGCCGCTCGATGTTACGCGCCTGGAGCACCTGGAGCCCCTGGAGCCCCTGGAGCCCCGGACGGGTAGGGACCGGCTCAGCGCACGGCGATGAAAAATAAAAGCTTTTCATGACTATTTGTCGCGGTGTCTGTCAATCAGGCGTGTCTGAGTGCACTTTTTACAAGCTTTTTGCCTCGCTTTATTAACAATTTTTCAAGCACTTTCTGGCACCCAATTACGCTGAAACTTGGCGTACTTATGTACTTATAATGTATTTTTAGAAACATATGGTACAATGGATCTGGTCTCATAATAGAGCCGGAAGGCGACCATAGCAACTCCTCAACCAGGCCAGGTAGCACCATCGTATTTGGGCTCATGGGTTATGTATTGTCAAAAGTATATGCCATTCGGAAAAAGATGTTTACTATTATTGATGCTTGATTTTCACTGATTTGACGGTAAACCAATTTGAAAGGATGACGATCGTCGTCTTTTAGAATATAGAAACTCTCTTCTTTCTATCTTTAAAATTAAGAAAAGATGCCGGCTATTTCAATAAAAATAACTTACATTAATATTCCAAGCGCTCCAATCCAGGAACTAAGTAAGCAGAAGCTCTTCTCTTTTTAACACGCTTTTACTAGCTTGCTATGTAATGGAATCTTTGAACGTGATTTTCACGCCTTTCAAAATGTCGGACTAATTTGAAACTTTGCACACTTTTCAAGGACCGATGACAATGCAATAATTTAAATAGTTTGTCCCATTATCCTTACTAGGATCTTCAGGATTAGCGATTTTTTTATATCCGATACGCGGTAGTTTTTAGTATTTGTGCCAAGAACCAAAGCACGTGCTAAGACATGCGCATGGTTTAATTTTCATTTATATCCGAAGACACGGTATTGTGTTGCGCCAAGTAGACTTAATAATAAACTAAAATATATTTTTTGGAGAGGGTGCCTGAAAAACGGCTAATACATCCAGAGAATGCAGCAGACACGCAAATCACCCACTCGCATCACACGAAGGTAGCTTTAATTAATTATCGTTTAAAAAACTAAAAACACGGTTTCATGGTAAATTTAACCAAAGTGTAAAAAATTAATAATAATATAAAAAACACGCTTTAATAGATAACCAAACTAAAAGTTGAAAATAATTTTCGATCAATTTAAACTAAGAATAATGTGATAAGCTAAAAAAACATTTAATTTGAAAATGCTTGGAGGGTGCTTGATGTCAATTGTTATATAGTTATTTATGCTACAAGTGCGGCAGGTAGGTGATTCCCGATGAGGGACAGATATTGGCAAAAGTAGAGTCATTTTGAGAATATCTAAAAAGCAACTCACGCTTTTTTACAATAAAATACATACTTTTGCCAATCATACTTAATTTAAATTGATTGATTTTTTTCTAATTTTTGTTTAGGTTATCTATTAAAACGTCTTTTTGGCTTTTTTAAACTATTATATATTTGTATAGAAATAAGATAAGATACCTGCTATTTCAACTGAAATTATTAGACTTAAATATTCCAGGTGATCAAGTCAAAGACCCTGAGGTCTTGACACAGTTCAGTTTACCAAACAAGCAGATCAGATGACAAAGGAAACAGAAAGTTGAGTATCGCAACTACCTGCTCATTCTCCCAATATGTAAGTTGCCGCATGGAATACAAAACCAACATTCAACCATATCTATTCTCAATGTCGGAGCTTCCAAGCACCTAATGATGCGTAATACTTTTGTCGCACAATAATGTGATAGCTTGTCGAAGTGTGTCGTTGAGTAACCAGTTGTTTGTGTCCCGGATTATCGGATCTGTCGCACACGTCGCATGTGTCGGATAACGAGGAGAGAGGTGAATAGAAACATTCATACCATTATGTAGCCGCGACTATTGATGTATTCAAACCGAGTTAGTTATCAAATCAACTGAAAATCTATTGTGACAGAAATATTTAAGTGGGTGCTAGTAATAAGATGTTACCAGCAATACACTGTCGCTGTCGTCTAATGTTTTGTGAGACTGAACGCGTCAGGGGTCTTCTCCCTATCTCCGTCAATGAAGTTACGGATCCCGTCCGAAAGTATGCCGAAACTTCATAGTGAAAAAAACAAGTGTTGAACTTATTCAAATCGGATGGGTAAAAACAGTGGGCAAATCACATCGGGAGTAGATACAACTGTCAAATTGTGTTGTCATTCATTCTTAACAATCATCCGCCCGCAAGTGATACGGAGTAGGAAATGCCCGTAACGAAGGCCGAAACTGCGGAATTCGTGTTTAGGGAGTAGACCCCTGACTCATGGAACGTTCCAGTACCACAAAACGTTAAATGACAGCGTTTTATATCGCTAAAATATAACCCGACCGAGTGAAATTGCTCGTTAGTTTCGTATTACATGTAAGTTACTTTGAGTTGATTGAATTTGGTATCTTCTTCTTCTTCTTCTTCATCGTGTCGATGATTCCATTTATAGTTTTTAATTTAGATGTTGTGCTTCGACCAGAACTCAGCCACGTCGACAGCCCTAGCGCTAGCCTCGCACAGGTCCTTCATGGTGCAGTTGTTTGTGCACAGAGAGCAGGACAACAGATTGGGCATCGTTTGCGGTGTGGTTCCACGGTCACATTGTGGCCTTTGACGATGATTCCTCAAAGGCCACTCCCAGAGCCAATACTATCGGAATATCTCTCCAATTTGTTATTATTTGTTGTTGATTGAATTTTTTATTTAATTTTTTTATTTATCGATAGTCTCGCGTTTGACCACTATCTCGCCTGATGGTAAGCGATGATGTGGTCGACGGTGAAGCACGCTTACCTAGAAGTAACCTATTCACTCTTGACTTAAAGACCCCAAGGTTGTAGCTATCAGGAAACAAAGACGCTGGCAGGGAATTCCACTCCTTAGCTGTGCGTACAATGAAAGTATTCGCAAAACGCTTAGTACATATGGGTGGGATGTCCACCATGTACCGGTGGCGAATTGCCGTACGTCTAGTTGTCCGATGATGGAAAGGGCTAGGCGGAATCAAATTGTGCAGTTCCATCGCACACTCCCCGAAATGTAACCGATAAAAAACCGACAGACTGGCCACTTGGCGTCGATGTTCAAAGCTGGAGCTTTGAGGCGATCAGTGCATCGTTGCCGATAAGCCTCTTGGCTCGTTTGTCAATCGACTCAAGTGCATCAAGTTGATATTTGGCAGATCCATCCCAGAGGTGAGAGTAGTACTCCATGCAAGACCGAACTTGTGCTTTATACAATTTGAGCAGCTGTTCAGGTGCTGTTCAGGCGTGAAGTACCGTCTCACCTTTGCAAGGATCCCCAACTTTTTTGCAGCCAACTGAGCCTTTGCCTCAATGAATGGACCAAAATTGAGGGTCGATGTTAACGTAACACCAAGAATGTCGAGATGGTCCGTTATCGGCACGGTTACACCACGGGAATGATGTGATGGAGCCGGGTGGAATGGGCTCTTTTTTGCGGAAAAAAGACACGCATGGGTCTTAGCAGCATTGAAACTGACTAAATTGGCATCGCCCTATTCGGAGACTGCCTCCAAAGACAATCCAAAGATTGAATTGTCGCTAAGTAAGTTAGTAGAAGTTCTTTATTTACAAAATTTATAACTTCTCCAATCAAGAGTATGTACTTGATCTTCAGGTACTTGCATCTATTGCTAAGAAGGTATAGTACGTATAGTATCAAAACGCAGCTAAGTTTAGTTACCAGCTTGTTGTGCCTCTTCAACAACTCAGCCCACAAGTGCTAAGGTCTCTTTACCAAGTAAGCTACCGTTTTTTTTTCGTGTACGATTGCTTCGAAAATTAAAATTTTGTATTGAATTTTCTGTTTTCGAGTCAATAACAGAAATGATTTTGAGTGACCTTAGTTAAAGAATTTTAGCGATTTATTTAATGGGCACTCTGTATTACACTCTTATGTGGAGTATTTAGCTAGCCTAATTGATCCGATTACGGCCCATTCAATATTATGTGCTTACAAAATGTTCAGCGAAATACGTCGAGTTCGTTCGATTAGGTTTCAGTGCGTTTACAATAGTTATAGCTGTGAGATTAATACCGAGGCTTCAATATGCTTATGTTTTTTAAAAAAGTAGGTTTTTTTCCTATTTATCAAGCAGGAGGCAGAACAGAGCTAGGTAAATAGAAACAAACAGGAACTTTTTTCAGACCAACTAACTAAACAATACAACTGAGATAAGCCCTGTTACTAAGCCAGTAAGAACAGCGACCACTTATCGATGAAATTCCCGGGAATTGATGTGAGATTCACAGAACTGTTCTTGAGGAGATGACTGAGGGAGTTCTAATTCCAGACATGGACATATTTTGACTGAATGACGAAAATAAATAAATAAATAAGTCTCGTCTTACCTGCTGCTGGTTCTCGCGCTGGGTGACCAGGCGAGCCTCCACGCAATCTCGCGTCTCCAGAAAGGCGCGGCGCTGGGCCAGTTCACGGGGGTGGTGGGTCATGACGCCAGCCACGTTGCAGGCGATCAGCGTCGCCACAGAGCAGTACAGTTGCTGAGGACAAGTTGAACGTCAGCTGTCTTTGTCAATCAATCGAGGGCAAAACTACGATTACTATGATATTTATTAGTCAGAAGCTCGAAAGTCTGATTATCAAAGGGGTATCGTATATCCCCAAGTAACTGAAAGTGGGCTGTGGTGGTCAGAAAGGCAGTCACGTCTTGTAAAGGACTGGTATTTAGCTGTATCTGTTTAGACTGGAAACCGACTCCAACATACTAGTTCTGGGGAAGGGCTAGGCCAATGATTATAGTATCATGTTAAAAACTAGACTTGAGACCGTGGCTAAACGTGTCGGTACTTACGTATACGTCTGAGGTGCCATCGAGCATCAAATGGGCGCCGATGTCAACGACGGCGAGCGCCAGGCCCGCCACCGTGGCCTCGAGCAGGCGCACCGGCAGCGTGGCGTACGTGGCGTAGGTGAACAGCGCACACGCACCCGTGCTGATACTCAGGGAGCTGCACAACAAAACACAATTGGAATAAGGCTAAGAAACAGAAGTTTGAAGGTCAAACACTACATCGCAAACGCCGTGTATGTCTATCTGTACGCAGTAAACTCTAAAACTGCTGAACGGATTTTTATACGGTTTTCACCAATGGACGGAATGACTCACGAGGAAGGTTGTGTGTGTAAGCAGGGGCGGGTAGCTAGTAAGTTATATCAGAGGATGAATGGTTTTTGCAAGGCAGACGTGAGTGGAAACGCTGGTAAGGGCGCTCTTGAAAGTCATACACGGCCCTCAATGGTGTTGTTTCGGCGTGCGTGTATGACTAGATGTATGAACGTAAAAGGAGCAAAAATAATAAGTAAGTGCAGCAGAGGTAGCACGTGGCGTTGTTCTTAGCACATGGGAAAAGGCCACACTTTATTTAAGTTACATAGGTAAGACCAAAATTGCTATGCTTCGACCACTTTCTACTGTTCAGCAGAGGAAACTTACACAGTAAAGTCCACAGCAACACGCTTCTACACAATTAAATTGAGTTAAGGACGTAATATGTATGTACAGTTAATAGTAATGTGTTGTGTTTTTACGAGACGCGTCTAGACGCCAGCTGGTGTCGGTCGCACAGCTCCGGACGTCGTCCGTGTGTCGCGTCTGTTAACGTTCTAGTTGGAAACGTGGAGAAGTTACCATTGTTACAATGTAGACCACAGTCAACATCATGAAGATAAATAACAGCTGAAAAGATTGTATGGTAGGTGGGGTACAGTCGGCGAAGCGGGAACACCTTCCGGCTCTCAGGCGCGCCGCATTACCGCGAACGACCACTTTCCGGCGCTCGTAAACGTCCTCCCTACCCCCCTACCCCGATACCCTTCACCCGCTGCCATTAAAAATGAAACAATAACACCTTTAACGACTGGCAAATTTGCCCGAATATTGTCCGAATAATGCACTATCGGATAACACCTTGCCGTAAAAAAGCTCGCCGCCCGTAAAGCGGGCGATAAAACCGCGCACGACTCGCTTTGATCTAAACTGGGTGAAACACGTCTCTCACCACACTTGTAAACTTCGTTCGAAACGGATTTCTAAAGTTCCAGTAACATTTGAAACTGTTTTCAAAATCCAGTGTAAACAAATGGACCCTTGCTCTGCGGTTTGTTTGAGGGGAGCGGCGGTGGCGGCGACGGGTTGGACTGGTAAGTTCTAATTTCAATTTGACACAAGTTCCGAGGCGCCGGGCGCTGGTCGACTACTGGAGCCTCCAACACTCCACAACTCGTGTTTGCTCTATATTTTGTGACTTGTGAGTCTGCCGCCTTTCCCGTGGCATTGTTAAGCGCGGTTTGAATGCGGAGAGCAAACGTCGGGAGGGCATGTTGTAATGAACCCGTGGTAAACATTTACACTTGTTATACTCGCTATTTGCAAGGACGTTATATTTAATGTGTATTGTGTAATAACCTTCTCCGTCGACACACATGCACTGCCTGGGGCGTCTCTTCTCACGTTCTCTTCGCACATCTGGCTTAGCTCTCTGTTTCTCGGCTGGCTAATTTGCCTGCCAGTGTGGCACCGATCCACTTATGCCCGAAAAGTAGATGCAGCTTTATATGAGACTTGCAGAATAATAACTGACTGCTTAAAACACACTACACTCGCTGCACTTTACCCGCTAGAAGGAATGGGCTACTCCGGAGGTATAAAGAGAATTTGCCTGGCCCCTCCGAAAAGCACAAACACGAAACCGACAAAAGAGCAAGCAAGAAAGCGATTAAAGAGTCTGAACAGCTTCCATAATTCGAGTAAATTAATGAACGAAAATACTCCTAGCGATGCGTGCAAGAAATTGTGGGTCCTCAAATGGGTGTATTTCATTCAATTGACTATGTTAAGCCTGCAGAAAAGCTCCCAGCGGGCTGTAACTGCCATGGCCCATCTGGAAATCTCTAAAACGGCTACGAAGCCAGGTGGCCACTGTAGGCATAACCTAGTCAGATGGGGCTACTCCGATCAGCCACAGTGTGATTGCAGAACCACTCCACAGACGATGCCCCATCTACTGTCTTGCTCCTTATGCAAAAACACCTGCACCATACGAGAACTTTGCGAGGCCAGCGCTAAGGCCATCGGCGTGACTGAATACTGGTCGAAGAAAATCTACATAAGAGGGAATCAGCGATACGAAGAAGAACAATGCAGGTATGAAATTCGAAGGATTTAATGACTTCATTGTTAACGTTCTTGGTGATATAAGTAAACAGGAACGTCACGAGCACCACGTAGGCGATGGTAAGCAGGTAGACTTACCGCAAAACGGAGGTGCCTACTAGAGCCAGCTCGATGAGCAGGAAGGTCACGAGCACCACGTAGGCGATGGTAAGCAGGTAGACTTACCGTAAGACGGAGGTGCCTACGAGAGCCTGTTCGATGAGCAGGAAGGTCACGAGCCTCACGTAGGCGATGGTAAGCAGGTAGACGCAAGACGGAGGTGCCTACGAGGGCCAGCTCAATGAGCAGGAAGGTCACGAGCACCACGTAGGAGATGGTAAGCAGGTAGACTTACCGCAAGACAGAGGTGCCTACGAGGGCCAGCTCGATGAGCAGGAAGGTCACGAGCACCACGTAGGAGATGGTAAGCAGGTAGATTTCGTTCATGGCCGGGCGGCTCAGGCACAGCAGCAGGCCTGCAACAAAGTATGTATCAGTAGCCATCCAATTACCTAATGTATTACAGGAAAGAGAAAGAATATTATTTTTTCTAACTAACCACAACCCTTTTACTTCTTCATGGATTCAGATAATACCCTTAGATCTAGCACCAATTCAAACGTGTCATGATCAGTTCGTTAGGTGGTAAAAATACAGTAACATATTGTTTTATTATCGAACTGATCAACAATGTGTGCCCGATAGGTACAGCGACAATCTCCTTCTTCTCCGTGTGAGGAAGTGGTTACCATTGGTTTCAGAGTTAAAAAAATCTGAAAATATTTCAGACTTTCAGCGACAATGTATCTCATATTCACACCATAGTTTCAGGCTTATACATGTTTGGGTAGTAGCTATCAAACCACGATCAGTGTGCTCTGTCCGAGGAGGTGAGGATAATACAGCACTGAGCCGAACGAGATAATACACGGGTACATACCGGTCACACAGTAACACAATCTAAGTAGACTTGCTTCAAATCACTGTTATTGACACCTATTATGTGTATTAATGTGGATGTCTTGCGCATGTTCAAGATTCACTTGTGTTATAAGTCAATCTTCCTTTGCCTTTACATACGCCATTGCCGATTTATTAAGTGGACTCCCCACTTACGGTGGATACGGTTTAATACCCTTATCTTAAAAGCGTATTATCCCTTTATAAATAAACTAGCTTCTGCCAGCGGGTTCGCCCGCGTGAAAGTCGAAAATTATCCCGAGGGAACATATTCGCGGGAAAAAAAGTATCCTATGTGCTATTCCTGACTATAACTTATTTCTGTGCCACATATCATTCAGATCCGTCCAGCCGTTTGAGCGTGAAGTAGTAACAAACATACAAACACACTCACAAACTTTCGCCTTTACAATATTAGTGTGATTATAGTAAGATTATGATTTTAATAGATTTACTTGTTTCCCAGTTTTTTTTATTTATTATTATCATGCACAATGTGGTTCTGGCAGTCAAAATTCAGGATATGGTCCAGTAGTGTGCCAAGTCTTGTCAAAATCCTTTCAGTCTTAGAGGCATGATCAGTTAACAAACAGCCAGACTTGAAAATTTACATTTCATTAGATAGTAGAACAGGATTGAAAACTTAAATAAAACTACAATAAGAATGTTGTATGACTCACATGCGTACACAAGAGCAGTAATGCCGAGGACGATGCTGTTGACGATATAGGCCACGCGCTCCTTCTCGTAGAAGACCTGCGACGCGGTGATGGCAGCTATCTCCTCGTGGATGCGCGAGGTCGTCACGTTCACGTAGCGATTGGGGTCATGGTATCGGCTGCGGACAGGCACCAGGTCAGCATAGTGGCACAGGATCTGCCTCCAACGGTCTAGTCTGTCGCGCATACTTAGCTTGCCAACTCTTGCAACTAAACTTTATAACAGTTATACCCAACTGATAGAGATGAAATTTTGCCAAACACTTTTTTCGATGACAATATAGTACCTATGTTAAAAATCAAGAATATTTTTTTTTAATTAAAAAAAAATATTATGCATAAATATTTATTTATGAATAAAGATTTTTTTATATTTTTTTTATATATTTTTTTCTCTACGTCTGTGTGTATGTAATCAAAGCAGTTACATTTGACCAGACGTTCGATTGGGCCGACATTTTGCACACACGTTCGTGTCTCGTGAGAATACATTTATTTTAATATAAAAGCTTGTTTCATTTGAGAATCATAAACTCTAGCTGTAGATTACTTTGAATAAAAGCTGATGCAACACCAAAAGCCTTTCAATGTATGTACAGCCTTTAACTTAGCGGCATGTCCTTACTTTACACGTACGAGTATATCTAAGATGAGTAAGCAACAGGTTAGCGAGCGATTCACGAAAGCTTCAACTAATGCTAATCGTTCCAGTGTTATTCTTAGGTACTTGCGTTTGTGTTCTATTGAGAGTGAGTGTCCACTGTCCATCCACTTGTGAACATCGCCGAGTACTTACCAGATCAGTTTAAGATAAGTTCTACTTTTGTTTAACTCAAACAGTTCAGTTCAGTGTTAAAGTAACTTAAGGCCACTGATATAAATCTGAATGGATGACGCGAAGCACATACAATGATCGTAATTTGAGCTTTTCATTTAGCATTATCGGCAAAGGAAATTCACCAAAATATAGGAAAATGCCAAATTATGCAATATTGAGCAGAAATGTTTTCTTTCATTGGTAAGTAAATTTGTTTTTAAATTGTGTGTAAAAAAGTGGCACGCTCACTGATGAAGGGACTTGCGTTATCTAGTTAGATTTATATCTTTGGTGAAGACTTATTATACAAAACAAAATGTTTCCACCATGCGTGGAGTTTCTAAGACATCCAAGTGGTAGAGGTTTGACCATCTTATTATTTTACAAATCTTCAGTTTGAATATATCTGATCTTCTGTTTGCCGTGGCTGAATTCTGGTCAAAACTTATATAACTGTGCAATCACCGATACAACGTAGAAGAATATATATCTGATGCCCTTTCCCACTATCACCATCGTCTAGTTAGTTAATGTCTAATGAAAGCTACCATTCTTGTTTCTCCACCCAGCTCTCAGAGGGTAAGTTGTAAGCTTCGATATCTATATTAACACTTATCTGTGTCTATAAGTTCACTACGGTGACTGTCAATGTTTTTTAAATCTGTTGCTAAGCAAATTCAAATTCAAAACTTTATTGCTCAACACAGTGCAAGCTGATAGTATTGTCTAAGCATACCTTATGGTTAATGAAATATCGTTTTGTAATAAATGCCTCGAACTTACTGTTTACCTACGCATTATATTAAGATGTTGTTTTGCGTTAGTGAAAACGGGCATGTGCGTAACAGAAACCAAATAAAACGGAATTCCAAAAAAAAACATCCTCCGTAGGGGAAGCCGGCTCTAGAACTTAATGTAGAATAAATTTAGGAAAAGCGAAAATTTAATCATCCTAGGGTAATATAGGAATACCTCACCCCAGGATACTTGCCACTTGGACGTGAACTGCAGTGGCCTATGCGGCAAGCACTCAATCAATTGCGTACCCAGGTAGGCCACTGCAAACACATTATTGCAAAATTGGGTTTTATAGACCCGTTCCATCGACTTGAAATGAAAATGAAGAATTACGCTAAGATGATATTTTTTTTTTATTTTTCCTAAATTATCCTACATTTAGTGTTGAAACCAGTTGTCCCCCCAGAAACGTAAGTAATGATAGATGACTAAACCCATCATAACAAGGCAGAGATCGATGACGTACTTGAAGTTGTCGATCGTGTTGTTGAAGGCGTTGTTGCTGAGCAGGTTCTGCGCGATGAGTAGCGTGCGCACTTGCACGACCATGAGGCCCACGGCCACCGCCAGCAACAGGCCTAGAAGGTGGGTCATGTTCGTCTGGTTCATGCGGAGGAAATAGCGTTGGTATAGCATCTCCACCTGTGGACAAGCGAAGGATCATAAGAAAAAAGTTAGTTTATTTTATTTTTATAAACGACTAGCTGTTCCCCGCGGCTTCGCTCCCGTGGGCCACCCCACAGGACCCGTTTTCGGGATTACAAAATAGTCTATGTTACTCAGGAATAACGTAGCTTTCTATTGGTGAAAGAATTTTTTAAATCGGTCCAGTAGTTTCGGAGCCTATTCGGTACAAACAAACAAACAAACAAACAAAAAAATCTTTCCTCTTTATAATATTAGTATAGATATGCTCACGTTCTCGCTTGATAGTAAGCGATAATGTGGTAAGAGCTCGGATAGAAGGGCTAAAAAGATGTATTTGAAAGTTTCAAGATATAAAATACCCAGTCGCGTTTGATATTAGGAGGAATACAACAAACGAAAGAAAATCAGTTATTCTGTGTCCTACATTTTCTCGAATTATGCGAACGTAAATGTTGGTTTAGAACAGCTGTATTTTTTTCTTATTTCTGAATTGACCTCTTAAAAGTTGTTCAAATTCAAGAATACTTTCAACCTTTGCCAATGAATAAAGAATCATTCCGTAGAATGTGGTATAAGCCCGCAGAAAGATAAGAAATGTTCAAAGTTTTAATTTATTTCGTATTTAGTTTTAATTTATTCCAATAAAATTACTATTTAAATATTTTACAATCCAGTGTCAGAGCGATCCAATGGTGACTAAAATCTTTGTGTTCTGTTATGTGTATCAAAGCTTTCCTAGACGCTAGCATCTACACAGCCCGTACGAGGCCGCGAAATATGCGCGCATAAGTGCGCGGGATGATGCTGGGATTACCCGCCAGGTGATATCAAACGATATGCTAGAGTCAGCTAGAGCATAAAGAGACGTGTTCTCACGGTTAAGATGTTATAATGCTACTAAAATACCATGCAAGAATATCCCAAAACACTAAAACACAAAACACTAAGCCCAAACACAAAAAAGCCAGCAACAAACTCATTATGTCTTTGTTACTGGATTTTTAGTGTATTCGGTTTCATCCATATGTATCTAGATTCCAGCGGCTATTGGGTAGGCAGTGGTATTGTACACAGGAAGCAGGAAGAGAAAGACTGAGGAACATGTCTGATCTGGGGAACAAAAATTCAAAAACATTTGCCATCCACAAACCGCTACTAAGCCCGCGTGGTTTCCTATGGCCCATTTCTTCTTGTACACAGAAACCTGTGCTGTGTTCCAGCTGTGGGCAAGCTATACGCTGATTATGCTATGATATTCCTTCGACTAAGAACACTGGTATACAATTCTTGTATCCGCTGTTTTTATCTTCCTTTCCCCATATCTAGCTACAAATTTTACGAGGAGGTAATGAAGCGTATGTTATTCAGGAGAGGCTGCAAGGGGGGACTCGCGAAGTTCATTACATCCCCGCTGTTTATTTATAATTACCGCCCGAAAACAAATGACTTTCAAATTGTCTGTGACGTCATCGTCATGAAAGCCCCGCTTCAATTTTTGTACGTTTTTATAATGTGTGGCGAGGGGTAAGCCAGCCGATATAGTACTGATGAGGTGCGCGGTGTCTTCAGATTTCAAGTCTGAAAATATAGCTACAGTGAGATTAGCTATTTCCAGTTTATAATCTAGATAAGATAATGCTATTGAGATATCAATTAAATAATTTGTTTTTTAATCAGATGACATCACATCTTTAGTCTATAAGTCATATTCAGACTATAATAAGTTTAACGATTATAATAAGTAACTACCCTCCGAATCGAATAAGATATACTAGTTATCATAACTTCTCCGAACATTGTTCGGAGAAAAATGTTTGTTCCAATTACCTACATAAATCATTAACATACGTGAATTTGGAGATCACCGCTTGTGTTAGGTGATTCCGCTCTTAAAATTATACATAGTACGCAAAACAAAAAACAAACCGAAAACAGAATAATAAAATAAAATACAAAAAGGAGTGCGCTTGTGCGATTTATGCGAGGGTTTTGAGTGTGCGTGTATGCCTGCATGAGTGTGTATAATAATGTGAGTGTACATTGTGTATGAGTTAAATTTGTTTATCTGCATATAGATATAAGTTTAGGTTTCAGTTAAGTTTAGGTATAGGTTTAGGTTAGCCCTGTGACAATGTCTTAGGATCGGAGGGAACCAGGAATAGCTTCCTCCACTAAGGATTTCGTTACTGCGGACCTATTAATTACTGGTAAATAAGTAGAGTAAACAAGGAAAATAAGATAAGTATTAAACCAACTCAAATTAAAATGATGAAGTTAGACGACTACAATACGACCTTGATATTAAAGAGGTATTCTTTCAAAGTTTTGTTTAGACATTACAGCCATTGGTGAAGGACGTCGGTGAAGGAAAACTTTGTCAGTATTCCTGGAGTTATAAATTAATATACTTAAGTCTGAAATCGCCATCCCGTATTGCGCAAGCGAAGTGATTGCTGCTCGTGCCTTCTCTGCATGAGACGGAGCCTTTACCCTGAAGTGGGACAGCTGCAGGCTAGTATTATAATTAGTTTTCAATGTTATCACTTTGCATCTTGAGGTTTACCAGAATTCGTTACTGCTTCATCGGAACAGAGTAGCAAATATACCGGTACCTTCAATCTATTTCTCGGCATCATTAGGGTCTGCCCGGTGCAGAGGCTCTTATTAGTGGTGCTGTACAGTGGTGAACCCGACGCGCCCAATTAGAGTAAATGCTACAGCATGTGCACACTGTGATGACAGGTTACAAGAGAGAAACTATTCCTCTGCTTGAATACAAAGAGTATAGCAAACGTTGCCCCACACTAGGAATTTCTTCCTGAATCGAGGGTGCGTTTACAAACATATAAACTTACATACACAACACTCAGAGCCGGAACAACTATTTGTAGGTCATACAAATATGTATTCCGTGCGGGAATCGAACCCGCGACACGCAGCAAATTGAACAATGAGTCAGATTTACTTTTCAGTTTACAAAACAATCTTTACTACAGAATAACTCGAGGAAATAAACCAAGTTTAGATCCCTTTCTTTCAAATTAATTTCCTTTAAAGGAATAAGAACCGAACTAAATGCTTTCTGTTCCTGATTTCCACGGCCGACTGGCTGGAAACTAGTTCCGTGCGGCGCGACGTGCGGCGAAAGCATACATTATATAGAATACATTTATAATTAATTCTGCTTTTAGTTCGTTAAAGATTTGCCAAGTTTACTATGACGGGCAAAAATATGACTGGAGGGTAATGGAAAGATCTGTGTAGCAAATAAATCATGTGAGAACTTCATAAGATAAAGCTGCTGCTATTTTTGTCATTTCAATAAGGAAAAAGATAACCTTGAAGATGGAACAAGAGAGGCTGTAAAAAGAAAATAAAGTCGTTTTAATGCGCCGAAACATAACAGGGAGAATCCTGGCCGCCATTTAACACAATGTCAAATCCACTGGAGCGATAAATTCACAAAAATATATATTCCAAGTGGTTATAAAAATGTGTCCTTATTGGCAGAAGGGCGATATCGCATTTATAAAAATGCGGGGCGCGGGGGACACGACCCGACAAAGGCTGACAATGGACCGTGAGGGGCTTCAACTAACAAATAATTCCAAGCTTAGCCGACCCTCAGTTACCTACGAGTATTACCATTTTGATGAACATTTTTTTTATTTTTTATTTGCTCTTGACTCTAGTCTAGGTCAGAGGTGACTGAGACAGAGTCGACGATGGAGTGAGCTTACCCAGAGGAAGCCTGTTCACTCTAACTTTGAAGAGATTTTCTGATAAATAATTGGCGTCCGGGTGCTTTCATGGGTATGCTACTCCTGTGGGACGACTAGCCACTCAGATACGCAACGTATGATACAACTTTGTGTTTGTGTGGATTAGTTTCGTATTGATAAATGATAAATTATTTATTTCTGTAAGGTATTGATAAATGATAAATTATTTATTTCTGTAAGTAGGTATAAACAAACACTTCTACACGTTTTTTTTTAAACTAGATGAGATCGGCATTTCCTATCTGACTACTCTAAGAAGAATGGCCGAAACAAACTCAGAGGTCACAGTCTCTTTTAAAGTCTAGATATAATCTTGCTCAGATCGTGTGAAGACAATGTAGAATGGTGTCTGAAATGGTCTTTTGAGGAAAGAATCAGACAGATTGAGTGGGCTTCTCCAGTCAGTGCACGCATTTGTCAGTAACCGTGAAGGTCACATGGAGGAAACAAGTCGACACAAAAGGAGAAGTAATTAACCTGAAATACAGAGGTATTTTCTGGCTACTTGGCAGAAACTTTAAACTGGCGATAGACAACAAACTTCTAATACACAATACCATACTAAAGCCAATCTCACTAATATTAAATAGCGAAAGTTTGTGAGTGTGTTTGTATGTTTGTTACTTCTTCACGCTTAAACGTCTGGACGGTTCTGGATGAAATTTGGAACTGAGATAGATTATAGTCTAGAATAGCATATAGACTAGTTTTTATCCCGGGAATATGTTCCCTCGGGATAACTTTCGATTTTCACAAGAAAGAAGCTGAAGCAGCTGAAGAAGCTGAAGCAGAAGCTAGTCTGGACATAATTGACATCTAGCTTTGGGGATCGGCCAGTGCCTCCAATATAATGAAAGTGCAACGGGCACAAAATTATATATTAAAACAAATATCCAACGCACAATGCTTTATCATGACAACAGAAATCCATGAAATCCTCAATATTCCCATGGTCAATGAGGAGATAAATACACATGGCGACAATAACAAATCCCGACTGCTAAAGCATTCGAACAAGTTCGCAGGACAGCTTACAATCCCAGAAAGCATCTACTGATTAAAAAAGCGGCGAAAAGTCAGACAGAAGAGTGACTCTGTAAAGATAGAGCAGACTTCACTGGGAGTAACATACCATCCGGACCGTCTGTCTTTCAGACTTTGAGCAGATGTCAAAGTCTGAAAGTCTGATCGCAAGATTAAACTGAAGAAAAAGAAGACAATCAGAGTTGCTAATAGCAACGAAGGACCGAAGTCTTCTCGACTGACGATACGATGCCTGCCTACTTAAGTACCTATCAACGTTCAGCCTTTGTCCTCTTTGCTGTCGTGCTGTTGGCTGGCTAATCTTGGCTTGAGCCTAATTGACAGATGAAATTGTTTTCAATAGCTATTTTAGAAATCATGTAGTCTTTTTCGACAGGCTTTATTAATAATTCAATTCAAATTCAATCAGACCAAGATCCATACTGACAGCCTTTATATATTATATTAGTAGTATATTATATTTAGTTGGCTACCTACTTTGTGGTCGGCGCAAAAAAATATTCTGCTTCTCAAATGGTCTTCCTAGCCATAACACACAATCTATCCATCGTTTGTTTCATTCATACCATAAAAACACACATTCAAAAAATAAAACGAAGTGAAAATCTTCCTGCCGACATCCCTCATTTCTTCGCTTGGTTACCGATTTTCTCCTTCTATATCATGAAAACCGATGTGCGTGAAACGCGTTCAAGAGGTATAGTTAAGTTGGTAATACCAAAATGATAGAAGAGCTTTCTCAGGCTACTATGAAAGGTTGAATATCGACTTAGACAGTCATTAATGTAGGTTATATTTCCTCGATGTCTATTAAAACTGAGCCGAAGAACATAAGCTCATAAGCTTTGTTCTTCACACGCTATGAGTCTGCGTTCTTCCTACAATCTTCTCCTATTCTGTGTGTATATGTCCTCATACTACTGATTTTGTTCATTGTTCCTTTCATATTCAGTCTATACTTTTGGGCCCCCAGCCGGTATGCGTTCAAGTGGAATTCGCGGTTTTATTTTCAGCGGGGGAAGGGTCATGTCGATAACTTATTTTCATTAAATAAAGATATGTATTATATTAAATATGTATGTCTACTTTAAGCAACTTATCATTTAAATTTTTGCTATGTTTTTCACTTACGACGTTTTAAACAATGCACGTGCCATGTTGTCTCTCACCCTTGGTTGACTGGCAGAAAATGCCTAAGGCATTAAGTCCGTCATGATAAATATGTGCATAAAGTTATATTATATTTAAAAAAAACAAACAACAACAATTTCGGTTAAATGTTTTTTATTCCATTTTATAAGCTAAATCCAATCAAAGCAATTCCCATAGCTAGTGGCAGCATGTTACCCCAGTTCCGTTACCCCACAGCGCATGTTACCCCCGGAGGGTAAGCTGCTCGCTAACTAGTTGTAACTAGTTATGTTGTATCTCGTTATAGTTATTAACAAGTTTCGGATAACCCTCGGCGGTGGACCGATTTTGGCTTGTGTATCATAATATTATATTCTTTGTAATCAGATTGGACACCGTACTTATTTTAGGAACTTTTATACGTAGGTAAGTAGAGAATCTGTTTATCTCTTCAGCTTTTTAGGGTTCCGAAGTCAACAAGGAACCCTTATAGTTTCGCTCTGTCCGTCTGTCCATCCGCATCTTACCTTCGAGAATCTAAGTACTAGAAAGCTATTATTAGGCAAGGATATACATATTAATAATTCCGTCAAAGTGGTAAAATAAAATCATGAAAATATTTTTTTTGGGGTACCTCCTATAGACGTAAAGTGGGATGTTTTTTTTTTTTTCTCATCTATCTCATGTGGGGTATCGTTGGATAGGCAATTCAAAAATATTATGGGTTTGTTTAAAGCATTTTTCAATTCAGAGATCCATTTGCGTAAAATTAAGCTTTAAATTGCAAAATTTATGTTAGAGTCTTACCCCCCCCCCTGCCAGCGAAATGGTTACTCTAGGCTATGTGAAAAAATTCACGGCAGTAGTAAATATAACGAAATTAAAAGAAAAATTTGTACAAATGCCATTGAAAAATTACTTAAATAACGTTGTCAGCTGTGTAAAACAGAGTAAATATATGCTTATGAACCATGTAAAAATATACAAAAATAAAATCAAAACAGGCTTTACAAGCTTACGAGTAATAGTCGACCAACTTATAAAATGTACTTGGCACTGCAAAATTTTGTACAAATGCCATTGAAAAATTACTTAAATAACGTTGTTAGCTGTGTAAAACAGATAGTAAATATATGCTTATGAACCATGTAAAAATATACAAAAATAAAATCATAACATCCTTAATAATAATGATTTCTAAATTAATAATGTTTAAGCTCGAATAACGCATTGGACTGGCCGGAGTCGTTGGCCGTACCGGTCCGTTGTCCATACGCCGCATGCGCGCGGGGTAGTCTATTTTGTGTTAGTGCAGAAGTATTTTCGACATTTTGTAATCTAATGTCAAATTAGATTCGATTACCAAGCAAATTACTTATTTTCTTTAGTCGACATCCGTCTATAAAGTCAATATTCGACCTGACTACATCACTAATTGAGTAGCGTAAAACTTTCACAAACGAAATAGTGTATGCCGCTGATTAGAGGTGAATACATAAGAAATTTTTAAAATTCCGTATGAGAAATATTCAAGGAGCGTGCGCGCAAGGGTCCAGGAACGAACCATGCCATTCCCCGTGGCTCAAACGCGCGCTCATATCGGCTCCTTTTGCAATTCGCACCCGCGGTGTTACTCAAATAGATAATATTTTTCTAACTTCAGTTGCGAATTTGGATTTTATAACTCCTTCTTCAGTTACCGGTTTGTTTTTCTTTAGTTTAAGTCAAGAGTAGATTAAGAGATAGTACACCGTAGACCACATCATCGCTTCAGGCTAGATAGTGGTCAAACGCGAGCACACAGATTAAAAAAAAAACACCATCCTATGTGGGCCCATTTTTAGACGTTGTGTGCCGCTGAAACCGTTTTAATGTTCATGTAACAACAACAAAACCCTCTTCTTAGTCCGCATTATTATCCAACTTCGGAACCCTATTACTGCGCGTGGCCGGCCACACTCTTGGCCGGTTTTTACTTTATGATTTATCAATAGATACTTTTTTGGGGGCACGCTAGCATATGCTAATATCATTAAGTAGGTACTTGTGGTTAAAACATAATATGTTTTTAATTCCTCTAAACATTTAGGTAGATATCTATTTCAATTTCAGTACAGTAATGACGTCACCTAATTAATGAGAAGCTATAACGGAAGTACAAATGAACATTCCTCCGATGCAACTTCAAAAGAGCAATATGCGAAAATCTCTGTTCAGCCTAATAGGTCTCTGGCCAGCCATCATGATATCTGCACGCTACTGCACCTCTTTAGTACCAGGACACCAGCAATATTCCGCGGTACACTTACAATCAGGCCAGGCGAGAGAGTACGTCCCCATTCATAATTGTGTTACTCGCCTCAATAATTGCATCCCGTGTTGAAGCCTCCAATATACGAGTATCCCCCAGCTTTATAACATTACCATGTCAATTGAAAATATCAGACGAATACACTCTGTTGTGGAAATCAACGGACAATTGAACCAAAACACTCCGTTAACAATTACTGCTGAGCTCGCTTACTAACCGACGACTCATTAAATGTATTTAAATTAAAATAAAATAAATATTATTCAACTATTGAACTAACAAACAACTAATCTGCCTAGCGTTTTCCCAAATATATTGTAAAACAACATACGAGTATATGCTTTCTTAGTTTATCTTGGACATCTCGCTCGCTGATAACGGTGAAGGGAAACATCGTGAGCAAACCTGGAATTAAAGTTAGCATGAATTTCTGCATATCGTTCAACGAATAACTAAGTTGGGGTTAACTTCCAGTATTACCAGACACGAGTACTGTCTATCTGACCTCCAAAACCCAGTAACTGCGTAACACGATACCCCTTGGCAGGACTGGTCTCCAATTTTCTGGTTTCTAACTATCTTTAATAACTGTCAAATATCTACAAATGAGCCAGATGCCGAGGCACGAAGGTGATGAAAGACGATGTAAAGATGGTCACCCGCAGGCTTATTACGTATCTATTGCAAGAGCAAAACGATAGCGATCAAATGCTTTAATAATAAAAGTTGGCATTACCTGCACTGTAGGTATGGTAGGCCCTACACAATCGTTTGCTAATTGCTCCCTGTTTGTCAAATGCACTTATTTAAAAAAAAAACACAAACAACTCTAAAACTTTTGTATTGAAGAGCAATTATTGCGCAAAAATCGCTATCGTTTTGCTCTAGCAAAAGATACGTAATAAGCCTGCCGATGTACAGTGATCCACGGATCGATCTTGGCAATCGTTGCTTAACCTTGAAGATCGACCCATGCGGTTGTTATTATTTAGCCACTAGCTAATGAACCAACGACCAATAAAATACATTACTATTAGAGCGTGAACGTACTATGTAATTACGAACGACTATTATTCACTCAGTTTAATTCCCGCTCAGATATATTATTTCAATGGATCTTCTCCCAGCTTTGAGCAGCTAGCCTTGTCATGTAAAAGTGTTCAGTGTATCGCTGAAAGGTCTGGACACTCGAGACACTCGGCCAGCGTGCAGCGCAGAGGTGCTTACGTATTATTTTCTCTCAGTAAACGTGAGATGAGTACAGCGCAGCGCTTGCATTTCTATTTCATAAGCTTCTTTGAAGTGAAAGACGGAACTTTATACCTGAACCATAACCGGATCAATTGCGTTTTCTTTATTTTAGAAAATGGGAAATATCTTGTGTTTATTTATTATCGAGATAGGAATATAAACAGTTTGGCAGACACAGGCTCGTTCTCTCTCAATGCTGAGATAATGTTAGCGACAACAGCCCACAGTCTAGCGTAGCTTCTTCTGATTGATGTATTTAGGACATTTTGGGGAAAACCTACACAACAAACCTCATAACAGAAACAATTGTTTGAATACCGATTTAGGCAAAATTGCAGAATATCTTATTATGAAATGAAATATCAATAAACTGCAAGCAAAGGCCCTTTGTCCCTATTCGCTTTGTTTGATCTGTCTCCTGCTTGTTAGGGAGGGAAGCAATTATGTTTTTTTTCCTACTCCTCCGTTATTCTTTTCTGATTAATTTCGTTGTGGGAGCCAAGACGTTAGTTAGTTAAATTCATTCGCCGGGACTTCGTCGAGCTTCATTGCCTCGGCGCTTGATTCTGGCTTTAAGGAGCTGCAGTGGTTTGGGAATAATAGTGTGGTGGAAATGTCACAATTAAAAAACTTTTTTACTAACAAGTAAAATTTCAAAATTTAGAAAACCCCCGGCACATTTTCATTTCATGCTATATTATTTATCTAGTACATAGTAGATACGCTTCGATCGGCAATCCAATTAACACGTAATTATGACACGATATTTTGTGTAAACACCCCGATTCAAACTGTGAAAAGCCCATAACTTTTGAACGGCTGAACCGATTTTATTCAAACATAGCTAAGAACACTCTCGACAAAATCACCTTTCAAAGAAAAATACTAAATCAAAATCGGTTCACCCGTTTGGACGCTACGATGCCACAGACAGACACACATATACACAGAACACAGCAACACACATCCAAGTTATAACACCCCTCTTTTTCCGTCGGGGGTTAAAAATAAACCGACTTCTAAAGCAAAAAACTAAAAAGTGCAAAAATAACTTTCGTTTCGCAAGTCGGTGTTGAAAAACAATAAATACAAGAGGTACCAAAGACACAAACTTCCTTAGTGTTTTGCTTTAGAAGTCGGATTACTTTTAGTATAAAAGTTTTATTTCTCTCTTTTTACTTTTATTACACTATCACTAAAAAGTGAGCAAGTACTTACAATATTGACAAAATACCGATAATATGTAAAGGAGACGGGCATTTCTGGGCCCAGCAGTTAACTAGATGAAATATGTATTAAAAAATCCGTTATATTTTTCTAAAGGAAATCCCAAAATATAGTACCATGTTTCTATCTAGGAAGCGAGAAAAGTTAAATTAAGTTATGAAACTAAATAATCGATTTAAAAATCGGTAAAATCTCAGACTAATGTATGAAAATCGAGTGACAAGTGCTTATCGATCGTTTAGTGGAAACGATTCATAGTGAATCGAGTTCCGTTAATTTTTATTCAGTTCGCAATACTACTGGTCACTGACTGCTGACAGACAGTTGACAGGCAGAAAAAAATAAACTGGCACTCGTTCGTTTTCTTTCGTTCTGAGTGCGCACATATTTTCCATGTTTCATTGTAAAACCACACCACCTCGGCTTTGCATACTTTAAAGGACTATTCGACGGATCTTACTATTTTGAATTACCTGGCTCTCTATTTTGGACAACGGATTACGCCTATCGATCGCATATTGACGACATGGATCGCTGTGTGAATTGTACCATTGCATCTGGTCGCAATAACTCTATTGGCAGAAGAGTCTTGGACAGTCTTGGACGATGAGGCGATTTTATCAATTATTCGTCAGTGGCGTGCATCTCAGCCTGTAAGTACCTATTCAAATCGCATTTTTAGCCTTTCAAGCGAACAAAACCAGACTTATGATGTACCTACTATTTACGGTCTCTGGCGTCATGTATGTCGGCTTTCTTTTTGGTGGATAGCATAATAATAAGAAAGACTTAATGACACAATAAGACCGATTCGGTCCCAGGCTTTGGTGCTTTGAGGTATTGACAGTTATTTGGACTATTTCGGTCTCGGCCGAGACGTAGCGATTTGATTGAATATGATTTAAATAGTTCACTTATTTCAGGTTACCAGTGAGAACTATGTATGCCAAGCATGTTGGAACATGGCCCAAGACGTGGTTCTTGGGAGATGTCCGATTGAAGCATCACACCAAGTTGGTCATCCCAGAGGCAAGAGAGTAAGAGAAAAGAGGCAAGAGGCAACCTTCTTCGACAGCTAACGGCTTCAAATACTTCTTGGTTATTGCGGGGACGTATACAATCCCGCCATATAAGTCGCAAAACATATTTTGCTTACGTTTTAGTTGACAGCTGTCGAAGATTCAATATTAGGTTATTATTGTATTTGTATTGTAGGTAGGACTGTAGGCTGCTGTGCCCATGTAATGTAAATAATATGGTATCTCAGTTGGGTAAGATACCAAAAAAATATCGTACCTCCTGCACAATTCTTAGATACTATTCTAATAATTATTGAAGATGAATAATAAATATTTAAAACGTAATTATATTGGTGTTTTATTTTACTTCCTCTTCTCAATCTGACCTCCTGCCTACCTGACCTCCACAACCCAGTGCCTGGGTAACCCGATACCCCTTGGCAAGACTGGTGTCAGATTTCAGGCTTCTAGCTACACGTAAAGACTGTCAAAGACCTTCAAATGACAGCCGGGACCAACGGCTTAACGTGCTTTACGATGCTCGGAGGAATATTGTTATGTTGAAATGGTCACCAATCCACGGACCAACCTCGTCAAGTGTTGCTTAACCTTGAAGATCGACCCGTGTGGCTGTTATTATTTAGCCAAGAGCTCCTTATACTTCATCTTCTCCTTTTTTTATTTAAAAGGTACCCGCTGCTTCTAAGTGCAGGATATTGGATGTGGAGACTTGTCTTGGACTGTAGTGACTGTCCGGCCATGCCAAACGTGTCAGATCTTCGACACGTCACACATGGAGATTTTCTACTTGCAATCCATGCATAAAACCATTACACAACTGAAGCCATTCAAAAATATTTCGCAAATAACATAAAAATCTACAATGTTGTATTGTAACCTCACTTTTACAAAACTTCATATAACTTGATTCCTGGATAGCCAAATTTCACCAAATTTTCAGCGAGGCCTTGTTAATATATCCTCTTACAAATAAGGCTACTTTGATTGAGTTAACACCTGGGCCCAGAATACTATGGAGTCTTGCCCTTCTCCTTTACACATTCGTGCTGTTTGTCGCTAAGGAGTTCGGTTGTATGGACCATATCTTGAAAACTGTTGAATCAATTTTGATGAAACTTGCTCTGTTCCCTAAGTTGAAAGATAAGTAATCCAACAAAAAAGAATGATCACGATCAAATATACATATATATACTTTTGAAATTTGGCACACTTGTTTAGAAAGCCCATACAGAGTAACATATATGAATATTGTGCAATTCCAATAATATTCCATACTTAGGTGTCGAATTGATTACCTCCGTTTTTTTAAGTCGGAAAACAAACTACAAGCAACAAATAAACTCAATTCAAATGACTATCGAACAAGAATGTATCAAACTTTCTGTTTGGACTAAATACTGCGATAGGATATCGTATCAAGTCTTTCATCAGTAGTGCTACAGCTAGTTAGCTGATCTCGCCGTTATAAGTTATCTGCTAGCTTGTTGGCGACGCGCGACGCGGTGAGCCGAGCTCACCTCTTCTTCTTCCAAATACTTCCAATACGCGGCAAACTTGCAGAGACTTCCAAACACTTCCAAACACTTCCGACACGCGGCAAACTTGCAGAGACTTCCAAACACTTCCGACACGCGGCAAACTTGCAGAGACTTCCAAACACTTCCGACACACGGCAAACTTGCAGAGACTTCCAAACACTTCCGACACGCGGGAAACTTGCAGAGACTTCCTAACACTTCCGACACGCGGCAAACTAGCAGAGACTTCCCTATGTTTGGAGTTTTCTTCTATCGTCAATATTGATTTCAAATTGCCTGTCTTTCTTTTCATGCTTCTCACTTCCATCATTGGGTACATACGAAACAAATTAAATACAAGCGGCATTTGAGGAGCGTGCGGGTGATTCGAACAAACAAATTGTTTGATGGGTTCGCGAACAAAATGCGAGTCATTTTGGGGATCGCTTCGGTTGCCGTGTGTAAATATGGAAATATCAGATTCCGTTGAGTTGTAATTAAACAAAAATATAACATTTCGCTTGGGATTACGAAAGGGCCATTTATTTATAAATTGGCAGTACAGTCCAGCTACCTGAGGCAAAGTTGCATATGCGATGAGGCATTTTAGGATACTTAGGTTAAGATGGCCTTTAACGCTTTGAAGGCTCTTCGTATTCAAAACTTTAGAAAGATATTTCGATAAGTATCCTTGTGAAGTTGGCATGTAGGAGAAAAAAACCTGTAATTGCCAGCAGGGGGCGCCGCCATCGAACCGTCATTAAAAGTTGGCGCAACTCAAACATAATGAGCGCGAAGTTGGCGCCACTTGCGAGTTGCCGAGTGGCGGGATTCAATTAATACGACTTTGATTGTTTCTGTTTCAATAACACGCCTTTTGTGGCCGCCATGTTTTGATACCACCGACCGCTACAAGCTAAGTTTTCATCTTAGATAATTGCATTTTATTAGCAAAGATAACGATGTTTCTCCAACCGGTCTTTTGTAATAACACTTAATTAACAGAGCGCAAGAACCATTTATCGAACTGAATTCAATTTCAATAGCCATCGGAGCATCGGGCTTGAGCGTCCGCCGCCAAAGTCCATTGCCTCAAGTAATACTCGGCGCAAATAAAGCGAACAGCGCAGCGATGGAATAAATGAAAGCTATCAACTCGGCAGGACTGAAGGTATTGTGCTGAAGAACACCGAGCCAATTGAACTTATAGGAGGCCACTCGCCATCGAGTGGTCTTAGAAGCCTATTCTAGACAGGTCTTATTAGCTGGTTTTTCTTCTTCATCTTTAGTGCTGGGAGAGTGTCTTACGGTCCGCAACTAACTGCATGATATTGTGGCTCCGACTACTTTGCAAACAGGCTAAGGCATGTTTCTGCTGAAAGAATTTTTATTAAATTAATTAGTAGTGTGCCCAGTAGCTAAGACCTCGCCTCTCATGCCTGAGATCGTGGGTTCAAATTCGGGCAAGTAGCAATGTGACTTTTTCAAATTCGTAATTATTATGTACCTTAAGTTCATCTTAGACATCACAGACAACGGTGAAGGAAAACATCGAGACGAAACCTGGACTTATAGTTAAAGTAGCTAAATCTGAAATCGCTAACCCGCATTGAGCAAGCGTGCTGATCATTGACATACTGTTTTTTTATTTCTATGGTAGTGATCAATACTCGTGCCGTCTCTGCATGAGAAGCAGCCTTTGCCCTGCAGTGGAACAGCTACAGGCTGGTATTATTATTTATCAGTAGTGTATCAACGATTTTTTCAGATTGTGTTTTTCTAAATTGAGTCGTAGTCTGAACATATCGTGAGAAGGGTATTGCCGGTAATAATAAGGGAGGAACTTTGGGCTTCCAAGCACATTATGCATCATCTTGCCCTTTGTCGACGGCGACAGGGACTTTCTATAGTTTAAATAGGTGTTTACGCACTTGGTCGCCGGTCGCCCGGATGTTTCGGTTACTCGCTGCGCAGTGGCGACGCACAAGCGACTGCTGGTCGCCAGCAACCAATAGGAGCACGGGTTCAAATTGAAGCGTTCACACTGCGAGGCAACTGTCGACACGATCGGATATCGCGCACAAAAATGGCTTCCTATACAGAGAGATTAATATTGGAAATACAATTACGAAAAACTGTTTGGGCTTTATCCAGTGACCAATATGCCAATCGGGAAGTAAAAAGAAAAAAATACGAGGGTATTTTCAAATGTCTTCTTAAAATATTTTAAACATTCCTTTTATTCTCTGTTTTTGCAATAAAGGATGTCCCCACCCCACCCAATACTCTCTTGCATTTGTTTTCTTTCTTTTTCTCTTTATAATAATTAGTAACGTTATTACTGCAGCTTCTTCGACTTCCAATCTGTACGAATGTACAAGAAAATCTACGCGTGGCTTGGTCTCTTGGCGACTTGGTCTAGTCGATATTGCGTAATGGCTGTTATCCCGACGTAGTAAATGGTTTATGTAGCATGTCTTTGTATACCATAATATAATCATCTGTAAAATAAATATGACGAATCTTACGAAACTCCCCGTAATAGCTTATGTCATGGCACAGAACAAGTAGATCACAAATGTCACACGGCAACATTAGCAGGGGCATCAACTGTCGAACTCAATTAGTGCAGACTTCGGAACAAGTTAACATTTAGCATTTTTGAAGCTTTATGCGTTCCATTAAGCCTAAGCTCCATTATGCTTGATTGCTAGTTACTATTGAAAATGAACTGAATGTGATTAATTTGGTTTTAAAATTCCAAATGTATTTTCCTACTAGCAGCTAATCTGCAAAGATATTATGAAATGTGAAAAATAGACCGGTAACCGAGAAAGTGCGTATCGAAATCTGTTGTCATTGTAAAGGCATGTGATACGGAGGAGTGAGGAATATGTCATTGGGAATATTCCGAAAATGAATGTGGATGGTTATAAGACCAGGGTAAGACTAAAAAAAGCGATGAATTGATCGTGTAAATCATGATTCGACTAGACAGCATGGCTGAAGCAAATAGCAGAGATGTTATGAAGAAGTCTCTACTGCGACTCCTAACAAATTGGTATTAAAACAAGAGGATGAAGATGATAATATTCGCCTATAATCCGAGCGAGTCATTACTATAATTGTAGATATCTATTTACCCACAGTAACCTATTATGACTTTAATATTTTGAGTTCTCATTAAGCCGAGTTTTGGGCAACCGCTGTTTTAATTGCTTCGTAACCTAACAACAGACTGGTGCTGTCATTAATTTTTACAAAAGTCTGTTCAGTTACGACAACGGGACGGGTCGCGGACGGGACCTAAGCTCGTGGCGGGTGGCGGGTGGCGGGTGCCGGCAATACATCAAGATTGTAGCTGTTCGTGCTTCATTTGTCCGTTTAACCCACAGAATAGCGCCATTAGTTATTCCTCAAGATCTTTTACTTTACAACGTTTCGCTTCTTGCGTCACTGATTGGTGAGTCATGAATTATAAAGCTATTAAAGTAAACCCTCGGCACCAGATTTGTGGGGTGTTTTTGTCAAAAGCAACTCATTATTGCTTTGTATAACTCTCACAACAGTAGGTAAAGGCGAAAGTTCAAAATTACAAAGACTACGTGAACTTCCAACATCCGAGTAAATGTAAGCCCACAAGACGAGCAGTTCACTGGTTGTGACGTCGCCTACCGTCACGAAGTCTGTCAGCCGTGACGTCCGCATGTGACGGCGAAGTCGCCACCTGACTTGTAACCCGGCAGAGCCCAGACCTCCGGGCTATCCCGGCAATCCTTTCACCGCTGACTGGGCACGGCTTATCCTCATGACAATGTTCCGCACTTCATCTCATACAACTGTATTCGTAGAAATCAGTTTAGCATACACAGCAACACCGAAGCGTAACCGAAATCTAAATTATAACTTTTGATTCTTAGATGTTTTGTCGTGCAATTTGATAAACGAGTATCCTACATACCGCGGCGGAGCACTTGCAGATCTGAACGAGTTTCCTTCGAGGCTTTAAAACTTTTAATAGAATTGCCGCTTTGCAATAAGCTGCACGATATGTTGACAAGTTCTGTTGAACAGGTTACGTTATAACAAACTCGGAAATATTTGTTTCTCTTCAGGTTAAGTTTGGTGTGTCAGACTTAAATGCCAGTACTGCTAAACTTATGTACTGGTTAAGTTATCTGAACTAAGAATTAGAATTGTTCATACATAACATTATTCATGAACCAAATATGATTATGCTGAAATTTCTTGTTTCTCTTCATACCTACAATATCTCATAAAACACGTTTAGTTGGGATTATAATAATTTTCACTATAATTTTGCCCGTAGAACTAGTTGTTACCTCGACGCCTGTAGCCATTGTTTAACAGACACGTAGTATCTTATGTGTACATCCATATTAACCGTGTTTATACCTCACGACTACCGAACGATACCGACACGGCTTCGTAAAGGGAATCCTGAATCCCATCACAACGTAAAAGTGCCAATTCTTGTATATTTTCCCGCAAAAAAATCAACGCTACGTAAAAAAATCATCTCATATGTGTATTTAATTTTGCTTTCAGCTTTTATATGGAATCCCTCGACAAAATAAGAATTATAATGTGTTTGCCTTTTCGTTGAGGTAAACAAATGAGCTGTTTTGTGTTTGGGCATATTTTTATTGAAGGTTAACGTAGGTAGATGGGAATATGAAGGCTTTCGTGTGTTGACGTCAAGAGGATCAGTTCACCTCAGCTTCGTGCTCCGTGAGCGTGCTAGTGTTTGTTCAGGGTAACTGTGCAGGGTAGATGGGTGTCATAGGATAATCCCGCTGTGACGTCAAGCGCCACGTTCATAAAACACGCCACACGGCCGCAGTAGGCTTACCTGAACGGCGCACGACCGGCGGCTAACCGAGCCAGCTGCCGGTATCGCATGCGTGCACCGAGTAGCACGACGGGGATACAGCACTAATGCTATGAAGGCACTGAACAAAAGCTTTGCAATTTGGAACAGTGACCACAACTTTATATATTACATATTACTTTCAGTGCTTTACATATAATTTTTAACCGAATTCTTTTTTTTATGTTTGCTCCCCGATTACCTACTCAAAAATGCCTGGACCGATTGGGATTTTTTTTCTTTTCATCAGGTCAGGATCTGATGCTGACATGCTGAAGCAATCGAGGGAACTCCTCAAATTATATAGGCATAATACACAGCGATTTTGGTATTTTCATCAACATGGCAAACATTTGGCAACAGAAGACCACAGACGGCCACTCAATGATAAGTATGTTTCGGGTTTAAGATATCTTGAATAGTTCAATGACTGTGATAAAGCAAATTTAAATAAATGCTTATAACGAAAACGGTACCATCGAACTCCTTTATACGAGAATGTATCCCAGCCGTGTTTAGGTTTGTAGGCATTGTTATGAGAAGCCCTATGGCTATAAATGATTTTCATATTAATATAGTTTACCAATGAGAGAATGTTTTTCGGTCAAAGTGGTGACGCCTGGGGGAGGCCAATGTCCAGCAGTGGACGTCTTTCGGCTGAAATGATGATAATTTACCAAAACTAAAAAGAGAAACAAAAAACAAAAAAGAAACTAAACCGTCTTCCAAAACAAAACACTAAATATTTAAATTAACTTTTTTGTTTTGGAAATCGGTTTAATATTTTTGTTAAAAGGTTTTTTTAATTAGAAACATACGAAGGTTTGGAAACTTCTGTATTTTTTTTATCGTTAGAGCTTTAGCCGCCTACGTATGCGTTTTGCACATACAACCAACACCTAACATACATTTCAGTAAAAAAAAACAGGTTTTGAGGACATATCCAAAAAATGTGAAACATTGTAATTTTCTTCAAAACTCCTTAAAATTGTAGAATAATCTCGTACCTACATAAAAAATGTATGAGGAGCGTAATCCACGCGCCGCCATCTTAGCTTTATGTACACAATTTGTACGCTCGTTTGCTTGAGCTGTATTAAATGGACATCATAAACTGCTCCGAGCTGTTGTTTCTCAAACACTTCATTAATATACCCTGAAACAGGCTGTCACGGCAGATTTTTTGTTTTAATCTCAAGGTGGTTGAACTTCAGGCAGAATGTCAGCGTTTTGAAGTAAATATTTTATACGGAGTGGAAATATTGAACGATGATAGGCGGATTGAAGAAAGGAAATTGAAGTTAACAATAGTATAACGAGTATTTACAAAAATATATAGTCCTGGAAATAGCAAAAGCTAACAAGATGTCGAATTTGTCTACGCATTATCTATTCAAGACTTGTTTGCACGAAACAGACAGTGATCCTATTCCGTTGCTACATTACTTCAAATCCGCGGCTTTTCCAACAATATGAAAAAAATATCCATCGAGGCTGGGGATCAGGCTGTCAGCGCCATGCGTGCTCCGACCAAATCCATCCGCCTTACCTCCCGCACTTACTTCGACAACGTTGTAAACTTTTGAAATGTGTTCCGCATTCAAACCCGTCGAAGATTGCCGCGTACGATATCATTGAAGAGGAGCTAGTTTGTTTGAGAAGAGCTGAACGGAAGTTTTCGTGTAATCCGAACGCGATTAGAATTCAGTTTTAAGAGACTTTGACGTGTTTACGAGTTCAGTGTTAAGGGGAAGGAAGTCGGAGTTCACAGATACTGTCTGCCACCTCTGAAACTGCCTATTATGTAGTTTATCGCGTTGGCGGTAGTGAGTTTATCATTCTCTTTGTGACAAAGCAAAAATTTTGCAACACTCATTAACTGATAAACGCATTTATAGCCGGAGCATTCGAGCTGGCATGAAAGTGAGCAAGTATAATTGAATCTGGCTACTGCAGCCACCGGACGGCATTGCGCGCTCGGCTGCGGTCGCCTGTCGCGATGCCGTAGAGCGGAACTGCCTGCATGTTTCACACACACTAACCTAAGCTAACTTCTTAATGAGTTATTTGACAACTGTGTGTTATAACTTGTAATGCAATAGCTGCACTAACCTTATAATTAATTGTATCTACATGAACACTTTTAACCGATTTCAAAAAAGGAGAAGGGTCACAATTTTACGGAATCTTTTTATATATGTTTCCCGATTATGCAAAGACGCCTGGATCGATTTGGAAAATTCTTCATTTGTTGGAAAGGATATACTTTCCAAGTAGTGCCAAGTAGTGCCATGGTCATCAGGTCAAGATCTGTTGATGGTATCCTGGAGAAATCGAGGGAACTCTTCAAATTTTATTGGCAAAATTGAAGCAATTTTTTCATTGGATTATGTATCTTTCAACTTAGGGAATAGTGCAAGTTTCATAAAAATCAGTTCGGCAGTTTTCAAGATACAACGGCACACCATAACGACGAACAGCACAAATGTGTAAATTGAGTTATTATTTTTATATATTGTATTATTATGTACTAGCTGTGTCCGCGGCTTCGCTCCCGTGAGCTGCCTGTGCCTACCCTACCCCTACCTACCTACTATTTTTTTCTACTGTTATTCTTTCGCGGCGAATCTTAACACTGGCAATGTTAAATAACTTCTTTTTCGGAAGTCAGAGTCATAAAACGAAGAAAAGGAAACAGGAACACCGACTTCCGAAAATAAAGTAATTTTTCACTTTGTAGTGTTTTTATTTGGAAGTCGGTTGTATTTTTTTTATAAAAGGATTTTTTAGTTTATATTAACAATTTACTCCATCTATTGAAAAACAACAAAACATAGTGTTAATTACTGATGACAAGTAACAACATGTTTAGTTTTGTTTCACCATATTTTCTTTGCTTTTACGTTGCTACGATATGCTTTAAGTGCTAACATTGACGACGTAAATAACGCCTTAGGGCAGGTTCAAAATTGGTTCACTGCTAATAATTTAGGTAAATGCAATAAGTGGGTAAAATTTGCCTTGGCGCATATGAAAAGTGCTGATTGTGGCATTATATTAAACAAACGGTTTTTCCTGGGGATCACGCTAGACTCAAGGTTACAATAGGGTCCTCATTTACTTGCAGGGCAGCTAAGTTCGGCCTTATGCTGTTAGAAAAATTCGCCAATTCACTGATGTAGATACCGCGAGGCTGGTCTATTTTAGTTACTTTCATAGTATAATGTCTTACGGTATCTTACTATGGGGAAGGGCTGCAGATATTGAGTAAATTTTTATTCTGCGAAAATGAGAAATAAGAGTGATATATAATATTCGCCGGCGCATTTCTCTAAGGGAACTGTTCAAGGACATTAACATCATGACGGTACCTTGGCAATATATTTATGAAAACATCATCTACGTTAGAAATAATTTACATATTTTTAGTATAAACGGCAATGAATTCAACCAGGTTTTAGGCTGGCTAAAGTAGCCTCATCTGTCATGGGCCACTGTATAAAATGTTACAATAAAATACTCCACATTCTAGAACTGCAAGAGATGAAATTTAAAACATGTACTTGTGTAAAAAACGCGCACTATGCAGGCAGGCATATTATATGTTAGGGGATTACATCGCTGATAAAAATGCTTGGCTCAATGCTAGTGCAACTGCATCCACTATAGGGCGCAAAAACAAGTGATGGGCAGAAAAGTTCTGAGGTATTGTTGAACCTGCTGAAGACTGTTGAATATATTTTTATTGTATAAACTATAACTAGAATATCTTTTAGTATTATATAACTGCACAGCACATGTGTGGGTACTATGTACCAACTGTAAATCTACAATTTACTGTAACTATATGTCGTTCGTTGACTTGTGTGTGCCCTGGCAGTTGTGTGTGTCATTCTCTTTCTAATTTATCTCTGATGGTGGCAGATGTGTTGGATAATTCAGTTCCCGTTATGATGGTTGAGCTGAGGATGCCAGTCCATGCGTCTTGTTCGTGATCGGGCGCCATCATTTGGGATTGGTCATAACTTGGCTGCCTCGGCCTGTTTTTAATTTGGTACTTTTTGTATTTATGAATTGTTTGTTTTACTCTAGACGCTTTTACGTGCACGTTTTTTTACATCGTTCTCTTAAACATTTATTTTTCCATCAAGAATGATGCAACCATACTTGTTTTTAAAACTGATGCATAAGAGTGTCCATGGAGTTTCTTGCACGTTCTTCTCCATTGAGACCTACTGACGCTTGCGAATGTGCAACTAGATTCATATTATTTTTGTTTGAAAATTCAAAAGTACCTTTAAGCTTTAGTTGAAATAAAGTATTTTGATTGATTGATTGATTACATTTTGTCTGTGACTGGTGTTTGACTGAATACAAATTGTTAAGTAAATTAGCAAATGTAGTTAGCTCAGAAATCTGAAACTTGCTTCAGTTGGAACATCTATCTGTAACTTCACCACTTACGCAATAAAGTTCAGCATTATCCAATAACTGATATCTAATGCATGTTTGACCTGAGTTCTGCTGCCTTTGACGAAACCGTCTAGTTAGACGAGGAGGAGTTCCTCGGAAAAGATATCATCAAATTAAATTAACTACTAATTAACTAAATATGGGATGGTTGAATCAACAGATAAACTATAAGTTAAAAGAAGATTTAAACTTTAAAAAGATCAGCGGCTGATCCTGCCAGTATTGAAATGAAATTGCAAATTAAACTGGCAGATAAAGTATCCTGAAATAAAATAACTTTACGAGGTTGAGAGCATAATATGGAGTAAGCAAACTAGTAGTTTTATTTACAACATCACAAGTTCTTGTGTGTCGAGTGTCCCGACTTTTTACGAGGAGTCAAAGTTGTCAGTTCACCGTCCACAAATACAAACATTCAACAGGTCGGTAACGGGAGGATAAGGTCACTAATCGTTCTGAAACATCTCCCGACGACTTTTATTTGACAATAAATTGTCATCGAGAAAAAATAATCATCTTTGGTTGACAAAGAAATATTACTATTATATACTTTTAAATCATTTATTTAAAAGATATGAATTAGATTATACTCAAGAATTGACGGCATAACTTACACAAAATGATGCAGATGTTGATTGCTTTGATTTTCGGAGAATTTCTCTGTTAATCAAAGCAAGATTATATTCTGTGCACTTGAGGCCCGGTGTGAAATGTGAAATGAGTCGTTTGTAGGCACTAGGAGGCTTGACATAATTTTGCCGAGTGGGATATAACGAACAATTATAATATATTTGTAAATGTTTTGGGAAAAATTAAACTGATGCATGTCTAAAGCATAATATTTTTCACTTGGTTTTGTATATTTTCTCGAGTTATTATGTAGGTCAAACAATGTAACAAATAATTTGTAGATAGACCAATAAATAACTATAAAGTCACTACTTCTTTTGCCATCGTCATCATCGACAATAAAAACGAAGGCCTATACCCGGCAATACTACATGAATGATGAATGATAATGGGTGCAGAAAGTTATGTAAGAAAAAAGGGAATCAGTGATAGCGTGATGGTTGACATGACGAACTGGAAGACAACACATGTGGCGCTGACCTCATGTGACAAGTGACAAGGATAGCAATAGATAATGATGAAGATGCGTCTGAACCTACAGGTAGGTGTTATGATAGCTTACTCAAACAGTTCTGGGATCAACCGAGCTGATCAGGTACCTAAGTTTTTTTTTTTTGATTTTTTTTTTTTTTTTTTAAACTTTGCCCCACACTAGGAATTTCTTCCTGTATCGTGGGTGCGTTTACAAACGTATAAACTCACATACACAAACACCCAGAGCCGAAACAACTATCTGTAGGTCATACAAATATTTGTTCCGTGCGGGAATCGAACCCGCGACACGCAGAGCAGCAGTCAATCGCTCAACCACTGCACCAACCGTGCGCCCGCTAGTGAAAATGTTAAATAGTCGTCACTTCACCAATCACCCATCATCATCATCATCATCATTTCAGCCGAAAGACGTCCACTGCTGAACATAGGCCTCCCCCAGGCGTCGCCACATTGACCGAGAATTGAGGTCAATGACAATCACCCATAGATTAATAAAAAACCCGCCAAGTGCGAGTCGGACTCGCGCACGAATGGTTCCGTACCATTATCGCAAAAAACGGCAAAAAAATCACGTTTGTTGTATGGGAGCCAAAACAAACGTGATTTTTTTGCCTTAAATATTTTTACTTAAATATTTATTTTATTCTGTTTTTAGTATTTGTTGTTATAGCGGCAACAGAAATACATCATCTGTGAAAATTTCAACTGTGTTGCTATCACGGTTCATGAGTTACAGCCTGGTGACAGACAGACAGACAGACAGACAGACGGACCGCGAAGTCTCAGTAATAGGGTCCCGTTTTTACCCTTTGGGTACGGAACCCTAAAAAGTAAATTTAAAAAATCTAAAACCTGACTGTAGGAGCGAACTAAAAAGATATAAACAAGAAGAGAATTATTCTATGAGAGGAGGCCTGTGGCCAACAGCGGCTATTAAAAGGCTGATGCTGATGACGATTAAGAACAAAATCACACTATGCGTTCGAAGGATTCATAAGGTTCTGGTCAGCCAGCTCGCCAATATTTGCATGATTTTCTTCTTGTTTACATGTTTTTAATTCACTTCTTAAGCACTCGGGTTATTCATTTTCTAAATTTACTTTTTTTTTTTAGAATTTGTTTTCGAATTACTTTTAAACAAATATTTTATGAAAATCCAAAATAGTACACTTGGGTGATCAAGATGTATCTAAAGATGTCTTAATTATATAAATCCATCTAGAGGTTTGAAAGATATGGGGTTATTAGCGATAATGATTGTTAACCAATTTTAAATCATTATAAATCATTAACTCTTTATTAAAATAAAAAAAAAATGGTGAAAGGAATCTAAGATGATTTTTAAATACCTATTCAAACCCTACTCCGACTCCGACATAGTCCGTCGATTTTTTATTTTTATTTTGACTATGTGGCGTCTAGTGGCCTCAATGGTAAATTTTGATTACAACCTTCAACGACAATCGCCAGATTAAGACGAATCGATTGACGTGAGGATCATCAATCAATCAAATCGGTCCTCGCTAAACGCTCTCTAGAACGCCACATAGGTAAAAACATACATACAATAGTTTCGATGCGTTTGTTTTCAATCACGGCAGAACGGATCTGGATGAAATTTATCACAGAGATATATTATAGTTTGGAATACCATAAAGGTTACTTTTTATCCCGATATATTGTTCTTTCGGGATAATAAAAGCGCTTTTCACGCGGGCGAAGCCGCAGGCAGAAGCTAGAACATACATAGACTAAAAAACACATTACCGTCCTTTGCGTCACGCAGTCGAGTAAAAAAGGGGAACTGACAGTACTAACTAAATACACTAGCTTTGTGATGATGATGAACACCTAGACATGAAGACAACCAACGATTACCAAATTATCATGTCAACCGTTTGCTAAATCCGACAGCTCGTAGTTGTTAAATCCGACAGCTCGTACAGCTCGTAGTTGCTTTGCTTCTGTGAGCATCTGTGTCGCAAATTAGAAGATGCGGACGAGGCTGTGTGTTGGGAAGCGTTCGGTGTGGGCCGTGCCAGGTCAGATGGAAATTTTGGTATTACCACCTTCATGTAATATTCTAGGAATACCTGGCTGCTGTCAGCGACTTAAATGCTAACGTGTAATATGAGTTTTGATACGTGAAACAACCAAAATTGCCGGGATATGAAATTCTATATAAATTATTTTGCCTTGTTTCGCAGATTAGCTAAGAATTTCATTAGAAAACTATTTATGTGCTTCTGGTAAATCCTACTGGTGTATATATTATTTAGCAGAATAGATCTTTACCATATACAGTGTTAATATGTATTGTATTACTACGAGTATTATAATTGTTAATGGGACTTTTGCAAACTGCTTTGCCTACTCGTAACTTTTATAGCTCGGGTCGCGTAAAGCTTTTTGCCCCACATTATGTGCGAATGTGGCCGCCGTTCCCCGGGAGCCTCCGGGACCGGAGATAATGGACCTGATTCATTAAGTGCCGAACGATATCGATGAGATTCTTTTCACACAATGTTTTCCTTGGCTTTCCTCTGATTGGATGGTCTTACGAGTATTTTTTTTTGTTGAACTTGTTAGACTAAGTAAGTAGTAATCCTAATAGGATACATAACAAATGTGTTAATATGAAATCAAGTATTTATATCATAGTTATTTTACCAAGAAATTACAAAATAATATGTAACTACAGCACTGTCAAATTATTGATTAATTATCTTATAAAACAAACTCATTACTCGTTCCACAAATGTCTTCCTTCGTAAAACATCTTGGAGCTGCAATCGCTGACCGCTGGAATAGGTTCTTTAGCGTAGTGATGGGTCTAGAGCAGTAATCATAATCCTTGCCACTATTAGCATGTGCATTCGCGGCGCAAGACATAAATTTAAACCAATTGCCAAGTTATTCGGCTTCGACGATGGATCAGCCCTACCTAGACAAGACTGATGTGGATGCGGCCGACGAACCAAGAAGACGTCGATTGCAATATATCGCGTTGGTCAAATGAGCTTGTTTTATAAGACAACAAATATGTTGATAGCACAACATAACATCACACCTTGTTGCCCCGAAAGTGTCATAAGGAGCGAGCCTAATGCCATCAACCGGACACAAGTCCACACGCCGTCAAATGTGTTAATAGGTATGAATGTCACAAACTTCGATATCATAAACGGTTATGCTCAAACAGCTTGGTTGAACTAATGGTTAAGGCCCGGGCTGACAATGGCGGACTAATAGTCCTGAACCCCACTTGATATTCAGCGATGATTTGATAACTGCATAACTAATAGTAGGATTGTGATTTAATCCATAACTGGTGTGTTTGTACACATAAATCGAATTAGGTCACATAGGATCGTGATTAGGCAGATCAAAGTGGCATTTCTTAGTGTCAGGTTGTTTAACATTAGACAAGAGAATCACAACTTCGTTGGTCCAGATTCAACGTTTCTATTGACTCTATCTGGAGCTTCAATTACACTTGCAACAAATGTCACAATACTTTCGTGTCCAAATCCCCGGTAGTACAGCAGTTTACTGAGGCAAACACATGCAGCGAGCTTGCGGAACATATTCCCTTCGTCTCATCAAGCGGCTTCACGTAAGCCTCGCGTGGCTCGTGGCTCGCTGTAACTCCGGTGAGCACGTGGCTTAAAAGAAGCCTCCCCGGCACACGGCCGTGCAGTGTGCATGCACTCTTATGTAGCGATGTGAGCTGTTCGAGTACGAGACTCAAAATTGGATTACATGAAGTTTTAGTCAACTAAAATGTTCAGTCGTTCCAGCTCAAAATAAAATGTAAAATTCCAAGCTGCTCGGAAATAGGTAAGTTCCTCCTTCGCCCAGTTTCCAATATCCCAAATAAATTGCCCATGGCTTGTTTTCAGACGCTTCGCTACATTGTATTCAAAACGTTATTGTTTGTGTTTTGTAAAGATCCGCGCGCGTGTCGAGTGTATTGTACGGCGACGGACGCTTTCTGGCACAATGACCCAATTCCCTGCCTTCAGAATACACACAAACTAATTCCTTGATTTCGCTTTCTTTTACGAAAATAATAAATCTTTCATAATGTAACCAATTTGTCGTTTACACATTTTCCGGGAACAATCTTAAACAACTCAGTGAGTTTCGCCAAACTTGTCACCCCGTAGATATAAACAAATAGATTACTTCGATATAGAAGGGAGGGAAAGACCTCCCCGCGTTCGGGTGACTGGGAGGGGAAGGAGGAGGCTAATTTTATGCGTGGAAACGGAACTCCTATTGAGTGACAATAAGTTCACGATCGGGATTCAAGATAAGCGATGTTTAACGGACAATTTGGGTTCGGCTGCGACGCCGACTGCGCGACCTACTTACATGTACCTAGCTGTGGATGTTATACGCGAGAAGGATTCTTCCTTTGAAGATGTTTGTGTGTTTAATGGGTCACGGACTCATGGTTAAGGCGAGCCATGCTTTATTTTTGTATTGATTGCAGTATTTACACTACATAACAGAAAATTTCACCTCGGCTCTCACTGACTTAGCTGACGAACAGGAATGTACTAGGCTGCACCTCTGCCTAACCCATTGGGGATTACATGCCTGATGATATTATGCTCGCGCTGAGACACAAAGGTTGCTTCCAAATTTCGAGATCAACGTGAACGGCAGCTTAATTGATGTTGCCAGGCCTTCATATTTCCAACAATAGACCATGCAGAGTAAGTACAAACGAGGCCTGGTTCTCGAGCACATCACCCGGCTGCCTGTACTCGGGCATGTTTGTCTCAAACTTCTCGCAAACAATTGGGAGCGTCAACAAAACATTTTTCATTAAAAGCTTACCGCCTGACATATTTCACTTCAAGCAGATCTACTTTTTGTATGAAATATTATATTTTTAGCTCTGGCAGTAAAACAGTTTGGACTGTAGATAAAACTTGTTAGAAGTCTACACGTGTGTCTTAAATTGAGTTTAGAGTAATCTGGGAAAGTGTTTTCTGTTATTTCTTGAGAGATGTGAATATGGCTGATACTACGAGTACGTCAGAAAATTGCAATAAAATTTCTGTTAGTTCAACTAAACAAGGCATTAAGCCTTTAATTAGTAAAACCCTCGGGTGATTACAGTGACATTAATGGCGTGGCCTGTGAGAAGGTTTCTCTATCCTTCTCCGGTAACAAATGAGCTCTCGTCGGTGTCTTTAGGCCTTGACAAGGTGAAACATTGCGTCTGGTCGTTTAGATGTCCCATGCTAGGTAAATATTTCTTACAGTAAAGAAATTTAATGGTTAAATACCAAACTACGAAATGCCATTGACACTGATCAATGGCAAATCACTACTTAATATAAAACAGTGTCCCCCGCCGCGTCTGTGTGTCTGTCCATTCGCGATTAACTCAAAAAATACTGAACGGATTTTCATGCGGTTTTCACCAATAGGTAGTGATTCATGAGGAAGGTTTAAGTATATCATTTGTTAAGGTTTTGTGTAAGTTGGTTGAAATATGACGATAATTGTTGAAAATATCTGAAAAAGTCAAGCCGCCTGAGAGCTTTCATCGAAACCGCTGACCTAATCCCTTTGAGATATAACAAAACAATGTAGGGTGGAATTGTTCCTCTTTTATAGGTCTACAGAAAAGTTTTCGATGTAATATATCTATCTTTTAAGGCGCAGATTCCCTTGAGTAGCTGATTTTAAAATGAGAATCACGTCTAAACGGCCAGTCGTAATTTTTTAGAAAAAATATATGTAACATTAGAACATTTTCTTAATAATTTGATCTAAGCACATTTTGAGTTTTATTCGTATAACACAGTGTAATTAATTAGTAAAGTTATGTCTAAAACGAACAAAAACACGACAATCGCACCAAAACCGCTGTGCGTATTTTAATGAAACCGACACCATCTCAAAGACAATTTAATTATCTACATTTTGATCAGAAGCTTTTTTTTTAAGTCGTAGAATAATAAGGAAAGTACAAAAAACTACTAAATTTTGGGTCGCGCGGGTGCGAAACGGGTGCGCGTTTTGTCCCCTCAAGGTCGTTGGCGTTAGTCGTCGTCTTAATGACAGCTTACTATACCCAGTCTAACTTAAAAAAAATGGTCACGTACAACGCGGTAATTGGAAAGCTATTTAGACGGATACAGTATTAATCCTTATCAACTTAAATACGTTAGTTATCTTAAGCATTTCATACACATTATGATAATTCTTTACATCATCTAATTTTAATACATATCCTAGGAGTAATCGTAAAATAAAACGAACGAGCGCGATAATCGAGCCTTGGCCTCAACCAGTGTCACGAGTGTCACGACACTACGACAGAAAAACATAATATGCAATACCTACACCCGTGCGAAGCCGGGCGGGTCGCTAGTATAGTTATAAACTGATCTAGCGAGACTACAGGTTGGGTAAAAAATCGTGGATCAAACAAAATATATTTTTTGGTATTTTAGGACCTACTGCAAATAAAACCATCGCCCAGTTTGCCCACTCCGTATTTAAAGTTCTTCAAATGAATCAATCAATTTCCAGTATCATTATTTTACAAATAACTAGAATCACACATAATTGAGGTGTTTCCGTAACCAACATTCGTTGAATTTTTAATGTGTAACAACAAGACAAGACAAGACAAAGATATTTTATTACAACTAGGCCACCATGCGGCACTTATGAACGTTACATGAAAAATGATTCTACCGTGCATTCGGAAAGTAGCTTGTTAAGGAGAAGAATGCACAAGTAACTCCATACTTACTCTTTAAAAAAAAATAGTTTTTTTACAATATTAAATTTTGTAAAAAAATTATTCAATTCATACATGTGAGGAAAATGCACCCAGAATAACACTACACACTATGCCACCTACAGGCATAAAGTATTAAAAGTGCTTACACATATACTGTGCAGTTATATAATAGATACTAGAAAAACATTAACATCCGAAGCAGTTAAGTTATGACCAATCCCAACTGACGGCGTCCGTTCACGAACATGACGTATGAATTGGCACCACCCAGCTCAACCATCATGAAGGGAACCGGATGACCTAACACACGCGCCACCATCAGAGAGACATTTGAGAGAGCATGGCACACTCAACAGCCAGGGCACACACAAGTCAACGAACGACTCATAGGGACAGTAAATGGTAGATTTACAGTTGGGTACATAGTACTCACACACGACCTGTTCAGTTATATAATACTAAGGAAATTGAGTTTATACAATACAAATATATGCATACAGTCTTCAGCATAATGTTCTGCATATCACTTGTTTTTGCGCCCTAGTGGTTGTGGATTGTGGAGCAGGACTAGCATTGAGCCAAGCATTTTTATCAGTGATGAAATCCCCCAACTTATAATATAAAACCTGTATAAAACGCACACTATGTAGGCTGGCTAATATAAAATTGGGATGTTGGTAAAGACATTTACAAATCCTTGCGCAACTTTTTTGCGGTCTCGAGCGTGTAATCAGTATTATTTATTTTATTCCTATTCGTTTCATTATTTATAATTTTCCAAACCGTCTTGATTTTATTTTCTGCTAATTTAACCTTATTGCTAATGTACAAGGCCTTAGCTCACTTGCATGTATTTTTAAACATTCTTGAGTAAGTAGCAACATACTTATTAAACGTTTCAGTGTTAATACAAGGCTTAAGGCCACAAAGCTCGTAAAGTTTATCCCTACTTTTTCTAAGTCCTGTAGTCACCCAGTCATTGAATAAAAACTTAGGGCATATAGTTTTAGTTTTCTTCTTAAAAGTGTTATTGAAATCTTTTTGAACCACTGAGAAAACATATATTACCATCATTCACTGTGAGGTCCTGATCGCTTAACTTACTGATTAAAGTGCTGTTAAATTTATTTAATTTACCGGATGTTATTGGTCTGCATTGAATCTGCATTTATTTTATTAGCATAATGGACTCAAATGCCACCAGTAGCCCACTATGATCCGAAGGCAGATAATTCATAATGGCCTTGTCCAAGTAGTTGCAGCAACAAAAAAAAAACAACAACAACTTAACCCTGCCAATTCTAATAAAAGAGACAATGCAGTGTTCATTCCTATACTCTCTGTCAACGATTTGACGTCAGCCGTCAGTGCCGTTAGTCAGAGCGAGCGTGATGCTAAGTCAAGCCACGTCACGGCGGCGTGACGTTGCTGGCGTGGCGCGTATTCACCTGAGCGTATTTTACAGGCGCCGTAAAAGATACGTCCAATGCTGCGCCTAGCGCTATTATGCCGTGGTTTATGGCCAGAAGTCGGGATTTGTTCATTCGTCTGTATGTCTTGAAAGGATTGCTTCAGTAAGTAGCTCTTAGGAAATGGACTCATGGTAAGACGAGACCTATTTCGCTCACAATGGGACTTATTTAGAACAAGGCTGATAGTGACACACTGAATCCAGCGAGATGGTATAAAACTGTAAAATTTTCTATTGACGTCATTAAACTACTTTAATGATTATTGACGCTAACCATGCATTAGATTATTTCACAATCTCACATAAAATCCCCGTTAAATAAGATAACAATGTGATGTTTACACTCATATTAGTGTGACGTCATGATATATTACACAAATCGTGCGTATATTTTTAGAAGCACCATCACTCACGCAAGTCTGTGCAATACATCTCACCGACAACGTTATTCATAATTGTACATTCTTGCCAGTTTTGAAAACACGACGTTTTCCTCATCTGGACAGTTTCTACAAGTTGGCGATATGAGTCATGCAGAGCATTCGTTGCATTGCTTGTGACCAAGCGCCCAGGTCTCAGCAGAGCGCGGGCAAGAATCTCTTTATTTAATGTAAACTAAATATTTACTCGGCCAGTCACCGCGGAGGCCCAGAACTAATTTATCGTCCGCGAAACTCTCGCAGACGTTAAAATTGTTGTTCTAGTGTTAAATTGGGATTGCTTCTTGATAGATCGCGTATAGAACTCGCGCGTGGTGTACGGCGCGCGGCGGCATATGCGGCGTGTGTATCGCGCGTCTCTATCGCTCCATGAACCATGACACTGAACAGAGAATCTAATAACGCTACAAAATGTTTTTACTAGTCCACACTTCAGACACTCGTCAATTACCTGAAAGCTAAAAAAACGAAGTCCATCACTAATGGACAGTTTGTAAATATTGGCAGATTGACTCTAATTTAAAATTGTTTGAAGTTGTAATACTAAATATTTGCTGCTGAAGAATTATACACTTGCCCAAAGTAAATGTTTTTATTCAAGTTTACAAGTCGAATAACATGCGATTCTCAACCAAGTAGATATTCAAATTAGAGTAAAACAAAAACGGAAGTCGACCGCTCAACGGGTAATAAGTCCTCAAAACTACTGAACTTGTTACTACAAACAAATTAGGAGCCACAATCAAATTGTCTGCGAAATAGCGTCGGGTTGAACGCAGCGCGTTTTAGACGCGCGAAAAAGCCGCGACGTCTGCACACAACTTTACACACCACGGTCAAGATACCTGAATGTACGGCAGGTGGAGTTATTATGGTAGTAAAATTACTAGAACTGAAGTTATTGGCTGTTAAATTCTTTTTTCAGGGCGGTCAGTGATAGGATTTACGAAAATTCTGTACCATCTTCAGTAGGCGTGTTGTTTCCTGTACAGTTGTAAATAAAATCGCGATGGAAATACTCGGACCGACTGTTTTTAGATGCTGTGTCTGTAGGCGAAACTTTAATACCACTAGAAATAAACGTAAACTTAGAGATCCTAGTTCGTGATGCTCAGCCTATCTGGGTTGAAACATTTTTATAATTTGAGATTAGCGATATTTGAGAAATTTATAATTTAGGTAGATTGTTTCAGCTTTGTTATAAAAGATTACTTATTACCTATTTGATTTAATGAATTTCGTGTTTTCAACTAAAACGTCTCTTTAGTTTTAGTTAATTGAAAAAGGCTGGGCCGATTGATTGAACTGAAATTACTTAAATGTTTATCTAATTAATATTGTTGGACATTCAATCAATTCATCTTTATGACTAAGATACACTCATCCACCATCTCCAGGTTCACTCAGTGCACAGTAAGCGCGCACGCACTACTCACATATAAACTGCCGCATGCCGTCCTCTGCGGCGGGTCGTCGACTAGTCGTCACACAATCGTCACCACATGCCACGCCGCCACAATTAATAATTAACATATGTTACTGATATCACCTACAGACAGATGCTGAATTATCAATTATCAAGCGAAACGGTGACGTTTAGAAATATACAAACTTTGATTTCGGTAACTCAGGTACAGACTGAGATACCTTTTAGAACAGGGTCGATGGGTCTTTGAAGAATTTGAAGTTGTATTTTTTTTTTTTTTTTTTACGTTCTTTACATTAGGACACCTAAATCTAATTTGTCCCGCATCAGAAAAACTTCAAGTTCTGCGTTAGTTTAGAACCGATTCTAAATAAAGCTAGAAATATTTTTCTGTCAGCATGCATGCTTTATGGTTCAGCAGGAAAACTTTACAATAACGATATCCATAGTAAAACCAAAAGCTTCAGTCAATTAGCAAGTTGTGTACGATGAACCGATGGCCGATGCGGCAGAAAAGTCCTGGCGTCCGTGAACCAGCAGACGTTGTGTTGGAAGGCCTCCCACTAGGTGCACCGATGACTTGATGAAGCTTTTGGGGCTCCGCTGGATAAGAGACGCACGTGTCCGGTCAATGTGGCGACGCTTGGGGTCGGCCTATGTCCAGCCGTGGACATCTTTCGGCTGATATGATGATGATGATGTACGTTGAACCAGTTAGCTTGGCTGCATTGATCACTATCGGCCACTAATGGCCACTATGGGGTTTTAACAACCTGGCACTTTCAATGGACTGACGGTCACAACTATATACAGTACTACCCAAGTAGCAAAATTGTTATATAACGATGGATTTATAAGGTCTTAACTCTTTTATATGTTTTGTAACAGTATTAGTTTTGCAACTCTCTTTATAAAAGCATTTTAAAGTGTTTTTTGCTAATATGGTAAATTAGTCTTATAATTTTATGTTATAAACGTTAATATAACTAATTTAAATGGCAACGTTCTGTGTAAACAATTGTTGGTTAACCAAATAAATAAATAACTTTAAAGCAATGGACATATAGAAGCATATAATATGGCTATTCAGACACATAATATTCTAGCCATGTAGCCGCTTTGGCATCATACTATTTTTAAATTAATATGGCTGTTATAAAGCTATACCCTTATAAAGACTATCAAAATGTAGCTTTAAAGCAAATGCAAAATGGCAAGTTATATAGCTTCTATATGTATAAAAGTCTTGACGTAAACTTTATGTAACAGCTATAAGAATTGTTATATGTATACTTGACTTTGCATCTACGATGGAAGAAAATGCTGTGGGTTCCGTAGAACTAATTTCACAAAACATTGACTTTGACACTTTCGATGAGCAAATAATCATCTGATGAGTGTGATAGTGAAAAGGACGGGTAAAGGAAAAGGCACAGATAATGGGAATGGCATGGAAAAGTACGGGTTCAGAGTTGATAATGTAGCTACTTGAACTAAGGAGTATAAAATGTCAATGCAGAACACAATTCGTGGCAATCATCTTTGTCAAGAAACTGTCTACATTCAATTCATTAGACATTATCTTGGTACCGTAAAATAAAAAAAATACAAAGTAATATTCACAATATTTTAATAAAGTAATGGAGACTGAACCCTAAAATCATTCAATATGGCTGAGCTTATTAGCACAACCCTGCTACAATAAGAGTAGATGACTTGTAGGTGTTTTATAAAAGCATATAATTTGTTAAATATTCTTATAGTAGCAATCTACAAGGCCTCACAAAATTTTAATCATTTTTCTTCTAATAAAACATTAAAATTAAAGAGGCGCATTAAAAATATGGCATAAAACATATCCACAAATCTCACAAAACTGCTTTCCCACATAAACTAAGTATGTGAGAACCATGTTCCTATTTATCAAATTAATGAATTTACCTGTTAGTGCTTTTATTACTTTATATCTGTACGTAGTATAGTGTGTAGTGCTATTTTTGGGTGCATCGTCCTCACATATATGAATTTATTAATGTATGTACATAAGTAAACATTGTAAAATATTTTAAAAAGAGTAAGTATGGAGTTTCTTGTGCGTTCTTCTCCATAACAAGCTACTTTCCGAATGCACGGTAGAGTCAATTTTTATTACTTGTACATTTTTATTTGGCTTTATACTTATTGGCCTAGTTGAAATAAATATATTTGACTTTTGACTTTTGAAACTTCCAATATAAAACGAAAAAAGAGCGATGTAGTAAATGTCTAGTAAAGCAGACATTTATTTTACTATCTATTTTATAAATAATGGAGGCGTTTGACATAATTATGAATTAATTAAACGTATTGCGTTTGCTTCTACACGAGAAATTGGCCTCAAAGCCGAATTTTGTTAGCAGTTATAAGGATAATTTGTTACATAAAAGCAAATTTCATGTCTATTTGTAGCCAATTAGCCATATAGTATGCGTTTACATTTCATGTTTAAGGGGGATTAGCTTATTATATGGTAACTATATAAACTTTATAAGGTTTTAGCCCTTATAATTTGTGCCCAAACCCACTCTTATAAGCACTAATATGGCCTTTATAATATTTTTATTTTTGGCTTTAATGACGTTTATATAGCAAATGTTTGCTACTTGGGTAGAGACTACAAGCCTTCCAGTTGTTGAAGAGCGAAACACCTATCCGTATCTAGTCGGAGGGCTGCAAAAAATGCCGCATGTTCAAATAAATCGAAACGAATTCGAATGCGCAAATTATGAAGAGTTGCAAAAACCTCCTTAGATCCTTTTTCTTTGTAGAGTGTTCAATCGTAACAGGTGTCGTTCTTCGTCTACCCTCATGCCTGCCTCCTCAAAAGCCAGAGTTTATGTATGTATGATGTCAATGCAGATCCTTGATGAAATTCAGACTTATGCAACTTCTTAAAGAAGATCTAATCTAAACTCTAACCCTCTTACAAATAAACGCGGAATAAAGTTATACCAAGTATAAACCTATAAAAATGTATGGTTATTCCATTGTTATAGGGTAGGTAAGAAGGGGGGGTAAGAAGAGTGAAACAATTCCAGATTGATTATAAGAAAGTACATAGGTACAGATGACGATGATGATGACATAGGTAGAAATGCATCAGACTCTGTGGTCTGCAACACGCCCGCTGTAAATACCTTCCATTAGGCTGTGGTATAGGAACGCACTGTTTGTACTCAATTGCTTTATTTGAACAGAGCCTTTGATTAAACCGCCGTATTTGACCAGCAATGTTGCGACCGCAATGACACGCATTTATACTGTAATTTTATTGAAATCCACTGACGGACCACTAGTAACAGTTAACTGTACATTTCAGGGGTACTTAACACTATGAAAATCACCCTTAATACTATAACCTTAAATGCCATGACATTGTCAAATTGCTATTGATATATGTGTGACTGTACTAACTAATCTCTGATTTTTAGGGTTCCTTAACCAAGGATAAAAACGGGACCCTATTACTAAGACTCCGCGATCCGTCTGTCTGTCTGTCCGTCTGTCACCAGGCTGTATCTCATGAACTGTGATAGCTAGGCAGTTGAAATTTTCACAGATGATGTATTTCTATTGCCGCTATAACAAAAAATACTAAAAACAGAACAAATTAAATATTTAAGTGGGGCTCCCATACAAATAACGTGATTTTTTTGCCGTTTTTTGCGATAATGGTACGGAACCCTACTTGCGCGAGTCAGACTCGCACTTGGCCGGTTTTTAATTTCGATGACTAAACTGACATTTGGGGGTTGGCCACTTTATCGTTACATAAAAATAGCGTTGTATCCTAAATCCTGAATGATCAAAAGTTGATCGAAAATGGAACTATTTCACGGCAAAAAAATGACATTTGTGAAGAAACCAGCTGCCGTTATTTCATTTCTACTCATTTATGTCAGACTTCATTATATCGGCCGCATTTATTTTATTGTTGACTAGCTGTTGGCCGCAACTTCGTCTGCGTAGCATTAGTAATTCGTATAGCTTATTTTTTATATCGCGGAATAATATTCTAGGTTTTCCATACAAACTTCTACCCCTCGTTCCACCTCTTAAGTATGATTTCCGGGATAAAAACTATCGTATGTTCTGCCCAGGTTCTCAAAATCGGTTCTGTGGTTTAAGCGTCAAAAGGAAGACAGAGAGACAGACAGAGTTAATTTCACATTTATAATATTAACTCCGCCAGCGACTTCGTTCGCGTGATTTTGTATTGTATACCTCCTACAGGTGACTTTTTTATGTGAACTTAGTGAAGGCAACCAAAAATAAGCTGTTATTAAACCAAATAAAAATGTGACTTCGTAGAGTTCTACGGTTTATAGGTTTGGGACGATTCATTACTTGACTTAAAGAATAATACATTTTAGGTTAACGGCACAAAGTAAAATCCTCCCCTAAAAACTTAATAACCCCTTTATGCCCCATTGAGGGTTGAGGGTTGACTACATACAACCCAAATATGTTTCTTATTCACTCTTTTCTTTTCTTTATTATTTTTCGATTATGTTAGTTACATTGCTCAGTAAGATTCCTCAAAAAACTTTAACACCCCTTAACCCTACCAAGGGGGAAAGGGGGTGGTTAGTTTTGGTAACGTATTATGCAATTTTGATTATTTACTTTATCCCCAAGGAATGAGATTTTTTATACAACCAATTATTTAAAGGTTGACAGTTCTGGAGTGGCGACTGTGGACCGGGAAACGCAAAGTAGGAAGTCAAGGCTACGGTAGTCCGGTGGATGCAAAACGCACAGGGCCGATCAGTGAGGCGACGCTTGGGGAAGACCTATGTCCAGTAGTGGACGTTTTCTGGCTGAAATAATGATGATGGAGAAAGGTTGATTATCCGAAAATTCCTTCTTCGTGCTCCCCTAGATCCCTACATACAAAACGAAACCTTGTCCAGTAAGATTCATAGCAAACTTTAACATCCGCTTAATCGTATTTTGGGAGCAGTTTCAAAAAAATATAATGTCAATCTTGTATTATTTACCTAGGTTGGCATTTAAGTCAACTTTCAAGTTTATTAGCCCAATGAATAAGATTCTTCAAAAATACTTTAACACCCCTAAATCGAATTTTGGAGGTAGTTTCGAAAAACTTATAATGATAACCTTTATTGTTTACTTATGTAGTATTTGTGCAATGTTTCAAGTTTAGTAACCCATGAAATAAGATCCTGCCATACAAATTTCAACACCCCCTAAATCGACTTAAGGGGGTAGTTTCAAAAAACTAATAATGTCCATCTTTATCATTTACTTAGATTGCTATTTGTGCCAAGTTTCAAAAATATTAGCCGAAGGAATTAGATTTTTCATACAATCTTCGCCCCCCTATTTAATCTCTTTAGGGGTAGAATTTCGGAAAATCCTTTCTTATCGGATGCCTACGTCATACAAAAAATTCACCTTTTATGTTTCAGGTCTCTACGATCAGCGGTTTGGGCTGTGCGTTGATCTGACAGTCAGTCATTCAGGACAAAACACATATTCGCGAGCTGGCGGACCAAAACCAGATGTATCCTCCGACTGCACAGCATGATTTTCTTCTTCTTTACGTTTTTTTAGTTTGCTTACTAAGATTTTTTTAATTAACTTTTTTTATTTACAACTTTTTAGTTATTTTATTTTAGAATTAAGTACATTTAAACATATATGTGTTATATATTTTTTAAATCGCCTCTTAAAATTCTTTATTTTGATACCCCACACGATGGGTTTAGAAGATTTTTTTTTTCCCCACAAAATGGCGCCCAAAATCCGCCATTTTTGTTTATTCGAATTTAAATGTAGCCAGTGACACTCGCAGGATTAAGACAAATCGATTGACGTAAGAATTATCAAAATCGGCCAACGCGTTTGGTTTCTAGAACGCCACATAGGAACAAACATACATACATAGAATGATAAACACATTACCCTCCTTCAGCAGTCGGGTAAATCTACGAAATCAATAATCACAATATAGTAGGTATGTTACGGCATTGGTGATATCGAAACCGAGGTCAGAATTGGAGTTTTTAAATTTGGTTTACCGGAATCAGAACCGGAACCGAAATCGGCATCGGCATCGGAGGCTAGGGCTGAATAAAGATAATGTTAAGAGAAAGCAGATTTAATCAAATATATAATACATACATTGTTAATCAGTCTTTTGATTACAGTTCAAAAACAATACACTTAGGTATCTAACCGTTGAAAAAGCACAAGATTTCTAATAACGTAATCAGTATAAACAGTAAATCAAATAAAATGTGTGTAGTAGTTAATTAAATCTGATCAGTGGCTCTTAAGAAGCAAGTTATACTTAATTAATAAAAATTAAAAAACTTTTTAGCAAAGATACCGACTACCGGGAAAAATAACTTTATTTTTGGAAGTCGGTGTCCATAACGCAAAAAAATTGTACCTACCAAAGACACCGACTTCCAGAATAAAGTTATTTTTCCCTTTGTAGTTTACTTATTTGGAAGTCAGTAGTATTTTTTTTCAAAAAAGTTTTATAATTTTTCGCTTTTTAGTTGTACCTACCTAATAGGCAAGTAGATAAGAAAGGTGCATATAATGCGAGAATAGATTACCCGAATATCATGAATCTGGACATAACCGGTGAAATGAGAGGTGAACTGTACACATCTGCGTACCCTTTAGAGCGTACTGGCGTAAATGGTGTAATAAATAAACAGACATGCGATTGCAGCAATCCCGAAAGATTTGCCGTTATTTATTGAAGAGTTCTCTTATATATCTCCGAAGTCCTTCATCAGATCTTCAGCAAACATAAAATGGGACCAATTTCGAAACATACTCTTTCAAACAAAAGAAGAATTTTTAAAACCGGTCTACAATTGACGGAGATATCAGTAAAAATGCACAAAAAAAAATACTAACAAAGTCGAACATACAACCCCTTCCTTTTTGGTAAGTCGGTAAAAAGCTTTACCTCTTTCCAGTCTATTTCTGGGTCCTAGATTAGGCCAGCAACACTAAAAAGTTGTCCGTTTGCTGATGATTTTGGTGGATATAGTATATATTGACGGGCCTATCGAATTCAGAGGTTATATTTACTTTGACCATAATATGATGGGATAGTCACTGGTAGGCATTCGTTTTTCTCTATTGTACTCATAACAAAAAAAAACTGCATGTTCGTCAGTTGTGGTAATATTATCATCATCATCGCTCCTCATTAATATATTTGATAAAATTGTTTGGTCATTGCTCTTGGCTCCGATAACCCCCGATTTAAAAGTATCGGAACCGAAATCGGTAAAATCGTTAGTTCCGACGTTTCGGAATCGGAATCGATCTGCCGTAACATCCATACTAACTTCATACACTGAAGTGAGGTTGCCTATTAATACCTACTACCTAGTTTCATACATTTATTTATTAGCACAACGTTAGAGCTTGTCCCAAGAGAAATCTGGACGTTATAATATTTGGTTTGGTACTAAAACAGTTCGGAACATGAGTTTAAGTGGGTTCCTTCCGATTTCAAAGTTAAGACTCAATTATAATACATGTACCTACATTTATACAGAGAGTATGTGTTTACGTTAAGTCTGTTCATCTAGACACGTTGATGGATCGTAAGTAATACGCTGACGAAAATATGCCTCGTAAACAGTAGGTAGCAAAGTATTAAACATTTTATAGTTGATCGTTATTATAACTATTTAGAAATTGTGCGAGCATTTGATATGATGTAGCAGCTACATAATATGTGAATCTATATGTTTGTAAAACAGGAATTTGTATCGGAGTAAGAATATTAATGATGAAACATTGGTGATCATTACTGTCCGCATTCATCAAGCTAAAATGCGGCGAATAATTATTTCAAATTAAAATTAAGCCTTCAATTTGTACGATGGACATTTGCTGTCAGTTTCTAACCTGCAGCTTTACACGTCTCAGAATTTAATATTGTCGACAGACTCTTTGTTAACTCGTCGGCAGCTACGCCCGCTGAAAGACTCGGAGAGGTTGGGGCTGTCGCGTTATGAGCGAGATCAAGTCAGAAAATGTTACAGAGCCACTCGGCTACAGGATTTTGATTTCACCAGCTTTGACACTGGAAAGCAACTAAAAGGTTCGTGATTTCTACTGATAATATATAATTTTAAACTTAAATTTAAGACTGACTGAGTTAGCAATGCAAAGATTTTTCTCTGCCGCTTTCGCAACTATTCTACCTATTTGATGATCTGATAGAGATCACTCCTGGACGTCGACTATTGAGCCTTCAAACAGATTTAATTGATAGACTTGATATGATGTCCAACCATCTGACAACAAAATCTGACTCGTTGTCTGACGTTGTCTTTGTTGTTTTGTCCTATCGGCATTCGACTTAGCCGATCAAAACGCAGCAACCCACTTTATAATATCGCCGGGTTAAAGGCAAAACCAACTATCTGCGATTTTTTTCAGTTTTTCACTTTAATATACCATTCGAATCAGCATTTGATTCTTTATCTAATGGTAAAACCAACTAAACAATAGGACTTACCGTTCCCGAGTTACCGAATGTAAAAACCGATTATATAGTTATTTTACTGAATTAAGAAACAAATAAATCGAAAAAGTTTATCTTTAAAGAATAAAAAACCGATAATTCGTAATAATTTGACCGAAATGTAACAAAATATAGATGCAAAAAATACCAAACTTTTTTAGTAGGTTTTAGTTTCACAATAATTTCAAAGGAAGATCTTAGTCACTAATGGTAAAAAATAATATTTTTGATTAGCACCTTTTTGTTCTTGAACATTAAAACTAAATAAATATTATATAAATATATTCGATTTTGGCATTCGGTTTTTCGGTTTCTTTTTAGCGAATTGCGTTGAAGCAAAACCGATTAAATTGTTATAGTCGGTAGTTCCCCGCGCTGCCGCTGTCCTTCTCCCGCTTTACGGGGATTTAGTCAAATCTTACGCAGACGATTATAGCCGCCACCACCGCTATAAACGAAATCTTTGAGAGAGCTTGGAAAATTATTAAAACCCAAAACTCACTGGCGTATGCCATATGCCAGATCCTACCACCTGGAAGAGAAATGTAAAAAAAAAGGAAAGTTGATGGTCTCTCTTACATAACTGCCAAAAAATATTGACCGGCTGAAGTACCAAAGGCTGTAGACTGCTCAAAACGTAGATTCAAAGACACCGTAAACTTCAGTGAAACTGATCGTGAGAGATATTGTAGGAAATACTGGGCTCAAAGAAAAGCATGTAAAGCAGTACTTTTTTCTATAAACAAGGCGTAAAATTTCAGATATACCAAAACGATGCTATGGGATTTATATTAAGAGATTGGGATCCGCGAGGACGAAATGAGCCCCACAACAAAACGTCACCAGAAAAGCTAAAGAAATCTGGCGTCATATCAAAGCTTTCCCTACGATGGAAAACCATTATATGCGCAAAGAGATTAAACACCAAAATCTAGACTAGAGTCTGTCAATTACAAAAATGTATGCAATGTGTGTGTAGGAGTGTGAGAAGCAGAGTTTTACACCCGTGTCGGAGGCTACATATCGAAATGTAGTTTGCACCGAATTCAACTTGGGGTTTTTGTTCCCAAAAAAGACCAGTGTCTTTTGTGCACCAAGTATCGTCGTTTGGTGGGTACCAACGAGAAAACTAAAATTAAAGAAAAACAGATAATGGGCACATTTAAAGAAAAATTAAAGGAAATAGCGAGAAACAAAGGGACAAGGAGAGATCAGAAAAAGAAACGATCTTCACTTCGGCATTCTTTGCATAGTGGAGATGTAGGTCTTTGTATTATTGCAAGGAACTTACACTATACAACCTGCGCTTTTCCAAATGAAGCATTTTGTTATGCGTGGACGGAAATTAATGGCAAGAAAGGAAGCTTTGAGATTGGTTCGATAGTTTTACGTTACTTAAGCAAAATTTTAGAATCGGATCACACACATTTAGGTAGATTCTATGCACAGCAGCATAGAATCAGCCGGAAACATCTCAAACTTATACTCAATTACAGAGTGGTTGAATATTTTTCGACAGGCCCGATCATCAAGTCAATGCAAGGGAAAAAGTAAGAGCCAAACAAAAAACATCCTATCATGTAAAAAAAATGAAGTACACGGACTTCAAACATCTTAAGAGACTAGCCATCAGTATGATGATGACTAAAGCAAAAACAAGTAGAGGATAACGTGAACGTTGAACGTGTCAGGTGGTGTAAAATAAAGAGAATGCGATACATTAAAAGTTAATCAAACATATTATTTAATTACGACTTGTCTGAAACTTTTTTATATAGGTCTCGAAAATGAAGAACCCTCTTTGGAATCACAGTCAATAACACAAGACACAAGAACAACAATAAAAAAAAAAATTGCCGTCGTTACGGTACCCGACTCGTCTAAGTACGTCGAGCCAGTCCAAAAAGTTGTGACAGAACCACCACCACAAGCCAAAAATTACCCATGTTTTCCACAGATACTGTACCCGTTATATAAAGAACAATTATGCATTTCAGAAGCCAAAAAAACCGATTTATTGAAACTTTGTGACAAAGGAGTCATGCCCGACGATTATCATGGATGGTTCCAAAGTTTGAGAGCTGATGGCCAAAAAATGGATCGTATACTTGATTTTACGGTTTCTGATGAATCAGAGGACTCGGAGAATGACTCTGAGTGATACTTTTTTTAAATTATTTTTTATAGACCAATTATTGTTTGTTTAGATTACGAAACTTTAATATCCATACAAAGTAAAAAATAATAAAATAAATGCTTCTTGTTGTTACCAGACAGTTTTATCTTTTGTATGTTTTCTTGTACTGGATGAGATTACACAATTTGAATGATTTAAGCCATACAAATCAGTAACTTGTAGTGTTAGTACAATTTTGCATTCTACATTCAAAGACATTTACTGGGAAATAGAAAGGCAAAACCAACTATCTTTTCGTATTTTTTAAAATTGTTTCAAAACGGATGTTTCAACAATCAGCCTTACAAGCAAATTATCAAAACAATACTTTAACTCACGTAAATGCAAAGTCTGTTAGAAAGAGGACAAGTAGTTATCCAGATATGCTTGTATTTGTACTATACAGGCAAAACCAACTAAAAGGAGGGAGTTAGAATTAGTTTAATTTTTTTTGGACAAATGAAGTACATTTTTGTGTTTAGTATGCAACAGTTTGAAACTCAGATAATTATAGAACACGCTCTTATATTTGCGACGGACATAATTTTATTATTAAAGACTTAATTTTAATCTCAAACTTTCCAAATGCGCTTACGCAAAACTTTATATTGACTTTTTTGGGCTAAATAATTGGTTTTGCCTTTAACCCGGCGATATTTCAGTTGTATAAGATGCGAATCAGTTCAGAGATTTCGATGAATATAATAAGACTATGTTTGTAGAGGTTGAAAAGTCTTTGCTTATGCAATAAAAGATAAATTTTTCACTTTGTAGTTTTCTTATTTGGTAGTATGTTTTTGCAAAAAAGTTTTTTTATTTTCACTTTTTAGTTGTGCCTACCTAATAGGCAAGTATTTAAGTAAAGTTCAAGTACACATCTGCGTATCCCTTTAGAGCGTATTGGCGTGTTGTTATGAAATGGTAAAAACAATAAACAGACATGCGATTGCAGCAATCCCGAGAGATTTGCCATTATTTATTGAAGAGTTCTGTTGTATGTCTTCGAAATTGTTCATCAGATCTTCACCAAATTAAAATGCGACCAATTCCGGAACATACTCATTCAAACAATAAAAGATTTTTGTAAATCGGTCCACAATTGACGGAGATATCGGTAAACAGACATAAAAGAAAAATAAAAAAAAAGACATTACCTAATGTCGAACATAGAACCTCCTCCTTTTTGGTAAGTCGGTTAAAAAATAGTTGATCATCTCTTGAGACCTAGAAATCTTGGGCTCTAGACCTGAGATCATATATATGCATCTAAATGCTGATAGAGCGTCACCTATCTAGATTTTTTATGTTAAGCTGAATGACTTACGTGTAGGTTGTCAAATCGGTTGGATGTGCAGAGCTCCTGCACGGGCGGGGGGCACTTGCTGACGCAGTCGCCCCACCAGCCCGGTGGCTCGTCCTCGCCATCCTCGCCGGCGCCGCCCGGCCCGCCGCCGCCATCCAGCTGCCCCTCTGCGCAAGAGAAAACACCATTAATAGCAAACCAAATCATTGTAAACACAATTAAATTCTGCCTCGTCGGTGTAAAATAATAAAAAAAAGAAAGAAAAATTGTTTATTCTGCACAAACTAAACGCACAATACAAAATAAAAAGTGGCATTCACTAAAGGTACAAATTAGCCAAAAGCCTCGTATTTATAACGAAAAATTATAATAGTTTGTCAATTTTGTCTATTGCTTGATGAAAACAATACACAGTTATCTGTGGGTAAGAGGACAAAAACAATTTACTTGCGTAATATGTTTCGACATCCAAATGAAAACAAACAAAACAATCACAAATTAAACGAAATACCGATTACTGAGTGGAAAATTATTGAAACAACAAGAACAAAGAGCCTGTGCGTCGCATCTGTGCAAGAATATGTCATTGCTCAACTTAATGCCGTGACTTCAGACGAACATATCGTCAACAGCGCTGATTTTCAGCAAAAACCTCGTGTAGTGGTCGCAAGCGCTACTGCCGACCACGAGATCCTGGGTTCGATTCCCTGTTCGGGCAAAGTGATGTCGGGTTTCATTTCCCATCTATTCTGTATTCTGTAATTATCAGTAGCAGCCCGAATCTGGGCTGGAACTCGTGGACGTGTGCCCGGCAATAGGCTCGCCCCTTAATACATGTGACTGCCGAAATGTAACTGTGCTATAGGCCCACCTCTGCTAAACTCTTCAGCGATTACAAGCGTCATGTTATTGTTTAAATGTTTTAGAGCGATTCCGTATTGCATCCGATCTGAATGTAACAATTGGCAGTCTGAAGTAGCTGTCGGTCGTAGTACCTAAAACTTGTAGGGTGCGCACTACACTTTTTGGGGGCTGAGTCACTCGCGTCCGTAGGAGAGTTACCCCTATTGTTTTTACCCTAAATGTGGTCCCCGGGTGGTGCTAATCAGGTGACACAAACTGGTGGTAGGTTTCGGCCAAAGGCTTGTGACCACCCACCGGGCAAAGACGTACCGCCAAGCGGCCTAGCCGTGTTCCGGTACGATGCTAGGTGTAGCCACTAGAGGAGTTGGGTCGAGATAGTTGTTCCACTGCATGTTGACCAGCCTGACTCGTTTTGGGCGTATCGGGAGACTTGTTACGGAGGGTAGTGGGATCCGAGACACTGTGCGCCGTTGGCCGACCGCAGGTAGTTGGGGGCCCAAGTAGTGTGCCAGCCACACACGAAAGGCTGCCCCGCCAACTGTCCCGGAATGACCTATCGTGCTGGTTGGCGACCAGATGGGAGGGCCCGATGGACATCTCCGGAGGGGCTCGGGCGTCCCCGCAGTCTCCCCAAAGATGGCGTCCTTTCAGTGCGTAACGCGCGCGACGGTATACCAGCAATTGTTTTGGTTAGTAGCGTGGAACCTCATCTCACTTCCTTCTCCTCTCCTTTCACTCTTACAAATGGCAAGAAGTAAGAAGAAAACTGGAGTAAAACAGCGGCTGCAACCCCTCCCACACAAAGTGCACCTCACTAATATTAGAGGCCTGCACTCTAATCTCACCTCAGTCCACCATCATCTGGAGACTGAAAAGCCAGCACTGTTTTTCCTTACGGAGACGCAGATAGGAAGTCCGTCAGACGTGTCGTACTTATCCTACCCAGGGTTTACCCTGGAGCACAATTTCAAACCACGCGCGGGTGTATGCCCGAGGCGACACTTGCTATCGGCGTCTCCGTAACCTTGAAGACTCCAGGTTCTCAGTGCTGTGGGCTCTGGTGGACACAGGGCTTGATAAGATTATCTACGCCTGTATCTACCGGTCGCACAGCGGAGATCAGGAGACAACCAGGCTCACAGAGTACCTCAATGAGGCGGCTGATGCGGCACAGCAGCGGTACCCTTCCACCCAATTAGTACTACTGGGGAACTTTAATGCCCACCACCAGGAGTGGCTCTTCCTATACCAGTGCACTGATCATGCTGGACGAGAGACGCGCAAGCTTGCGCTAGCGCTAAATGTCACCCAGCTGGTCCAGGGGGCAACGAGGGTGCCAGATGTTGAGTCGCACACAGCCAATTGCTTGGACCTTCTGCTGACAACAGATCCAGACCGATACTCAGTGTCGATATCTTTACCTTTGGGTAGTTCCGACCACTGTCTGGTGAAGTCTGTATCCGTCTACTCCCCGCCCGATCCCAGCCCAAGAGGCTACCGGCGGGTATGGCGGTACATGTCAGCAGATTGGGATGGGATGCGATCTTTTTTCGTATGCTATCCTTGGCAGCCCACTTGCTTCTCTTCGGACGATCCATCGTCATGCGCTGACGCCGTGACTGATGCGTTGCGTCGGGGGATGGAGTACTATATTCCATTCTCTGACTTAGCAATGTCTAACGTCGACAGACCATGGTTTGTAGCCGAGTGTAACCACGCCAACGCGGTCAAACACAAGGCCTACCAGGAATGGGTCGACGCTCGAACGCGCAAAGCAAATGACGTGAGTCAGAAGAAGAGAGCCTTTAACAGGGCTGCCAAGTCCTGCAAAAAGGTGATGCGAAGAGCACGGTTTGACCACATTAGCAGAATCGGGAACAAACTTGCTGCATACCCAGCGGGTCGCAAAGCGTTTTGGTCCCTGGCTAAGTCGGTCGGTCAAATTTCTGTCGCCCCTCACTACCACCACTGCTGAAACCTGACGGGTCATTAGCCCACTCCGCTGAGGAGAAGGCAAACTTGTTTGCCTCCCTTTTTGCAGAATCTTCGCATCTGAATTCTGATGGCGCGCAGCCTCCTTCTTATCCTGATAGATGTGTAACGAGTATGTCGGACATTCGCATCCATCAAAAGGACGTCCGTAGGGTGCTGCGTAGTCTTGATGTGAACATAGTGAGTGGCCCCGACGGTATACCAGCAATTGTACTCAAAACCTGTGCGCCTGAATTGTCTCCGATCTTGACACGCCTATATCGCCTATCGATAGAGACTGGAAAACTGCCGAAGGCTTGGAAGCAAGCCAACGTACAGCCCGTGCCCAAGAAGGGCAGTCGAGCTGACCCTGCCAACTACAGACCCATATCTGTAACGTCCATCCTCTGTAAGAGTATGGAACGTGTGCTCAACCTGGCATACCTAGAAGCAAATGACATCCTCAGTGACCGCCAATACGGCTTCTGCCGAAATCGGTCCACTGGGACATCTTCTAGCGTATGCCATTCACATCTGGAGTGAGGCCATCGAGAGACACGGGGAAGCGCTAGCCGTCTCCCTCGACATCTTGAAGGCTTTCGACAGGGTCTGGCACGAAAGCCTCATTGGTAAGCTTCCTTCCTTCGGTCTGCCTAGTGGTCTGTGTGATTGGATTGCGGATTTCCTAAGGGATCGATCCATCCGAGTGGTTATCGACGGCTGCTCGTCCCGTCAGTTAGATATCAACGCCGGAATCCCTCAGGGGTCAGTGCTCTCGGCAACATTATTCTTGCTGCACATTAATGATCTACTAAAACCCGGAACCTTTGGGTACGTAGACGACAGCACTGTTGCTGAGAGATACGTGTCCGACGCACGGGCTACTGGGCCTCAGATTCGGTCCCTCCGGGAGGCCATGGTTGATCACTTGAACTTGTCCTTGGAGGCAGTCTCCGAAAGGGGCGATGCCAATCTGGTCAAGTTCAATGCCGCAAAAACACAGGCGTGTCTCTTCTCCGCGAAAAAGAGCCAATTTCACCCGGCTCCTTCTTTCCGAGGTGTAACCATACCGATAACGGACCAATATGAGCTTCTCGGCGTAACTTTGACATCGACACTTAATTTTGGCCCATACATTGAGGCAAAGGCTCAACTGGCTGCCAAAAAGTTGGGGATCCTTGCGGAGGTGAGACGGTACTTCACGCCGGAACAGCTGCTTAAGTTGTATCAAGCGCAAGTTCGATCTTGCCTGGAGTACTGCTCTCACCTCTGGGATGGATCTGCCAAATACCAGCTTGATGCACTTGAGTCGATTGACAGACGGGCCAAAAGGCTTATTGGGAACGATGCACTGGTCGCCTCAAAGCTCCAGAGCCTCGAACATCGTCGCCGAGTTGCCAGCCTGTCGGTTTTTTATCGGTTACACTTCGGGGAGTGTGCGACGGAAGTGCACAATTTGATTCCACCTAGCCCTTTTCATCATCGGACTGCAAGACGTACGGCCATGCGCCATCGGTACATGGTGGACATCCCTCCCATACGCACAAAGCGTTTTGCTAATACTTTCATTGTGCGCACAGCTAAGGAGTGGAACTCCCTTCCGGAGTCTTTGTTCCCTGATAGCTACAACCTCGGGGTCTTTAAGTCAAGAGTGAATAGGTTTCTTCTAGGCAAGCGTGCTTAACCGTAAACCACATCATCGCTTAACATCAGGCGAGATAGAGTCAAACGCGAGACAATAAAAATAAAAAAAAAATAAAAAAACTATATCCAAACTGGTCGCTCGAAGTGAGTACGTTTCCAAAACAAACGGAACTCGAAATCAGATTTGGATTGGATGCAGTACCTAAGTGCGGTTCCGCACTGATCCGCTACGAATCCGAATCGTTTGTTCATAATTCTATACGAATTAGAATTTTTCTGTATTATGTGTATGACGGCTAGAGGTCGGATGTGCTATGTGTGATAGTGCGCAACCCCTGTTACAAGTAGTACTACGACTAATTCGGTTCGGACAGACATTTCTCGCACCCACATTCTAAAACTGAATTTATTAACATCATAACCTTGTCAGTATATTTATGAAAACATCATGCACGTTAGAAATAATTTACATCTTTTTAGTAACTAGATAAGTATTAATTACAAATTTAAAAAAACTCCGTTTTTAGGGTTCCGAAGTCAACAAGGAACCCTTATAGTTTCGCTCTGTCCGTCTGTCCGTCCGCAGCTTAGCTCAGAGAATCTAAGTACTAGAAAGCTATAATTTGGCATGTATATACATATTAATAATTCCGACAAAGTGGTAACATAAAATCATGAAAAATAATTTTTTTTCGGGTACCTCCCATAGACGTAAAGTGGGGATGTATTTTTTCTTTCTCATCTATCCAATGGTGTGGGGTATCGTTGGATAGGTCATTCAAAAATATTATGGGTTTGTTTAAATCATTTTTCAATTCAGAGATTCGTTTGCGTAAAATTAAGCTTTAAGTTGCAAATTTATGTTAGAGTCAAGTGTCCCCCCCCCCCTGCCAGCGAAATGGTTGCTCTTGGTTATGTGAAAAAATTCACGGCAGTAGTAAATATAACGAAATTGAAAGGAAAATTATCACGGATAACAAGGCTTTACAAGTTTACGAGTAATAGTCGACCAACTTATAAAATGTACTTGAAACAGTAAAATTTTTCTACAAATGCCATTGAATAATTACTTAAATAAAGTTTATAGCTGTATAAAACAGAGTAAATATATGCTTATGAACCATGTAAAAATATAAAAAAATTAAATCATAACAGGCTTTACAAGTTTACGAGTAATAGTCGACCAACTTATAAAATGTACTTGGCACAGTAAAATTTTTGTACAAATGCCTTTGTAAAATTACTTAAATAACGTTGTTAGCTGTGTAAAACAGATAGTAAATATATGCTTATGAACCATGTAAAAATATACAAAAATAAAATCATAACATTCTCAATAACAATAATTTCTAAATTAATAATGTTTAAGCTCGAATAACGCATTGGAGTGGCCGGAGTCGTTGGTAGTACCAGAACGTAGTCCATACGGCGCATGCGCGCGGTGGAGTCTATTTTGTGTTAGTGCAGATGTATTTTCGACGGTTTGTAATTAAAACGTAAAAGTAAAGTCAAATTAGATTCGATTTCCAAGCAAATTACTTATTTTCTTTTGTCAATATCCTTCTATAAAGTCAATATCCTTCTATAAAGTCAATATTCGACCCGACTTCATCATTAATTGAGTAGCGTCAAACTTTCCAGAATGAAATAGTGAATACAGCAGATTAGAGGATTCGCCTCTAATCCGCGGTATTAGAGGAGATTAGAGGTGACATACGATTTTTTTCTAAAGAGAAATAAACAAGGAGCGTGCACGCAAGGATCCAGGAACGAACTATACTATTTTCCGTGGCTCTAACGCGCGCTCGTATCGGCTCCTTTCGCAATTCACACCCGCGGTGGTATTCAAATGGATAATATTTTTATAACTTCAGTTGCGAAGTTGGATTTTATAACTCCTTCAGTTACCTGTTAGTCCTTATTTAGTTTAAGTCAAGAGTGAATAGATTACATCTAGGCAAGTGTGCTTCACCGTAGACCACATCATCGCTTACCATCAGGCCAAATAGTGGTCAAACGCGAGAATATAGATTTAAAAAAAAAACAGCATCCTATGTGGGCCCGTTTTTAGACTTTGTGAGCCGCTGAAACCGTTCTAATGTTCATGTAACAACAACAAAACCCTCTTTTTAGTCCGCATTATTATGCAACTTTGGAACCCTATTACTGCGCGTGGCCTGACACGCACTTGGCCGGTTTTTTATTTATTTTTATTTCATGCTTTTAATACTACATATAATATGCTTAGTAGCAGACACGCTTCAATCGACAATCTATCGAAACACGTAATAATGACACGATATATTGCGAAAAAAGCCAGATTTAAAGAGTAAAATGCGAATAACTTTTGAACGGCTAAACCATTATTCATTCATAGCTAAGAACACCGTCGACAAAGTCACCTTTCAAACAAAAAAAACTAAATCAAAATCGGTTCATCCGTTTAGGCGCTAACATGCCACAAACAGACACACATATACACAGATACACACGTCAAACTTATAACACCCCTCTTTTTCCGTCGGGGGTTAAAAACGGCGACAGCCATAATTTTGTTACTAGAAATAGGGAGCAGGTTTCAGGCTGGCTAAAGTAGCTTCATCTTTTATGGGATATAACATGTTACAATAAATATACCTGCACATTTTAGAACTGAATGAGATGAAATTTAAAACTTGTATAAAATGCACACTATACATATTATAAGTTGGGAGATTACATCGCTGATAAAAATGCTTGGCTCTATACTAGTCCTGCTCCACAACCACTAGGGCGCAAAAACAAGTGATGGGCAGAAAAGTTTTGTAGTATTGTTAGACCTGCTGAAGACTGTATGTATATATTTGTATTGTATAATCTGTATTTCTTTTAGTGTTATATAACTGCACAGCACATGTGTGAGTACTACGTTCCGTCTGTAAATCTACCATTCACTGTACATATGTATCGTTCGTTGACTTTTGTGTGCCCTGGCAGTTGAGTGTGGCATTCTCTCTCGAATGTCTCTCTGATGGTGGCATATGTGTTGGATCATTCGGGTCTCTTCATGTTGGTTGAGCTGAGTGGTGCCAACCCATGCGTCATGTTCGTGAACGGCGCCCGTTCATCGTATCAGTTGGGATTGGTCATAACTTAAATGCTTCGGCCTGCTTTTAATTACTTACGTATCTTATCTTTGAACTGCTTCTTTACTCTAGACCCTTTTATTTTAAGTGCACATCGTTCTCACATAATTATGTATTTTTCCAACAAGAATGATGTAACTAAATAAATGTAATTAAAACTGATGGAAAAGAGTGTCCGTAAAGTTTCTTGCACATTCTTCTCAATAGAGACCTATTGACGCTTGCGAATATGCAACTATAACATATTTTGTTTGTCAATTCAAAAGTACCGATCTATCTCACATCACATCACATCATCAGCCTATTAATGTTCCCACTGCTGGGACACAGGCCTCCTCTCTGTGAGAGGGAATGGGCCGTAATCCACCACGCGGGCCCAGTGCGGGTTGGTCTAATACCTTTAAACCGATCTTTCAACCGATCTATCTAATACCTTTAAACGAGCAATTCTTATATATATGTATAATTTATATAATCTGAGAATCTCGGCAACGGCTCCAACGATTTTCATGAAATTTAGGTTTCGGGGGCAATAAATCGATATAGCTAGGTTAAATTTTTAGAAAACGTCGTTTTCTCAATTTTTTACTCGAGTAGAGCACTACCGCCCAGGTACTAAGTTTATTTGAAATAAACTATTTAATACCGCCCTAAGTGCTCGTAAATGTTCAAAACAAGGAAATATTTAAATTGTTAGGTTCGTCTCGATGCAAGCTGGTCGCATTTTATTTCGTTTTGTTTCCTCTGCCTACTACCCACAATGACGCAGAGGCTTTACTTGATTGCCACGGATACACCATTATTATGTGAGCTTACTTTGCTCAATATGGACACTATTTGCTCGAGTGCGCTGAGGGCAAATCTAACGATTTAAATCTCTGCTATAAACGTCGTAAAATCAATTCATATATCTGCAAACTGTTGTGAAATATCAAAGTAAAATATAATAAAAACATTTTACTGTAACGTTCACATCGTTCGTTGAAAAAACAATCGTCTGATCTTTCGTAGAGAGAACATAATTATAACGTATGCAAACAAAATAATGATAGTAGAGCGTCCGCAACGATACGTACGATATTAATATTATAGTAAGCGAATTCCTTTGTTTGTTATATTTAATACAAGTTGAACAATCGATCGTTATTATTATCTCATTCGCCGGGAGTGCGGGAGTGGAGCGGAGAGAACTCGATTCACCTCACGCTAAAAAATACGCAGACATTTTTTGTGAAAATCTTTTCCTTAGTAATCGTTTTAGCGGTTTTCCAAGATTGTATTAAGTGTCAATAATTGGCAATAATGAAGCTGTTTTCAGTACCTACAGTTACTTTTTATTGCATGTTGTTGGAAATTGTGTCCTTTAGATGTTTTATTATTGGCGCCAGCTTTTGAAAATCATTTAAAACTGTCTTAATATTCTATGAACAAAAATAAATAAATAACAATACAACAAAAACCGGCCAAGTGCAAGTCGCACTCGCACGCAAAGGGTTCCGTACCGATATCGCAAACAAACGGCAACAAAATCATCGTTTGTTGTATGATATATAAATATTTATTTAAGTCTGTTTTTAGTATTTGTTGTTATAGCAGCAACAGAAATACATCATCTGTGAAAATTTCAACAGTCTAGCTATCACGGTTCATGAGATACATCCTGGTGACAGACAGACAGACAACCAAACATACGGACCGCGGAGTCTTAGTAATAGGGTCCTGTTTTTGCCCTTTGGGTACGGAACCCTAAAAAGATATTGTGAACTTGTCAAACATAGAACAAAGAGCGAATGATTAGCTAAATATCTAGCGCCTGCTGGGGCTCGCAGCGTTTACGGAAACATTCGAATCTGAGGTTCCATTGTCACAGGAACGACAAACGACAGAATGTTCTCGTGAGCCGACACATTCAGTCCAAGCTCGGACTCAGCAACAATAGCTTGCCGACGAGCTATCACATGCCGATCGATGGGCCCGGGGTACGCTGTCGACTGTTTGCGCATATTAAATCAAAGCAAATATTTTCTTTGTTCATTGTTTCGTAGACGGTAATCTTTTTCTTATCTCCTATCGATTTGCTAAGAGACTCCACATCGTTTATCTTTGCTTACTTACGTGAGCATTTGTTCTCATTCACTGTTTAATTTTGAAACTTAACTAATAACTTTTTGTGCTCAAGAACTCCACGACCTCATCCCATCGGCCCTGTTCTACCATCGGATATCTAGATGCACTGCAAGTTACCATCCTTATCTAGTTGCTATTCCACCAATCCGCACTAAGCGCTTCCAAACATCGTTCATAATGCGCACAGCAAAAGAGTAGAATTCACTACCTGTCTTTGTGTTTCCGAACGTATTCAACCCAAATCTCTTCAAAGTTAGAGTGAACAGGCTTCTTCTGGGCAAGCTCACTCCATCGTCGACTTTGTCTTTGTCACCTCTGACCTAGACTGGAGTCAAGAGCAAACCCATAGCAAATAAAATAAATTAGTAGTTATAAAGAGAGAGCCCGAATTTAGTGAGTTTGTTCAGACTTGTAGGGTGATCTCTGCAATCATTATATTTGAAATATCTTTCACCGCTTGAAAGGTACTTTTAAAATTGAATTGAAAATTATTTCAGATAGTTATAGGCTATAAATTAGGTATTAAGATCTTGGCAAAACCGTGGCGGACCACTAGTATTAAGGTCCTCCTATTGTTGAAATAATGTTTATGTAGCCTCTGAAAAACTATATATAGTTAAAAAGTACTCTTACAGAGTATCCTCGCTGCGACGTATATTTTTCAAACAAAGGATTGTGACTCGTAATTGTAGCGAATATAAATAGTGGAACAGCAGACATCAAAGTGTATCCGGGCGCGCGCGTCCTAGTCGAGCGGCCCGGTGCCGGTGGTCGGTGGTCGGTGTGAGGACGTCCAGGGACGGTACCGGCAGGGACCCACATCCCGGTGCTCGCATATTTTATTTACATTCCGCCGCAATGCTCGGATTTTAGACAGTCGAACAAGAGACAACAAACAAAAAGTATAATCTCTGTCCGAACAGATAGCACTTCGCATAACGATGGTTGAACAGTTAGTGAGTGAGGGGGCGCGGGGCGCGGGGCGCGGGGCGCGGTACAAACCGACTAATAGATACATAATCGTCTGTTTTTGTTGTGCTACTTGTGAGTCCATTGTTTCAGCATCACTGGCAGTGTTTGAAAAACGCGTATTGTTGGAGACGTCAACTTCGATTATGGACGCTCATTCACGCAGATGTGACTAAAGATGTTAACATTGCCGTAAATAGAGTTTTATTACAATTGGCGCTTCAGTCACAGAATGAAGTGAACCCGTGTGTGGAGCGTGAAGGGCTGCCTCCATATTTTGTCGAGCATTAGACGACAATGGGTGAGAAGGGAACGGCGCCGGGTTGTTGCGTCGTAATGGGAAACAAAATGCGTGTAAAGAGCCCGAAGCGGCGGCGCTTTGATCTGAGCGTAACAATATATTGTAGGGCGAAATCTACGCGATTAATATGATGCCTTTCATTGATCTCGTGAAAATGGTATTATAGAAAGTCTCATCAAGCAGTCTATGTAAGATATTTAGAAAAAAACGGCCAAGTGCGTGTCGGGCCACGCGCAGTAATAGGGTTCCGAAGTTGCATAATATTGCGGACTAAGAAGAGGGTTTTTTTATTGTTACATGAACTTTAAAATGGTTTCGTCGGCTCGTAACGTCTAAAAACGGTGAATGAATCCACTATTTCTTTCTCGAAAGTTCTTATTTAAGTAATTTTTCAATGGCATTTGTATAAAATTTTGACTGTTCCAAGTACATTTTATAAGTTGGTCGACTATTACTCATAAACTTGTAAAGCCTGCTTAGCTGTGATAGTTTTCCTTTTAATTTCGTTATATATACTACTGCCGTGATTTTTATTACATATCCAAAAGCAACCATTTAGCTGGCAGGAAGAGGGGAGGGAGGACACACACTTGACTCTAACAAAATCTACAATATAAAGCTTAATTTTTCGCAAACGGATCTCTGAATCGAAAAATGGTTTTAACAGACCCGTAATATTCTGAATGGCCTATCCAACGATACTCCACACCATGGGATAGACGAGGAATAAAAAATACATCCCACTTTACGTCTATAGGTTGTAAGGGATTTTTTTTTTTTTCATATTTTTATTATGTTTATATCTAGTCCGGTCAAATTAGACATATCAATTTGCATATTATGAAGAAACAACTTTTTAAACCATTATATCTCAGAAACAGTGACGTTTAGGAGAAAAATTGTAGGGACAATTTTTATTGATAATTGCATAATCTACAATTTATGTCTGTCCTATTTTATCATAAAACTTACCGTTCGGCTAAAAACGCAATAAAACCCATATTTGTGATTTTTGGCCTTGAGTAAAAAAATTGCAAGTATAGGATCGATGGGGACTTTTTACATTTCATTTATAATGGTGTTCCGAACATTCGTACCAATTTTCAGCTCTATGCGAATTTGACCGAACTATTTGTCAGCATTATTAATATGTATATTCATGCCAAATTATAGTTTTTTAGTACTAAGAGTCTCTGAGCTAAGCTGCGGACGGACAGACGGACATAGATATTTGCCGAATTAAGTAATAAGCAATGCAGTAAAGTCGACAATAAATCGGTTTATTCTCCCTCACTCGCGCGGCAACAGACAGCGGCGGTGGCGGCGGCAAGAGGTTTATTCGCACAAACGTCATAAAAGTAAGCTTCCCTTCAGTTTATTTGTGCTGCAGATACAATAGGGGTGCCTCATTGAACTACACTTAATTTCCTGATCGCTTTCAGTTTCCTCTTGTATGTTTACCTAAATGCAAACAAAAGCACTTATAAGTATTTTTAAGCCTACCTACTTATGTGTTTTAAGCTAAACTGGACAGAGGGTTGGACAAAGAAGAAAATGTGATTTCTGCTGCTACAAATATCTTATAGTCCATAGACTACCCATGGTTAATTTTTGTGGCCGATTTATTTTACCGCGTACCATTACTGGCACGCGTGCCGTTGGGTACTAGTAGCTCTAACCTAGGATTTTAAATTTAACAGAAAATATATATACATAAATATATATAGACATATATATAGGTACATAAGTCCTCTCGATATGTAATAAAAATAAAACGCGTGAATTTTTAATAACAAGTGTGATTTTATTAAAGTGTGGTACCTACGTATGTGCCGTGCCCGCGCTCAACCCGCGCGGTGCCCGTGTAATATCCGTTGGAAACAATGTGTAAATTGCGCCGCGGAACCATACCACAGCCCACGGGGCGGCTTCTACTAATTGAGAATTACTTGTTTTACAACAGCTTGTATATAATTAAACATGTTGAACATAACTTTGTAAAACCACTACAACAGAAAAAAATGCGTATTTATAACCCAGTTTACTTAACTAACTTGCACAAGGGTACATAAATTACTTATGCACGAGGATCTAAAAATAGCTCGAGCCGTAGTGAAAACATCGGTCATCGGCTAGGAAATCGTTTTTGTCCTCAAGTTTCTCACAGCTACCACATCGCCATATCGCCATATCGCCATAAAGCACCCATTTCCTCCGTAATAAAATAAAAGAGCAATGATTTCCTCAACCCTCCCGGAGGTGGCAACAGAGCTGCCTCGCGAGGTGGCAACAGGGTTCAGGGGACAGGTCGTAACGTGTCAATCTACCCACCACTTTTACTGCGAGCCTCGAAATAAAATTAGCTAAACGAGCACCTCCCGAGTTTTAGTTGACCATTAAAAGAAGTGTCTTTGTCTTACTCTGATAACTCGGGCACGGAATCGTAAAATGTTATTTGGTAATCTTGTCCTTATACGTCAGGAGTCTGGTCCAGAGAGGCAAAGGGTTCTGAACAAGTAAAACGATAAGTTTAAAATAAATTGGTAATCTAATGCTAAACAGTCCTTGACGCTAAGAACCTGTTAAAACAATTAAGGCAGGTATTCAGTGACTGAATCAATTCTCTTAAACACAAGAGATAGATATCCAAGGCATTTCTTAAATCCGTTAAGCCTCTCGAATCTTGCAGACTTGAGACGCTGTCAAGACAATTTGTTCGCTGAGGCACTTGGATGTTTTTTATAGGCTTCTGGGAAACGTTTTTTCTTTTATTATTGGTACTTATTCTAGGTCTATAATTTCAGATTTCTTTTCGAGTAATCTTTCTATTATTTAACAGAGAATGCATTATAAAATAAAATTTAGCTACAAGCCAAGCGTGCTCCATCGTCGAGATCATAGCTTACCATTAGGTGAGATAGTGGTGAACCAATAGGTAACACTTATACTATTTACTAACATAATTTATTTAAGTAAACCTAATACTATCGTTAAGGGTTTTGTTTAAGCATTAGTTATGTATTGGCATGTCAAATTCTGTGATAATCACGATACGTTCAGTAGGCCAACACCTGTCATATGATTTAAACTACCTCTTACTCTCATCTATAACAATAATACCTTATAAACTCCTGTTTTATCTGTGCATTTACGCCAGGCTAGCTTGATGGATGACGACAGAGCATGAAGCCACAATTAATCTTTATCTCCGCACTTTCATAGCGCAGCCGAGCCATGCTGCAGTCATGCTAAGAAGCTGAGTAATATGCAAAACGAGAGAGTGAAAATATGCGGACGATAAGTCAAGTGCACGCGGGGTTATGTGACCGTTACTTGGGAGGTGAAGGAGTCAATGAACTGTTGCACAGTCCTTGAGGGTAGACTCAAGACTACGTCCTTAGTACAATATATTTTTATCTGTATTTTTTAGTTTTTTCTTTGGTTCAGTTCGCGGTGAAGCGCGGTGCGAGAAGGTCGGACCGGTTGATGTGGTATGGTAACGCTTGGAAGAGCCCTGTGTCCAGATGTGGTCGTGTTTGGCCAGCAAATATGATGATGATTTGTTTTACAGAGTGAAATAGGTAGGTACCTATCTAACCATAACTTAGTAAGTCTGCTATTCGTTTCAGCCAATCTAAACTGCACATCGAAACGCAAAACATAGTAGAATATCAACAAACTTGATTTCACGGCTGTTTATCTACTTCATGTTACCCATCTTAAGAAGACATGAGATTCCTTTTCACGATACTTATACCTAATACTCTAGTTAAATTCACTTACGACTACGACTCATAACCCAAAGTTTGGCGATAAAGGCGCGCGCACACGATCCGACTCGCGACCTCGTTAAACACCATCTGCCGCTCGTGAAAGCACGATGTCGTAAATCTACGATAACACACCGCGCGATAGTCGCTTCGCGACTTGCCGCGGTTTTATGTTCAATGAAAAATTACTGTTCCTGTCGTGAACTTTTTGCACTAGTATCTTTCTAAACTAGTGTCGTTTCTTCGTTACAGTGACGACTTTAGTTTACTTGCATCTGAGAAAACGTTTATCAATATGGCAAGCAAGTCCATGAGGCAGTATTTTTTTCTTAAGCACGTCGTGTAATATTTTTACCATCCAATTTTGTAAAACCAAAACGCAAAATTCCATACGCTTTAAAGCTTATATTATTACCCTTGCTAGCATGTCTCCTAAGTAGAGCATAAAGCAAAACAATTAGCAGCTGCACCACACATCCTAACACTAATGCGTTGAACGGTTTTCACGGCAGAGGTGAGGTCGAACCAACCTGCATAATGCTCGTCCCGCCGCGCGCCGCGCGCCGCGACTTAGCTACTAGCGTGACAAGGCGTTATAGTTCGGGCACTAAAAGTACTTTGTGTAGTAGCTTACTAAATGTCTCATAATGTGTTGTATGTACTCGTACCTGCGTCACGTTATTAAATAGTATCTTACTCATAAACGTGAGGATTTCATTTAACGTGACACTTCAATATACGAAAACATATAATGTAGTCTAAAGAACGAGAAATATTGTATTGCAGCCATGTCCTATATTATGAAACGCTATCTTGCTATGAGTTCTAGCAGTGTTTTGACAGTGATTTCTTTCAAAAATCATCCATGGTGTCAACCCAGTATATTTTGGTAATGCAATAAACTTAATGCTGTCACTCTCAGCCGAGACATCAACGTGACACCGCGGTGCATTTAAATAAGGTAAGAATAAAATTGAATACCATTTCACCTTTTTCAGTGCGAGAAAATAATAATCGTCTTATGATCAAAGTGTGAGAAGAGTGGCTCTAATATCTTTCTAGGACGAAAAAGCAAAACAACGATTGTGAACAATACAAAATAAATTAAACATAAAATAAATTATAACTGCAGGGCCCACCACCTTAAGGACCTCCCGTAGAACAATTTTTTGCAGCTGATGACCCCATCTAACCCCTAGTTGCGTTTGATCTACGACTTTTTGTCCACCCTGTATAATTTGTAGAAATAAAAGATCTTTTTGTTTTGGGATGAAAATAAGAACAACTCTAGAATAATTACAATAACCTTCATAAAACAACAAGTTTCTATTGGATGATTGAAAATCACGCCGCCCGGTTCGGCTGCTAGGCCGTGCGGATATCACTTCCATTCTAGTTTTATTTGGTAAGTTCAATCTGTGGCTTGTAAGAAGCATTTACGTTGGACCTCTCACGCGGCTCACGGGGGAATCCCGTGGCTCGAATGATTCAGTACCATAGGGCTCACCGGTGAGACCATTATTGTACATATGGCGATTAACGTCTTAAGGGTCCAATTTGTAATAAACTGATCAAATAACCTTAAGTTTTATTAAAAAAAAACCGTTATCCTGCAGTGCGTGCAGCGTGGATACTGTAAGAACACAGTCACGATTATTCTTAGTTAGGTTTTTTCTTAGTTAAAAAAAACGTTGCCCCATACTAGGAATTTCATCCTGTATTGTGGGTGCGTTTACAAACATATAAACTCACATACACAAACACCCAGAGCCGAAACAACTATCTGTAGGTCATACAAATATTTGTTCCGTGCGGGAATCGAACTCGCGACACGCAGCGCAGCAGTCAATCGCTCAACCACTGCGCCAACCGTGCGCCCAAAATTATTACAATTCCTTGCTTGATTTTTCAGATATAATTATAACAACATAGTAATTGCTTTACTTATTTGGTAAGTAACAATCATATCTTCAAATGAAGTAAGTCCTCATAATAATGATCGAACTTCACTTGGAAGTTTGTTTGATCATATAATAGTAGGCATTGCAGCCCATTGCTGTTAGGCCGCCCCAGGAGGAGGTTTTTTTTTTTTTTTTGGTTTGTATATTATCCAATGACTTCTCCTGCTCTGGGTGAAGCGGGAGGGCGTGTCAGACTTTTACTGATTAAAACCCACCCGTGTTCCTTCAGTTGTTTATACCAGGGCTGCGGTAACACACTTTCAAATTTATCCGCGACCCAGACAGACATCGGCCCTCTCGGGCCCCGTCAATTTTGCTGACATCTCTTTGAGGCGCGTGTTAGTATTGGAAGTACGTGTGACGTCATTAAATCATGAATTTACACTTTTAATCACAATGGGTTTGCTACAAAATACAAACTGTCATATTTATTAAGCATCTACCGACAAATGTCGAAGTACCTACCTAAATTATTATTGAGATGTCAAATACCTACAATTGTTAGAGTACCCACCTGAGTAAATATTGTTGTGTGTACAGGAAATAACTCTAAAGTTATATATAAGCCATAGTGATGATATTCCTATAAAATATTACGTAATTTATAATGATCATTGTGATGTATTCTGGATTTTAAATTGCTATTTTAGTATTATAAGTCTTTTGAGACAATTAATACAAGACTGTCAGTTAGTATCAATATTCTTTCGAATATTGATTAAGAATTACTAAATAGGCGATATTAAATTCCTTAATTGTCTTGATACGTTTTAAAAAGGTTTCATTACTCAAGATTTGATTATTGACCTAATTGTGAGATTATTTATAGAAATGTAGAAAATGGTGGGGACATTTGACAGGTCGACTCGTTATTATAAATAGTGTGTAATTCGTAAGTTGACACACTTCGTTGTGAACTACAAGCCAGTACAGACCAGTTGTTATATTGTGATAGTGATATTGTTTTCCTGAATTGTTATGTTCTGTGAAAGATGGACTACACAAGCTTTACGTAAGTTATTTGATATTATAACTTGATTATTGCTAATGGTTGTGTTGAAACTCTATTTTCTTATTGTGGCCTTTATTCATAATGATGTTAAATTAATTTAAGGGCTAGTCATGTTCTTTGCCTTATCCTTGTTGTTTTGATTATGTAACATTGTGAAATGTTACAAGATTAATAATGGCCATAATAGAATTAGATCTTTATTGTGATAAACGATATTTATATGGATGTAAAAGATGTCTATGAATACTTTTACAACCATAGTTGCTTCCGTGGAGTTTCTTGCCCTTCTTCTCCACGAGAACTAGGTCTAGCGAACGGGCGGTAAGCTATCTGAGCCTCAATATTAATTAATTGACAACCCTAATTGAAATAAATACCTAGTCTTGTCTTTTTGTGCTTTTCTTCATAAAACCTTTCCCTTATACACCAAATACATAGGAACTCTGATACACAGTAAATAACCATCTTGACATATATCGATACTTTTACATGGAGTTCCTTTATGATTCTAACACGCGCGTGGAACACTACTCGCCGTCGACTCGGGCCTGGTCCTTATCGGACGGCGAGCTACCCATTACTTGCCGTCCGCAAGCCCGCGCCTACGGTGGCCGGGAATCGGCTTGCGACTCCCGACGCCCAGGGCGTCTCCTGCGGTGACTAGGGGCGCGAGGGAGTCTCCGTTGCGTCTCCCTCACGCGTTCCGCCTCCTCCTTCGCGAGCATTACTGCTTCGCAGAAGGAGGTGACAGCTTCCCATGCCCTCTCGCTCCGTGCCATGGCCTGAACCAGGGCCGGCCGCGAGAGATCGCCACCGCTGATCACCTCCATGAGGACACGGCGGTGCTCCGCCCAAGCGGGGCAGACCTCCACCGTATGCTCCACCGTGTCCTCCGGGCGATCCACACAATGGTGACACCCGGGCGTTTCCTCCCGCCTTATCCGGAACAGGAACCTCCCGAAACAGCATTGTCCGGTGAGGACCTGCGTCAGGTGGAAGGCGAGGACGCCGTGGCGCCTCTCAAGCCACTCCTCAAAGAGGGGCCTTATCGCCACAATTGTGCCGTGCCCAGCACTGGGTTGCGACAGTCGCTCTCTCCATGTCACCATGAGATCCTGCCGGAGCTCTGTCCGCCAAGCCGCGATTTGTCGCGGCAGCGGAGTTGTGCCCCGGCGTTTCGCCTCCTCGCGCCACTCCCAAATGTGCGCGAGGACTTTTGCCTCTAGATTGCCAGGAGGAGTGCCCCACCGAACCATTTAAGCTCTCAGTTTAGTAAAATGTACACTAAGACTTTACGGCATTGACATTGAGAAAGCTTATCTAGAAAAGTTCAAGTATATGTGAACGTAGACCGCCGTAAGACTGTCGTTGTACCTGTAAATTATTATTATTATTTGTAAAAGAGATAAGTAACTTTTTGAGTATTCAAAAAAATATATTTTACTAACTATGTAATATTGTTGGCATTGCCCAATATTCACATATATTACTGTAATTGAGCTTCTAAACATGTGTGCCAAATTTCGTATGTTTATGCATGTATATATGTATGTTTGTTTGTTATTCTTATTTTTTATCTCTCAACTCAGATAATAGTGCAAATTTTATCAAAATCCTCAGTTTGCAAATATGGAACTATAAAAAAATTAATTACCTAAGAGACCGGCTTCCAAAACGAAAGTTATTTCGTTTAACGTAAGTTCTAAAGTTGTGCTCTATTATATTCTAAAGTATAGGATAATGAGTTAGAAATTATAAGTCCTGACAAAAGGAGACATAACTGAGTTACCGTCAAGGAAAAAGGGCAGAAACAACGTAAATAATACTTTAGAAACCGTGATTAACTTATGAGACGGCCTCAAAATCAAGTATGATTAAATTAAGTTCGAAAGTTACCTTAATTAATAACTCCTTCAGCATAATGAAAACTCTAGTGTTTTCATAGCTACGGAGCCGACCCCAAAACACGGGTAAATGATTATCCCAAACAACTTGTTAACCTCCATCAACAAACGAGTAGTAAACAAGATATTAATTCGACAAGTTCCCAAACACGCTGGCGACATAAGCTAACCACTAACCCTTCACGTACTGAACACAATTTTCCGCATGTCAATGAGCGGGACAGGTGGGGACAGTGCTGGCCTGTCGCAGAGCGGACAGGTTATCACGTAGTAGTGTGCAGCATCAGCTGAAACCACTAGTGTGACAGTGTGCAACTTGTTAATTAATGTGTGATTATAACAGTGACGTGACTTGCTTCATAATGGAAGGCTCCATTATGAAAAAAGCAAGCTTGAGACATGCATTGTCTTATCCTGGACAGCCACATATTGTTTGCAGTAAATACATGTTCAGGCAATAAGGCCGCTTGACGCATAACATTGACAGCGGCATTCAATATTGCATCGATTCAAACGGCGAATTATCTTCAAAGGATTTTCTTATCAAGCAATAAAATCAATCTTAATGCTAAATTAAGAATAGAAATCGAGAGTGAGGTGAATTTATCTTACGGGCCATTAAACATTTATTAACGTTAACCGTGTAACCTTTACATTCCAACTCATATGCCTAAAATATTAAAAATATTAAACTTGTTTTCTTGATACGTTATAATTTAAAAACAGTCAATCAAAAGTATTGCATCACATACACCAGTTTAAATTTCCATTTTAATCTTCAGTAACTTGTCACGCTTCGTTTTTTTTTAAGTTATAAAGTTCCTTCACGTCAATTCTTATGTGATCAACAGTTGGGTTATTGTCACGTACAAACACGCTTCTGGCTCCAGGGATGGGATGGTAAAGGCTCAAAGCACACGAGATACTTTTCGCATCGACGACCGGTGATTTTGCGATCATATCAACTGGGCAATTTTGGTGCAGCGGTATCACGTCACGTGCCAGTGAGTTTATCAAAGCTGCATTTGATGACAGCAGCATGTTAGTTTTAGATTGCGATTTCACCACCAGAAATCAACTTGACACGTTTCCCGTGTAGAATAGTGAAACAATTAAAAGAGGGTAAATCTATATATATAAAAGCGAAAGGTCACTCACCTATCACGTAATGTCGAAAACTGCTTGACATATAAAGATGAAATTTGGCACTAGGAAAGGATTTTTGGAAATTCCAGAGAGCAGTGGTGGCCCAGTGGTATCGGCCGCGACTTACAAGTTGTAGGTCGTGGTTCGTGGCCAGGCAGGCGCTTTACTTTTTATAAATATTTCATCACCACTGCTCTCAAAACGGTGAATGAAAAAATCGTGAGAAAACATGGCATGTCCTAGAAACAAAAATTCGAAGACATGTGACATCCACCAACCCGCACTGGGCCCGCGTGGTGGATTACGGCCCATTCCCTCTCACAGAGAGGAGGCCTGTGTCCCAGCAGTGGGAACATTAATGGGCTAATGATGATGATGTGATGATGTGATAGAATTTCTACAATTTGTAAGTTTTATTTTAGATTTTCGCTGTTGGATGATAAAAAAAAGTTATGTATAAATTGGTTTATGGCAATTCCACCCCGAAAGGGATAAAAAAAAGGATTGAAAGTTTGTATGAAATTTTTACAGTTTGTAAATTGGACACGGTAAATTTTACATTTACGCTCTTTGTTGATAAAAATAATTCATTTATTTATTGGTTTTTGGAAATTCCACCCCTAAGGGGATAAAATAGGGATTGAAACATAATGTGAAATTTCTTCTAAATGTGACACGTGAAATTAAAAATTTACGCTTTTGGTTGATAAAAAGAACAGTTTTTGGCAATTCTACCCCTAAGGAGGTGAAAAGGTGGAAATTTGTTAGGCTTATATATTTGAAACTTGGCATAAATACTAACCTTAGTAAATAGTAAAGGTTTCCATTGTTAGTTTTTCAAAAATACTCCTAAAAGACGATTTAGGGGGTGTTAAAGATTTTTGAAGATTTTACTGTAGGTACAGGACTTCTTTTTATGATGTATGAGGAGCACTAAGAAGGTATTTTTGGAAATTCAACCTTTAAGAGGGCTTAACTAAAAAGTCATCTGTAAAATACGGATCACGCGAACGAAGTCGCGGGCGAAGTGCTTGAAAATAATAAGTCTATTTGGTCCGTGAGTTTGATTAACAAACAATATTCGTAACGTTTTTACGGAAATAAAACAAAAAAAATACAAAGATAAAGCGTATCAGATATCAGCACCTGTAGCCAAGTTGACAATCTACAATCGATAACGCTAGTAGAAAACGAATCAATGTATGGGAATGACACATCTGAACGTTAAGTCACGTGGTCAGACCATACAAATAGAAGGCGTTAACGATTACTGATATAGAAAGAGATTCAGGCATGAGTTTGAGACGTAAATTCTAGGTCTCTACGTCAAATATCTGTGCCAAGGCGTGACGTCACGCGAAATTTCAACTCACTGTAGATATCGTCGTTGTGTATTCGTACTTCTTAGTCGTACACTCCTACCAGGAGTGTCTTACGTCTGATAGGTCGGCCGCCACTTTTGGAAGACTATCCATCTTCCAAAGAAATAATAATCTACACTATTTAATGTAAAACTCATTCTACTCATTCATCTAGTATGGAGAGATCTTTGTCCCTAAATAGCTGGTGCTCAAGTGAGAGGACGAAATTGAAACTCTCAAGTGTCCCGAACGAGACAGGGATGTTTGTGGAGCGCCAAGAGCTGAGAATGTGTTGATACAGGCCAGGCAGGCTGATTTCATTCAAATCATCGATCAGATGGCGTCGGATTTGAGCGTGTTAGACGTGACATTTTGCTTGTAAATGTGTTTATTACTTTTGTATGTCATGTGTACTCGTATTTCAGTAATGGTTTTAGCTCTTTGGTGGTCTTTCTTACTGATATGACTGAGGCAAAGGATAATAAATGAGACATCATGACCCAAAGCTGTAAAGAAGACGTGACTTTATGGCAATGTCTAATACCCATATACACAAGGGCATGAGCAGAAACTACCGAATCCACCTTGTTTATTATTATTGACACAAGCCTTGTGTTTGATCTCCATCTCATCTGTTGGTAAGCGATGATGTTGTCGGCGGTGAACCACGCTTACCACGGCCACCTAGAAGAAGTATCCCATTCACGTTTGAATGAAGACCCCAATGATGTAGCTATCTGGAAATTCGTTTATTCCACTGCTACGAACCCTACCTTCTCCTGATGTTTCGTTTATGTTCATACATTATAGACATATTTAATAGGTCATACACGCACGCAGGTTATGCGAACTACGCACCTAGCCAAACGCATCAAGTTACTAAAATAAATAAAATATTAGTAGTTAAATTTGGTTGATCACCGTTGGTACAGCAGCAGCAGGTTCTAATTAGAATTAGGTAATTAATATTAAGCCGAAATCGAATCTCTATTATATGGATTTATTTTAGGCGCAACCGTTTGTTTTGCGTTCAAACTAATAAGTGTTTACCAGAGAATAGAAAAAACACCTTCCAATGTTGTTGTTTTTTTCTGTTCAGTGGTGTTTACTAATTAAAATCATATTTTGTATACATTAATTATTTTTGTTGATAGATTTGATTAAAATTAATTAGACTGGACACAATACTAGCGCCTTGATATTATTATTTCATGAAGTATAATTTCATGAATTGTAATAAACTAACTTTTGGCCGTGTCTTCGCTCACGAAATGTACTTTTTTCTGGATTAAAGTTATATATCTGTATCTAGGCCCTTTATACTTTTCTGTACCAATGACAACGTGTGTGCAAAATTTCATGAGTACCGTTCAAGTATATAAAGCGTGAAAACGCAACAAAGATACAAATAAACTCAGATACGCATTTTTAATATTTGTTAGGATTCATTGTCAACATACAATTTTTTAAGACATCCTGATTAAAAATAGCACCGTTATTTTTCCACCCAAATCTTGATGTTTAGGTAGATTTTTATGAATGCCTGACATAAACAAAGCGCCCTTCCCTCGACGACGCGACGGTAATATGATTAAAGCACACAGCGGCACACACTGAAGGCGCGACGTTATTAGACAAACAGGCCACGGAGCCAATCACAGGATATTCAAAAGAAACACCTACGTTATGTCGCGGTAAGGCTGTTTTCAGATGACGAGGTCACACGCGGCAAGATTTGACAACGACCCGGGGTTGAGCGATAAAACAAGAAGGTATATTTACTGTACTTACATTTTACATTAGCAAGATTTGTTTTTTAACTTATACAATTTAGGCACTATGTCTATTTAAAACAAAGGCATTTATTGTCTACTTAGTATGATGCTTGGTTTTGGTATTGAGGAGGCAAGCAAGACGGTGTTGACTCAGCGTTCTATTTACAATATATTGCAATTCACATTGTGATGAAAATGAGTAATTCTGCGAGCCTTTTGACATGAAAAATCACGTGTCATTGCCATATTCGCGTCGCCTTCCATCTGCCTCCAGCCTTACGCGTCTGGGACACAAAGTTATGCGCCCTCACGCCCGTATCGACACACACCCAGCTAGCGTACGCTCCGCGGCATTACGCGAATCATATCGCCTCGCCTTGTGTGCCTTGCCGGGATATTGCCTCATATGGCACAAACTGCCAAGCGTTTACACTACAGATATCGTTTCTGATAAGGGCTGTTCAACGTAATAGTTCATTACTTTTTAGATTTTTTCTAACTCGGTATTTTTAGGAACTGTCTGATAAATTTTGCCTTACTAAGGGGTATATTCACCTTCACCGATTTGTGGCACATAGGCATTCACTCCATGTACAATCAATCATTGACCTGGAGCGCCAAGTGTGTCCAGTGGAACCGGATGCAGCTAATTCCCAGTTCATTTAGATGTATTTATGTATCTATTTTAGTATTTTGTGTTTGGTTCCTAATTGTATAATTAGGAACCAAACTTTCTTATTTAAAATGTATCTCTTTCCATCCTGTATTAAGGGTATGGGCGTATGCCCAGCTGTGGACATCTTCCGGGTGAAATGATGATGATGATTTATATTATAAAGTATATCATAATGTAACACAATAAAATAAATAAATACAAGCTTCTGCCAGCGGGTTCGCCCGCGTGAATGTCGAAACTTATCCCGAGGAAACATATTCCCGGAGCAAAATGTATCTTATGTGCAAATACAGACTATAATCAACGTCTGCGCCAAATTACATCCAGATCCTTTCAGAAGTTTTTGCGTGATAGAGTAACAAACACACACACATTTACAAACTTTCCGCTTTCTGTTATTAGTGTGACTAGCTTCTACCAGCGGGTTCGCCCGCGTGAATGTCGAAAATTATCCCAAAGGAACATATTCCCGGGATAAAAAGTATTCTATGTGCTATTCCTGACTATAATCTACCTCTGCGCCAAATTACATCCAAATCCGTTCTGTAGTGTTTGCGTAAAAGAGTAACAAACATACACAAGCTTTCGTCTTTATAATATTAGTGTGATTACTAGCTTCTGCCGGCGGCTTCACCCGTGTAAAAAATGTTTTATCATCCCAAGGGAACATTATACCGGGATAAAAAGTATTCCAAACCATAATCTAAATGTGTTCCAAATTTCATTTAGATCTGTTAAACCGTTCTGGCGTGTTCATCACCACATCCATCCAAACCTTCGTATTTATAATTTACTAGCTTCTGCCAGCGGTTTCGCCCGTGTGATTGTCGAATGTTATCCCTAGGGAACATATTCCCGGGATAAAAAGAAATATCCTATATGCTATTCCAGACTATAATCTATCTCTTTGCCAAATTTCATCCAGATCCGTCAAGCCAAGTGATCGTAAAGAAGTAACAAACACACGCACACACTCACAAACTTTCGCCTTTATAATATTAGGGTGATTTATTTAAGTATCCATGTATAACTTTACAGGCGTTAAACAGTGCAAATAAAAAGAAAAAAATCACTAAAACTAAACTTACAAGAATTAGACAGAATACATATTATCTATATACAAGTAAAAATAATTAAAAAATAAAACACACAAGATAACAAAACAGAACAAAAAACAGAAAAAACCGGCCAAGTGCGAATCGGACTCGCGCACGAAGGGTTCCGTACCGTCATCGCAAAAAATGGCAAAAAAATCTCGTTTGTTGTATGGGAGCCCCACTTAAATATTTATTTTATTCTGTTTTTACTGACCCACTTAAATATGTATTTGTTGTTATAGCGGCAACAGAGATACATCAACTGTGAAAATTTCAACTGTCTAGCTATAATGGTTCATGAGATACAGCTTGGTGACAGACGGACAGGCAGACAGACAGACAGACAGACGGATCGCGTAATAGGGTCCCGTTTTTACCCTTTGGGTACGGAACCCTAAAAATGAAAATTAAATAAATCAAAAAACCCGACTGCTAAAAAGCGAACTAAAAAGCTGTAACCAAGAAGAATATCATGATGAATGATTTATTTCTGTAAGTTGGTTTGTACAAACACTTTTACATGTCGATCATATTTTATAAAACTAGATCTCTTTTAAAGTCCAGACAAAATCTTGGTTAGATCATGTGAAGACCATGTAGACTGATGTCTGAAATAGTCTTTTGAGGAAAGAACCAGCCAGATTAAGTCCAGGACCTGTCCAGTCAGTGCACGCATTTGTCAATAACCGTGCAGCTCAACTCAGAATTTAAGGAGCTCAACGAATTGACGAACAATACCAAAGAAAGGACATTCGGGTAGGCCGCATAAACTACTCAAACTGCCAGACCATGATTAAAAACTAAGATTAATTAAAATAAAAAAGAATGATCCTCATAGTCTTCACATTCATAATAATTAAAATAAAATAGTATAATACTTTAAAAAGTAAATATTCTCGTCATTGCAAGAAAACCAAAAAAACATTAAAAAGCTAAATTCACGGTGCAAAAATATAAAAAAAAAACAAAATTAATTGGAGCAGCTCAATCCCAAGCCTTTTTGTCCTCAACGTAATCTTTAATGGTATAAAACGCTCTCTGGCACAACTTACGTTTAATGAATGATTTGAATCTATTAACAGTTAGATCTTGTACGTGGCTTGGAAGCTTATTATAAAAGCGTACACATTGACATCTAAACGAGCTACCTATTTTCTTGAGTCTTGTTGTAGGTACTACAAATTTGTGTTTGTTCCTAGTATTTACGTTATGGATATCACTGTATTTTTTAAACAAATTTATATTTTTATGGGCATATAAATGATTTTCATAAATATACTGAGAAGGCACAGTCATTACATTAATCTCCTTAAATTTCTCTCTGAGAGTGTCTCGGGCTTAATTTATAAATTGATCAAACAGCTCTTTTCTGCAAAACAAAGATAGTCTGGATGTCGGCGGCATTTCCCCACAACAGAATACCGTGCGAAATTACAGTATGAAAATAGCTAAAGTATACTAAACGGGCTGTCTCTATGTCAGTTAAATTACGAATTTTTCTAACAGCATATGCTGCGGAGCTTAGCTTCTTTGACAATTTATCCATATGTGGGCCCCACTGAAGCTTAGCATCCAAAGTTAGGCTTAAGAATATCGTGCTAATTTCAGGATTCAATTCTTCGCTCTTTATCATCACATCAGTTTTCACCTGCCTAACGTGAGGTAGAGCAAACTTAATGCATTTGGTTTTTTTTTTCATTTAGAAGTAAATTGTTAACATTGAACCGGTGAACTACTTTTGAGATCGCAGTATTTACATCATCCGTAAGTAACCAGCTGCTGACGTTTAAGTTTAAACAAAAGTGAAGTATCATCCGCAAACAACACTATATCATGGTTATCCTTTATGAGGTAAGGGTAGTCATTAATATAAATAAGAAACAAGAAAGGACCAAGAATTGAGCCCTGTGGGACTCCCATTGTTACTATAGATCCGGGAGATATTTTTCCATTAACGTCAACGCTCTGAATCCTATTTCTCAAGTATGAAGTAAGAAGATCCAGAGCGCTGTTCCGGATCCCGTAGTGGCGGAGTTTCCTGATTAGCGTTTCATGAAGAACACAATCAAATGCCTTGGACAAATCACAAAAAAATCCCAAGTCATCGCACTTATCTTCCCATGCATTATAAATGTGTCCTAAAAGCTCAACATCGGCATACTGTGCAGTCGAAGGATACATATTATACGAGCTGGCAGACCAAAACCAGATGTATCCTCCGACTGCACAGCATGAATTTCTTCTTGTTTGCGTATATATAAGTGTAATATATTTTTAAAATCACCTCTTAAAATATTTTATTTTGATGGCCACAAAATGGCGCCCAAAATCCGCCATTTTTTCTTTTCCAATTTTAATGTAAGACGAATCGATTGACGTAAGAATCATCAAAATCGGCCAACGCGTTTGGTCTCTACGAGTAGAACGCCACATAGGAACAAACATACATACATACATACATCATCTGCCTAGCTTTTTTCCCAATTATTGTTGGGGTCGGCTTCCAGTCTTACCGGATTCAGCTGAGTACCAGTGTTTTACATGGCGCGACTGCCTATCTGACCTCCACAACCCAGTAACTGGGTAACACGATACCCTTTGGCAAGACTGGTGTCAGATCTCAGGCTTCTGACTACCTCTAACGACTGTCAAAGATCTTCAAATGACAGCCGGGACCAACGGCTTAACGTGCTTTCTGAGGCACGGAGGAAACTCGGTATGTTGAAATGGTCACCCATCCACGGAACGACCTCGTCAAGCGTTGCTTAACCTTGAAGATCGACCCGTGCGGCTGTTATTATTTAGCCACGAGCTCCTCATACATGAGGGTAATGTATTTATCAGTCTATGTATGTATGTATACATACATAGACTGATAAATACATTACCCTCCTTCGGCAGTCGGGTAAAAAGCCTTATACAAGTGTTTTTAGGCTCGCGCTTGACCACTATCTCACCTGATGGTAAGCGATGATGTGGTCGACGGTGAAGCACGCTTGCCTTAAAGTAACCTATTTACTCTTAACTTAAATACCCCTAGATTGTAGCTATCGGGATACACAGACTCCGAATCGGAATTTCACTCCTTAGCTGTACGCATAATAACAGTATTTACTCAAAAAAATTACAAAGAATATACAATATTATTTAGTAATCTATCTTTCATCCATCTTCTCACAAAACCTTAAACATTCACGACATACAGCTATCCATCTCCCAGCAAACACGTCACACTCCGGTGCTGATGTCAGAAGGGCATTTAGCATCCATCGTGAGCGTCCGAACTAGAGGCGAGTTAGCTCGGGATACCTTACGTGCCGAAGGTTAAGGTTTGCCGATGCGCAAGGCACGGATCGGTGCTGTTTTTGTTTGTGATTTACTACTGCGCTGCTATTGTAGCCAACTTCAGGGCGGCCAACAAGTTTGAGAAATATATGGCCAACAACCGGTGATTTCGCGGTTTAATCATATTATTAAGGTTAGTGTGATTAATCCTGCATCCGGTTAAACTATAAGTGTGCCTCAACATAGTTTCATGATGATTTTAAGAGTTTTCTGTGCCAAGTTACGTGTAGGTATTGTACCAAGATACAATTAATGCATCTTAGAGTGCACGTTCACCTTAAGAGCACTTAGAAGCGCACAAATTGCCTCGCCCGCAGCGCATGTTTCTCCGAGGCCCCCTGGGGGCCTAAACAACTAAGTTTACATCGGGACACACAATACGGTGTGTTTCAATAGTATGCATGCATACTATTGAATGTATACCACCGGGAACGATTTTAAACCACTTTTAAACATGTTGATTTCTGATTTGACTCCAAGCATATTTTATTTGAATTATACCTTTTACAGGCACTTTCGAATGATCAAGAAGTCGGTCAGTTAGTTGGATATAGATCAAGTTTATTACAAAATCCATACAGCAGTTGGCAGGGTTTTCAAACTAGCATTATCAGGGCGAAAAGTTGATAGCTGAGTAGGTGCGGCTTGATCAGAGAACACCGAGAATATATCTTAAAAGTTTCAGATAGAAGCCCTTTGATCAAAAACATGCTAAAGTGCAGGGCCGTTCATATTTATTTGATCGTGTGCGGCTTGACACAAAACTTAGTTGCTATACAGCGTCCGTGACCTCTGTAATTAACTAATCTACTATCTTTGCGTCGCCAACTACTAATTAATATCCTCTCACCTCTACACGTGCCTACTAGGCCTCATAAAAGGATACTGTCAGCCAGGCTCGTCTGCCGCGACCTCCAGCCTCCACGACCAACAGCTGCTAATGTGTCTACTAAGTTTTGAGAGGTACTTGGTTAAGTACCTTTTAATTATTTTTGGGCTTTCATACAGAGGTCAGAGGTTCAGAGAACTTTTGAAATTTGGTGTTAAAACTATTAATTTATTTAATTAAAAGGTATTCTAATATATGAAAAGCCAGATTGAACAAAGTTGGTTTTAGGTAAGTATATTGCAAAGGTAAGACTAGGTCTATCAGAAATTTTCAAGATAACATTGTTGAACAGGACTATTTACTAGCATCAACTTATTAACTGAACACACAGACCCAAAATACCGAGTCACTCAAACAGAACTTGTTATTAATATCCAGTAGTTCGGAAACTCCTTGAAGGAGCTGGGTCTAACTTGTTACAAAATTCTCATACATATTGTAAGGTGAGCTGTAAGGCCGGTGAGCACGGCCGGGTAATTAAAACAGGATTAGCGTCGCCCTTGCACCCTGGGGGTCTGTGGCGCCGGTGTAACCCCGCCTAAATCACACAGACACGCTAGTCGGTTTCTAGCCTTAGTGAAGGCTTAGAACTAAAACAAGATTTTATTCTGGGTGAGTTACATAACAAGTTGGGTTTGAATTAGGTTTTCAAGGATTTAATGAAAGTGGTTATGCATTCGAAATGTGGGTTATATAATAATTATTTATTTATTTATGGTAAAGGTCGGACAAACGCTGATCTCTCAATAAATACTACGATGACATCTCACGCCATGCAAAATACAATTAATGAAATATTTCATATTCGAGAGAATTTTACTGCAATTAATGAAGAATGTACAGCTCATTTGGCAACAAAAGAGTTACTTGAATATTTCGATACAAAAGACTTTTGTAAAATTTATATTTTTACGATAAATATTTATATTGTACACGGACTTCGGCATTAAATCATGCATACTATTGAACTGCATTGATGAAGATTTAAAAAGTATAATTGCTACTGGCCGGTTTGTTTGTGAGATTCAATGGAAGGATTTCGACATTTCATCCTTTGATGCTGACCGGTGATTGCAGGTATTATAACTGCATCATGAATACGGAAACTGAAATTTCGGGGCAATATAATTGTTCAGTTCTGAATAGGGCAAATTATGGGACCTAGGACTATTAACCACCTCGGATCGAACAGCCGCAGGGCTGTCCTTTCGGGGTCTTCTGGCGGTGAGCTAGATTTGGAGCTGGACCTGGATTCGGAGCGAACGGCCAAGTTCGCAGAGGTCGTGGGAGCCGCAATCCGAGATGTGGCCTTGAAGAGGAATAAGTCCTCTAAAGGCAAGGCCATATCGGCGGCCACGGCCTCCATTATGGCGGCAGCGGAGGCTAATCACGTCGGATCTCCGTCGGATGCAATGTCGGAGATGCGGGCGGAGGTCGCCCGCTTGAAAGCCGAAATGGAGCTTCTTCAAAAGGAGAATGAGAAGCTCCGAGCGGACCTGGCCGGGCTCCAAGGAGTCGGCCCCGGAGAGAAGCCGCAGGGGGGGACGCAGCATGGTCAAGGCCAGCCCCTGCCTGTAGAGGACCGGGTTTTGAATCTGGTGCGGCAGGAGCTGGTTGCCTTCCATAGTAGATTCTCTGTTTTGGAGGCCATCGTCCTGCGCCCCCCGCTAGCGGCGAGCCAGCAGAAGGCGGCTTCATTTGCTGTTGCCGTGGCCAAACCGGTTTCGTCGGGACAGGCTAATCGTGGGGTCATGGCAGAACCCGCTAGGTCGGCCCCGGCGAAATCGGTAAAATCAGCACCCAAAAAGGGCGGAGTGGCTGCACAGACAACGAGAGCCCCAGCCCGGGCGGCGGGTCAGCCACCCCAATCTCGCGCCGACGCCGATTGGCAAGTGGCTGGGGAGAAGAGGAAGGCGAACAAGGCAGCAAGGGCGGCCAAAAGGAAGGCGAGGCGGCAGCGGCGCAAGAAGCAAAGCGTCGCGGCTAGGCTCCACGCCCCGAAATCCGCAGCTGTAGTGATTACACTACAGCCGGCAGCGGAAAAGAAGGGCGTGTCCTACCGCGACGTGCTCGCCAAAGCGAGGGCGGTCGTGAACCTGCAGGAGCTCGGCATCGCCGAGGGCATCCGGGTGAGGGTCACCGCGACTGGGGCCCGGATGCTGGAAGTTCCCGGCGCGGCCAGTGGCCCGACCGCCGACGCTCTGGCCGAAAGGCTCAGAGCTTCCTTAAATGCGGATGAGGCCCGAGTGTCCAGGCCCACCAAGTGCGCTGACATGCGCATTCTGGGCCTGGATGACTCTGTGACGGAGGAAGAGGTGGTGGCCGCCGTCGCTAGGTCTGGGGGGTGCTCTGCCGAGCAGGTTAGGGCGAGCACTATACGTCCAGACGTCGCGGGGATGCGGGCCGTGACGGTGAGCTGTCCCGTCTCGGCGGCCCAAAAAATAGCTGGGGAGGGTCGTAGGCTCTTGGTGGGGTGGGTTTCCGCGCAGGTGAAGCTACTGGAACCAAGACCTCTGAGGTGCTTCCGCTGCCATGTGGGCAACCACGTGGGAGCTCAATGCACCTCGGAGGTTGACCGGAGCAATCACTGCTTCCGCTGTGGGCAGCCTGGTCACAAGGCCGGCTCTTGCAATGCCACGCCACACTGCTTCGTATGTGCGGCAGCTGGCAAGCCGGCGGATCACCGGGCTGGGAGCAAGAACTGCGCTCCTCCCGCCAAGGGCAGAGGTAGAGGCAAGCCCTCCACCGTCGCCGTCACCACCGCAACCGCAGCCGCCGCCACTGCTGCTGCCGATGCCACCCCTAAAGCCGTCGTCGCCGCCGAAACCACCGCGGCAGGACCCAAACAGGGGGCTCAGGAGGAGGCGGAAATGGAGTGCCAATAATGGCCCCATTACGCCTCCTCCAGGCGAACATCAATCACTGCGCTGCTGCTCAGGATCTGCTGCTCCAGAGCATGGCGCAGTGGTCGATCAACATCGCCGTGGTCGCTGAGCCGTACTTCGTCCCGCCCAGGGATGACTGGGTGGAGGACCTGAGCGGCTCAGTGACCCTAATTTCGTCAGCCGCCGCCGGTACCCCGTCCCTCGAGGGTGTCAAGAGGGGACAGGGTTGCGTGGCAGCACGGTTCGGAGAGATTGCCGTGGTGGGGGTATACTTCTCTCCGAACCGAACTCTCGCCGAGTTCCACAACTCCCTTGCGGAGTTGAGAATCATCGTCGTCGGGTTTCGCTCCCTCCCTGTGCTCGTTCTTGGGGACTTCAATGCCAAGAATGTGGCTTGGGGTTCCCGGTATACGGACACACGGGGCAGGATGGTGGAGGACTGGGCTCTGGAGACAGGCCTGGTCATCCTAAACCGGGGTTCTGTCCCCACGTGTGTGCGGATGCAGGGCGAATCGGTGGTGGACATTTCTTTCGCCAGCCCCGCTCTGTCACCGCGTGTCGTCGACTGGCGCGTCATGGAGGAGGTGGAGACCTATTCCGACCACCGGTATATCCGGTTCGACGTCTCCACCCAGACCTCGAGCGTGCCGGTCCGACAGACCCCGAGTGGTCCGCGGTGGGCGTTGAAGCAGCTGGACCGGGAGCTATTCCTGGAAGCCTCGATCGTGCAGGCCTGGGTGCCATCACCGGACAGGCCTGCTGATATCAACGACGAGGCGGAGTGGTTCCGGGAGGCCATGTCCGAGATATGTGACGTGGCAATGCCCCGGGTCCAGCCAGGACACGCCCGGCGCCAGGTGTACTGGTGGTCGCCGGAACTTACGGCTCTACGCCAGGCGTGCGTTGCTGCGCGACGCCGGTACACCAGGCATCGCAGGCTCCGTAACCGCCCCCCGGATACGGAAGCCATTGAGGCGGAGCTATACGAGAGGTACAGAGCGGCGAGGACCGCCCTCCGAGCGGAAATCAAGAGGGCCAAGGGATTGGCCCGCGAGGAGTCGCTGGCAACCCTGAACAGGGATCCGTGGGGACGCCCCTACAAATTGGTGCGGGATAAACTCCGCCCATGGGCTCCCCCACTGACGCAGAGTCTCCGGCCGCAGCTCGTAGAGGACGTGGTGAGCGCTCTGTTCCCTTCGCGAGGGGAACATATTCCCCCGCCCATGGCTCCGCCTCCTGCGGTGCCCAATGCGGACCACACCGCCGACGACGACGAAGCTTCGGAGGTGACCGAGGTAGAGCTGAGAGTGGCGGTACGCAGGCTGAATGCCAAAAATACCGCCCCAGGACCCGACGGCTTACCTGGAAAAGCCTGGGTCCTGGCCTTGGAAGCTCTCGGGCCTCGACTAAGGGGGCTCTTTAGCGCATGTTTGGAGCGGGGCCAGTACCCACTTCGTTGGAAGACGGGGAAACTGGTCCTCATTAAGAAGCCGGGGCGCCCTGCGGACTCTCCGTCCGCTTACCGGCCCATCGTGCTGCTCGATGAGGTGGGCAAGCTCTTTGAAAGAGTCATTGCAGACCGCCTCGTCGCGCAGCTTGTGCGAGTGGGGCCGGATCTGGCGGAGAGCCAGTTTGGTTTCCGCAGGGGTCGCTCTACGGTGGACGCCATCATGCGCGTACGAGCCCTCACGACGGGGGAAGCAGTGGCCCGGGGTGGAGTCGTCTTGGCGGTGTCTCTAGACATCGCCAATGCCTTCAACACCCTGCCATGGAGCTGCATCAGGGAGGCACTCCGGTATCACCGGATGCCGCCCTACCTCTGTCGCGTGGTCGAGGCCTATCTGACGGACAGGGCCGTCATCTACCCCGGTCACCAGGGAGAGTGGAAACGGCGAGAGATGTCGTGCGGTGTCCCACAGGGATCGGTCGTGGGGCCGCATCTGTGGGACATCGGGTACGACTGGGTGCTGCGCGCCGATCTCCCTAGTGGCGTCAGCGTGGTTTGCTACGCTGACGACACGCTGGTCCTGGCACAAGGGAGGTCGCACCAGGCGGCGGCTGAAATAGCGACACGCGGGGTTGCGACAATCGTCGAGAGGATCCGGCAATTGGGACTCGAGGTGGCCCTGCACAAGTCCGAGGCCATGTGTTTTCACGGTCCTCGGAACGCACCACCGCCGGGATCCCAAATAACGGTAGGAGGGGTTCACATCGGCGTCGGGTCGACGATGAAGTACCTGGGACTTGTCCTCGACAGCCGGTGGAATTTCGTGGAGCATTTCCGACGTTTGGCTCCCAGACTGGAGCGGGCGGGGGCTGCCCTCAAGCGGCTGCTGCCCAATCTAGGGGGTCCAAACGCCTCCTGCCGGAGGCTCTACGCGGGGATCGTGCGGTCCATGGCCCTTTACGGGGCACCGGTATGGGCGTGTTCCCTGAGGCGGCGACCAGCCCGCCGGTTGAACACGTCCCAAAGGGTCATGGCCATCCGGCTGGTCCGGGGATACCGCACGGTCTCCGGTGAGGCGGCGAGCCTCCTTGCCGGATTGCCGCCATGGGATCTGGAAGCCAAAGTCCTCGCGCAAATATGGGAGTGGCGCGAGGTGGCTAAATGCCGGGGCGAAACTCCGTTGCCGCGACAAATTGCGGCTCAGCGGACAGAGCTCCGGCAGGATCTCATGGCGACATGGAGAGGGCGATTGTCGCAACCCAGCGCTGGGCACGCCACAATTGCGGCGGTAAGGCCCCTCTTTGAGGAGTGGCTTGAGAGGCGTCACGGCGTCCTCACCTTCCGCCTGACGCAGGTCCTCACCGGACACGGCTGTTTCGGGAGGTTCCTGTTCAGGATAAGGCGGGAGGAAACGCCCGGGTGTCACCATTGTGTGGACCGCCCTGAGGACACGGTGGAGCATACGGTGGAGATCTGCTCCGCTTGGGCGGAACACCGCCGTGTCCTCATGGAGGCGATCGGCGGTGGCGACCTCTCGCGTCCCGCCCTGGTGCAGGCCATGGTACGGAGCGAGAGGGCATGGGAAGCTGTCTCCTCCTTCTGCGAAGCAGTTATGCTCGCAAAGGAGGAGGCGGAACGCGTGAGGGAGACGCAAAGGAGGCGCCCTCATGCCCCTAACCACCGCAGGAGACGACCCGGGCGTCGGGAGTCGCAAGCCGATTCCCGGCCACCGTAGGCGCGGGCTTGCGGACGGAAAGTAATGGGTAGCTCGCCGTCCGATAAGGACCAAGCCCGAGTTTACGGCGCGTAGTGTTCCACGCGCGCCTCAAAGAGATGTCAGCACAATGACGGGGTCCGATAGGGCCGATGCCTGTCTGGGTCGCGGATAAATTTGAAAGAGAGTTACCGTGGCCCTGGCAAAAGCAACTGAAGGAACACGGGTGGGTTTTAGTCAGTAAAAGTCTGACACGCCCTCCCGCTTCACCCAGAGCGGGAGAAGTCATTGGATGATTTCCCACCCCAAAAAAAAAAAAAAAAAAAAAGGACTATTAATATATTACATTAAATGTTTATCTTTGGCTATAACAGTAAGTCGAAGAAAAGCAACGAACTTGGGAAGGAATTAGTTGACATGGCATGGTCACTGATCATGTGATACGAAGGAGTGAGGAACATGAATTCAGGTATGTGGATGGTAAAAAGAGACGAGACAACCAAAGAAACGAGGGATGGATTGTCTGTAAGATCATAAGGTTACAAAGGAGGTGACTATTCAGATGAATGAAAAACGAGATGTTTTAAAAAAAAAGAAAGTCTGCGCCGACCCTTATTAGATAAAGCAAGTAAGATGAGGATGATCACCGAACCAAATTTAGCTTTTTGTGGAATTATCTAACTACTTTGATAGTATGTGTTTTACACTCGTAAATCTCTCTAAACCAACAAATTTCTTCAATCAGACAACTAACCAAACTATGGCCAAGTTCTAAGACACATAAACGCCTTCCCGCCGTAATCTTAACAACAGCCGACCCTTGGAATGGGGTGTCGAAAAGCAAATCGCGCTCCCGGTGGGTCTAATTGATACCGGCGCAATCGGCGGCCCACCGGGACCCGGCCAGGAGTCGAACCCGCGCCGGAACCGAGACAGGCTTAATTGAATCAGGACTTTGTGCCTTATATAACACTTTGTTCAACCGTCGGGATGAGCTGTCGAGGAATGGTGAACCTTTTGTAATTATAGTGTCGGGATTATCACGAAAGGGTATTTTTGGTTTTTCTTTAGTGCAAAATTGTTGAGCTTTATTTTTGGGATGCCGGGGATTTCTAAGTTATTCACACGTAACGATTCTGGAACCGTTGCTTTTAAACAGATCGAACAATGTGCGATTGAGTTTTATAATCCGTAATTTCAGTAACTGGATTTGTGCCCGATTACTGGCAAAGTCTAACCACCTAACACATGGGACTTAAATATAATTAAGAATAATTAGTGTAGGTACCATAAACTTCTGCCTACTCCTTCGAAGAAAATAAGCGTGATGTTACGTTCGACTACAATAATAGAAATACAGATGAAGCAACAACAATCATTCAGATATTGATGAACATACAACACAAACACTGATTACAACGATAAAGTGGACGCCTCGGTTCGCCAAGTTATATTTGTTCTCGGTAAGGATTCTATTCCCGTTCTAATTGCTCTGTTGACCAGGACACCCCCTACCTTGGAGCCAGGAACTACTAATCGTATGTTAATCGAAACGTCGTCAGTCCTTCACGATTAGGGTTACCATTCGTCCGGCTTTATCCGGACATGTCCGTACATTTGGCCTTCTGTCCGGAGTTTGTCCAGATTTTACGCTTGGACAAAATCTTGGTTTTTTCATACCACCACGGCTATCCTTTAAGCATATTTTCTTGTTTAATGCTTTTCACTACTTTTTTTCAAAAGTCCGGCTTTTTGTGTCAGGACATTTAAATTTTCGAAATGATAACCCTACTCGCGAGGGCGTTTTAGATTCATTTTCTTTATTGGTAATTTAGATCAAATGGGATTTACCTAAGGTTCGTGCAAAATTTGAGACGAGTCTTTGTCTAGCGTTGGAGAGTGAAGCTGGGGGAAACATCCAGAAGTAGCAGACACATGGAGCGATAGAAGAGTAATTATAAATACTACATACAAACAAATACAAAAAGATGTAAAAATATCACTACTTTGGAATACGCATGAAATTATTGAACATTTGAACACCCTACAACTCAATCCTTTAATAAATTACAAAACCAACAAAAAACCTAAAAAAAATAATTATGACTACAAATGGAACGGAACGAAGCCTCAAATGATTGATATTTCAATAACCTCTGTGCATGATACACACTGGCTATGAAACGATTTCAAACTATCGCGTGACAGACTCATGGATTCAATTAGTCGACTCTATTAAAACAAAACTGTTTGTTCAACAATGAATAATTTTCCAGAACGTAATAATACATGTAATGTACAAGATATAACTTAAATATAGTACGAAAAGTAAACCATCAGATTTAATATGTCCAATGTACCCAAGATGGAAGTAGTTAGATAAGAAAATATGCCAAGCATTAAAATGTTAAAGTAAGGATAATTCTTGATGAGAGATATATCCTCCTGACTGATTTCGGGCATGGCGGCCAATCTCAACGGGGGTCAGCCATCGTCGCTTTAGATGTTATAGTGCACTAGAGCACACGTTCTTCCAACACAGTTATAGTCCTATGGGACGACTTCAGATCGTGGTGATGGATGCCCGGGTTGGGCATAGTGTGATGAGAGATATCAAAGTAACAAAGCTTAGATCTGATGTCAACTATACTGGCTACTGCCTCGAAAAACAGCTGAAAGATTGATAAACTTGATAATACATAATGATCTCTAACTCGATCGATTTCGCCACAACTGGAAGAAGCGCGGGCTCGAGAAAAGTGGAAGGAGTTAAAAGGACCTTTGGCCATGAGTGGGATAGAACAGACTAGCAAAAAAATGAATTACAAAAAAATGATCTAAGTACGGAGATCAAACGGTGGGTTGACCAACATTCAAGCACGGTTGCTGAATAGGCACAAAATGAAATTGCGTTTGTCTAAAATAATAACTGTTGACCTGTTTTAATACTGGTGACCGGTTTTGATCGTAGTGTAATTTTTTTCTTTTTATTATAGTCCTTTTTGGAAAGTGATATTTTATTCAATTCGCCCACGTACTCCCTACAATTGAACCCAGCCACGCTTATATTAACTGTTAAGTAAATACTTCAGGATGGACTGGAAAATATTGGTGTTCATTATTATAACTTATATATTATTATTATTGTTGATAAGCTCGCGCTTGACCACTATTTCACCTAATGTTAAGGTGTGGTCGACGGTGTAGCACGCTTGCCAAGAAGTAACCCATTCACTCTTGACTTAAAGACCCCGAGTTGTAGCTATCGGGAAACACAAACCCCGGCAGGGAATTCCACTCCTTAGCTGTACGCATAATGAACGTATTCAAAAATATTGAAAAATTGTTTATTAGCATTAAAATAAAAAAATTACAAAAAAGTGAAACACTGCCCCCTAAATTTAATAGAATAATAAATTTTGCTAACGTATATTAGCATCTGAATCCTTAGTTGTATTTAAAGAACAAGTAAGCTAGTTTGTATTAATCAAATATTAATTTTCAAAGCATACTTAGGAAGCAAAAAATCTATTCAGTCTTTATAAATTTTCAAGAGGCTTCGTACAAACACACACGATCTGAGCAATTTCTATGATCAAAGTTGCGGGCTTGGCGACGACTTGATGTCCTGTGCGGTCGCCTGCCTGCTCGGGTCGTGTGTGGCGAAGCCCGAGACAACTACTAAGATTCATATCAGGATGGTCCAAGGCCCAAGCGGGCATTTGAGCACAGGTCGTGCGATTAGCGTTTTACGATCTTGAGTTTTTTTATACCTCGGCGCAATATCGATGACGCTAGATGCTGCTCTAAATGAGTTATTAAGATCAAATCAGCAATCTATTTGAAGGCACAAAATATTAACTGTAATAACAATTTCGTCTATTCAATATCTGATACTTTATACCAAAAGCTATGCTGTGTAACATGGACCACACCCTATTCCTTCTTCGCTATGAGTTTAGCGAATTCAATTATGTGATTTCAGTTGCTCACTTCGCCTTTGAAAGTTCAGGAGGTCCCAACTATGTTCTTAGAGGCAAGCCTTAATTGATGATCACCGTGTGGTCGGCCGTGTCACGGGCATGTAACTTTTGTGCGGCTTTGAGCAGCACTGTATCAGGACTTACATCAACTTTAATAAGTTTGTTACGAGCAAATTCTAGACTAGAATTTACTTGAGTGATTTCGAATTCGAAGTTTTGCGAGCTTTGCAGTTGTAGTTTCTAAGTAGCTCAAAGAAGTAAGCCTTGTGGGAGTAGGTATTTGCAAAGGCTACAAAAATGCTAAATCTAATAGGTTATTTGACAACATTGAAAATCAACTATAAATTGTGCTCATCCTATCAGATAACAGCTGTGACGGGAACGCCACGTGTTTGGTTACAAATCCAATGACCTCACACGCAAGTAAACATAGCTGCCTCGACTGATTGTAGTTCGCCTTTTATGTTTTGGGTGTTATGTTAGATCTTTGAGCTATTTCTTATTTACAAACCTTTAAGTATGATCATTCAGAAGTTTTATACACTCTCATATTAGGTTAAGTTGATATTTATAGTCGTATTTGTACATTGTGGCACTACACACCATTTATAAAGTATGTTATCGAATATATTTTAAGAAAAATTATAAACTTCACTTTAACTGCACTGTTTTATTATGGTTTGTTTACTTGCGCGTGACGTCAACGTGCCACAATATGACCAGCGCCATTACAGACTTAGCGTTACTGGCGCGGTTTTGGAAATTAAAACCCTAACATTGATGTTTCATTTAAATCAATATTAAAGGTTACAATATGATCTACACTAGGATCTCCTGTATCAATTTATTACAATATAATACAGTAGATCGCCCGCGGCAATATTTATGTAGTGTGCTTAATAAGTAATACATATGAATAATTTTAAAAGATTTGCCAAAATCAGTCAAATAGCCTATTTAATTAACATAAATATCTGCACCCTAATTGTGTAATTTTATTGAAAGCTCATAGCACTGAAAATATTATTCATTGATTCATAAATATATTTAAAATCCCTAAAACCATAGTGAATAAAACACACGACGAATGCGACCTAACTGCGGAACTTTCAATAAAGTTATGCTGCTGCTGTTATGCGTAACTAAGCTAGGGGCTACCTTTTATTTTTGGGGCAAAGACCAGGGAGAATGAGATTTTAACATCGTATATTCTACAAAGTAATTTTTAACCGACTTACCAAAAAGGAGGAGGTTCTATGTTCGACATATTATTATAATTTTTTTATTTATGTTCACGCATATCGCCGTCAATTTTGGCCCTATTTTGAATTTTTTTTTTTGTCGTTGTATGTTTCGAAATTGGTCCCATTTTAGTTTGGTGAAGATCTGATGAAGAACTTTGAAGATATACAACAGAACTCTTCAATAAATTACGGCAAACCTCTCGGGATTGCTGCAATCGCATGTCTGTTTATTGTTTATACCATTTCTTAAAATAAAATCACGTCAGTACGCTCTTAAGGGGTACGCAGATCTCTTATTTCACCGGTTATGTTCAAGTTGCACGATATTCGGGTAATCTATTCTGGCGTTAAGGTACCTTACTAAACAACTAGCCAATTATGTAGGTACAACTAAAAAGTGAAAAATAAAAAGCTTTTACCCAAAAAAATACTACCGACTTCCAAATTAAAAAAAACCGGAAAGTGAAAAATAACTTTATTTTTGGAAGTCGGTGTCCATTACGCAAAATATTGTTACCTACAAAAGACGCCGACTTCCAAAAATAAAGTTATTTTTCACTTTCTAGTTTTTTTTTAATTTGGAAGTCGGTAGTATTTTTTTGGAAAAAAACTTTTTATTAGGTACTGTTTTATCTGAGCAATTTCCTAAAGATTACAAAGATTAGAAGTATTGTGTGTTTCAAATTAAAATGATCTTTTTGACAGATTTTTGTGGTTTGTGTGTGACGTTAGAAACAAATATTTCCCAACAACATTTAAGTCAAGCAGATTCAGCAAAGAACTTCCAAGTAGATCTACCCGAAAGTGCTGAATTTTTAACCAAAAATCACGTTCCAGGACTCAACTTGAATCTAATAAAGGCATAACTTTTCTTACGCAACAAACTTTTATCAATAGAACGGGACTTCGAGGGACTTTTTGTTTTCCGAGAAATACCATCCAAACTCGTAAAGCAAAGATACTTCCCAAGTCTATTCGTGAGCTCGTGACGTCATTGGAGAAAGACGGAGATATATTTGAGGCTTGTAGTAAGAAAGGGAGGGGTGTAAGGACTCGTGGCTGTTGTGTTATGCATGCTGTAACCTGTTGCTTGCGGCGGCGACGGCGAGTTTTATGTGCCTCATTTAAGAGAAGGATCGACAAGTGGTTGCTCATGGCAATTAGGTGCAAGCAAGAAGCTATTAAGTTAGCATGGAGAAATCGCTTTCATGGTAACTTATAAATTAGTTGCGTGTTCAATAAAATTAACTTGTAGTAATAAATAACTTTGACAACCTATCATGATATTTGATTTTCAGGCGAACCTAAATACAATACACTAGCGGCCTACACCCAACTTTACCCAGGTTATATATATCTATCTGGAATAATGCAACCTTTCAAGTGGTGAAACAATTTTTCGAACAGATGCAATCACCATCATCATATAACAGCCGAAAGACTTCCACTGCTGGACATAGCACCCCTAAGCGTCGCCACATTGACCGGTCCCGTGCGTCTCGCAACCAGCGGATCCCCGCAACCTTCACCAGGTTATCGCTCCACCAGGTGGGTGTCCATCCAAGGCAACGTGTTCCGGTTCGCGGTCGCCACTCCAGAACCTTTCTGCCCTATCAGCCATCGGTTCTGCGAGCAATCTGCCCTGCCCACTGCCACTTAAGTTTGGCAAACAGATGCAATGGTTACGAAGATTACCGTCCACATAATTATACACAAAAATTCCAGCACGCTCTCTTTATAATATTACTTTAGATAAAGAAATCAAATACGAAATAGCGTCCAATGAGAATGCGTGTTTCAATTTAAACGCTTTCCCTGCCGCACTAGTAGCGCTTCGCTGCCTCACCCTGTGTTCAGTACCGCGTTTGTCGCCGACAAGCTAAACAATACACTTCTTACCGCTTTTGACTCTGAATGGAATTGTTTCTTCAGTTTTCAAGTCGAGGTCTTTGTTGGTAGAACGATTCTTAGATTTTTAGAGGTTTATTGTTATGTAAATGTTTCCATTTTATTCGTCTTCATGCTTCTGCCTTTATTCGGGAGGAGCTCGTGGTTAAATAATAATAGCCACACCGGTCGATCTTCAAGGTTAAGCAACGCTTGCCGTGGTTGGTCTGTGGTGCGTTGACCAACTTTACATAGCGAGCTTCTTCCGTACCTCGGCAAGCACGTTAAGCTGTTGGCCCGACTGTCATTTGAAGATCTTTGACATTCGTTACGGGTAGTCAGAAGCCACATATCTGACACCAGTCTAGCCAAGGAGTATCGTGTTACCCAGTTACTGGGTTGTGGATGTCAGATAGGCAATCGCTCCATGTAAAACCCCAGTGACCCCAACAAAGTTGTGTAAACACATTTACTGATTTATTTAGTTGGCAATCAAGTCTTCAGGTGGTTCACAAGTCTTCAGGTGGTTCACAAGTCTTCAGGTGGTTTACAAGGACGCAATGCAATTTGCTCTTCTTCTTCTTCATATCGATGATTCCTTCCTATTCAAATTTTCTTCGACCAGTACTGTACTGAGCCACGTCGCGCCTTAGCGCTGGCCTCGCGAAGGTCTCGCATGGTGCAGGTGTTTTTGTATAAGGAGCAGAAAATGTGGCTCTTCAAATACCCTACAGCTGACTATGTTGAGCCTGCAGAAGCTAGCTCTCAGCGGGCAAAACTGGATATCTCTAAATCAGCTACGAAGCTGCGTGGGCCGCTGTAGATAAAACCTAGCCAGATGTGGGTACTCCGATCAGCCACAATGTGACTGCGGAACCACTCCACAGACGATGCCCATCTCCAGATTTGCTCTTAAAATTCCTTTATAAAATCCGTGCGCGATATCATCTATCGACGCAGTATAAATTGTGTCATCAGAAAAGTCCCTTATATTTTAAAAATAATGGCATCATAACGGGTGGTGATAGAATAAAGCGTAATATTTGTTTAAGCAAAACATACCTAAATTGAATTGACAAAATAAAAATAAAATTCTTGAACAAACATAATTATTTGCATATCGTTGTGAAAATCACATATTTTCGTGTACATTTCACACACACAACGCTAGTTGTATAATGACGGTTGATGTGATAAAGATAAAATGAATAAATATATATTTGCTTGTTTATTTAATCATTGACATTATTCTATGGTTTCATAAACAATCATTGTTGGTATTTATTCGACCCATCTATCAATACGAACGAAATTAAAAACTTTGTGAACGAAACTAATTCGAACATTACAACCGAAGCAAACCGTCCTCGCGTGACGAAGGTCATTAGTATTACAAACCATGTTTAGATTTAATAGTACACGGTATAAAATTTAATTTGTAAATGCGATATTGCGATATCGATCAACTAAAACAGAAATACCCGATAATACTTATGAGCAGAGACAAACTAATGGATGTAATGTAGGGTTTGTGAGAGGAGCATTAACTAATGCATTATTAGCTATATCTATTGTCAAGTTAAACCTATTACAGACTCAATATCAAATAATCTACAAATACAATATTAACTGGAATTTTAATTTCAAAAGCTCTGAATCTAATTCTAAATGAAGAAGTGCCAACTCTCGACGCGGTTCAATTAGTTGAAATTAAAATTTGTATGAAGCTTCTCGAGGGCCCTCACTCATCATTTCCGGTCCTCATCACAAATTGACTCTTGGCCCGGCAGCATTTATCCTCTTTTAAATCTTTCTTGTCACTCCAGAGCTTGTACAGACACTTATAAATATCGTCGAGAGCTATTTGGAAGTAATTTGGGATAATGAATTACCTGAGTGTCTGTTAGTTAATCTTTTCTTTAATTATTAATTTACCATAATTTATTAAGATTGTTTTTAATGAGTCATCTTTCAGTAATCAAGGTTCTAGTCTCAATTTTAAGCTTTTTATTGTAATGTTTCATTTAGCGCATACTATTATCTCAAGTGTTTAGTCATAACTAATACCATCAATATTACAGGCCAGGTGCGTAGTACCCATAATCGGCATGCGTGTATGACTAGATGTGGGAAGTAAACGAAACAAAAGGAGTATATAAGGATCGTCGCATACTGCGTGCCGTAGTTTCGGCCTACCTCCATGGGAAATAAGTGTGAGTAACGCATATTATCATCATCATCAGCCTATTAATGTACCCACTGCTGGGACACAGGCCTCCTTTCTGTGAGAGGAAATGGGCCGTAATTCACCACGCGGGCCCAGTGCGTGTTTGTGGATGTTGCACGTAATATCATCCACATTGGTAATCAACGTTATGATGATAATATAATTAAACAGAGCCAGTGTCATCACCTCAGCTGATTAGCTGATGTCACCAGGATCGCGAGCGGCAATTTCTTTTTTTGTAATATTTTCGTCGTACAACAACGCCTTTCCTACAGATTTATTATATGTATTGATTGCGTTCTAGGTTTCGTAAAATACAGAAAACATCCTTTTCACTTCTCATGCTCTGAAATTGCTTATTTGTGCAGGATATAGGCTGCACAAAATCGATTTTTGTGCACAAGTGCATTAACGTATCTACTCATAAATGTATCTTTATTAAGGCAAAGAAAATGAGCCATACAGCCAAACACAATAAAAAGTTCACAGATAGAATTTGTTATTTTATAATATTTACTTTAATTTATTTGCCTTTTATGTGTTTTTTAAGACATAAAAGATATTAAAATTTAAATTAAAATACGGTAGGTTATTTAATTAAATAAAAATATATATATATATTACAAAATTAATTTAATAGTAGGCTGTATAGGTCTGCAGCCCAAGCCTAATATCAATTTCGTAAGATTAAAAAAAATGCGGCGGGAAACAGGTCTTGTTTTTTCGTTCGTTTATTAATTTCTTCAAATTTGCTAAAATTGTTAAAAATGTCCAATGAAGAAGAGGATTTAGCACTCTCTCCTAATACGCTTATGGAAATTTGTTATGTGATACTACTGTTTTATTTCCTCGCAATCGAAATGAAAAGCAGAGTTTATAACTCGTCCACAAAACCATTTTATCTCGATATTACTATCAGCCCTCGTCTTTCGGCTCGGGCTGCTAATAGTCTCGGATAAAGATGGTCCGTTTTGTGCACTCATTGTAAAATCTACTATTTCTCAATAGGTATCAATATGCCTAGCCTTTTCCCATATATTTAGGGGTTCGCTTGCAGGCAGACCGGATGCAGCTGATTATATTTGTAACACGATACCCCAGTCAGATGTACTGGTTTCTGACAATCCGCAGAATTGTCAAAGATCTACGAACCGTTCGCATGCTCTTCGATCCCCGAATCTTTCCATCAGCCGTGCGCAATGCTACTTCAATTAGCAATTCAAATACTTCCTCCTCTCGAGTCCCTTCGGCTGAGTGCCTTAATGTGTTCAAAGTTCACTCATTTTTCCTCTGTCACGATTACTTCCCTCCCGATTGAAGGCACGGTTTTGTTTTTGAAGGTATTTTTGCGAGGCACCAGCGCGTGACAGTGCAAGATTTCATTTGTAGGTATTGGTTCTTGAATCGAAAATATTTATGAGAAGTATTTTTTTTCCAGAGTTAAATATCTGCATGACCCAGTTTGGTATGAAAATTTTCGCTGATAAAGTTGAAAAATATCTACTACCCGAGTCGCTAGAAAAAATTGAAAGAAATTGCACTTAAATGTCGTATATTTTTTTAAAGCAGTTCGGATGGGGTTGCTGCTCTCGGACATCACTCCGTTTATTTTCATTTTCCTAGTACTCAAGCAAAGCCTTTCGGTCTGATTCCCCGTTGTCGTGGCCTCAACGTAAGCTCATCTAGATTCGGTTACGTCGAAGCCGGAGCAGCTTTGCTAGAAACAAGGTCGACTAACAATATCACAGACTGTTGTTTTTGCTTGCAAACTAAGTATTCCTGAAGTTTTGTGTACTTTAGAGGTTGGATTCTTGACTAAAGCTTTCACTATATTGAGGGGATTTTCATGCTGAGATAGAAGCCTTTTTGGTGATTTGGGATTAATTTTTTTGTTTTTCTTATTTCTTGTGTCTTCAGTGCGGATCACAAATACATATTTTTCTTTCCTTCTTTAGATACCATGCATTCGTTGATTTTAATATTATCCACAAACAAATGTAAAAGTAAATTCGATAGTATAGACGCGGACGTAATGAAAGAAATTTCTATAATGAGACAAATAAAAGACAGAGATAAAACTAATAATCGCCGAACACATTACCTAAATGAAACTAATGGAATTGGCAGAGCAAATATATTGAATCATTAGGCACAATTTAATATTCTCATCAGCCTCGAGTTATGGGCTACATAGTCCGTGTCTGGAATATTAACACCCAGAGGCAATTAGATTACAATGTATCAATGAACCAAGTACACTACTAATTAAATTAAATTTTATTAAATTTTATTTAAGGAAGTTATTCTTATACTAAGCACTACAAATTAAATAGAAATATAAATAAGAATTCATTATAAATTAATTAACACATTAAAACTAATATATAAAAATAAATTTAAGATATAGTAGAATATAGTAATAGTTGTTAGGTTAAAATGCATTTGATTACATTTAATTATAATTGCTCACAGCCGCAACTTCGGCTTGCTGGTCCCCTGCGGCGCCCAGCCTCTGGCGCTACGCCTCGCACGGGTGCCTATGCTTTGCGTGGGTTGGTCTCCCTTTGCACCTCCGGTTGTTATATACACTCTAGGAGTAGCAGCCAAAAGACTACGTGAAATCGTATGCCCCCATTCGGTTTTGGTACAGATCCGACTTATTTTAACCATGAACTACAAGAGGAACGGAATGAATGACACGTCATATCAGGTCACCGACACACAAAATGGCGGCAAAAGCTCCGTTTCATGATCGTACAAATAATAAGTTATAATGTATACTTCCAAACGTTGTTTGTAATAAAACATTAAGTTTGTGAAATAATATGTAATTAAAAAAACGTGTCTCGGATAATTATTTTCTTAAGTGCATTATTTGGCAAACTTGTTGTTGTATAATGATGAAATAACAAATTATGTTTTTGCTAATCGTTGCTTGTCAAGTAAAAAAATTTAAATACATTTTTGGTGATCTGACAGGACATCATCAATACTTCTGGGCTGATAGATATAAAATATGTTACTTTAACCTTCATAAAGATGGCGGCACTCGTGGCAATCAGGCGTGCACAATCTGCATGACTGATTGCATTTTATGAGAGCATATTGGATGCAATGGATCGAGGTTAATATTCGGAGTAAGATTTAATTTAATTTCATAAGTTTAATCGTCCATAAAATTATTCATCCTGACTGGCTCATCGAATATTTTTAATGATAATATATGTGGAGTACATGAGTTCCCTACAAATAACATGTACCTGATAGAGGTACCTACATGTTATTTGTAGGGAACTCATACAAAAGTGCTACCTAAGGTGTATTAACTCCCAGACGTTCAATAAGAATGCAGTATGCCTACTCGTACTACTGTCTACGTAAACAAACATACTCACGTTTTAGTAGCCAGTTTGAAGAACCAGAAAGGAGGATGTATCTCTGACAAAAGTAAGCTGCTTTCCGCGGAAAACGTACACCTAAATATAGTACCAGTAACCAGTGAAAAGATAGAACCGTCATCTCGATGCACAAGCCACCCTAAGAGGCTTACAGGTACACCTTTCAAATCTCTCGGACGCGGGATGAAGGTATTAGTCGACTAATGCATTCCACAGACTAGTACCTATGTTGACATTTAAAATTGTGTGCTCACGGTTTTAAAACAGAACTGAGTTTTAGAAAATTGTTGGCAGGAATAATTCAAGAGCATTATTTTTTGTTTAAGCAATACTAATTTTATTACTAAAGGATTTTGAATAGTATTATCATTAGTTGCTTCGTTCGTGTTGAGGAAGCAAGTGCTACCTGCTGAGTGCTAAACCACACGCGCCTGGGTTGATTCCCGAGTCGGGCAAGGTGTTATTGGGTGTTTCCAACTACACACAAATTGTCAGGAGCCGCTTCGAAATGTGTGACCGGCCAATGGCCTCGCCCCAATTCCATCCCGACATGAAACGGAAACATGCCTAATTGGTGAAATGTCAGTGTACTACTCGTATATAGTAAAGAAGAGCTGTATCAAAAGTGTACATATATATATCTCTGAAAACAGCCGTTATATAATTTTATGCTTATGTTATTACAGGGCGAAAATTTTATCTACCTACCATAGTATTTTGTTACTCTATATTTTAATGTTGATACCTTTATTACCACAAAGGCACATCAGCTAATACCCTACCTATCGAGTTAGCGTGTTCCATGTACTTAGGCGGTTTACACACGGCACCACGCATCGATGCGGACGCGGAGGGGAGAGCACTGTTGGACCCGCGCGGTCAGGCGGTGTACGTGTGTAAAGCCTGTTCTACACGGTTGTCGACCAAGTCAAAAACCAAGTTCACCTTGGTCTGAAGCGGCCGTTTCAAACCGTGTAGACAGTGGTTTGAAACCAAATTTAGCATGATCTTCCAACGCCCTTGGTAAAAAGGCGTGCGTTGCCGAACATTTGGTTGGCAACTTGTTTGAAGCCGTGTAGCCGCTTGTTGACAACCACGCGTATGACAGTCGCGCTTCTGCAGGCGGCGAGCGCAGACGAATGCGTTGCTGCGCACAAAATGACACAACAGAGCGAACGTAAAGTATTATCGATATGTACAGAGACTTGCCCTGTCTTTGGGATTTGACATCAGTCATTATAAAGACTCAACTGAAAAAAATGCATGGGATATGTTTTTTAATGTACATATTTTCTATTACATTAAAAAGTACCTATATTAAATATACTAGCTTCTGCCAGCGGCTTCGCCCGCGTGTAAAGTGTTTTCTTATCCCAAGAGAACATTATACCGGGATGAAAAGATGCCTATGTGCTGTTCCAGACTATAATCTATCTGCGTGGCAAATTTCATTTCAGATCCGTTCAGCCATTTACAACAAACATACACACATCCATCCAAACTTTTACATTTATAATATAAGCAAGAAGATAGTAACATTAGAGTTTAGTTTTTAAAGTTTATTGGTATATTCTTTTTGAAGTTTTGATAGGCAAGGCGCCATGACGTCGTTGTAATGAACGTACGGTACGAGCGTAAATACGTCCTCTCTGCGCAGCGTTCTAAACATACTGAGGTTAGGAGCTTGTTTCAAACCGTGTAGCCGGTATCGCCTCACGCGCTTCCAACCAAGTTGACCTTGGTTTTTGTCTTGGTCGGCAACCGTGTAGCACAGGCTTTAGGCATCAACGAATTTATTAGAGGCCAATGTGACATGAGATCCGATTCACCGCCTACCTCGGCAGTGCGCGGTGCCGTGTGTAAACCGCCTTAGCTACATACATGAGCTACGGCAGAGCTAATCTGCCTCGACTACTGATAGTTCTGAAATTCCTCTAACTCCTGAATATTGGATTGATCGCTTTATAATATGTTCTAAATTGAACGGAACATAATTTGTTTCGGTTCCAATGTTGGAAATATCGTTTACTTTTATGCCGATAGATGGCGTTGTTAGGTTAGCCGCGATTTCTGAATCGCGGCGTTAAGATTCTCTGTGATTTAACTAGGTTCACGATTATTGTAATTTTAAATGAGGCAATAGACATACAGCTGTATTGAAAACACCGTGTTGTTGTTTTACTGTTACCATCATCCTTGTTACGGTCGCGAATGCTACAGAAACAGTGCAGGGTATTGAACGGTTGTTCATTTTGGTCCTTCATTTTTAACATATTTGTCTGGCGTTTTTTGTGATACATTCTTGTCTGGGCAAGTGGATCGCTTGCGCGAACTGGCCAAGGCACTGGAAGAAGTAGCTAGCAGCGGTAGCAGCGCGCTATTGCAGAGGGTGCCGGGTGACGTCATCGTCAGGGATCAGCAGCAAGGGTGACTGGAGGAGGTGATGACGTGCAGAACGCAACGTGATTAGGAAGTCGGTGATCAGTGAGTCAAGTACCTACGTCATCAGGTGATCAGGATTAAAACTGTGAGTAAGAACCTTTATATTATATCAGTGGAAGTGCAAAACGTAATTTAAAGCAATTGTTGACTACACAAATTTGAACTTTATTTGCTTGAAGACTTAAACTTAAGAGAAAATATAATAATATAAACATTAACTTAGAATATTTTTAACTGTGTTTAGACTTAGCCTAATTTTAAGAGAATTTGGTTGAGACGGGGAACCTATGCCCGATTTTTGCCCAAATTTAAGTGTATCTCAACACTTAGAAAATTTCCTTAAAAAATATTGTGGGCTTGTAATTTATTTGTTTATCTTTTGTGTCCATCTAGTTAACTTTGTGTCTTAGATAAAAATAATTTGTTCCGTTAGTTAGTCCATTATAAAAGTGCTTAGTGATCAGTAAAAATCATTGTTAGATTTGTATAAATAAATAGAAAATGGAGTCATTAATTAATAAACAAGAAGATATTTACAGTAGATTAGATAAAGCTTATGTCAACTTCAAAAAATCACCTAAGGAACGAATAACACGTCCTTATTGTAAAGTTCCGATTCAGTCTAGATATTGGTCTCACTTATTGATGTACTGGAATATAACTAAATAACTGACGATTTTTGTTTGGGCGCCTCCAAACAAAAAGTCATAATACTAACATATATTCATGTCATATATTTAAAATCACATGATCAAGCGGAAGTGTGTATAATAAACGTCAGCTAAATAGTTCTGCACTCACAAATATTTGCCAACTATAAAAGTGTTAGAGCAGTTTAGAGCATCGTCTATTTAAAAGTATTTTTGTCTGCCACAAAAGAAAGATATTAGAATAACTAGACAAAACTAATATAAAATATTTACATGATATACTTACTGTACTTCACCCAATATCTTTATAAATTATAGTATAAGCTATATTTATATAAAGTTTCATCAAAATCTGTTCAGTAGCATTTATCTTCCTTATACATTTTTTAAACAGGATCTTTTTTGAATTTATTTATTTAGTATGAGTTATATTCATAATTTACTACTGAACACTGAACACAAACACACATAGGTTCATAAGTACTTGAGTGACCGAGCTCTGCTCGGGTGAAGATAGAGATTTAGAGTAACAAACATCCATCTATTCATCCTCACAAACTTTATTATAATAGTAGTTAGAAGTAAGATTGGGAGAAGCACTCATAACACGCGGGCGGAGCCGCGGACGGCAGCTAGTATTACAAATGCAAAGGTTTGGATGGATGAGTGTTACTCAATTACGACAGATCCGCTGTACGGATCTGGATGAAATTTTACACAGAGTTAGATTATAGTCTGGAATAGCACGTAGGCTACTGTTTATCTTACTGTATAATGTTCCCTTGGGATGATAAAATACTCTTCACGCGGGCAAAGCCGCTGGCAGAAGCTAGTCATTGTTCTCAAAGAGAATATCTTCAGTATGTGATCACATGAGGTACACAGAGTTCTCTAAGAAGGTACTTACACTCGTGAGTCATGTTTGTTGCAGATATTTGATCGGCTGTAGTTCACTGCTGTGAGTTCGGGCTATTTCTTCTCGGGGCTATATTTGTTTCGCGGTTACTCCAGTGCCCAACTAGAACTAGATTGATGGCAGTGAAAAATGGGCTTAAGAGCTGAGATTAATTTTTGATATTTTGAACAAAAGAATATCGTTAGTAGTTGGTAAATTTGAGTTTTGGTGGGTGAGAGATTTGTCTGCAAACTTGCCAGGAGAAAGTTAAGATTTAGATTTCTAAAAGCTTTATGGTTTGACTAAAAACAGCCTTTCAGTGGTATTTACGTGAATCACTTCAACACCATGAAGATTAGTAAAAGAATGAGAACAATGAAAAAAAATATTTAAAAGCGTTTTTAAAGTTCCGTAGCCAAATGCCACAAAAAGCGTTTTTAGAGTTCCGTAGGCAAATAGCAAAAAACGGAACCCTTATGGATTCGTCATGTCTGTCTGTCTGTCCGTCCGTATGTCACAGCCACTTTTTTTCGAAACTATAAGAACTATGCTGTTGGAAAAATATAAAAAAACACATTTTGGGGGTTTCTCATACTTAGAACTGAAACAAAAATTTTTTTTCATCGGTCCCGTACGTGTGGGGTATATGTATCTATGGATAGGTCTTCTAAAATTATATTGAGGTTTCTAATATATTTTTTTTCTAAACTGAATAGTTTGCGCGAGAGACACCTCCAAATTGGTAAAATGTGTGTTCCCCCCCCCCCTGTAACTTCTAAAATTAGAGAATGATGAAACTAAAAAAAATATATGGTGTACATTACCATGTAAACTTCCACCGAAAATTCGTTTGAACAAGATCTAGTAAGTTGTTTTTTTTGGGGATAAATATAATGACCACCTAAAATTACTTTGTGACCATAACCTCTATTACCTAAAATTGTACTATGAAACCCAAATTTAGTAAATTGATCACCAAATTTAGTAAATTGATCACCAAATTTTAATAGCAAATTATTGCGCTATTTAATATTGTAAAATAGGTTAGGTTAGGTTAGAACTGTGACCAACCGCGCGCGAGCCGAGCGAGCAAAGCGAGCGGTGCCGCGGCAGCGGCCGGCGAGCGCTACTTCCAAGTTGCTCCCAGAAATTTTATAATCTTTTTGGTCATTGGTTTAATTTTGGTGATCATTTACTACTTTTGGTGATCATTTACTACTTTTGGGTTAACAATGATTTATTTGGAGTCATTTTGCCTAAACAGGATAGCGAGATGTTAAAACTTTGGTTATAATTTTACAATAAGATGCGGGTTTAATTTTGGTGATCATTTACTATTTTTGTCTGTTATATGTTACTATATCTGGTGGTAAGTTAAACATAAGCCGTTTTTTTTTCAATACGTCATAAATCGTAAACCGCAATTTACCAAGTACGGAACCCTTCGTGCGCGAGTCCGACTCGCACTTGGCCGGTTTTTTTATTTTATTGTATTTTTTTATATATTATTTTTTTAAGAAATAAATATCATTGATTTAATAATAAATAAAGAAGAAGAGAAAGACTTTTTACTTTCAGTACTTAAATAAACTATACAGTCAGCCACACAACGTACTTTCAGGCCAGGTTGGAATCAACTTTAAATTAGCCGCGTATGAACCTTGTCACAAATCCATCGCTGGCTGCTGGCTCCCGAGCGGGGCGCGATTTCGTGCGAGATTTACACTCGTTCAAGTCGAACGTGGACGGAGACGTGACGGTTCACGGAAACTATTCTATTCCGAATCAAAGAAGGAATGCTGCTTTTACGATCTTACCGCGGTTGTTACACTTATGACTTCATTTCCTTTTTAGGGTCAAGTGTGCTGTTTTACGGCGTTTCGTAAATGTACTTGAGAAATCATTCTTACCCTCTTACAAATAAACGCGGTATAAAGTTATACCAAGTATAAACCTATGAAAATGTATGGTTATTCCTTTGTTATACCTGGTATAACTTTATTCCGCGTTTATTTGTAAGAGGGTTAGTGTTTTTTTGCAGTTTCTAAGAGTTATGAAACCGTAACTACAATAATCGCTTATTGGTCTGTGATCTGACCAGACTTATAATGTCCACTCTACAAGTTACTGCCAGATTCAATTAATCTGCCACCAGATGCAAATGAGTGCTAGCATTTAACTTGGAGCGTCTGCCTATCTGACCTCCAGAAGTCAGTAATGGAGGGACCAACAGCAGTTACTTAAGATGGTCTGCCATCCATGGACCGCAGCAAGCGTTGCTTAACCTTAAATACCGACCAATAAACGGCTGTTATTGTGTAGCCACGGGCTCCCTAAGTTACTGGCAGATTACCGTGCTGAAAATATCTTTATTTTATGATAAATCAACCAACATCTAAATAATCCACTTCAGTGGCTTTCTTATCCACCGAAAAGCCTTCTAAAACTACCACTAAGTGAACTTTCAAACGCCTTAAAAATACAAGTATAATGTCCCGTGACAATCCACAGTTGTCGCTAAAACTTTCGACAGACATCGGTGTCAGCTGTGCGCTATGGAATCGAAGCCTTCCGGTATTTAACCGAACCGAGAGAGGAATAGTGCGTCTTGAGAGCGCTACACGAAATTTGGCTATGTCGAATGTTTGAGCTATGTATGTGTCAAGCCAATCAGACAGCCTCTATCTGCAGCAGTCTTTGAACAATAGCCGAGTCCACTCAGACGTCCCCGAACGCTCGCGTACCCACTCTGTTAGTTGTACTACGTCCCAACGTCGCGAGTTAAGCAGCGGCATAAATGACGCATGAAGCTGGCTGTAACACGACACTCACTACTGCGTTTATGTAATTAAATAGAGGCAGTGGCTGTCTGTTGTGACTGTGACTCAGCTCGACTTACGTCCGCGGTCATTCCTCCTGATCAGACACGTGTACGAAACATTATATCACAACAAAACATCGGCACATACTCCGTACAAACTTCAGCGTACAACTTTCACAGGGTGAAAAGTCTCTCTGTATTCTGTGATTCTCATTTAGAAACAATAGCAAGCTGCAGGAAAGTGATTGACAAACAAAAACCGCTCAAATTTGAAACATGAAAAACTTTTTGCGACAAAATGTCGGATGTAGTGTATATGACATGCCCTTCATGTCATTCACACTACGGTTTGAATCAGACGTGAAAATTGACCCTTTAACTTGTTCGGTTGCCGAGGAAGTTTAATTGTTAAAGGATTAAAGGTAACTGCAACTGTTTGTATTTCGTCAATTGTCGAAACATTCCCCTCTGTGTGTCCACTCCACAACAACTAGGTTTCAGAACGCTGCCTTTTAATTCTTTTTGAGAACTGTGTTTGTAATGGCTCGTAGTCGTAGGTAACATTTTTCTAGTATTCGCATGGATAACTGGTTTGTGTTCGTACCGTTTTTCATAGTATTCGAATGGCAGATTGGTAGGTCCTTTGTTTTACAAAAATATTTTGCGGAACTGGAATGCAAGCCTGCCTATTGTGTGAGGAATGTTATGGAAGACAACGAAAAGGCCGAGTATGATATCGTGACTGTTGAACGGGACGAATCTAAACTTAAAAATTTTCATACTTTTTAGGTTTCCGTACCCAAAGAACCTATTACTAAGACTCCGCGGTCCGTCTGTCTGTCTGTCTGTCTGTTTGTCTGTCGGTCTGTCTGACACCAGGCTGTATCTCATGAACCGTGATAGCCAGGCAGTTGAAATTTTCACAGATGATGAGATGTATTTCTGTTGCCGCTATAACAACAAATACTAAAAACTAGAATAAATATTTAAGAATAAAATAAATATTTAAGTGGGGCTCCCATACAAAAAACGTGTTTTTTTTTTTGCTGTTTTTTTGCTAAAGTGGTGGCGAGTCGGACTCGCACACGAAGGGTTCCACCCTTCGTGTGCGAGTCCGACTCGCACTTGGCCGGTATTGATAACTACCCTGTGTATGTAATGGCTCGAATAATTTATTGCAGTATTCGTATGGCAGATGGCAGTTACTGGGTTGTGGAGGTCAGACAGGCAGTCGCTCCATGTAAAACACTGGTACTCAGCTGAATCCGGTAAGACTGAAAGCCGACCTTAATATAGTTGGGAAAAGGCTAGGCAGATATATATATTCGTATGGCAGATGGCGGGTCCTTTGTTTAAAAATATATTTTGCCTGACTGAAATACTAACCGACCTTATTGCCTGAGAAATGTTATGAAATAAAAGATACTGAATGATAGCGTGATGGTTGGCAGGGTAGAATGAAAAACGAACGTATGTTACACCAAGCACAAGGAACAAGGTCAGGAAGATGATAATGATTACCTACAAACAAAGTATCGTTACACCTGGTCCTCTCAGCCACACGGAAGGAGCGCCATCCCGCCGCCGCCACCGCCGCCGCCGGACGAGTCATTTGTCGCCATGATCCTCGAAGCTCACCCTGATTAATGAGCTCGGCTTCGAGGGCCCGAGCGAATATTATAACGATATCAAACACGTCGACAGGAAAAATAATGGAGTTTTTAGGAATGTGACAAAATAAAAAAGGATGCGTATGTTTTAGAACAATTCAAATAATAAAATTTTTAGGGTTCCGTACCCAAAGGGTAAAACGGGACCCTATTACTAAGACTCCATTGTCCGTCTGTCTGTCTGAACAGGATCTCATGAACCGTGATAGGTAGACATTTGAAATTTTCACAGATGATGTATTTCTGATGCCGCTATAACAACAAATACTAAAAACAGAAATAAATAAATATTTAAGTGGGGCTCCTATACAACAAATGTGTTTTTTTGTATTTTTTTGCCATAATGGTACGGAACCCTTCTCGCACTTGGCCGGTTTTTTTATATCTGAATCTAGCTTTTGAATGGTTGCGTAATACGCATAGATATAATAAATAAGGTAATACGTAATCCATTTTACTTAAACTTTAGGAATACTTAGGAAAACATATTCAATATAGCTATTTTTATATGTCTAAAGAAAACAGTAGCTTTGTAATTTTAAATGAATGAGAAGTTAGTGGCCCTCTAGGTGAATTAGGGCTAAAATCTTGCCTTGAAAGTTTAGCCGCCATTAAACTAAGTGCTTCCAGAAAAAGCTCTGACGCGAAAAATAATTGAAACAAAGTACCCGCTGTTTCATATTGGACAAAAATGCTCGACATTCATGTTTAAGAATTGTTTCAGTTTCTATTTTGTGAACAGATTTCTCATTCATCACAATATTGCTCGAGTTATTATTTTCTTTTTCCATTAATTCCTAATCCAGTTTTAACAAAGAGATTATTTTTTGTCCTTAAAGCCTGATGCCTCTCTAAATCAGGATTTAAAGCATGAAAGAAAATAAAACATCGAATAGTGTACACGAATACCCTCGCTTTCTGTTTATAAATACTCTTCTTTACGTAAACTTGGATTATTTACTACGCGTTTAGGTTCGCAACAACGTTTTTGTGTAATAATTCATATCGATAAATCATATAAATATAGCATAATTTATAATCGATTACGGTATTATACAATGATATATAATATTGTATTATGTAGTGGTATATTTAGAATTGATGTAATAGTTTTCTGACCTACCATTTTCATTTCAAGGTTGCGGCTTAAGTTCGAAATAAGCCCATTTCGCACGATCCGGCTTTGGTCGGAATTGGTTGTAAGCCGGGCACTTGTTCCAATGTGTCCCCGGCATGCAGTTTGCTTTCACTACGAAAGCTACAAGCTGCTGCTGGATAAAGGCCTCTCCAATCGCAAGCCATTTGTCTTGATTTTTGGCAGCTCTCATCCTGCTGCTACCAGCCACCTTGCAAAGGTCGTTGTCCCACCTAGCCCGAGGGCGTTCCACCTTACATTTATCGGTTTGTGATGTTTATTCAAGAAGACTTCCATCCCAACGGTCATAAGTTGTACGCCTAAAATGGTTGGCTCATTGCAACTTTGGTTTTCTGCCAGAAAACCTCGTTCCGGATTTGATCCCTCAGAGAAGCGTGACTAAAAGGCCTTACAAACACTGGTAGATCAGCGCCGGCTGCCAGATTTCCTTGTGAATGCCCCCTGCTGTTATGTTACTTGCTATAGATACACTTACCGTCAGTAAGCAGCGGTTGTACGTCGGCGTCGGGCCTGCCGGAGGGGCACAGCGGCAGATTCGCTGGCGAGGACTGCGCCGCGCCGCCCTCGCCGGCCTCGACCTGCGAAAAACAAACAGATATATGTTACAGACGCTAGTTACAAGCACACGTGTCAGATTCATGTTACAGACAAATGCAGCAGGCGCATGTTATATACACATGTTACAGACACCTGTTACATAAATGATCCACGAGTTGGAATCGATCTGCGACAAGCAGACACACGTTAGGTACGGGTTAGTTAGGCATCCTAATCAAGGCAAAGGCAAATTGAATTGTAGTAATAGCTTGTAGTTGGCTTTGTGTCCCGACACCCGACCCGAACAAATGTGTAGCAAGCTCTAAAGAAAGCACGTAGTGTTTTACTCCCGACCCGAACAAGTGCGTAGCAAGCTCTAAAGAAAGCACGTAGTGTTTTACACCCGACCCGAACAAATGTGTAGCAAGCTCTAAAGAAAGCACGTAGTGTTTTACTCCCGACCCGAACAAGTGCGTAGCAAGCTCTAAAGAAAGCACGTAGTGTTTTACTCCCGACCAGAACAAGTGTGTAGCACGCTCTAAAGAAAGCACGTAGTGTTTTGTCTTAACCTAGCTGTAAAAAGCTTTAGAAAGTTTGGAAATTACACCGTCTGATAGAAACTCTTACTCTGAATCTGTCATGCGCAAACATTTTTACCTTGCCTTACTAAATTGCGATAAACAAATTTTCCATTATTTGATTCATTTGATTCCTCGTAAAATATATTTATTAAAACTTTATGCACAAGTACAAAGGTGGACTTAATGCCTTAGGCTATGTTCAGATGACAAGCGCTCAACGCGTGTTTAGATAATGCGCGTTTACAACTACATACATTATATTCAGGCCGTACACATGTTAATGCGCGTTTTAACAAAGCGCGCGTTGAACGCTGCGCTAGCGCTCGACTGTTGTCATCGCACGTCAACGCGCTCTTTGAGATCATTGGTTTTCTATATTTCCGTCCATTTGACGCGGATAGATGTATTCAGTATCAGTCCGTCCAGAAATCGTCCGAAATGGAAACCGAAACTTTTAATACGGAATTATTTATAAATGAAATAGAGAAACGTTCTGCGATATAGGACATGACAAATAGCGATTATTCAGATAGAAACTTAAGGAGACGGGCTTGGGAAGAACTCGTCCTCATATTCTGTGAAGGAAATGACAATGAAGAATATAATATGTTATTCGAAAAGGGTGAGAAACCTAGGCGTCTCTATGGATACTAACCTCTCTTGGGAGGTTCATGTTGCTGATGTTAGTAAGAGAGTTTTCTACTCTTCTCAGCCTCTTAAACGTCTCCAAAAATTCTTACCATTTCACACTAAGGTTACTCTTGCTCAATCTCTTCTTCTACCGCTCATAGACTATGCGGATATCGGTTTTCTAGATGCAACGGAGGTACTTCTAAATAAACTCGAGCGACTGCAGAACTTATGCATCCGCTTTATTTTTGGCCTCCGCAAATATGACCACGTGTTGGAGTTTCGGACTAAATTGAAGTGGCTGCCGATTCGGCGTCGTCGAGAAACCCATATTCTATCTCTCCTCTATACTATCCAACACAATCCTAATTTTCCTCAATACCTTCGTGAACGCTTTGAGTACTTTGTCCCGAAGGGTTTTTACCCCGTCGCACTTCCACTTCTCTTCTCCTTCGAAACCCACGTCACACTTCCAGCCGCTATGATGGCTCCTTCTCTGTTACTGCAGTGCGTCTCTGGAACTCTATCACATTCCCCACGCGACAGCCCTTCTCTGAATGTCTTCAAGAGGAAAATCAAGGATCATTTTCTTTTGGAATGACATAATATTAGTATATGTATATATATATATTTTTTTGTACTTATGTATGTATGTATATTTAGGATTTATTTTATTTTATTCTAAAATTGTACACTGGACTACTTCTCTTTTTCCTTTTGTAAACTCTCTCTGTCACTCTAAGGTTTGCTGGTAGAAAACTCTTCTTTGAGTTAAGTTCGCCTTTGTACGTCAACTATATAATCACTCATGTTGTATATTTAATTTTTTTTTGTGTACAATAAAGAATTAAGAAGGAAGAAAATAAGAAATTATTATATGATCCATCTTCGACAAATTTAAGAACTCTACTGAATACTGAACCATGGCGGTCGCGGCAACGCGCGTTCAACGCCTGACAAGTGCGTGTCATGTGAACACTATACAAAAATATAGCGCGCGTTCCACGCGCGTTGAGCGTCGAGCATCTGAACGTACTCTTAGGCATTTGAGACGCGTACGTGGGGTAGAGAGACGCGTACGTGGGGTAGACGCGCACTGCCGACAACAACATCGGCTCCGTATTAAATATTGTTATTAAATGTTTTATTCGTGTTTACTGTGCTGAAAACTAACGTAATAGAATTAGTGGTCCCCAATAACGCTGTGATAGTGTCCGTAAAGGACTCCAAAAGTGAACATCAAAGAAAAACACCAAAACAATACCCCGTACATGGTTTGTGGAAATTAATGTCAAAGCAGAGATTAGTTACTGTGATTCACGCGAACAGCATTCAAAAGTGGAACAATATATCGTTTTGTATCACCAAGGCTAACTCGCAAACGTGATAAGTGAAAAACTAAAAAGTGAAACCAATAAACAGATATGAGTGTAAAAGTTATCTACGACAACCCGCACAGCGCCCACTAAGGTGAGTCACCAAGCGACACATATCGTGACACTCAAGTATTGCTCCGCGAAACACTTCTACCCTACACCAAAAAAATGAATTGTGCGAGCTGTAAACAACTAATAGCTCGAGGAGAATTGCTCAGCTGTAGTACTTGTCATCAACTGTTCCACTACCGATGCATGAATATGACTACATCCTATTACGTTGAAAATAAAAGTAAAATAAGCAATTCTTGGTGCTGTCCATCGTGCAACAACACAACGAGACAGATTATAACCGACGTCGCACCTGTTAAGAGACAATCACCGCCGACACTTGATGACACGATAATGTCCGTTGACTACCAAATACAAGACGACCAAAGTATAATGGGCAATACCGAAGAATATGACTCATCTACAACGTTAATTGACAACCCTACAATTAAGCCACTGACCCCACCGACTCAAGAAACTATTACACTAAGAAAAATTAGTGACCTTTTAGACACGAAATTAGAACTACACCAACAATCAATTTTATCCAAAATCAGAAATACTGTTCAATTAGAAATTAATAAAGCTGTAGCAAAACTTCAACAAGAATTAAGCCAGAGAACCGAACAAATTTCTTTGGAACAAACTAAAGTAAATACGAGTATAAGTCACATAAACAAAAAAATACAAAAACTTGATACTGAAACCGCAAAACTTAAAGCAGACATAGCCGAGCTACAAAACAAAAACATGCATATGAACGATAATAATACCTCTGTGAGCGACACTTCCAAAATAATTGTTATCCATGGTCTTAATGAATACTATGACGAAACAGAAAAAGACTTAGAAGGTAGGGTAATATTTGCGTTCCAAGACACTTTAAATGTCGATCTCACTGGCTACATTGAAGAAATTAATCGTATAGGACGAAACGGATTTAAACGACCACTACGGGTGGAACTGATCAGTAAGAAAATGGCCAAATATATACTTGAAAACGCGTGCTATTTGAAAAGTTTAGGGTTATGTGTATCTGGATTCCTTAGCAAAGAAGCATTACAGAAAAGGAAAAAACAAAGAGAAGAAAGGTTTTTACTACACGAAAATTCAAAAGCCCAAAATGCAGTTGACTATAAAAGACCACAAACACAGAACTATGACGACATAAACCTATCAAGACCTTCCAAAAATTACCTGACTCAACACAAAATAAATGACATTAGTGACGATCGTACTTTTCGAAGCTCCAGGCCAACAATTTAAAATTTTATTTCAAAATATTCAAAGCATATTTAACAAACATCATCTTCTGGAGGCTTTCATCAATGATAAACCCATTTACAAAGCTATATGCATGTGCGAGACATGGCTAACACAAGACAAACTAGAAGCTCTTCAATTTACTGGGTATAAAACTGCAGCATCGTTTTGTCGTCGCTCTCGAAGTGGCGGCGGCGTCTGCATTATGTTAGAAGATCATTTAGAGTGTATAGAATGTTATGATATTAAGAATTTTACTATAGAATATTGTATAGAAGTATGTGCATGTAAGCTACCAAGGCAAAACCTAATAATAATTGTTATGTACTGGAATAGAAGAGAGGAAGAAACTTTTATTATTCAATTAAAACAAATAATGCATTGTATAATTAACAAATATAAAAAATTCAACGTCGTAATAGGAGGAGATTTTAACATAAATATTTTAGAAAACAGTTTTAAAACTAACCAATTGATTAATCTGATGTTAGAGTATAAATTTGAACAACAAATAAAAGAACCTACGCGTATCTCACAAACCACTTCAACTTGTTTAGATCTAATATTTACGAACTTTAGCAACAATAATATGTATACGACCGTAGAAGAACTAGGTTTTTCAGACCATAGCGGAACAATCATACATATGATACAAAAACAACAAACAAAACATTCATTTTGGTTTGCCAACAAAAGAATATTTAACAAAAGTAACATACAAAAATTCAAATCCAAACTAAACGAACTAAACTGGAATAATATCATCCTGCCGAACAAAAATGTAGATGAAAACTATCAGTCTTTCCATGACACACTGACAGATATCTTAAATGAATGTATCCCTAAACGAAGACTTAAAATTAAAACTAAACATAATAACTATTGGCTAACCGTTGGTATAAAGCAATCCTGTAAAAATAAAAGACTATTAAAAATCCTAACATTAAAACTAAATAATCCAGTACTTATAAAATACTATAAAAAATATGAAAAGATCTTAAAAAAAACTGTAACAGCGGCAAAAAAACTATACTACATAAATAAAATGAGTAAATCTACAAATAAAATTAAAACTATGTGGGATATTGTAAAAGAACGAACACATAAAAAGACCAAAAACTATAGACAAAATATAACATTACAAACGCCAAACCAAGTAAGTGAACCTAAACAGGTAGCAAACAGATTCAATAATTTCTTCGCATCCATTGGAGAAAATACCTCCCATACACCCGGCTGTGAACTGAGAAAAACATCTGTGATTAACCCCACTGAAAATACCATGTTTCTTAGCCCGGTTGATGGATACGAAGTAAACCAGATCTTAAAAAACCTAAAAAATAAAAATAGTCACGGCATAGACGAACTCCCGCCAACCCTTTTCAGACAGTGCGCTGACGAACTTACCTTACCATTTTATAAATTGATTAATAAATCGTTCGAAGAAGGCATGTTCCCTAATCAACTAAAAAAAGCTATAATAAAACCGATTCATAAAAAAGATGCCAAAACCGACCCAAATAATTATAGACCAATTGCCCTCCTGCCCACAGCATCAAAAGTCTTTGAAAAAGCAATGTGCGACCGTGTGTACTCTTTTTGTGAAAAGTATAAAATATTTGACGATTGCCAAAACGGTTTTCGCAAAAATAGATCTACAACTCTAGCTGTTTATAAGTACATCCAAGAGGCTTTAAATATTTTAAATAATAAACAATACGCAGTAGGAATACTACTCGATATGACTAAGGCCTACGACAAGGTGCAATTTCAAATACTTCTAGCTAAGCTATATGGAATAGGAATACGTGGGAAAGCCCATGACTGGTTTGAATCATATTTAAAAGGCAGAGAGCAATTTGTCGAGATTGAATACTATGATGAGGAAACAAACGAAACACAGCTTATAAGATCAGATGGTAGACCAATACGCGCTTCCATTCCCCAGGGAAGTGTAGTGGGCTGCCTCTTATTTCTCATCTACATTAACGACCTCCCCAAAACTATAGACGGGCCATGTGTACTATTTGCAGATGACATTTCTATTCTCACCTCATGCCAAACAAACGCTGATATAAACGAAAAACTGACCAAGATTCTTGATATAATAATAAACTGGATGGGCCAACATAATCTTGAAATCAATTTCACCAAAACCAAACTAATTACTTTTCACCCCCGGCAAAAAAACCGAATCAATTTAAATTTTACATACAATCAACAAAAAATAGACGTAGTTAATGATTTCAATCTTCTAGGTTTGACAATAGACACACACATAAACTGGAAAACCCACATACAGAAAGTTATATCAAAAATTTCAAAGTTTTCATATGCCCTCCGCGAAATTAAAAAGAACACCAGCCTACAAACCGCGCTAGTAACATACTACGCATATGCTCACGCTTGGTTAAGCTATGGTGTAATCTTATGGGGAAATAGTACGGACGCCCCCACTCTATTTATCCTACAAAAAAAGCTGATTCGTATAATTGCTAACATAGAACAAACAGATAGTTGCAAGCCTTACTTCCAGAAATACAAAATCCTTACCTTAGTTAATATTTATATTTTAGAATTATGTAAACTGGTTCGCAAATATCCAGAGTCATACAACACAAGAGAAGACATGCAAACAAATTATTCGTTGCGTCATAAAAACAGACTAGACCTACCCTCCTCCCGCCTTAAATTGCACTCTTCTAGTCCGTATGCTATGTCGATAAAAATATATAATAAATTACCGGAAAGCATAAAACAAGTAAATAAAACCAATGTATTTATAAATAAATTAAAACAATTCTTAATTAATAAAAGCTATTACACTATTGACGAGTATCTGACGGATAAATTTAATAATAAATAAAAATAATTTATATCTCGATAAGTACCTAAATGACATTAATAATTAATTGACTCAAAATATAATATGGACATGATAAGTATTAGTTTTTATTAAAAATAAAATAAGTTAGATAACCTATAGAATTAATTGACTCAAAATATAATATGGACATCGTTATTAGATATTAAGTATTAATTTTTATTAAAATGAATATAATTGTTAATTCGATAAGTAAAATACTACGTTTAAAAAGCTAATAAAACAATTAATATTAAAGAACACACTTTCTTTGAAATAGTCTCGAGCCACATCCAGTTGCGCTTGTCCGTGTTGTATTTGTAACTGACGGTGACATGTTTACTTCAATGTTTGAACCAGTGTCGAACCAAAATATTGTTGTATTTTTTGTATACCCTCAAAATTTAATTTAATTAATTACCTACCTCTGTATTTACGCCCAACAATATTTAATCTACCTACTGTTATTTTTAATATTCACATGTAAGTGAATTATTGCATTCTTTTGTGAATAAAGATTTCTCAAACCTCAATATAAATGATTAATTGACTTAAAATATAACATGGACATATTGAATATTAATTGTATTAAATATAAACTATAAATAAACTAACTGTAATACAAAAATTATTAATCAATAATTATTCATAATTTAACATGAACATAGAAAGGCACAAACATATTGGTAGATTTAACCAAATAAATGCAGATAGATAGGAAACGAATGACTGAAATTTTAATTATAAAGGAAAATATTAAGCGCTATTCCTCTCTCCTAGACACTTAACTGTATCTAGAATATTGCTGTGCCCGACAGGGTCCATAATTGTTTCTGTAACTAATATTTTACCACCTGTATGTACATTATGGATGCAATAAATTTGATTTGAATTTGAATTTTGAATTTGAATTTGAGGTTCAACGTTGAGGGGCAAGGACGGCCCTTCAGCTACTCAAAATAATATGCGAACTGTATTTATTTTATTTTATTGCCTTGATGGAAAACGTGGCGCTGAAATTTATTTAAACTTAAGCTAGTTTGAAATGGCGCGGGAATACGGTACCTGCTAGAATTCGGGGACGGCCTTTATCTGTACAGTAACACGGGACAGTAATGGCTGAACAAGAAGAGATAAATCTTATCGACTAACTACGTTATCTTGAGAGTGAAGAAACAGAAAGTGCACCTGTATTTGCAGAATCTAGTGCACTATACTTAATATCTTTTGTTAAAGATAATCCCTGGAAGTTCCGTGTGTTCTGGATTACGAAAAATATTTAGCTGAAACAGGTATACAACGCCGAGTGGCATAGGTTATACCGGCAAAATACACGGCTACATTTATGTGACAGCCAACGAAAAAGAAGCCGTGGGAAAAAGCTAATTAGTTTTGAATAAGGAGTAACTTCTTAAATAAGTTAGATAGTGATAAATATAACAAACTATCTTACACGTGTCTGCCACGTTGGCTCTTGACCTTTAGTTCTGATTTCATTGTTGTAAATAGGCTCCTTTTAAGTAGGTAGATGTTTTTCCAAGAAAACAATGTTGTTTGCTACCTCCCGGGCAGGAATTTACCAAATCATCATCTGTCTTTAACGAGTATTACGATCGAATTCGGATTTCAGAATAATAAATGTATATATGAAATACATAAATTAGATATTGATCCCGATTATTGTTATATTTTCGACATTGTTTTGAAGTTGTACTGGCTAATGACTTATTAAGGTGTTTTCTAATATTACATTTTCAGTCAGGTGAGAGATGTTCACAGCTGGACATAGGCCACCGTCAAGCGACACACATCGACCAGTGCTTCTCGCACCCTGTGGTGATTTCCGCTACATTTGCCAGCTTTTCGACTAGATAGATAGTATAGTATGTTTTCTATCCATGTAATCTAGTGAGTTAGGGGAGTATTACACTATCATATATCTAGGACCATAGATCTATGAATGATATTTATATGAAAGACATTTGATAACGTCTTTGATAAAAGATTTTTGACATTTGTTGTTAGATAGAATAGAAACAGAAGTAGGACGGAGCAATACAAGACAAATAACTCTATCCCTTTTTCACTGTCACACTGTGATAGTTTTAACACGTCATGGTATAAAGCCCCTGATCTTGCCATATTTAATCTTGCTTTTTATCAAATTTATGTTTATAATTTATCTTATACAAAATCCGTCCATAAAATGATGTGATTTTGCCCTTTAGTTTTGCTACTACCATATTTTAAATTCTTAGGCAATTAATTATTGTGACGCTTTTATTGACGGAATAAAGTAAGTACTTACAACAAAATGTTGGCGTAAGTTCACAATATGCTTAGTGGATGTTGAATTCAAAAATTATTGTTGTGCACACTGCTGTACACACTGCCGTACACACTGCCGAAGCAATAGTTGTACACACAACCGACTTGTCCTCCATTGCAACCAAATCATCATCATCATCTTCCTGCCCTTTTCCCATGTTACTTGGGGCCGGCGCAATATGTTTTCTTCTTCCATACCGTACTGTTCCCCAGCACGATATCACTGACTTTCTTTTCTTTCATATCACTCCTCACACAGTCCATCCATCGTTTCTTTGGCCGTGCTCTCCCACTCCATCCATCCACATTTATATTAATAACTCTTTTAGAAACATGCGTTACATCCCTCCTCATCAAATATGACCATATCGGTACAAACGGTTTCCTATCAACTTTTCTGTCATTGGCGTCACTTTAAAACTTTCTGTAATATACTCATTTCTCACTTTGTCCATTCTCGTCACTCTATACCTTCATCTCAACATTCTCATCTCTGCTAAATGCAATCTCTTTTCATCCATCTTATTCACAGCCTAACATTCTGATCCATACAGTACGACAGGTCTAATCACGGACTTGTAAATATTCCCCTTTAACTTGAGGGGCATCCGTGGGTCGCAAGTTGTGCCCGTTATTTTGTTTTTTTTTTATTCTTTCCAGCTGTCGCCATTTCATCCATCTCGATTTGATCCGGTGCGTTACGTTGCGGTCTACCTCGCCATCCCTTTGGACAATTGACCGGACTTGGGTAATGCATCGGCTGTACATCGCTCGGATAAACTATACATACTTCCCAGGCACACCTTTATTCTTAAGGGCTCGCCACAAAACCTCACGGGGCACCAGGTTATATGCCTTCGCGAGGTCAATGAACACCATGTGAAAGAAAGTCCTCTGTATTTTTCGCACAACTGGCGGCTTGCAAAAATGGCATATGTTACAAAACTGAATTGGTTCTCCGATATTTCACTCTCTTCTCTCAACCACCTTTCAATAACTTTCGCCCAAGCTTGTATCCTATGGGACATAAGCTTTATTCCTACATAGTTGTTGCACATTACCTTTGTTTTTATAGATGGGCGCCAGCGTACTATTGCACCATTCATCAGGTATGGCTTCTGCCCGCAACAACTTATTGAAGAATAAACCTAACCGCGTCCATCCATCGAATCGCAATTTCTTCCACACGTCAACATTCCAACGGGGCCGACTGCCTTACCATTCTTCATTCCATTTACTGCTGCTCTTACTTCCTCCATATTAACCATTCGCACGAAACCCTCATTCACAGATTTATTTTCCTACGTACCACTCCAGCTATTTTCCTCATTCATCAGTTTCTCAAAGTTATCCTGCCACTTATACCTAATTTTTTCATCATCAGAAAGAATCATTCCAGCTTCATCTTTTATACATCTTATCTGCGAGACATTTCTCGCTTTTTTATCCCTAACTCTAGCAAGCCAGTACAGTTCCTTTTGGCCTGCTGGACTATCCGGCGTCGTATAGCTAGTCCTGAGCTTTTGTTCTCGCTACAGCCATAACTTTCTTAACTTTTTCCTTCGCAGCATCATACTCACCCTTTTTTTTACTTTAAAACTAGCATTTTTCTATTCTGCACTTTGCCATTCCTTGAATGCTGTGGAGAAAATAAAGGCAGTGGAGAAGCTGCGGTGCATACACACTAACTTTATTCAACATCACATTCTATTATTAACTTTCACAACTATCAATCTGTTATTAATCCTTTTTATTCACGCTACAGTTTTTAGGGTTCCGTACCCAAAGGGTAAAAACGGGACCCTATTACTGAGACTCCGCGGTCCGTCTGTCTGTCTGTCTGTCACCAGGCTGTATCTCATGAACCGTGATAGCTAGACAGTTGAAATTTTCACAGATGATGTATTTCTCTTGCCGCTATAACAACAAATACTAAACACAGAATAAAATTGATATTTAAGTGGAGCTCAACAAACGTGATTTTTTTGCCATTTTTGCGATAATGGTACGGAACCCTTCGTGCGCGAGTCCGACTCGCACTTAGCCGGTTTTTTATTAACACTATTCCCACGACCCTATGCACTCTATTGCAACCATATTATGACAAAAAATAGAATCAATGAATTATGATAATACATTACACAGATATGATTCTAGAGGTCATATATGTAGGATAAGAGATAGGATGTATGATCATAGATTAATGATAGTGTAATACCACCCTAAAGGAAGAGAGAGTGCACCTGTGTGTGAATGCACACACTTGTGCGTTACAATATCTCCCGTGTCGATGGCTTGTCTTCACTGAGATTGGCCATTGTCAAGACCGATATCTGTGAGGAGGACCGTGTTTTACCTTTTTGTTTACAGGGTCCCATTGGCCCTGGTTGCCGCTCGCAGAAAGCGGTAGCATATGGTGACGGGCAGCGTGTTGCACACCAGGTTCATGGCCACCAGCGCGCAGCACAGGCTAGACAGGCAGCGCCCGGCCCACGGGAAGCCCAGCATCGCATCACACACGTGGTACGCGCAGATCGACATAAACACAGCATGGAACATCGCAGATGGCAATAGGAACTTCGTCGATACGACAACAAAGTTCTTATGAATGATGGAAAACAATCAAATAGTTCTTCAATCACTTGTATTTTCGATTGTAATTGCAAATAGATCTTTTACGAAAATAATTTGAATACGACATGTTTTACCACTGAGTCACTGTTCAAGACTATCTTCCTGTAACGGCTTTGTGGACGACCTACATCTACTAATGTCACGAACGAGGATGTTAGACCATCAAATGTTATAGATTGTTCAGAGTACGTTTTCTTAGAAAGGTGAAGACAAAGAAAATATTTAAGAAAATTGGTGAACCCAAAAAACCTATATTGACAATATCAAAAACTAAATGATTCCTTTGTATTGTCAATGACAACTGCCTCGCTGACAGTTAATTAGACTGACTACTAAGGAGTATTGATGATGATGACCACAATAGACCCCAATGGGTCGAAGTGTCCGACTTATTACTCGGCCCCTCCATAAGGAGTATTGATATGGTGCAATAAACTGCTTTGTGGTTGGTTATTCTGCTAACTCGATATGTTTTAATATTTTTTGCATGATATCGTTTTATAATTACGTGTTTCAATAGATTGTCTATTGAAGCGTGTCTACTATTAGGTATATAATATTATATGTAAATTATTATTTAATATTATATGTAGATATTTATATTGAATTTACTTAATGGACGCAAGTACGAGGCAAATATTTTGTTTTTCGGAGGTTTTTGTGTCGGGGTTTTTTACTTGACAAATTATATTCAATTGCAAATTATATTTTAATGCACTGATTATAATAATAATAAAATCGTTTATTATGGTGCATTGTGGTGTCGGACGTAAAGAATTTCATCATCCCATATCTTCCCGTAGGTGTCTAAGGGACTAAGGTGGACTAAGGGACACACCAGAGAATGGGTAGCATCGTTCTGTGTGCACTTTAACAACAAACTACGATTGCCAACCCGCCTGCCAAGCGAGGCGATTACGGCAAACCCCTCCAAACTAAAATGAATAGCACAAAGAAACGCCCCGACTGCCCGGCGGCCCGTCTACCTTTGATTACGGTAGCGGTCGAGGCGATGGCGTGGCAAGGGGTGCAAAGAATCCCCGGAGTGGACCCGGCTATCCCAGAAAACAGCGACAACTGGGCTTGGCAACATATAACATGCGAACACTCCGGATCGACGAGAACATAGCCGAACTCGAAGAAGAATTGAGCAGGTTACGATGGAGTATTAGAGGATTATCTGATGTCCGAATAGTGGGGGAGTACTGCCACTACACAACTTGCTCTATTTCCGAGAGGGTGACCGGCAGTCCCAGGATGGGGGGAGCGAGAGTTTGTCGACCAGGGTGGCGGACCTTATACTCAGAATATCCTCAAGATATTCGCTGAAGGTCATACAGGCTTACAACCCGACCTCGGCACACCTCGATGACGAGATAGAGACCATGTATGAGGATATCTTTAGCACCGTGCATGGTTTCGAAACTTACTTCACCGTTGTCATGGGGGACTCGAAACTGGGCAAACGAGACGTGGATGAGCTGTAAGTGGGGCAATTAGGAGTTGGACTTCGAAACCACCAGGGTCACCTACTGTCCATGGAGAAAGAGGGCCTCTATAAGATTAACTCTATCTTCAGAAAGCGTGAGCACAGGAAGTGGACTTGGCAGATCCCCGATGGTGCAACTAAAACGAGATCGACTTCATCCTATCAACCAAGAAGAAAATGTTCAATGATGTCTGTGTGATTTATTCGGTGAAAACCGGGATGGATCACCGCATGGTAAGAGGCACATTGAACCTTAATATCAAGCTTGAAAGGTCCTGACTGATGAAGTCTACGCTCCGTCTAGCACAGATCCAGATCCAAAACCCCAAGAACTTTCAACTCGAAATCCAGAATCGTTTCGAGTGCCTAGGGAACTCCGCGGACGAATACAGGGATGAGTTCGTGGAAGCTGTCCATATGGTCGGGTCTAAGTTTTTCAAAACCCGCCGTACAGATAGAAACAAAAAACTGTCTGATTCCACTCTCAAGCTCCTGAAGGAGAGATCCTGCGTTAGATGATCTGCAGTCTTCAGACGATGCGTTGAAATACTGACAGCTAAATATCGGATCTGAGAGTCCTTGAAAAGCGACTTCCACCGCTTTAATACCTAAAGTAATAAAGACGCGATTAAACGGAATAAGGGTTCCAAAGTCTTTGCAAGAGATCTGACTATTGGGCAGAGCCAGCTCACGAAACTGAAGACCGATGATGGTAGGATCGTACCCGCCAAACCGGAGCTTCTGAGGGAGATCGAGAGATTCCAAAGGCAGTTGTACACGTCAACCAGTAAACCCGTCGCGAATCCAGCAAATTACCCTAGAGCTAGATTGACCCGAAACTATACCGAAGACATTCCTGACGAGATTAGGATATAGATAGAAATCTTAAACAGCATAAGAAGAACAAGGCACCGGGTGATGACGGAAATACGGTGGGTGGTAAACCAGTATTTAAGGCCTTTCAGAAGCTGTTTGATTCCGTTATACTCGAAGGGAAAACGCCACAGGCATGGTGGTGTGGTGTGGTAGTGGTGGTTCTCCCACCAACCACCCTTGGTCCCACCGACGTCTTGTCATATGGGCCGAATCTTAAGGAGACGGCTGCGGATATAGCCCGCCAAATAGGCGCGCTGCCACTGCAGTCGCTTCTTGTCTCCTTTACAAACCTCGACCTCGACCCCTTTGCGCCTTTCTCCCCATTCTGGGACAGCCGCTAGCGTCGTACCCCGCTCTTGGGTATGGACGGTACAGTACGCCTTAGCTGCCCTACACGACGTAACCTAGCCCTGGTGGTACTGAATAACTATAGGCCCATCTCACTTCTTAGCCATGTCTACAAGCTGTTTTTAAAAGTCATCACGAATTGTCTCACGCGCAGGTTCGCCGGTTTCCAGCCTGCCGAACAAGCCTGATTCCGTATAGGTTTCAACACCGTAGACCACATACTTAAGCTGCGGTAGGTTTACAGAAGATCAAAGAGTACAACCTGCATCTCTGCTTAGCGTTTGTGGACTACGAGAAAGCCTTCGATTCGATCGAGACTTGGGCTGTACTGCAGTCTCTCCAACGATGCCAAATCGACAACCAGGTACACCGAAGTGTTAAAGTGTTTGTACAAAAACCCCAATATGTCAGTTCGACTTCAGGATCAGACCTCGGAACCTATCCTTCTGCAGAGAGATGTAAGAAAGGGAGACGTCAAATTTTCGAAACTGTTTACCGTGGCACTGGAGGATGTCTCCAAGGTTCTGGACTAGAGCGGCATTAACGTCAATGGCAAGTACAATCACTCACCTGTGGTTTTCCAAAGATATAGTGGTCATGGCTGAGACCATGGAGGACCTCAGTACAACGCTCGATGACTTCAGTAGAGCTTCCGTAAGAGTAGGTCTTAGGATGAACATGTACAATACCAGGATGATGTTGAATGCATAAATGTTACACCCACTTCTATCAAGGTCGGAGACTTTGCACTCGAAGTTGGCGACGACTATAGTCTGAGGTTTACCTGAGACAAAAGATCCAGTTTGGTAGGGCCATTTTCGTGAAACAGGTTAACCGTCGAATCCGATTTGGGTTGTTGCGCGGTATCTTCTCGTCCAACTTACCACAGTGTCTCAAGACGAAATTCTATGACCAGTGTGTGTTGCCAGTTATGACCTATGGCTCTGAGACGTGATCGCTCACAGTGGGCCTCATCAGAATGCTTACAGTCACATAAAAGGCAGTGAGAGGGCTACGCTCGGAGTATCCTTGCGTGATCGAATCAGAAATGTAAATATTCGCAAGAGATCCCGGGTTACTGACATAGCTCGAAGATTTGCCAAACGTTAAAGGGCAGTGGGCAGGGCACATTGCTCGCAGAACGGATGGCCGATGGGGCAGAAAAGTTCTGAAGTGGTGACCGCAAACCGGCAGACGTTGCGTTGGAAGGCCTCCCACCTGGTGGACCGATGATCTGGTGAAGGTGGCGGCCCCAATCTGGCGACACTTGTGGAGGCCTATGTCCAGCAGTGGACGTCTTTCGGCTGATATGATAATGATGAACTGATTATAATCTCGGTTTAGAATTTGATTTGATAGTTGTCTGAGACAATTTGGTACCGACTTATTTCAAAAGTGTAACGACAATTGCAAAATGTTAAACCATGTGTAGAAATTAACAAGGCAACTTCGATTATTTTATGAGGTTCGGGGGTTGTATTTGATTTTTTAGATATCTATCTCTCAATCTAAATGGCACAGTCACCTTCGTTAAAATATGAACCGGCTACTTTGAAATATCAAACAGACTGTAACCTTGACTTCAGTGGGAACTGGGCAAGGAGGCTGTATCTCATTCCGCATCTAATCTCGCCGTCCAATCTCGTTGGTCACAGGAAATTGTCTCAACTGCGGCACAGACACGCAGCCATACAAACCAATCGCTATCACTATAGTAGCTTATTTGCGACCATTCGATATGCCATTTATTATTAAAGCAGTTTCTAAAACGGAATTGGGCTAATCCTATGTTGCATAATGCGGTGATTCGCGATGGGCTCTAATTAATACATCGTATTATAACTATTATGCCCTGAGTTTCATATGCACCACATTGGCTTTATTGTCTGTGAAATAAACTTCAAACGAATACGCACTTTATAAAAGGTTTACGTAACAAAGCGAGCTCATGAGACAGTGTATGGCAATTTAACGAACTTTTTAAGCGAAAGAGGATAGCTTGTTCAACAGGCTTGCCGAGAGTCTATCTTAAGACGTTCAGCCTTTGTTGAAGTAGTGAGAACATACGTATGAACTAAGCTTATAGAGGACTTCAGTAATAAGTTGAACACTAAGATATGTCTTATATCTTGGTATAATAGATATAACATGAATGCCACGAGTGTGCTTTAGCAAGCTATCAAAAGGGTAAAGATAGTCGATTGTTTCAATTTATGCAGAAAGTAGCAAAGGAATATATCTTTTCTTTTTTTTTTTTTTTTTTTTTTTTTTTTTTTTTTTTTTTTTTTTTAATATAATTTAATATAATAATAATTACAGTGATTTTATGTCATATTTTAAAAGAATATAGTTGTTACCTGCTGGTGTAGCGTTATCTCCTCGCAATTACTTCTCTTCTTCCACCAAAACACACTCACTATCATCACAATGGATTCACTGACAAGCACTTTGAGTGATCTCAAGGAATTATTCCAAACGCGCATGTCCATCTTCGAAGCTGAACTGCAGAAGGCCCCTCCATCACCCGTCACAAGTTCCAGCCTGGCAGCTGAGTTTACTACGTTCCGGACATTCATCTCGCAAGCTCTCAACAGCCTTCAGCGACAAGTGGAGCTCCTTGCCCGAAGTATTGATCAAATGGAGATGCGAGGACGGAGGAAGATCTTGCTGTTGCATGGCGTGAACGAGCAGCAGAAGGAAGATACTGCCAAAGTGTTAGCCGAGGTGGTATGTAACCAGCTGCAGCTAAAAGAATTCTCCATTGCTGACATCAGCCGATGCCACAGGATGGGAAGAGCAGTGCCTAACAAAACCCGGCCTATTCTGTTCAAGGTTGGCAGCCTCGCAGTCCGGGACAGGGTGTGGTTTGCTAAAACCAAATTAAAAGGTTCAGGCGTCACCATGTCTGAATTTTTAACTAAGGGGCGGCATGACTTGTTTCTAGCTGCGAGGGAAAGACTCGGCGTTTCCAAGAGTTGGACTAAGGCCGGCTGTGTGTATGTCCTTGGTCCGAACGATACGCGGCATCGGATAGAGTCTCTCGCCGAGTTGAACAGTATTGCGCCGATTTCCAGTGAGCCGGAGCAGTCTGATCCGAAAGCGGCAGTGCCAGACTCTCTTCCGACCGCTGCAGCTATGAAGACAGCAAGGTTAAGGCGTGTTGCTGCTGTGAGAAAGTGATTTCCTTCTTAGTGACGTTTTATTGGAGGTCCGGGTAGTGTTATTTTCTTGTTTTGGTATCCTTTCACCTTCACTTTTTTCTTTAAAAATTGAAACTTCCAAACTTGTTTATTATTTATCAATTTTACATGACACGTCTTGTCAACTGTCACTGTCACTTCACTACTGTCAGTTTAATGTCAAGCGTTCTTTGCGGTGCGTTCCGTTTTAGGTAGCGGCGCACTGGTTAAAGTTTCAAATTAGTATTTTATTTATTTTTCTTGCTGCTAAATTTCTTTTGTTTTTTTATTTTTTATTTTATATAATCATTTTAGTTCTGTTAATGTTTCCCGGACTCATTAGTTTTAGTTTTTTATTCTTATAAATTCATGACGCAACCGGCAGGTTTACGGATTATTGGTTTTAGTTTTAAGATAGGATTTTATATATATATATATTATTTTAATAGAAAAATATATGTCTAATATAGATGACAGCAGTGATAACTTTAGTTTTTATTCTTTGACAGGTAGTGATGACAGTTTTGTGAGCATGCCTTCTCTTTCAGATAGTCTCGGGGCGCAGTTTTCTGATGTTCCTAAAAATTTTAACGTTATACATATCAACGCTCAGAGTATTCCGGCTCATTTCCACGATATGCTGGCAAGTTTTGATTGTAAAAACATTCATGCTATTCTTATTTCCGAGTCATGGCTTAAACCTTGTCTCCCTTCAACTAGCTACTCTCTTCCCGGCTTCGTGCTCATAAGAAACGACAGGGCAGTGGGTGGTGGTGGTGGTGTTGCCATATATCTCCGCGCATACATTCCTTTCTCAGTTGTCAATGTGTCAGCGCAGCCACCGCCATCAAATGCTGGTGAACATCTTTTTCTTGAGGTCGAACTAAATCATTCAAAATTACTTCTTGGTGTTTATTACTGTCCCTCTTTACGCATCAATTTCTTTTCATCTTTCGAAAAGCTCTTAGAAATCTTAATCCCTTCTTACAGTCATAGCATAATCATGGGTGATTTTAATACTTGTCTCCTGAAAAACGACCATCGTTCGTCTTCCCTGACTAACATTTTGGCTTCTAGTAATATTTCCATTCTTCCGCTTAGTGCGACTCATCATTTTCCAAACTGTACTCCTTCGCTTCTTGACTTAATTTTTGTCTCCTCTCCTGATCGCGTCGCTAAGCATGGCCAATGCTCAGCCGATGCCTTTTCATATCATGACCTGATTTTTGTTTCTTATAAAATTCGTCCACCTAAGGCTAAGGCCAAAATTCTCATGCAGCGCAGTTTTGGTGGTATGAACGTTGACAGTCTTTGCGGGGATGCCAGCAGTATAGATTGGTCTCCTCTGTTTGCCTCTGCGTCGGTCGATGAGCAAGTGAATATCTTCACAGCTAAACTTGTCGAGCTTTATGATGTCCACGCACCTGTTCGAGCAGTTAAAGTTAGACATTTGCCGGCGCCGTGGCTGACGGATGAGATAAAAAGGTTAATTCACAAAAAAGTTGCAGCAAAGTCTAAATTTAAGCGACGGCCTACCGATGCTAATAGAGACAAATATGCCGCTATCCGCAACCTATGCAATAAGGTGTGTAGGAATGCTAATCGCCAACATATTCATAACTCAGTCCAAAACAAAGACACATCTGAAGTTTGGAATTTTCTAAGATCATTGGGAGTCGGTAAAACCCGACAAGAGTCAATTCCTAAAGATTTAGACATCAATGCAATGAACATTCATTTTACAGCCTCGTCCGATTTTGATAGGACAATAAAACTGAATACATTGAATTATCTTTCATCTCTTCCGACTCCCAGTTATTCTCCATTTGCTTTTAGTCAATTCTCTGCATGTGATGTTAAGAAGAGCATACTATCGATTACTTCCAATGCAGTAGGATGTGATTGTATCAGCCGTAAAATGTTACTCCCGGTGCTGGACGTTATCCTTCCTGTCATTTGCCACATCCTTAATTTTTCTGTGTCTAGCGGTGTCTTTCCATGCTCATGGAAAGATGCGCAAATAATTCCTTTACCTAAAAAGTCCAATCCCACCTCCTTTTCTGAATACCGTCCAATATCCGTCTTACCATTCCTATCCAAAGTCCTAGAACGGTTAGTCCATAATCAAATTAGCAAGTTCCTATCCAAAAACAATCTCCTCAATCCCTTCCAGTCCGGCTTCCGTCCTGGTCACAGCACCACCACAGCTCTTCTCAACATTACGGACGATATACGGTCAGCCATGGAAAGCAGTAATCTGACGGTCTTGGCATTGCTAGATTTCAGTAATGCTTTTAATACTATTGACTTCGACGTTTTGCTTGGTATTCTATGCTCTCTTAATATATCTCCATCGGTGGTTGACTGGTTTCGTAGTTACCTGTTCGGGCGCCGGCAACGTATATGTATCGGAGAGAACTTGTCTTCCTGGTGCAGTACTTCTGCCGGGGTACCACAGGGTGGCGTTTTATCCCCTTTACTTTTCGCAGTTTTTATAAACTCAATCTCCAATGAACTTATTTCTTCCTACCATCTTTATGCAGACGATCTACAGTTGTACTCGCGGGCACCCCTCGGGAAGCTGTCCGAGGCTATCGTAACCATAAACCTTGATCTGGCTCGCATTTGTGATTGGAGCAGGAGGTATGGGCTTATGGTCAACCCTATTAAGACGCAGGTTATTGTAGTGGGCAGTTCTAGAATGGTTTCAAAGATCGACTGGACGTCTCTTCCCCAAGTTCTTTTTGATAATTCAGTTATTCCATTCAGTGCGAAAGTTAAAAACTTGGGGATATTCATCGATAAAAACTTTTCATGGACTGCCCAACTGCAGGAAGTTAGCCGCAAGTTGTTTGCATCTGCCGGAACTTTGAGGCGGCTGCGGCATTTTCTTCCGACTGCCACCAAGATTGCGCTTGCACAATCTCTTCTTCTTCCCATCCTTGATTATGCTGATGTCAGCTATCTTGACCTTACTCAAGAACAACTCGATAAACTTGAGCGACTTCAAAATGTTTGTATAAGGTTCATATTTGGTTTGCGCAAATATGACCATGTTTCCGAATTCCGTGTAAAGCTCAAGTGGTTGCCAATTCGCCTTCGCCGGAATGCTCATATACTTTCACTTTTGTACAATGTGCTCTTTACTCCTTCCAGCCCTCTTTACCTCAAGGATCGTTTTCAGTTTATCTGCGATTCCCACACGAAATCTCTTAGGTCATCAGAAAACTTGCGACTTAAAATGCCTGTGCATTCCACTACGTTCTTGGATAAATCATTTACTGTCCAGGCTGCTCGTTTGTGGAATGCATTGCCTGACTCAATTAAACGTGCTCAGTCGTTGCCTGTCTTTAAAAAACTTATAAGGGAACATTACCTGTCTCTGTGATCCTGTACTTGTTTAAGCTGTATTGTTTACTTGTTTGTATAATTAGATTATTTTGTATGTATGTATTTATGTATCTATTTTAGTAGTTTGTTTTTAGTACCTAATTGTATTTAGTAATACTTGTATGTTTTCAAATTTGCACCAAGTGCAACCCCATGTCGTGTCCAGGCTATCTCTATCCATTCAAGGTTGCCTGGAAGAGATCGCAGAGCGCGATAAGGCCGCCTGTTGTATGTTTGTTAAATTTTTATGTTTTTTTTTGTATTGTTTTATCTTGGTGTACAATAAAGTATATATAAATAAAATAAATAAATAAATATATAGCAATGATACGATTGTATCTACAAGTCAGCCAGTAAAGGAAGAAAAACAAGCTTTCATATTTAAAACATATTTTCAAAACAAGATTTTAAACTAATTTATTTTAAAAATCCGACTGCTTAAGAAACAAACTAAAAAGACGTAAGCAAGAAAACAATCATGATGTGCAGTCGGGGGTCACATAGTATGGTTTTGTTCGGTCAGCTCGCAATTATGTGTTCATCGGTGTCGGTCAGTTCTTAAGCAATCGGGATTTTTGATTTTTTTAATAAACTGTGAAGCCATGGTGGAGCGTTTGAGCGTGTCCTTGTAACCAGTCTCCGAATGGGATAGGTTGATGCCAATCTGGTCAAGTTCAATGCCGACAAAACACAGGCGTATCTTATTGCCACTAAAGAGAGCCAATTTCACTCGGCTCCATCTTTCCAAGGTGTAACCGTGCCGATAACGGACCATCTTGAGCTTCCTGGCGTAACGTTGACTTTGATAATCAAATTTTTTTCAGGTTAAATCTCAACTGGCAGCCAAAAAGTTGGAGATCCTTGTCAGCTACTTATGTTGTATCAAGCGCAAGTTCGATCTTGCATGAAGTACTGTTCTCATGTCAGGGACGGATCTGCCAAATACCAGCTTTATGCACTAGAGCCGATTGAAAAACGGGCCAAGAGGCTCATCAGCAATGTGGCACTGGTCGAGTCAAAGCTCCAAATCCTTGAACATCGTCGCTGAGTTGCCAGCTTGTCGGTTTTTTATCGATTGCATTTCGGGGGGGGTGCGATAGAATTGCATGATCTAAGTCCGTCATCGGACTACAAAAAGTACAGCGATGCGCACCCGGTACATGGTGGACAACCCACCCATACGCACTTATCATTTTGGAAATACTTTCATCACGCGTACAGGTAAGGAGTGGAATTCCCTGCCGGAGTGTCTCCCGATAGCGTGATTACTTCTAGGCAAGCGTGCGCCACCATTTTACCACCTTAAAGGTGGAATTTCCAAAAAACAATGAATACATGAATTCTTTTTATCAACCAAATGTTTAAATCTAAACGTTCACGAGTCCAACTTACAAACTGTAGAAATTTTATACAAACTTACTCATCGCTTACCATCAGGTGAGATAGTGGTCAAGCGCGAGCCTATAAATAATAAAAAAAAAAAAAAAAAAAAATCTTACAACCAATTTTTACTCCCTTATAGGTAGACTGAAAGAAATTAAAAAAAAAACCTCATTGTTTTTTTATTAACCAAGAACGTACACCAAGAACTTCAAATGTTTTACCTTCTAAACAAAAAAAATAATCACAAAAACTTTCAACCCCCATTTTATCCCCTTAGGGGTACAATTTCCAAAAACCAATAAATACATGAATTCTTTTTATCAAACAATTTAAAAACTGTAATAATTGTATACAAACTTAAACTTAACTTTTTTTACATCCTTATGGGTGGAATTTCCAAAAATCCTTTCTTAGTGCTCACTTACGTCACTTTAGGAAACTCCCTGCCAAATTTGATATTTATACGTGGTTTTCGATATTTCGTGATGAGTGAGTGAGTGACCTTTCGGTTTTATGTATGTAGAAGATGTAGGGTGTCAAAATAATAAATTCATTCTATCTCGTCAGCTGTTTCATTCAACATGTCCTGGTACCTGCCTCCACAATTGGTAATTCAGAAATTAAAAAAAACAACACTTGCAAGTTGGTTGCACTACCATGTCTAAAGAGCAACAAGCGAAAATCCAGACCGAGACGAATTACGACGTGGGCGCAGTATCTGTACAGTCGCGGCTCTTACCCTTTTGGAGATAAATTCCCGTGCCTGGTTCATCCAATTCGAAGCTGTGATTGACCCATTGAAAACCTCCGATGACCAGAAGTTCCTATATCCAATGCAATAGCAGCAAGCTACCGATTTTGTAAGTCGACAGCTTGCAGCTCTTGCGTTTGCAGCTTGCTGCCGCATTTGACCGATATACTTTACCATCCACCCGCAACTGGGAAATACGAAATAACTAAACAACGCGTATTCGAAGCCTACGATAAATCAGATGTCAAGAATTTCCAAAAAATAATGGCACGGCATGGTTACCAAAGAAGGTCTCAGAATAGAATGGCTGAATCACCTACCCGCACAAGTTCGACTCGTCTTGTCCGTAAATAACGAATCATCTTTGGACGCCTTAGCTGCGATGGCCGACAAGATGGTGGAGTACGCAGAGAGTCCCAGCGTTACCGCAGTCACAGCAACAGCGCCATCCTCGTCGTCTTTAACATCCACATCCATGACACAACTAGAAACTCTGGCAAAACAAATGGAGAAGCTCACGCTACAAATCGCCGAACTACGTCTAGAACGGCCACCACAAAGACACCGTCGCCGCGCAACTTGGACCTGCACCGAGACCTGGAGACGCCAACTGGGAATGCCGCTACTACTACCGTTTCGGAAAGGCAAAGCTCTGTGAATCGCCATGTTGTAGAAGGAAGAAGCCGTTGGAAAAATAGAGCCAACACTGACCGTGGCGGACTTCGGTGTCGTTTTATTCATGCGCTAGTAAGCAGCGCCGGCCAACAAACGAGGTTTATATTTCGGCCCGTTGCGTGGATAACTTTTTGGTTACCATTTTTTTCGATTTACTTTTTCAACATAATTATAAATGATATATTATTTTTAACCGACTTATCAAAAAGGAGAAGGTTCTATGTTCCACATTATGTTTGTTTGTTCTTTTTTTGTCGTCGTGTCAATAACGAAAAAAAATTGTACCTATCAAAGACACCGACTTCTAAAAAGAAAGTTATTTTTCACTTTGTAGTGCTTTTATTTGGAAGTCGGTAGTATTTTTTTGTAAAAATATTTTGATACCCCCACGATGGGTTCGGAAGAAAAAAATAATTGGGACCCCACAATATGGCGCCCAAAAGTAGCAAATTTTCTTTTTTTTTTCAATTATAATGTAGCCACAACACTCGCAAGGTTAAGACAAATCGATTGACGTCAGAGTCATCAAAATCGGCCTAAGTGTTTGGTCACATACAAGCATACATACATAGACTGATAAACTCATTATCCTTCTTTGCGTCGCGTAGTCGGGTAAAAAAAACATTGTCAAAAAAACTTTTGAAATGTCAAACAAAAAACAAAGATGAATCTGGTTGCACATTCGCAAGCGTCAATAGATCTTTATGGAGAAGAACATGCAAGATACTCCACGGACACTCTTTTCCATCAGTACTGCCGGCACATACAAGTCAACGAACGACATATAGGTTCAGTAAATGGTAGATTTACAGTTGGTACATAGTACTCACACATATGCTGTGCAGTTATATATATCGGAGGAAGGTAAATGATTAGTAATAAATATCGCTTGTAAACTTATTACTTCAGGTTTGTTTAATTGGCAACATTTAGCTTCTGATCAATTCTCAGTTCGATTTTATTCGATTGACAACACTTTATTTTTCTTATGTCAAAATACTCGATTTGGATTGGATAATACAAGCAGTAATTTGCCGGAAGAGATTCTCTTAGCCAATAAAAAGCAGGAGTGTCATAGAGGCACTCTGAGTGGGTTCTCCCGCCATATTGGGTCGAAAAGTTAGAAAAGATACGCGCGGACGCGCGTTTTGGGAGTTAAAAAGGAGTTGAGAGAAAAAGAGTTGAGAAGTAGCCTAAAGTGGCGTGTGTGAACTTGAACAAGTGTGTTTTAGTTGGGAAAAAGCGAAACGATTGGTGGCCGAATCCGCTGCTTTGATAAAATTGGAACAAGAACTATCTCTAAAACGGTATAAGTTACCTGCTTTGTGCATTGCATACCCACGATATGCCCACAGACCGAGGGTATTATTGAAGATAGCCCTCCTATCTCCGATATATATAATATAATACTAAAAGAAATTGAGTTCAAACAAAAACGTTTCTGTTTATCACTAGTGTTTGCGCCCTAGTGGCTGTGGAGCAGGGCTAGCATTGAGCCAAGCATTTTTATCAGCGATGTAATCCCCCAATTTATAATATGCCTGCCTGCATAGTGTGCGTTTTATTCAAGCTTAAAATTTTGTCTTATTCTGTTCTAGAATGTCACGAGAAAAAAACGTGTGTGCAAAATACCAGCTCAATCGAACATCGGGCAGTAGATCAAATTTTTATTAGATTACAGACACTGGGACATTTGAAATTAAATAAAAGCTTGTATTAAGAAAGGTTCTACTTAGCTGAATTTCTAAAGAAGTCTTTGCTCATCATAATTAACAACTGCAAGCCCAACCTTAAGAACAACAAACAAGTCGCAATTTTTTAAAACAACAGTCATTTTCTACCAAAAAAAATGTGCGCAACACACCAACACCTCTGTATCAAAGCGACAATTAGCATACTGTGGAGATGGCGCGGCAGCTGTGGCTGGAGATCATGAAATATTCATAGTTTTAGTTTAAGACTACGAGAGAGCTTGAAGGCAGTTCGTAAAGCTGAGGTCGCGGTGGTTGACTGGGGAACGTAGCTGATGACAGTTCTAAACAACAGTGTTTCAGTATTATTGTAACCCAGAAAAAATATGAATATGGATGGAGAGGAAGAGGAAGGCTGAAGAAAAGATGATGATGAATTGTGTGAGGAATATGAAAGAAAAGGGAATCAGCAATAGCGTGACAGGTGACAGGACGGAATGGAAGAAGAAAACGTGTTTCGCCGACTACTAGTAAGCTGGGCCAAGGGCAGGCAGATGTTCATTATAATCATCCACCAGAAAGAAAAAGAATTACGTCTTAAAGACGGCTGTATTTCTAGTTACCAGACAACTCGTAATTCCAATTTATTACCGGCAAGAAATAATCTACAATTTAGATAGAAAGCCAATAAGCTTATTACTAAGCTAACAAGTCAGTTATTATTCCGAGCAGTAGGTTACCATATTAAATGCCGCAAATTGTTTACGAAACATTAATTTATTGCCAGGCTGCCAGCCCTAAGTCCAGTGGAAGCCAGGGATGACCTAAATCACAGCAGATGTCAACATCTTTGTCTTAATGTTTTTTATTCCGGAGGTCATTCCGAAGCTTGTAATTGCTACGAAAGGTAAGGTCAGGGTTATATTATGAAAATGTATCTGAAATAATGGGTGCAAGCTTCGCAGGGGCCGGTTGGGAATACTGGCATATCTTGAACTATATTATATGTTGAATGAAGAGAGAATACAGGTCTAAGTAAAGCAGGCAGATATTCTGTTAATTTAGCGCCGTATTGTGAAATTAATTCAGGGCGACCGCAGCAGTGTGCTTTGTTTATAATTTGTAACCGATACATTGGCTTTTAAATTGCGTCAGCCTAGAGGCTGTCTCATCATTTCGAGTAATTGGGGCTTTGTCTACGAGTCGAGTTTTGTGTAGTCTAGTTAGATTTTTGTGCCTCCGACAAGTGATTTATATGGCCTTTTGACCTACGTACATGCATTGACAAAAAGGCTTAGAAAGCTATATTACGGGATGGTAGAAGACGGAAGAACAGAGCTTCAAGAAAGATATAAGCTACTTCCAAACAAAGAATATTAACACTTCTGGGAATCAGTTAGTAATAATAGATGAGCTAAGACAAGAACAGAGAGTATAACCTATAAGTAAATTAAAAATAATGTGATTGTGTTGTGCTGTCTTTTGTGTGCACTGAATAAAGAGTTTATCTATCTATAACTTAGAAATACGCGCGTTTAACTTGTGGAGGTAGCCCGGGGTTGCTTGGAGTTTTAAGTAACTTGTATGAGACATGACAGATGGTGACGTAGAAGCCGATGGCGAATGACGTAACATTCCATCCCCTCCGTTTAACAATAGAGGTCAGCCGAATTATGAAGTCTTGTCTGGCTTAAAGGTGAAACAGACACACTGGCTAGCAGATATTATCAAGGTAACTGACATAGCCCAAAATGCAATTGCCAAAATTTAGTGGCAGTGCGCAGGGCATTGCTCGCAAAATTAAGTGGCAGTGCGCAGGGCATTGCTCGCAAAATTTAGTGGCAGTGCGCAGGGCATTGCTCGCAAAATTTAGTGGCAGTGCGCAGGGCATTGCTCGCAAAATTTAGTGGCAGTGCGCAGGGCATTGCTCGCAAAATTTAGTGGCAGTGCGCAGGGCATTGCTCGCAAAACAGATAGTCGATGGGGCCGAAATATTCTACCGGAAGGCGTAACTTTGAAAAGTCCCCCAATTTTGTGTAAGTACCTAAGGTATGGTTAACTATTTCTGGAGTAATAAGTGAATCAAATGTTTATTTTTGTTGACTGAAAAGGACAAAGTGAAAGATGAAGGAGATATACAGCTATAAATTTGTTGTGGTTTGCCAATTATTGCAGTGATAGAATGTCACCTAAACATGACTCTCCATAAAACGGTTTACCGTTTTTAATATATTTAATTGGCTTCATTTATTAAGATGCTATTAACCAAGAAATCCACATCACAAGTAAAACTTCAACAATGCTTGCATTACCTAGTTGCATCTACACTGCCTTGGCAGCATCGCAGTAGTTTGCGATGTTTGCAATAAAGTAGGCGTGACAATGGCCATTTGTACGGGGTTTCATTTGTGCGGGGTTTCATTTGATTGTCCGCTGAGCCCCTTCTTGTAGACACTAGTCTTTTGTGTGTCTCTGTGGCCTATACCATGAGATTATATTATCTGTGCTATAGGGACTCCGTATCAAAAGGTCCTATTCGCAAAACGTCCTATGAGCAGATCGTGCTATGACCAAAATGACCTATTAGCAGAATTCTGCTATAGGTCATATACCATCATATAGGCCATATAGGTAATTACCTACTGTCAAAGTACAGTCATGATAGAAAATATTATCTATTTATCGTCATGGTTCATTGTGCAATGTTATACTTAATATTATATATGCGAATGTTTGGATGGATGTGTGTTTGTTACTCAATCACGGCTAAACGGCCCAACGGATCTGGATGAAATTTGGCATAGAAATAGATTGTAGTCTGCAATAGGCTACTTTTTATCCCGATATAATGTTCCCTTGGGATAAGTAAACACTACACACGCGAGCAAAGCCGCTGGCAGAAGCTTGTTTTTATTTAAAGTAAAATTGTAATAATAAGGAAAATTAAAGCAATATTGCATTTTATAGCGAATGAACCGTGTTACAAAGACTTCAGGTCTGATGAAGGTTTCGATGGAACAGAAAACTGTAATGCGGGCTCACAGTCGAGGGTGGAGGTAACGCCGACAGAAGAAGTTCCCAGCCTAGGTTGTGCAGCGCCGTGACCTCGTCGCCGCATGCGGCTGTGCTGCTAATAACGGCTCGCTTCTGGTCGTAGTCTTGTCTATGGTCGGGTGTGACAGCGCGTGGGACGCAATCTTCCCATTCTGCGAGGAAGTGATGGTCGCATAGGAGGTGGCAGAAAGGAAACAAGAGGATACAATCTCCCACCCTATCAGAAGCAGTCGCACCGGGCACCGCTCGCTGCCACAAGGTGCGACCTAACCGCGCCTTGTTGCGCGCGTACCTCCCGAGAGGAACTTCGACCGTTTATGGCCAGAGTGAGGGGCGGGGTCCTCATCAATACCTGGCCGGGGAAGTGCGATGAATTGCGCAAGCACTTCAACGCCCAGGTCAAAGCTATGAATCTGATAGATCATATACAAAAATGTCTACACTTGGGCCGATTTAAAACTTAAACTGGAAATTATCCCTTTTGCATTGAAATAAAAAAAACAACGCATTGACTTTACTTTATTTTATTTCAATCTCTTGAAAATGCTGAATACAATGATTAATTTCCAATCTCATTTGTGACTGTACCATTCTCATTCTTTTGTGTGTAGGACCTTTTGCTACTAGGCCTTTTGCTACTGCTCATATGTCGTTTTGCGAATAGGGCGTTTTGATACGGAGTCGCTATAGGTTTGTTGAACTGCGGCGAATGTGCTCGTTTTGCAAGTAACTCCTAATAAAACTGTGTAACCTATTTATTTTAACAAAGGTACTTATAAGTTTTACGTTGATTTCAAAATTAAAGTCCTCCTTATTACATTTTCATGAAAAAAAATCACCGACAGTGGGAGGCCGTGGATGAATAAAATATTAGTTATCTTATTTCTGTGACCTACGGTAGTCTTGATATTTTAGGAGTGAGGGTTTCAATTCAGTAAAAGGAATGAATTTTGCATTTCTACAGATTCAGAGAAATCCGACTGACTGTCGTGACGTTAACTCAAAAAATGGGCTTTACAAGTCCTCTTTAGGTACCGCGTGCGTGTTACGTTTGTACCGTGTATTTTCAAAACTCCATTTTGCACTTGCGTTTTATCGCTGTTATTTTTCAGTTTTACGCTTTTTAATTGCTTGTACATTTGACGACAAAAGTTGGAAACTTCGTGAGTACGCTTGCAACCAGATCGTTAGCGACTCAAGTTACAGCTCTTAATGAGAAGGTATCTTAGTCGCGGAACTTCAAAGTTGGTCGCGACTGTACCTGTGCCACGTTCTCCTTGGAGCTAACTTTTCGACGTCGTTTTTAACTGTTTGTGTCGGATTTTGCTTGCAGCAGCCAGAATTTAGAAGTAAATTGTACTTCTTGTATTGTTAGTTTCCAAAATCTTTTAAACAAATATAGACGTCGTGCCTACCTACTTCAGTCACCTCTGTTTAAGTCTCGTCGTTTTACTTTACTGCCGTGTAAACTACTCGTAACTCTTCTAACATAAAGTCCAGGTTAAGTATATTTTCGACAAACAACACCATTCCGTGATTCAATCTGTTCGTCGTGAAGGCCAAGCTGCCTGGAAGCCAATTTTTAAGAATGTTACAAAGAGGTAATTTGAAACCAGGAAAAGGACAAAGGGCACGTCGGTCCCGGATATTAAAAAGTAATTCACGTTCACGTGGGCGGAGCACAAATAATTATAGCACTTAATTTAACACAAGGGGTTCTTATTAACTGTCGGCAAATATTATGATTGGACGCAAAGAATGCGAACAATTTGCCGCAACTTGATGGCTTTCTGACGGCTTGAAGCGCTGAACTTTGGTGGGAAATGGCGGTGAGAGAAAAGTTTTTGTTAAACACAGAATCCATAGAGTTTTGAGCCTTGCTCAAGTGAAAATTAAGCAACATAAGATGGACTGGAACTTCAAAAATACCACTCTGAAACATGTTAAGTTTAGCCATACGAAATTATGTCTTAGTTGCAAGACTCTAAAACCCTGAACTTCAAAACTTCGCTCAAAATATACAACCTACACTGAAACATGAAAATCACTCAAATTCTTCAAACTTAACTTGTCAGATACAATGCCACTTTACAAACTTAACATGACAAGTTCATCACTAAATCAAACGATAGTCCATCACGGGTGGCAGGACTCGGCAGGTTGTAGCAGACTGTGGCAGGATCGCGTGAGCCATTGACAGGCATGTTTGACAGCTGGACATTGTCCGTGTTTACAGGACCACGCTAATTATGTTGAATCACGAACTACCGTATTTATTATTCAGTCGTCCCACAGATTGCTAACGTGCTTTGTAATTATACGCGCTTGAATTTAGGAGCTTCAGAGGTAATTATGTCGCATGTCGGAGTTACGTGGGACGCGGTTAAGTGATTAAAGCAAGGTGATTTTTTTTATGTTAAATAGATTTTTCAGTATTGTAGGTGCATGTTTCCTTTGGAATTTGACGAATAAAAACAAAGGAAGTTAAACTAAGAAGACCAGGATAGACGCAAAATAATTTGGATCTACTAAGTTTCACGTAGGTACCTAAAATAAAATAAAACTGTTTTAAAACAATCTTCATAGCCTGCCATGCATTGTCATCTAATCCAAACGTATATGCAAAATTTCATCTCATTCGCTTGGGGGATAACTGTTTTGAAATTCAGTTGCAAGTTTTGACCTAGATATAATAACTTAATAATGAACAAGGCAAGTTAAATCTTGTAAAAAGGGGCAAAGAAAAGGATACATGGTAAATACTTAAAATCTCAAAAGTCTCTGGACCCGCAACTGAATTTCTAAATAAACAAAATATTCTAATTACTGGAACAAATCGAGCGTTACTTTTTAATTTGTGTCAGTGAAATTTTAATTATAAATGTGTCACCAAACAACGAGTGTAAATGATAGCTAACGTTAGCGTAAAAATACACAAAAACATTTGCCTTTTTGTTGGTTTACCGTTCAATACCATGTCAGCGTTATTTTCTTATAAAATAGAAATGTCAATAATCCGCGTTCAATGTGAAAACGAGCGGTTTTGGCAGCGCGCACTCTGGGGAACGGGGGCGAGTACCTTGGCTTTATGTCTTTGCGATCTACATATAATATTACAGTAAGGTTAGGTAAAGTCAATCAGAATATAGTTAAGTTAATATTTCTGTAGGAAGGTTTAATTATAAGTTTAATAAACTGGATAAATCATAGGACTCGGATCCATTGGTAAGTACTAGTTAAACGGAACGCTACATGAGAACATGCGATAATTAAATCATAACAGGTGAATCGTGGGTGTGCTATGTGCTGCTCTGCCGCACACTTCGGGGAACACAGGCTGGTATATATGCAACACTAAGATACCGCCTGAGATCCTTTTTATGCGCTGGCTTTGTTTTAAAATAAAGTGTAATGGTAAAGAATCGAAGTTTACTTTACATCCTGGCGAACATTTACGTAATGAAGCACAATTTATCAGATCGGCGACACGTTCCACACAATGTAACGAGTGATACCATTCAACTGATCAGCGAGTGGATGCCTTTTCATCAAGCGAGTGTACAAAGGTTGTCAGAGCAAGATGCTAGCAAATACGTCGGAGAAGTATTGGGAACACGGTGGTAACTGGTGTCAACGAGTTTGATGTTATATAGGCACATATGCTATCAATATTCTGAAATTAGAACATTTAAATTGGTACCAACTAATTTTATGCCTATAAAGAATATGCAGAAACTCTAAAGAGTACTGAAAGATAAGAAAAACGATACTTAGGAAATTCTACACAAACAAAGTCAAATAAATCGAATGATTCCTAATCTTTTCCCGGTTTTGTAGACCCGGCAGTGAGCTCAGTGGTATTTATTTCATCGTTTGTGATGAAATTCTGAGTAGGCGTCCTTCATTGTTTTATTTATCCCAAATATATTATTCTCTTTGAAAGCTATCGCGACTGATGCCGCAAACCAAGTGTTTCCTCCCACCCCTTGGCTGTTGTTGTTACTGTTTTGTTCAACCAACTGTTGACTGTTTGTTGTTGTACGTTTTCAATGTTGGTATAAGGAGGTTGTCGGGGAAATGTGGGGGCTGTGTTATTGTACAGAAAAACTAAGGATAGCGGGAGCTTAGATCAACACAACTAGTGAAAGAAAAGCTTTTGGGCGTGTTGACATAGAGCAACATAGTTGTAGCAACTTAAAGTAAGTATATAACGAACATAAGGAACATTATTTTGTAGTAAACGAATTGTGAACAAAGAAGGAAGTAGAACAGAACATACCAACATAGACGCGACATTTGAATAAGATTATCGCTGTAAGCGGAGCGCTGACTGACCTCGTTTGTTTCGCTCTCTTCATTGATTGGAGCGGGCATGAGCAGCGAGTGATGCGGGCGTTGACAAGTGATTGGCAAAACGAGAGGCTTTGTATCAAAGTTTTCATTTACCAGGATGTCTGGCATTAGGGAAATGATAAGTAGAACAAGACAAAAAGGATAGATTTAATGGTTATATTATAGTTATAGCCTACAGACAGTGCAGGCCAGTTGGGGTTGTGAACACTAATGAAAGAAGGAGTAAAAATTAAGGAGTATCGGCTAAGGTATTTATTATGAATTTTTTCTAGTTGTGATAGTCAAATATACTTACCGAAGAGCAAGGCCAGAACACCAAGTTAAAAATGAAAGAAATCAATTGTCTGGAACATCAGTCAGCCCAACTTGCAACACCGCAACTGACCGCAAGTCTATGATCACGAAAAATGAATTAAGAAACGCTGCCAACGCGTTCTTGTACCAAACATAAAAGGATTTGTAACAAGTTGAGCTAAGCTCATCAGCCGAATTATACCGGAATGGAAAAAGTTGCAAACAAATATTGGAGGGAACCCTTGCTCGGCGTTATTTACATTAAACACAAAAATACTGCCGCCCATGGTATTACATTTCACTACCTCTCAATGAGAAGTATTGGAAGAAGGGTCATGTCGTAGTTTTGATATATCTTAATATATTGAATCAAATTGTTGGTCTTGTGGTCGCTACTGCTGAGCTCTGGTTTCATTGCCGGCTCTGGCAAAGTGTTATTAAGTTTCCCATATAGAGTTTTTCAGTAGCCTGGAGTCTGAATCTGTGCCGAATTGATGGAATAGACTCGCGCCTTATTACATGGGATAACAGAGAAAAAGTGAGTGTAGTTACTATAGTATAAGTATCTTTGGGAACCCCTGCTCCCCTATTCTCTCTTCTTCTTCCCTTTCTTCTGGGAATATGCGTGATGTTATGTTAAGGCAAGTCACTTCATAGAAGCAGTATGGATCAGAGTATACCTAGGTACACTAAGTAGCAAATAAGTGAGTCCGTCCTATAGTTACTAATTATTGTTAAATAAAACCAAAAACTGAATGTTAATTACTAGAACTACGTAAGTCGTTCCATCGTCAGCTATTTGTACCTACCGAAATTAGATTGTACAATAGCATAGTATAATCAGCCTTTTAATGTGCCCACTACTGGGACTCAGGACTCCTCTCACAGAGAGGGAGTTACGCTATAATCCACCACGCGGGCTCAGTGCGGATTTATAGAAGTCACATGTCTTCGAATTTTTATTTCTAAGACGCAATATTTTTCTTCATCGTTTTGTGTCTTCATTGATAGAATGCTACATATACTACTACTGAGTCCCATAGAATACTTTCTGTCCCGAAATAATGAGATAGGACGCGGGCATAACTAGTTATAAATATAATGATCAAATGTAATGGTAACAAGATATCACTGATATTTGTGACTCAAGCCTCGTTAGGAAGTCATTGAATTCTTATTGTGAAAGTTACAGACGGTGTCGCTTGTTGTCACCCGTCGAAGACGTCGAAATACTCGAGAATTTTATTAAAAGGAATTAGGAACGTTTAACCCGCATAAAACCTGAGAAGTGTGGGTGTCTCGGACTTTTGTAAAGATAAACAATATAAAACTCATTACAATGATACTCCCACTTTCGAGTATTAAAGTGTAATAGAAAGGCCCAAGAATATAGGTTGTACCTACCTGATTATACCTACCTACTTCAAGGAAGTAGGTAGGTATAACCACAGTTTCAGTGCGTACAGGTAATTGCACTACTTATCCTGTCGGAGTCTCTGTTCTAGCTGTGTAACTTGTGGGTGTTTAATTTTAAATTGAATAAGTTACATCTAGGCCAGCGTGCTCCATCGTCGACCACATCATCGCCTAGCGGTCAAACGCGACCCGTTCAAAAAACAAAAAAAAATATTTTTATATATTTTGTTTTATTTTCCACTCAATGTTTATTCAAACCGTTTCTAGGTGCTCTTAACATTTGGCTGCAGTTTTCCACTCAATTCGTTGAAATAATTCCACTCATGTACATTGAAATCAAAGGTTCAAATGATTCAGTATTTACTTTTATTTTTGTTGCGAATCTGCCTGTTTTCCGGTTTATGAAAAAAACGGAAATACGCGTTGCATTGAAAAGTATTAAAAGATAATAAAAATGGTTGCTCTCAAACTAATATGAATATTTATATCCAATATGTGTGTTAGTTTTGTTTTGCATTAAACTATTTAGTATTTTGTTACATATTTGGTGAAGTAATTAAAGCTTCAGATTAAGTGATGGGACGTATGTTTTTTACTGTGTTTATGAGTACTGCACAGATTAAGTAATATATTTAGTAGGTATACAGAGTACAATAAATACAGTAAAGTATTATATTATTTTATGTATGGTATATGGTATGGTGGTGTGTAGTGCTATTCTGGGTGCATTGTCCTCGCATATATGAACTAATAACTATATATGTACCTATGTTCCTAAATATTGTAAAAAAAACTTTATTTTTTAAAAGAATAAGTATGGAGTTTCTTGTGCATTCTTCTCCATAACAAGCTACTTTCCGAATGCACGGTAGAATCATTTTTATGTACGTTCAAAAGTGCCGCTTGGTGGCCTAGTTGAAATAAAATATCTTTGTCTTTATTTTAATTATTGTGAATGTGGATCATTATTTCTTTGTTATTAATTTTAATTTATAGTTAGTTTTTAATCATGGTCTGGCAGTTTAAGTAGTTTATGCGGCCTACCCGAATGTGCTTTCTTTGGTATTGTTCGTCGAATCGTTGAGCTCCTTAAATTCTGAGTTGAGCACGGTTATTGAAAAAATGCGTGCACTGACTGGACAGGTCCACTCAATCTGGCTGGTTCTTTCCTCAAAAGACCATTTCAGACATCAGTCTACATAGTCTTCACATGACCTAACCAAGATTTTGTCTGGACTTTAAAAGAGACTGTGACCTCTGAGTTTGTTTCGGCGTTTCTTCTCAGAGTATTCAGACAGGAAACGCCGACCTCATCTAATTTTATAAAATATGATCGACATGTAAAAGTGTTTGTACAAACCAACTTACAGAAATAAAATTATTTATCAATCTTTCAAATAGAAATTGGATTCTTTCTAAGGATATTTTATTAAACTTCTTTTGTTTACTCGTATGTACTTGAGTTAGTAAACTCTGTGTATTTATTAGAACGGCGAATTTTGTGGAGGTACCGAACATCCACGATATTAAAAAAAACCGGCCAAGTGCGAGTCGGACTCGCACACGAAGGGTTCCGTACCATTATCGCAAAACACTGCAAAAAAAATCACGTTTGTTTTATGGGAGCCCCCCTTAATTTATTTTATTTTAATTTAATCATTATTATTTTTTGAAGAGAATATACAACTAAATATTCTGTGAATATTTCAAGCGTCTACCTTCTGCCGTTATTAATATCGAGCAAAAAACGGCAAAAATATCACGTTTGTTGTATGGGAGCCCCCCTTAAATATTAATTTTATACTGTTTTTAGTATTTGTTGTTATAGCGGCAACAGGAATACATCATCTGTGAAAATTTCAACTGTCTAACTATCACGGTTCATGAGATACAGCCTGGTGACAGACAGACAGACGGACAGCGAAGTCTCAGTAATAGGGTCCCGTTTTTACCCTTTGGGTACGGAACCCTAAAAAACTGTTTGAGTAAAGGTATATTACACAGAAATATAAATGGCTGGGCATTTGAAACACCAATATAATTTATACGTCTCACCGGTAGATACGAATTTAGTGATTACCGAAAGGGAAGCCAGGTGTATTTTTCACCAACATTTCACCAACGATCTATTATATTTAAAAACTAGCTGTTCCCCGCGGCTTCGCTCCCGTGGGCCAGGACCCTTTTTCGGGATTAAAAAATAGCCTATGTTACTCAGGAATAACGTAGCTTTCTATTGGTGAAAGAATTTTTTTAATCGGTCCAGTGGTTTCGGAGCCTATTCGGTACAAACAAACAAACAAAAAAATCTTTCCTCTTTATAATATTAGTATAGAAAACATCGCGCAAACTTAGATGAAGTGAGCTGTCAACTCCTAACGAACAAAAATACAGCACACATTTCTTATGGTGATCTTCATGGTGAGATTTTTACAAAACAATTAGCTGAAATGTTAAACGAGTAATGGAACACCATCAGGCCCCTCTTTCCCAGTGGGCAAGTGCCCAGGGCCCCGCGATCGATAGGGGCCCCCCTCAGATCAAATACAAAGTTCCTAGTTCCTGTCAGATTACCAAACGATATCCAATATTTATTACCAAAACACTTATTAGGCTTTTCGACTTCAGAATGCTTAGTAAAATTTAAATATATAATGGTATAATAAGCACATACACATTTTAAAGAAAAATCTTCAGCAGTACACTCATCAGTGTGGCTCGCTCCATTTAAATTAAGCGAACGAAGCGAAGCATGAAGCTATAAGTTAGAATTAACCAATTAATTTAATTGAGAAATTACATAGAAAATTGAAACAAAATGTGTTTGACTTTATATTTAAGGAGATGGTGGAATGAAATCCCATACAAGTTTGGCCTTTTTTTGAATATCGATGGCCAAGAATAATTTATGCCACATTAGTTAGGTATATAAATGCTAATAATAGGTAGGCACTTATTTTATTAATTTACAATTCTTGCAACTAATATGTTTACTGCCCTTGATGATTTTATTATTCAGCTCAGTGATAAATTTGATTACTTCGAATCGTCTGCCAAAGAAAGAAAGAAAAGAAAGAAAAAGTGTTTATTTGTCACAAAACGACATACAATATATATAAGAATATACTTAAGCTAAACCCTTAAAATAGTATTAGTAGTACTTAAATTAAGTTAGTAATGACGAGAAATAAATGAAACAATGATAACAAACAATTATAAACACAAAAGAAATAGGGTGAAAAATATGTAGGCAGATGCATGTCGTGATTGTGGCAATAAGGCTTCCACTCAGCATAATGCTGTACCGTGGCGGACCCACAGCACGGCGCTGATTTTCAGTGGTCGCCTAGGACGTGACGTACGGAAACCAAATCTGTTGTGTATGTTAAAATAGATACAAATAAGAAACAATTAATACAGTAAAAAATAAATAAAAATAATAATAAACTACCCAAACTTATAAAGTGACCAAAACCAAAAACATAATTAACCAGAATTCTTGACGTAAACATAATAAAAATAAAAAATACCCGCAAAACACGGCACACCACATTTTGTCTCCCTCCCACACCGCACTCACGTGGCGCTCTTTATTGTATAGCCTTATTTTGAGAGCCTACGTGACGTCGTGCACTAGCGTGCGCGCCGCGCGTCGTCCTGGCGCGCGCCACTCAGACTCGCGCCGGCAGGAGCATTATGACGTCAGGCGGCGCCCGAGTCCTGTGCGGTGTGCGGTCACGTGTGTGTGTGTAGTCCGCGTGGTACGACCCCCGATGCCCGACAGCAACAACAAAGGAAGAAGAAAAAGTGAAAGTTAGATGCCTAATGAAAGAATGCCCCCACATCGCTGCCTGTGAAGGACCTCATGCCGAACCGCCCGGATACGATGCCAATGGATTATGAACCTTAAGTGAGTAATTTTAAAGACTAAAAAGATTCTATTTATAAAATATAAGTTGTTCAACCTTCTGTTCTTCTAACAGTTTTTTTTTTAAATGAAATTTAAAACTTTGTTTTGTTTTCAGCGATCTTATGGGAGGTGGCAAATCATTCCAGCAGCGAGTAGCGGCATACTTAAAGCATCCCTTGAAGGCTGCAGTCCCACGACGAGGCAACGAGAGTGGTTTGGAAGTGGAACGGGCGGAAAGAAACCCGGAATCTGACTACAGTCCTTAAGGACCTAGGTATGTCAAAGAACAAAACGCAGAAGTTCTCGCCAGAGATTTTTTGATGGCTCTGCGCCGTCAGTACAACTGAATGGAAGAGAGAAAGAACAATGGCAGGTGCCCATACATTGTTTTAGCTAAGATTAAATTCGAAAGTCTTTAAATGAAAAATATCTGGTTTAACTCAGGGTGATGTTCTGAATTAGTTTGTGCAAGAATTTTTGTTCGAGAATGTAGAGAATAATAGATATTCAGTCATAAACTTTTGTAGGTTATGTCTGGGTAACTTTTAATAATGTGTTTAATAGGTCATATTATTCAATTTCGTGGAAGTAACAGGGGAATATCGCATTAGTATTTCCCTTACCTAGTTATTTTAGCATGAAATGTGTAGCATACTCTTTGGAAAGAGTATATTTATTTAAACTAAGTGGTTTTGACGTGTATCAAAAGGTTATCGTCAACAACCAAGCTATATGTTTTTAGACTTGGGTACTAGTCTTTTTGCCAGTCATTAATTGAAAGTAATTCATTTATTTCTACTACACTACAATATTCTTACCTACCTGCAAGGAACATCTACACTTAGACATAAACTGTATTTTAACTCATTTACTGCAATAAATACAATAATGATATTATTACTTAATATAGTTACTACTTGTCACTTAGCAGATAAAATATATAATGGCAACACTGTGCTAAAGAAATGAACTAAAAAATCAAATAACTTTTTATTTATTATGTTTTATTTTTATCTATTTTGGACCAGGCCTAATTATATTTTAAAAAACATAGACAATTAATAGAATGTCTTTCGTATATAACTCACTTTCAGACGCTTAAATTTAAGTCAGCTAAAATTTCGCCATTGTTCTTTAAAATAGAAACCTTTCTTCCCATAATTGATACCCTCAGCGTTCATTTAAAACGGCGATTAAGTTCATATAAGAATATTAGTAAACGTTTTGATTTATTTTTTCGCTTGAAAACTCTGAATTCTGAAGAGTTGCCGTTCAAAGTTGCAAAGAATTTGCTGAATTTTATTATGAAGATGTTAATGAGAAAGAGTTGGAATATATGACTGTGAAAATAAGGATTGTATATTAAAAATATATCAACTTTTGAAAGAAAACATAATTGAAGACACATCCAAAATTATATATATATACATATATATATTATTTTCCAAATGTAGAAATCGCATTGAGAATCTTTTTAAGCTTGATGGTAACTAACTGCAGTGGGGAACGCTCCTTCTCCAAATTAAAAAGAATTAAAAATGAATTAAGAAGTACAATGCTTCAAGAGAGATTAACCAGTTTGTCGCTGATGTCCATAGAATCTGATGTGCTAAAAAGCATAGATTTTGAAGAAGTGATTAACGATTTTGCCCATCTGAAATCTAGACGGGTTCCTCTTCAAATAACATAGATTTAAGCAGATTTAAAATATAATAATATAAAAATAATAATAATATATATAAATATTATATAATATAATATAATGTACCATATATATGTATATATTTATATTTTAAATTATATTTATTTTTTATTATTTTATTTGGATTTTGGATTTGTTTGGATTTTTAAGCAGTAACCTGTAAATGCTAAAAGAGTTACTTTTGTGGACTATATTACATTTATCTATTCGTTTCAAAAATAAATATATAACCTTGTTTATCTACTTTCTTTGTCTATTCTAACAAAATAGTGTTATGTCAAAGTCATAGGGGCCCCATTATCCTAATATGCCCAGGGCCTCAAATAGGTTAAAGACGGCCCTGAACACCATCGGAAACCGAAAACCCTAAAGCCCTTAAAAAGCTCTATTTCCAGAAATAAATATTAAGTAACCGACAGTTAAGAAAGAAAGAAAGAAGTAGAGAAGAAAAGAAGTATGTAAGGATCAGCAGGTGGCGTTCTGTAGTTTCTGCCTACCCCCATGGCAAAAAGGCGTGAGTTTATGTATGTATGTATGTAACCGACAGTTATTGGTTGCAAAGTGCGCTACATGCACACGTTTTACAAAGAGATAACATAACTAGCCATGAATTCTCGGAATCGAATACAATCCTACTCAATACTATACGTCCCGGGATTGGTCACAACACTATTCCAAACATCGAGCTGTCATGACCGCGCTGCTAGTGACACTTCATTAAACCTCGGGCTATTTAGTAAGTATATAAACGGTATAACTTTAGTATAGTATATACAAGTTATATAATTACGCCAGTATTATTAGGTCTTTGCCTATGATATTGCGGGTCTGCAGTACTGGCCATTTCAAATCAAAATATTTAGTTTGGCTAAGAATTCTAATTTCAAATTAATTTTAATTTAAATACATGGAATTGTTTTTTTTTTTTCAAGTAATATTATTTATGGATACGTAAAAAAATAGAGTAATTATGGAATATGAGTACCGTCGTGACAGCAACGCGGCACAACCGGCACGCAACATCAACGACGTTTACGGAGCGAACACTACAAACGAAAGCACCACTTGTTATTGGTTTGCCCACTTCCGAAAAAATAAACCCCGTGGTCGCCCGAAAACTTTGGTCGACAATGACGAATTAAAGGCGATTGTGGAAGCTGATGAGCTACGGCTGAATTAGCAGCAGCTTGCGACGTTAGCAAAAATCAATATTGGTCCATTTGCGTCAAATTGGCAAAGTAAAAAAGCTTGACAAATGCGCCAGCGCGAAGTACGCATCGAGACGTGCCTTGCACTGCTCAACAGGCACACAATCGAATAATTTTACACCACATTGTTACCTGCGACGAAAAATGGATTCTGTTTGATAATCGCAGGCGCTCAGCAAGTTGTTTTGATCCTGGCTCAGCACCTAAACAATGCACTAAACGAAAACTTACCGCTAGAAAAGTTATGGAGTAAAGAAAAAAATAAAATGTTTCTAATCAAATATCCCCAAATATCGCCCTGTCTCGTTTGCTACACGGTGTATGGTGTTTACCCTATCTAAAGGGTCTTTCAACAAGGACGGGACGATGTTAAAATTGAATAAAACAAGATGTGTGTGAGATATTAACGAAATTTATTTTTTATTTAAAAGGCCCATTTATGCCAATTATGGATGGAATATGACATCGGTTAAATATCCGCCGCGGCTTCGTATGTTGGCACGAATCCGAGAGGTCCAATTTTTTATGACTCTGCTGCATAGATCCGGCTGAATCCGAGCGATGGCCTGCGTTATGTTGGCTTTCAGGGCAACGGTCGAATGTGGTTTATTGGCATAGACCTGCGACTTCAGAAAACCCCACAAGAAAAAGTCTAGCGGAACTCTAACTCTACCCTCAAACCGTTCATGCAGAATGTCGATTGTGTCGTTCGCTGTGTGGCAAGTAGCGCCATCTTGCTGGAACCACATGTCGTTCACATCCATATTGTTCAATTCAAGCCAAAAGAAATTGTTTATCATTGATCTGTAGCGCTCGCTCGATCTATGCAGCAGAGTCATTAAAAATTGGACCTCTCGGATTCGTGCCACCATACGAAGCCGCGGCGGACATTTGAACGATGTCATATTCCATCCATTATTGGCATAAATGGGCCTAATAAATAAAATTCGTTAATATCTTACACACATCTTGTTTTATTCAATTTTAACATCGACTCGTCCTTGTTGAAAGACCCTTTATAAAATCGTTTTTTATGAAATAATTTAAAGTAATTAACGTCATGTGAGTATGGTTTCTATGTGTTGATGTTTTAGAATAGGCTAGAATAGAAAAGCATTTATTCGATACAGACGCAATAAACACGCGAGTAAAAGAGAAGTATAATACAAATACAATCACGATTTGTGCTGAGCGTGCTATTCTATAATGGCCAAACATCAACTAGATATCGTATTATTTACTTTCACTCAAATTTCTCAAAAGTCTCTGGTATAATGAGCTAGCTTAAAAGAAAGCGTGTTTATGTTTTTCCACTTAAGTTCCTACTTGTTTGAGTTCTGTGGTACTTTGATTAATTATAATCCACACACATCCTGTTACACGTTATCGAGCATAATCTTTCTGGAATTAACTGGATAAGTAGATTTTTCTTTTTAACTTCAATAGATGAATTAAAAGCCGAAGTCTTGTTTAAAGAAGATCTTGTATAAAGAAGATGTTGTATAAAGAAGATGTTGTTTAAAGAAGATTTTGTATAAAGAACGTTACAACTGTTCACAATAGAGCAAATGAGTCATCATTTCAATTAATCTACTTGCCTTTGCACAATTATGTTGGGCTTGGCTTTCAGTCTAACCTGATGCCAGTATTTTACATAGAGCTGCCTATCTGACCTCCACAACCCTGCAAATGAGCAAGACTAGTGTCAGATGACACGTAACGACTGTGAAATATCCACAAATGGCAGCCGGGATCAACTTTCTGAGGCACAGATGAATCTCGGTATGCTGAGATGGTCGCTAATCTAGGGACCGACTGTTATTATTTGGCCACTCCTCTACACAATAATTTGTGTAAAACTGTAGACAAGTACAAATCAATGTTAGTATTAAGCGAAACGTTAGCTGAAGGGTGGCCACCTCCCACCAAAGATAATCCAGATTAACTGGAGCCAGCGGTTATATGTAGACACGAGTCTCACGTGTAGGCGCTGAGGGACAGTACTACCAGCTATGCTTACTCGTGACGTGACTAGCGGAGTGGAAGGCTGGCTTATCTCGAGAGAACTAAGAGGTTAGTTATACACACTATGGATTCCATAATAATTCAAACAATGGTCGATTTCCTCGAGGAGAATTTGGGCTTAATAGAAACAGCCATACGGGTCGGCCATCAAGGTTAAGCAACGCTTGCCGAGGTCGGTCCGTGGATGAGAGATCATATTAACAAACCGAGGTTCCTCCGTGCTTCGGAAAGCACGTTAAGCCTTTGGTCCAGACTCATTTGTAGGTCCTTGATAGTCGTTACGGGTAGTCACAAGAATCTGTCACCAGTATTGCCAAGAGGTACTGTGACTTTACAGCAGATTTTATATTTAGCAATTGCCAATCTGTCCTCTACAACCCAGTAACTGGGTAATACGATACCTCTTGGCCATACTAATTATTTATTCTTTGTAAATTACAACATTGTGTTCCAAAAGAGATTATATTTCTCAATCCCTTAATGCCAAGTTAATTACAATTAATACCAAAGGGCCTAGATGAAATGTTCAATAAGCACGAACTACCCAATCCCGAAAAAAAAAAAATTGGTTGAACTTTCAGGAAATCGTTCAGCGTTATCACCCGAACTCTTATATCAAATAGACCAGAAACAAGCTTAGCGAACAATTATGTATTTGTGTGCACTTTATATCTAGATTAGCGAGATTTATATAAATAATGCATTCTGAGAAGCTCCAGAGGCTCCGTTGTGAAAAAAATTACATAATTATTCCAGGATAATAACATAACAGGTTTTCCAAGCGTAAATAATCTTTGAACTCCGTCTTTGTGCAGTTGTTTTAAATTATGCTTAAAGTTTGAATATGAGAAATAGCACCACGCATTGCTGTACTAATAGATTATAAAATTAGGTTAAGTACTAAATCCATCAATCACATTAAAAAAGGTTTTCGGTATTCATCAGATCCGTTCAATAAATAAAAAATGGATCTGAATGAAGCCGATTTGAAAAAGACTCACGATGCAAATGCTCATTACGAACAGACCACTGACTTCCCTTAATTAATAGTCATTAGGAAAGCTGAAATAATTTGTTTAGCTTCGTTTGATCGCATCGCTGGGGAACCGTTGGGCATCCGGGATTACAATGTCAATCAATACATATATAATAAAGTGTGTTAAAGGATCTGGGCATCGGGAGTCGCAAACCGATTCCCGGCAACCGCAGGCGCGGACGGCGCGTAATGGGTAGCTCGCCGTCCGATAAGGACCAGGCCCGAGTCAACGGCGCGTAGTGTTCCACGCGCGCCTCAAAGAGCTGTTAGCAAAAACTGACGGAGTCCGCTAGGGCCGATGCCTGTCTGGGTCGCGGATAAATTTGAAAGAGAGTTACCGCGGCCCTGGTACAAGCAACTGAAGGAACGCGGGTGGGTTTTAGAAAGTAAAATTCTGACACGCCCTTCCGCTTTACCCAGAGCGGGAGAAGTCATTGGATGGTTTACCACCACAAAAAAAATAACCAACAGAAACCATTTCCAGCATTTTTGTCTGTTTGTTGGTTTGTCTGTTTATCTGTTTAGTTGTGCACGCATCACGTAAAATGTAAGAAACCAATATAGATAGGTTTTATAAATAACAATTGTGCGTAACGTAAAGTATTACTTAGTTTTTGTTTCATCGCAATCTGTTAAATCTATCAAAAGTTAGATAGATTTATAGTTTTCAAGAAGTAAAATATCACAACACACGCAATTCTGATACTCGGACAATTGAACTCCATATTCACGTATGGTATGTACTTTCTAAGTTTATCTTGGACATCGCTGACAACGGTGAAGGAAACATCGTGAGGAAACCTGGACTTGGTCAATATTTGTAAGTTTGTGTTCCTTTGGTGTAATTGCTGCAAGGCGTTCCAGTGCGAGGGTAAACAAATAAATAAATAATAATGGAGAGACCGCCAAAATCGCAGAATAAGTATTCGGTTTTAGTTCTGCTCAATTTTAAGCCAACACTCTCCAGTCTGTGCCAACACATCTCCAATTTGCTCTGGACCTCTAGGCCACTTTCGGCAACCAGCACAATGTTATCGGCAAACAGCATACACCAGGGTGCCTCTTCCTCTATGTCCGACGTCAGCGCGTTCATTATCATCAGGAAGAGGTTAGGACCGAGAGCCAACCCTTGGTGCAAACCGACCGCCACACTGAAGCTGCCAGTAGTTCCCGCTGTAGATCGGACTTGGGTACAGCATCGACTGTACATCGCTCGGACCAACTGTACATACTTCCCAGGCACACCTTTCTTCTTAAGGGCCCACCACAAAACCTCACGGGGCACCCGGTTGTATGCCTTATCGAGGTCAATGAACACCATGTGCACGTTTTTATGTGCACTTCTGTATTTCTCGCACAACTGGCGGATTGCGTAAATGGCATCCGTTGTACCCCGACCAGGCATAAAACCGAATGGTGCGATATTTCCCTATATTCTCTCAGCCGCCTTTCAATAACTTTCTCGCAAGCTTTCATACTATGTGACATTAGCTTTATTCCTCTATAATTGTTGCACTCCAGCACATCACCTTTATTTTTAAAGATGGGCACCAGCAAACTATTGCACCAGTCCTCAGATATGGCTTATTCCCGTAACAACTAATTGAACAATAAAGCTAACCACGTCCATCCATCTACGCGCAATATCTTCCACGCTTCAACTGGTATTCCGTCCGGACCTTTCTTCATTCCATTTACTGCTATTCTTACTTCCTCCATACTAACCAATCTCACTAACCCCTCATTCACAGGTTTATTTTCTAACATACCAGTCCAGTTATTTTCCTCATTCATCAGTTTCTCAAAGTATTCCTTCCACGTATCCTTAATTTTTTCATCATCAGACAGAATCATTCCAGCCTCATCTTTTATACATCTTATCTGACAGACATCTTTCGCCCTTTTCTCCCTAACTCTAGAAAACCGGTAAAGAATGATCCTAGAAAAAAAAATGTTATGTAGGTAGGGTAGGCAGGAAGGTAACTAGGGTAGGATATGCAAATGACGGGAGCGAAGCCGCGGGCATGGCTAGTACTTACCTATGTATTTACAGACCATAAAGCACAGCTGCTACAGAGGAATTAATTATTCTTATTAAAGCCAATTGATGATAATTTATAATAGCAGCTTTATATCGCTAAAGTGAATTGAAATAAAATAACAGCATCATCGAAATAATTTATGGATCGAAAGGAGAATCTATTTAACAAAATTGAACGGGATATTATTTAAAGGTCTGTAATGGCCAAACTTCAAATGTGATCACTCTCTTACTCTCGGGAGATTTGTACCTCGCTATAAATATGTCAGATCCGGCCTACAGTGAGCGAAAATAATGTTGTCTATTTATTTCTCGATATTTCGGCGGTCCCGAATTCCCGACCCGTGGCGACGTCGACAAAAAAACTCCTTTCATACGAATCTTACGAGTGTATTTGGAAGAAAATGTAGCTAAATATACCTGTATGATTTCCGATGTTGATATCAACTTCGGTAACTGTTATGTACTAAAGTTGAACCAGTAAAATAGTCAATTAAAGTAAAGGTCAATATTTACATAGTTATTAATGTTTACTCGATTTTATATATGTATTACGCTAAAATAAACACGACGCATGTATATTCGGCGCTTTATTGAAATATTCATAGCAGCGTACATTTGTTACTTCCACCCTACACACGAGTGCCACAATAGTGGCAAACAGCGTTGGGCTGGAGAACAATGTCTTGGATATTGAACAACGGGTCTGCGGGTCCCTCGGAGCCGTTCGATGAAGGCGCCATGTTGGTTGTTAGCTTGAGTTACATGTGCCTTTGACTCAAACAAAAGGTCTACATTCCGGTTCTAATGAGCGGTGGAGGATCACGCAGTAAACAAGTGCCGAAGGACAGTTTCAGGTTTTAGGATCTAAATCATTCTAAAGAGTCTTCCTAAAGTTAAACTCACAAGGCAAAATGACCTTTGTTGTCTACTAAAAAAAATATTCATACCGCGCATGATTGACGTGAATAAACTTCTTCAACTCATAAAAACATTATAAAATCTTCTTCTTATTAAATTCTTATTACCTACGTTACAAGAATTTCTTGTGATTACGTCCTTAGGGCTAATTTCTCAATTGAGTATTTTGAGTTAAGAACGTGCCAAAAAATACTTTAATGAAAAAAAATACAGATTTTCAGGCTATAGTACAGTTTAACAAATACTCAACTTCAAATACTTTATTCAGAAATCGTGGGTTAATGCTTTTTAGGGTTCCGTACCCAAAGGGTAATAACGGGACCCTAATACTAAGACTTCACGATCCGTCTGTCTGTCTGTCCGTCAGTCACCAGGCTGTATCTCATGGACCGTGATAGCCAGACAGTTGAAGTTTTCACAGATGATGTATTTCTGTTGTTGCTATAACAACAAATACAAAAAATCAGAATAAAATTAATATTTAAGTGGGGCTCCCATACAACAAACGTGATTAGTTTGCCGTTTTTTACCTTTCGTGCGCGAGTCCGACTCGCTCTTGGCCGGTTTTTTTCTCTAACATAGGTAAGGCACTCTAATATCTCTATTATGTACTCTCAAAAACTACACTAAATAAGAATGGCCCTTCTGTACTTTCACCCCCAAGTAGCCGGACCGGAGGTTAGCCGTAGGGCAGCGCGCCCTTTGTCCAAGGGAATGTAATAGTTCAACATTTCATGCCCGGACACATGTACCAGGTAGCAAGGTCGCTGGGGTGAGGTGCCTACTCTCTACACACGAGTTAACACTGATTCATGCTATAGCAAGGTACAACAACAAATGAACAGGAATAATGATTCTACATTGTCTAAATAACTTAAAGATTCTCCCAAAATCAATTACAAAATTATTCGATCGAGGTATATCTTGTCCATCCCATCAGAACAACACAATAGACCTTCCAAGTTTTAAATATTGCCACGCTTGAATAAGATCATGAAAACAAAAGCCTGAGACATAATTCTTCAGAAATACATGGCGTAATAAGTCACACGGAACATTATAAAGATAAGCAGATATTATGGGAATAGGCGCCGCAGAGTTGAATGTTCCGATAAGGGTATGAAATGCAGCACACGTATACGTTGCCTTGTTAGATGATAACCTTATGTCTAATACCTTTTTACAAATCAAAATCAAATGTTTTTTATTTCACATAGGCCTACATGGGCACTTATTTATGAAACGACGACAAAAGGTGCACAGTTCGGGTTGGTCGTTTCCTATGAAGAAGAACCGCCAAGAAACTCCACGGTTAATATTTTAAAATAAATTGTTTTTTTTTTTTACAATATTTCCATGTTACAGCATTAGTGCTTAGATATGGAGGCACAACGTAGGCCCGACAATAAGTCGTAAGAAACTAAAAAAAACAGTATGTATAAACGAGATAAGAGTTAACAAATGTTAACAAGCTTCTAGAAATCTAGAAGACCTACAATGTTCACACATTCACAAACCAATCGGTAAAAGAATCTATACAAAGGTAAATATATATATATAACAAGACTAAATTTAACATGTGGAACAAATGTTGTTATCAGTGCTGTAACTATTCTTAGCAAAGGGATATAAAGATTATTGAAATCATTGTAAAAAGTCTAATTAAAAGAAGGAAAAAAAAGAAAAAATTAGATTGAGAGTGAGAGACATCGACATATTTATGCCGTTTATGAGTTACCAGGGAAGCCGCATGCGCAGGTGGAGCTAACATTTTTATCTTCAACGTAGTCCTTGATTTTACATGCTTTTTTAATAAGGACACGTTTGATGTAGTTTTTGAACTTTCCGTCGGTCAATTCTATACTGACTTTGGCAACTTGTTATAAAAGCGTATACTGTTTAAAAGAAAAGACTTTTAGTTAGTTTTGTTAATCTGAATTTGGTTATTACAATTTCATAATTACTGCGTGTATTTAAATTATGGAAGTCGCTTCTAGTTTTGAAAAGCCCTCAATTTTTGCGGACATACAAAACACATTCCAAAATATAAAAAAGAAAGGTACAGTCAGTATATCGATCTCTTTAAATTTCTCGCTGAGGGACTCGCGTGGACCCATTTTATAGATTGCGCGGATTGCCCTTTTTTGTAAGATGAAAATTGAGTCAACGTCTGCTGCTGATCCCCACAGCAGAATACCATAAGACATAAGACTGTGGAAATAAGCATAGTATACTAACCTAGCTATGGCTACATCGGTTAACTGCCTTATTTTACTTATTGCATATGCAGCTGAACTTAACCCATCCGAAAGAGTTCTAATGTGCGCGTCCCACTGCAATTTTGAATCCAGAGTGATCCCTAAAAATACAGTTTCCTTTATAACTTTAAGATTTTAGCCGTCAAGATTTAAATTTAGGTCACGTTGTGGTACATTTGGTAAAGAGAACTTTAGACATTTTGTTTTTTTCGCATTCAGTAAAAGATTGTTAGCTGCGAACCATTTTGATTGAACAATTAGACTTTCGTTGACATGTAAGACATCCGTATCTTTCCTATCTATTTTAAAAATTAGCGAAGTATCATCAGCAAATAGAGCAACCAAAATTTTCAAATGTATTAGCACGTCTCTTTTTAAACCGTCACCCACATTCGGAAGAATTTCATAAAAAAACAAAAAACATAAACGCATCTATTGCCCTAGCATCCTTCAATGCAGAAGATGACAGAATAATAAATAGCCATGGCATTTATTGAAGTGAAACTTCTTTATTTTGATTATTTACTAGGCAACGGTGAACTGACCCTAAATAGTATGGAAGAAATTGAATTGCCACAGAATATAATTTCAGGCAACAATCTTGTTGATGAAGTATTTAGTAGCTGCTTAGCCAATGGAAATTATGAGGGAATGAAAGACAGAGCAATACTCGCGCCTCTTAACAAAGATGTTGAAAAAATTTATGATTATATAGTTACCAAACTTCCCGGAGAGTACAAAATCTACTATAGACATGACGCAATGAAAGAACAACCTGAAGGAGCAGTCGAATTTACAACAGAATGTCTCAATAATGTCAACTTTTCAGAATTGCCACCACTCGAACTAAAATTGAAAAAGAGCGTTAATAATGTTGTTGTGGAAAAAGGATTATGCAATGGTGTAAGACTCATTGCAACAAGTTTGTTCAATCATATAATAAAGGCAAAAATTGTTACCCTTAACCCTTGACTCATCAAAAGGACAACTGATGGGATGCACCATGCAGCGTCACCAGTTCCCCGTTAGGTCTGCATTTGCCATGATTGTCCACAAATCCCAAGGACAAACATTCGAATCTGTTGGGGTTGACTAAAGTCCAGTCTTTTATGTAGCATTTTCTAGAGTTAAGCGACCAACTACGTTAAAAGTCCATCTTCCAAATGAAAATCCTCGACATACCCGCAATTTAGTATGGAAGGAAGTTTGGGGGTAGGTGGAACAGGGTGTAAAGTCCCACAAACCTCCATAGAAAAGGGAGGATCCTCCGACCAGACGGGTGGTGTGTCTGGTCCGGGCAACTGCCCAACGGTTATCGTCGGACTGTTGTATACGTTCAAATCGCGCCGCAAACTTTGCTTGCGCGATGTAGGATTTGTGTGACGTCATGTCATTACTTTGTAAGTGGCGGTGTCGGTGCCGCTACATCACTCCCCTCCGGAGACCGGAGGTCGATAGCAGGTTGAGTCGTCCGTACATCTTGTGATGCGTGCCTGGCCAGTGGAAGATTGGTTCCCGTGAGTCGGAACCGGAAGTCGCAGAGTTCGCGGTGAATCGGAACTGTATGCGGTTGTGCCCCAGTGAGTCGGGGTGATGATATCCCAGTGAGTCGGGATAGTTTTGATGGCTCCAGTAGTTTGGAGCGGTGATGATGTGTCCCAGTGAGTCGGGACAGTGCTGCTGGCTCCAGTGGGTCGGAGCGGTGATGAAAGAAGCTGAGGGTGATGACCAGGTATGCGCGTCCGCTGCATGCTGGTGGTCAGGATACCCCCGTAGATGCCGTGGGTACTGGCTGGCTGTGTGACTCGCTGCTCGAAAGCTTGAGGAAGTGATGATGACGTCACGATGAAGTAGCTCTGCACGAAGGCTGCGCTGATGTTCATGTTCGGGGGTCACCAGTTTGGGGGTATGCGGAACAGGGTGTAAAGTCCCACAAACCTCCATAGAAAAGGGAGGATCCTCCGACCAGACGGGTGTTGGGCACTGGTCCGGGCAACTGCCCAACGGTTATCGTCGGACTGTTGTATACGTTCAAATCGCGCCGCAAACTTTGCTTGCGCGATGTAGGATTTGTGTGACGTCATGTCATTACTTTGTAAGTGGCGGTGTCGGTGCCGCTACAGAAGTATTTGGTTAAGACCCGATTTCATAATTAAAACCGTGATGATAAAAATAAACTTACGTAATTGATTGATAAACTGTGAAAAACACGATTTATCAAATAAAAAAAACCGTGCAAAGCTCGGCCATCCAGGTACTATATATGGTGAATACTTAAATAATTATACGAACTTACACCCTTCTCCCATGGATGTAGGCAGAAACCACAGAACGCTACCTGCTACGATCCTTACAGGCTCCTTTTTTTAACCACTGACGGAAAAACAGAGGTATTGTAAGTTTGACGTGTTTATCGGTGTGTTTGTGTATTTGTGTATCTTTCTGTGGCATCATAGCTCGTAAAGGGATGAACTGTATGAATGTATTTTTTTGTTTGAAAGATAACTTTATCGATAGTGAACTTAGCTGATGAAAATGGTCTGAGATGTTTGATGAAAATGGTTTCAGCCGTTCTAAAGTTATGGGCAGTTTTACTATTTGAATCGGGGTGTTTTCGTAATGTATCGTGTCATAATTACGTGTTCAATAGTTTGTCAATCGAAGCGTGTCTACTACTAAATAAAATATGTAACATGAAATAAATCTGCCGGTGTTTTTTTTTTAATTTTAATTTTTCATTGTTTTATTTGCTTCTTTTAAAAACTTTTTATTAGTCGTCTTCCATTCATCCTCTCAATATGACCAAGCCATCTAAGTACACTCTTACTCAATATTAGTACAATTGTTGAATACTTATTAATTATTATATAAAAATACTGTCAATAATAATATCAGCGAAAATCGGTATCAGTCTTAACCACAGACATAAATCTAACTAGATAACGCAAGTCCCTCCATCTGTATGAAAACCAAGCGTGCCACTTTTTCACAAACAATTTAAAGACTTTAGTTACCAATGAAAGAAAACATTTCCAATACCTCGGCCAACTTTTTATATATATTCTTTATACCTCTAAATGGCATAAAAAGGCATTTTTCTAGATTTCGGTGGATTTCCGGTACCGATAATGCTAAATGAAAAGCTCAAATTACGAGCATTGATCGTAACTTTACTCCGTTTTTTGGCACTAGTCATCTAGTTAAATTTATATCTGTGGTCTTAACAGTGAAAAGGAAACTAAATCCATTAATTTGTTTAGCTCCCTGTCATTAGTAAACTGTAAACCTCCGGGAGCGGTCGTGTTATGCCTGCTATTAGTGTATGTCAACGTACAAGGACGACGTATGTCCTGTCCGATCGTTGTTGTTTTTGCTCTGGAGACAGGACATTACTATTGACGTGTGTTTGTTTATCTTAATCTTTATATTAAGGGAAAACGTGTTCTATAACTTGTATTATGGTGTATTAAACGTTATTTATGATGGCATGGGATTCATTTCTTATCCGAGAGGAACGCAGTTATGATTAATATTAACCTTAGTCAACGAAACTTATAGTTGATTTTTGCTTGAGGCACCCAAAATAAACATTTAACATGAAATATTCAGGCAAAACAAGCTGTCACAACTGATAAACCTGCTTCCATCATGACCAGATCAAAAACAATCCAAGGTAACAAGAGAAACGTCACACTACCCTCCTGCGTAAACACTACATCAAAACATTAGCCCACTTACGAGCCAAGCCACAGGGCGACCCTTGTCAGCGAGCGGCGTCTGACGTCAGATGACGTGACGTGACGCGTACACACGTCGCGTATCGTGTCGGATATCAGCGTCAATACAACTGAATGGGGAAACTTCACAACTAAATCTATTTGTATAAAGTTTTCTTTTAATAAGCTCCTGGCGTAGCGAGCGGAGTTTTATCGATATCGTTTCGCTCGTGAGGCCTTGAGGCGAAGGTGAGTTCGGGATGATAATTCTTCTTATTGTTATACCGGAGGTAAGTAAACTTTTCCCTCAATTTTTGAAGTAATGGAATAATATTTTTCCTGAACCCGACGGCTACAATATTGGCGGTATATTCTAGTAGGCTTTCGGTTAGAAACAACAATATTTGTGAAGATTCTTATAGTAAAAACAAATCACAGTCATCTTCGGTCAGTATCACAATGTATGGAAACATTTTTGAGGGGACCATGCTTAACTGTAGATTTCGGCAGATTGAATAAAACACATGATATGTTTGAACAATTTACTTGCAAGTACCTACCTCAGTATTAATTCTAATGTGGGGGCCACGTCTAATTTACTTCCATTTTTTTTATTATTGATCTTATCTTACTGCGAGTACCTACTATTATAGTATTTTTATCAGTTTTAAATTTATATGGAGTAGCACGTAGACACGTAACCGATATTTTAGTGATATCTGTACGCCTTTATGGACATGTATCTACTCACATAATCCCGGTGTATGTCCTTTATGGACATGTGTCTACTCACATAATCCCGGTGTATGTCCTTTATGGACATGTGTCTACTCACATAATCCCGGTGTATGTCCTTTATGGACACGTGTCTACTCACATAATCCCGGTGTATGTCCTTTATGGACATGTGTCTACTCACATAATCCCGGTGTATGTCCTTTATGGACATGTGTCTACTCACATAATCCCGGTGTATGTCCTTTATGGACATGTGTCTACTCACATAATCCCGGTGTATGTCCTTTATGGACATGTGTCTACTCACATAATCCCGGTGTATGTCCTTTATGGACATGTGTCTACTCACATAATCCCGGTGTATGTCCTTTATGGACATGTGTCTACTCACATAATCCCGGTGTATGTCCTTTATGGACATGTGTCTACTCACATAATCCCGGTGTATGTCCTTTATGGACATGTGTCTACTCACATAATCCCGGTGTATGTCCTTTATGGACATGTGTCTACTCACATAATCCCGGTGTATGTCCTTTATGGACATGTATCTACTCACATAATCCCGGTGTATGTCCTTTATGGACATGTGTCTACTCACATAATCCCGGTGTATGTCCTTTATGGACATGTGTCTACTCACATAATCCCGGTGTATGTCCTTTATGGACGTGTATCTACTCACATAATCCCGGTGTATGTCCTTTATGGACATGTATCTACTCACATAATCCCGGTGTATGTCCTTTATGGACATGTGTCTACTCACATAATCCCGGTGTATGTCCTTTATGGACATGTATCTACTCACATAATCCCGGTGTATGTCCTTTATGGACACGTGTCTACTCACATAATCCCGGTGTATGTCCTTTATGGACATGTGTCTACTCACATAATCCCGGTGTATGTCCTTTATGGACATGTGTCTACTCACATAATCCCGGTGTATGTCCTTTATGGACATGTGTCTACTCACATAATCCCGGTGTATGTCCTTTATGGACATGTATCTACTCACATAATCCCGGTGTATGTCCTTTATGGACATGTATCTACTCACATAATCCCGGTGTATGTCCTTTATGGACATGTGTCTACTCACATAATCCCGGTGTATGTCCTTTATGGACATGTGTCTACTCACATAATCCCGGTGTATGTCCTTTATGGACATGTATCTACTCACATAATCCCGGTGTATGTCCTTTATGGACACGTGTCTACTCACATAATCCCGGTGTATGTCCTTTATGGACATGTGTCTACTCACATAATCCCGGTGTATGTCCTTTATGGACATGTATCTACTCACATAATCCCGGTGTATGTCCTTTATGGACACGTGTCTACTCACATAATCCCGGTGTATGTCCTTTATGGACATGTGTCTACTCACATAATCCCGGTGTATGTCCTTTATGGACATGTGTCTACTCACATAATCCCGGTGTATGTCCTCTAACTGAGCCATCATTATCTTTTTATTATTATTTATTTATTTTCAGTCTTTTCTGTCCCACTGCATGCCCTAATTTAATCCGTACAATTCGATTGATGACCACTTTAGCAGCGACTAAAATACACACAATGCCAAGAATTAAGGTTTCTATAACAAAAATAAATACTTTTAAACTCCAGCACGCCGAATATCTGAACTTCAAACCGATAACACTCGCTACACTGAACTGTAAAAACAAAGCGAAGACAAGAATATAAAAACTGGGTTAGTAGAAAAACCACGTATAACAAGTGTCTTAAAAAAGCCCGGAGACATTACGTACACTATTTATGTCAAAGGCTTCCATGGAATAACTCCACAAAGAAGTAATAACATTGGTCCGCAACTGTCCGCACGACGACGCAAGACGCCGCTCGACTCCGCACGACGTCGGCCGATGTCGACTGACGACGGCCGTCCGAGGATGTCTTCCACATTGTTTTTATAACAAAAGAATAGCAAAGCTTCTATACACGTTTTCACGGTAATGTTTTCACTGTATGCTTAGGTCCCGAGTTACGTACGAAAAAACTTACCTCGATTTTGACAGAATGATACTCTTATGTTCAATTTCCAATCTGCTTCGAATAATATTATAATAATCTTTTTCGATTCCCTTTGATTTTGTCTGTCCGTCCCGAAAAGGGATCAAGAATATTAATCTTATCAACAATGCTACGTAAAAAGGTCATGTTAATACTTTTCATAATATATTGGACTAAATCGTAAATCTACAAAAACGAGCCAATCGATGAAGAGAACCAATCTCATATCGCTAACAAGAGGTTTTGGAAGAATCCGCTGGAATGCGCTCAAGCCACTTTACGTAATTAGCAATCCATCGAACAGGCAACGCGGAACGGGCATTTCATATTAACATAAATTGCACTGAAAGAAGTCCACTAGAAGCTCACACACCATTACTTACAGAGGATACTTAAAATTGGATTTTACGACTTTAAAGAGGACAATAATGGGAGGGCTGTCATCCCTGAGGTCCAATTGGACGCATTTCCGAGTTTTTACGCACATCCCGCGCACTAACTGAATCGCGAGGACGGAAAACGGACCGGTCCGGGTCATTCGTGAACGAACATAATCGGACCCGGCGAGCGGTAGGCCGGGACCAAACGGACGAAGAGGGGATAAAGAAAGCGATTTTCTGACGTATTTATACGTGATGCCGAGAGAAGCTCTGATTTTAATGAAATATTTTTAAGGAATCTTGAAACTGTTGGTTTCGTTTCAGGCACGTTTATTGTAATTGTTTCAATCTCGAAGCTCTTCGCGGTATGATTCCGGCGAGATATTTCCTTTCTGTGGAATCAGAGTGGAGTCGCCTCAGGACACGAACGTAACGAGGCGCTATTGGCGAGACGTAAGGTACATTATTACATTAACAGAGTCACCCGCGCACGCCAGAACTGTTTTCTTCTACAGAAAACATGCTGAATTTGGCTTTTTACGACATTTTTGTAATGTACTGCGAAGTTTCATGATTTTTTAAATAGCTTTTTTGGCAATTACTTGATAAAGGACGGCCTCCACTCAAGACATGCTCGACAAGCCATCTGTCACCACACGCAGACAGAAGCGACAGTTTTCTTGTGTATTAAATGCAATTTTCTCAGAAACCATTTGGTTGTGTTCCATCATTCGCGTCATAGCTGTTATTAATGATGTAACTACAGTCAACGATAGATATATATGTGTACACGTGAAAATATTCATATTTCTTAAAGACTGACAACGAGTACGCAGGACTCTCACAATATATTATATAGCTCAAAACAAAAAAGTTAGCGCATATAGACATATGCGCGAGCTGGCTGACCAAAACCAGATGTATCCTCCGACTGCACCGCATGATTTTCTTCTTGTTTACATCTTTTTAGTTCGGTTTTTGAAGCAGTCGGGATTTTAGATTTATTAAATTACCTTTTTTTTAATAACTTTTTATTTATATATTTTTTTGATTTCGGTACATTTAAACATATTAGTGTTATATATTTTTTAAATTACCTCTTGAAACCCTTCATTTTGATACCCCACACGTTGGGTTTGGAAGAAAAAAGAAATCGGGCCACCACAATATGGCGCCCAAAATCCGCCATATTTCTATTTTCCCATTTGAATAGTAAGTAGCCAGTCATACTCGCAAGGTTAAGACGAATCGATTGACGTATGAATCATTAAAATTGGCCAACGTGTTTGGTCTCTGGAACGCCACATAGAAACAGGCAAACATAAATACATAGACTGATAAACACATTACCCTCTTCCGGCAGTCGTGTATAAAGTCACAAGTCACCTGCCTAATTTGACTTGAAAAAGGTTTTCAACAATATTTTATAGAAATTATTCTGCTCCGTGGTATTCTAATGCGTTGTCGCATTGTCAAGTTGCGCTTTTCTGCGGGAGCTTAAAGAGCGTAATACTTACAGTGCCGCCAGCGGTTGGGCTCCTCTTGCTTTTGCTCGAGGAGAAGTGTTCGATGACTTCCCAGTTGGATTTCTTGGGTGCGGGCGTGTCGGCCGGTGAGGGGGAGGCGCGGTGAGGGGCAGAGGGGGTGCTGCGCCCCGACTCCTCCGCCCCGCGCACCGGCGTCGCAGCCGAGCGCAAAGACGCGCATCTGCGCCCGCGCAGCGCCTCCTGGGAAACACAAATATATATTATAAGATATTATGCTAGAAAGAGGGATAAGATACAACACACATGACAACATCACGCCAGTATTCCCTACCTATAGTTTGCCCACATTTCGCCAGTTACAGAGTACAAGTTGACTTTTAATATTGCCGGCAAGATTTGCGCAGAGGCTGCTGCGCTACGTGTCGCAGGTTTGATTTCAATATGGAACAAATATTTGTTTCCATGGCCTACAAATAGATTTGCTTCGGGTCTGTCTGTTTGTGTATGTGAGTTTGAATGTTTGTAAACACTCCCACAATGCAGGACTAATTCCTAGTGTGAGTCAACGTTACAAAAAAATCAATTGCAATCTTTCATGGGGTAATCTATTGATATAAGAAAGAAGTTGTTTTTAATATTTCTATGGCGAGATCGTACTCATAAGATAGTTCCCCGATCAACGCCAATTATATTACCATCATTCTGTATATTGGTGAATGGAAGAGGAACACACGAAGCGCTGAGCTAACCAAGTACATTGAAAGATGTGCAGAAGGATTTCGATCTGAACCAATTTCGAGTATGAGCGATTTTCATAAAGTTCCACATTATAAGTGCGTTATGCAGACTCATTAAGAGTTTTGTAAACGTTAATTACGTCCAGAATTCCGGGTTGCTATTGACAAATTCTAGATGGAAAACCCCAATAACACTTTGACGACGACCACGACACGACCCGAGAATCGAACCCAGAACCTCACGAAACAAATTAATACATACACAAAGTGAACTTCTTCTTCATCTTCAACTTAAAATGGAAAAATAACAACAAGAAAATTTTTGAAAAGAAACAAACTGAACAGCATAACTTATAAAGTCATAGAATTCAGACAAATTAGAAGACAGACGAGTCCGATTGCAACAGATGGCAATAATACCAACATAATAGATTTATAACTCGAGTGCACTCAATTTAGAGCTGCTCCACAATACTCGTCGCGAACTAGTGGCGAAGTCGAGCTACAACTAACTTACTACCTCTACTTGTTGTCAAACTGTTTGTTGTTCCATTAGAAACTTTGACTTTGTACATCGGTCCGTCCATTTCAGACTTTCTTTATGTTCAAGATATTTAGATAGTTTCTTTTAAGTAAGTGCTTACTTATATAAATACTGCCAAGTTATTGAAAATGTATCACTGTTGACTTGTTTTAAGAGGCAGCGCTGGCAGGGTTTTTGAGCAAGCATATTCAGGGTGAAAAGTTGATAGCTGAGAAGGTGCGGCATGCTGAGAGAATACTAAGAATATTTCTGATAATTTTCAGATATAGGATTCCATATTTCCAAAAAGAACGAATATATTCCCAGTGTTCTCTCAACAAGCCGCATCTACTCAGAAATTAACTTTACGACCAAAATATGCCTGCTCAAAACCCTGCCTCTATTACAATCAAGCAAGATTCTTGGCAACAGCAACCAAATCAAATCACAGAATTCATTTGAATCTATATTCAAAGCGTTGCTTTTCATAACTCAAACTAATTTGCGGAGTTGAATCCATCAAGGTACTTGTATTACCCTTTTCAATTTAACTTATTAAACAACTGTGCCATACATTTTCATTAACCAGCTTTTGACTGCCACTCAAAAGCTGTGTGTTTTTCGCAAATCCATTACTCGACGTATGGTCGACGTAAGGCGGGGTGCACATTAACGGCAAGGCGGATATCCGAAGTCTGCGGATACTGCGGCGTAAAATTTTATGGTATGGCTTGCGGCTTTTGTTTGCATGCTAAGTAGTGGGTTTGTGAACATATGTGTTTACTGTATGGTATGGAGTGTTCGAGCGGTAAACTTAGATATTAATATGAGTAATTCTTGTGCCTTGTTGGTCTAGTGGTCGCAAGCGCTACTGCTGACCATGAAGTCCGATACCTGGGTAGTGTGTATGTTATTGGGTTTTGCCATCTCGATCTTCTCAGTAACAGTTTGTAGTTTTGACTTTATGCCCGGTTGAAGGCAAGGTTCGTTTCCTATTACATGGAACTTGAGCATAACCGGCGAAATGTGGGTGTGATGTTAAGTAGGTACCTTTTGTAATTTCTTGTTCATAAAGTATTCGTTTATCAATATTTTCATGTATAATATCCGACGTCGTGAACCCCTATCTTACGCACTTGCTCAGATTCACTGATTCTCGTGATAGATGACGCGATCAGTCAACGTCAGCACAATTAAACAATGTTTTGCGTTTTGTTGGAAAATCACCTATTTTTGCTTCCTTTGCTAAATCAAAATTCACTAGGATTGCAAATTTTTCGACAAGGTTATAAAATTCTGTATTTGTTTTGTTTTTATACTCAATGTAAAATTAAAATTTAGACTGGCATAAAAATTATGTTGACCAAAGCGATATTGTTTTATTTTTACTGTCAGCGTGCGTGTATGACTATGGACGTAAATGAAGCAAGCGCAATTATGTTCTGTAAATTCTGCCTACCCCATGGGAAAAGGGCGTCAGTTTATGTATGAAGCACCCTTACTTAGAATTACCCAACGTCATACTTCACAATCGACAGACCCCCGCTAAAAGAATAGAAAAAGGCACACCTTTGTGTAACCCATACAATAAGACGTGATATAGAGGCTATAACAAAAACGGGCAAGTGTCGAAACACGGAAAATTACACCCACAACTAGGAAAATTACAACCGTAAGCCTACGGAGTACGGCTTAAGCCGAGTCGTGGCTCCCGGTACACACAACTGCTTAGAGCCGACTGACTAAAGTTGCGTCAGTCAGTACTAAGCTTTACTATAGGTAATCGATGCCTAGGCACTGCAACTGAATGGATCCAATAATGTAATCTAGATTATAATCATTACTCCGTACCAATACGTCCTATTCGCAAAACGACCTATGAGCAGAACGTCATATTATTCTCAAATTGACCTGTTAGCAAATCGTCCTATTAGCAGAACGTCTTAATATCAAAGTTCAGTTATACTGAAAAAATGCTATCGATTTTTCGTCATGGCTTATTTTAAAATTTATTTAAAAGTAAAATTATTTTAAAGCTTTGCAGATAATATTCATTTTAAAACCATAAATACTAAATGAAATATACGTTCACTTTTGTATTACCGATATAACTTTTGCGAATAAAATGTGGATGGAATGAATTAGATTATAGTCAATCTTTGTGAGTAGCTTGAGAGTTTGAGAAATCTTTTGCAATGTTATTTGATACTAGCTACGAGATTTCTGCGAAAGCACTTTAAGCCATTGGTCACGGCTGGCTTTAAAATATCTTTGACGATCGTCAAAGATTTTTAAAAACCAGAAGCCAAAAAATCTGTCACAGGTCTTGCCAAGGAGTAGGTATCGCGTTAGCCAGTTACTAGGTTGCCGAGGACAGATAGGCAGTCGCTCCACATTAAATACTTGTAGGAACTCAGCTGCTTCCGGTTAGACTGGCAGTCGACTCCAACATAGTTGGATAAAGGCTAGGCAGATACACTAGCCGGTGCGCTGCAGCCGCAGAGCAAATAATAAATATGGTCGTTCGCACTTGCATGACATTAAGAGCCTTCCACCGCTTTAGTGCCGAATAAAAATTACTTTCTAAAGCAAGCTCCTTAGTAACGGCTAGGTTAAAAGTTTTGAAAAACTATATATATTTATTATTGATTTATCTAATACCTTTAAACGAGCAATTCTTGTATATATATATATAATCTGAATCTCGAAAGCGGCCCCAATGATTTTCATGAAACTTTAGTATGCAGGGGGTTTCGGTGGCGATAAATCGAACTAGTTAGGTTTCATTTTTAACCCCCGACAGAAAAAAAAGCGAACTAAAAAGACGTAAACAAGAAGGGTTTTCTAAATTTTGAAATTTTACTTGTTAGAAAACATCGTTTTCTCTATTTTCATCCGAGCAGAGCTCGGTCACGCAGGTACTGTACATATTTGTGAAACATGGTTTATTCGTGTAACTAATAGTTTTGACAAAAATAATTAACAACACGATATTTTTTACTTCTCCAAAACGACTTGAATGTTTAAAAATATTTTTATATAGAAAAATGTATGGCTAGAATTTCTTCAAAACTGAAATAGCATTTGTAAATCAAAGAATATTTTGCAAACAAAACTGTCCTAAAGGAGATTCAATTTTGATATACTGGCTCCGAGCGGGCGCACGGCTTGTACTGCGTTAACATTAGGGAATATATACGTTTTGTCGCATTGAATGCGAATGAATGAACGGTATGGCAGCGCATAAAATATAAACAAACATTGATTTTAATCATGTTAGATTAATAATGCATGTATTATAATTGGATCTGATATAATTCATCAATTGCATATTATTTCGAACCTTTTGAAGCGTAAATCGAATTAATTTTCAATTGATGAGTATAATTAATACTTTTTATATTTGTTTCCCTCACAGAGAGGAGGCCTGTGTCCCAGCAGTGGGAACATTGATAGGCTGATGATGTGATGTGATGTGATACTTGTTTATAGGTACATAACAGGGATGTTGCTAATATTCGCATATCGCAATAGGAGCGAAGATTTCGTTCGGTGACAAGGTCCAACGCATTTGTTCACAATAACAAACGGTTATCGAAACTATTATCACCAATAGAACGCAGATTTTATCGAAACTTCCAGCCAGTGTTCCCAGCGAACAATTCTTCAGTAGGGGCGGGTTTGCTTTATGAACCTTTACGTAACAAGTCTTGACCACGAAAAGGCGGCAATATTACTTTTTATTAAATATAATGCTCCAATGCAATTGTTCGTCAATTTGTTGAGCTCCTTAAATTCTGAGTTGAGCTGCACGGTTATTGACAAATGCGTGCACTGACTGGACAGGTCCACTCAATCTGGCTGGTTCTTTCCTCAAAAGACCATTTCAGACATCAGTCTTCATGGTCTTCACATGATCTAACCAAGATTTTGTCTGGACTATAAAAGAGACTGTGAGACCTCTGAGTTTGTTTCGGCCTTTCTTCTCAGAGTAGTCAGACAGGACACGCCGTCCTCATCTAGTTTAAAAAAATATGATCGACATGTAAAAGTGTTTGTACAAACCAACTTAGAGAAATAAAATCATTTATCATTTAATGTTTAACTTTAGTAATTATTATATATAACAAAAATATTAAAACTACTATTTTATCTCTCCACCCATAAAGTTTCTTCTAAAATATCTTAAAATCAGCATCCGCGGATGTATGCTTTTAAATACTGTGCGTGCTTGTGAAGCCAGCCATACTGAGGATACAGAATGTTGTTGCTAGTCTGTTAGTTAACAGACAAGAAACGAAACGAAAATTCAATTTATGAATTCAGACCGTCTTACATAATACAAAATACTCGAACATTTTTACTCATTTTCCTCTCCATATAAAAATATTTCCTTGCATTACAAAAAAAAATAGAGGAACATATTCTCCTTTCACGGAACATGTTCATGTATAGGAGAAAAATGAACGAAGTTGAATGAAAAGAAAATAGTGTAGTTTGACAGCTGGGTACTTTCCCGCGCAACTTGGAAAAACCTTGTTATTTCAAAAGTACCCACCAACGAGGTAACGTTTCATATTCATGCTTCACTATTTCCATTGCGAGGAAGATTTTTTTATATTATATTGAGAGCAAGTAAAATAAATATGTTTATATTTTATTAATTATTTTGTAGCTTTTTCCTGCAGCTTCGATTCCAAGCCATATCTCAAAAAAAAACCCATGACAATCGGCGAAAGCATTTTCGTAATTGACATCAGGATTGCCGGTGATTACCCTTCACGAACATAATTATAAATAAGCAATTTTACCTCTTTATAATATTTATTTAGTTTAGTTAATCGAGCCACCTATCGCCCGGATTATGATACTGTGAGAGCGACGACAAACATTACCCAGTAACTGTCAAATGCCCGATAACCGTTAAGCACCAGTGAATAATAATACTAGCCCGTGCCTATCCCACTGGAGGGCAAAGGCCTTTGCTCATATATAGAGGACATGAGCATTTAACACCATGCTTGCTCAAGACAGGAGGGCGGTTTCAAACATTAAAAATGTTTTCTTCACCGTTGTCAGCTAGAAAGTTATACTTAGACATAAATTTAAAAAGTCATATTGGTTATCTACGCGTAATATAGAATCCGGCCTATCCAAACAGTTCCACATTTAAAATTAAAGATATAAAAATAATATAAGCTGTTCTGGAAAGACTATTCTAGACTTACAAGATCACAATTTAATTTCATCCTCTTCGTCATTAAATAAGGTTTCTTTTCCCTAATTCGGTTAGGGCTTCCTCTCAGCCGTGATATCTGGCTGGAAAGTTTTCAAGTATTTTATTAAAACTAAGTTGAGGTGCTTAAGATAATTCGGGCATAGATAGCTTCAGCAGTTCGGGTGAAGAAGTGCGTGGGAGAGATATCTACACTTTAGTTCCGATATGTGATGCCAGATGTTGATACAATAATTTTGTATTGAGTAATGTTTATGAGACTCGGTAAGCACATTGTGCTTTATTGCTTACACGAGATATTTTTATCGCCAGGTGTAGGTGTATGTGTGTAGCAAAATTAAAGGTCTGGGTCTTAGGTTTTCGATGTCTGATGACATCTATTTTGTAGTAGTCTTTCAAACTCAATCTCTGCATAACCCTCGAAGAATATAGACATGATTTGTTATATATTATTTTGTGCAAGCTGATTAATCGTTTCCAACTCATTTCAACTTAATTTGGATACAGGCAAATAAACTTAAATATCTCCCAAGCGACCAAGCTCATACAGAACTGCCCTTAAATCGTCAGCAATACCAAGTAGTCTTTACCTAAATCAAATGTAATGAACATTTAATTTTCTCGGCTAAATACCTCGTTTCCTAACGTTCCTGCAGCTCACGTTCATACGATAGTGTAAGTGCACTGGACTGGTAGCTAATCCACTTGCCGGTGCGACCGTGCGACTGTGCGACTGTGCGACTATGCGACCAGGCGACTGAAGGATTTCGGGGCGCTGCGATTTGTGAGAGGCCATAATTGTATTACGTGTGAATCATGATACCTCTCAGAAATATGCAGTTACTGTTACTGCCTCTTTATCTGTTTGAACCATTAAATGATTTGTATTGTCAAGATTTATGAACCATCGATCAGTGAATCAAATTTCCAGTTTCAAAAAAAGAGTTTCGACGTTGAATAGATACTGTGCGCGGACAGTTTTCATGATTATCATCATCATTTCAGTAGAAAGGCGACCGACGACGACGATGAGGATGTAGCTGTAGCCATCTCAAGCGCCGCCACAACACCGGTCCTGTGTTTCTTGCATGACGGATGCGGACGTAGACTTCTCATAATCATCTCGCCAGTCTTTTCCCAACAGTGTTGTGGTCGGCTTCCAGCCCAAGCAGATGCAGCTGAGTCCATTATTTTACATAGAGTGACTGTCTAGCTAATCTCCATAACCCAGCAACTGGATAAGACGATTCACCTTGGCAAGACTGGGGTTAGATTTCTCGCTTCTTCTTCTATAACCAACTTATTATGATTTTAATATAATAATAATAATTTAGTAATATAATAATAATAATTTAGATAATCAAGTCATGTTCTGTTTTCATTGAAGAACATCCTCTTTCAAAATGTTATCTAAGCTCACAAGTTTCTCATCTAACCTACCTACGTATCTCGCGAGGACAGAAAGTGGTTCTAGCGCCAGCATAATTAGATTCGCCCTAATAGCAGGAGCTGTTTACGCGGCCTAATTGAACACGTCCAATTTCATTACGATTTGAGGGAAGCGGTCTCCGACAAGTTAGTTCAGGAAGACGTTGGCCTTCACTGGCTTTCAGTGGCCTATAGAGTGGTCCGAAGTGGCCCACGAATTGGATTTTACTGCATCAACTTGAACAAATTAACTGAAACTTTTTGACATCGAAAAGATTTCTATTTAGCTTAGAGGCGTACGTTATTCTGGAATGTTGTGTCCGAGAATCGAAAAGATTTCTATTTAGTTTAGAGGCGTACGTTATTCTGGAATGTTGTGTCCGAGATTTGATCTAGGTACGATATATTGTAAAAAGGCAAGATTTTTCAGTAAGTAAGATTAAATTAGCTCTACTGATTCTGATATTGATCTTTTCTATTTGAATTGGATTATTGGATCAAATATATCACAATAGAGATGATGACGGGGTACGAAACAGCAAATTCTATTTAGTCCGCCGGTTACATTATCAAAAAATATTGGACACGTATTTTTTGATTATTGAATAATCAAAATTTATATATATTTTATGTATTTTTGAATAATCAAAAAAATCCAGTATTTTTTATAAATAAATCACCAAGATAAAACGCATCAAAGTTCGGGAGTGAGGGCTTGTGACGTCACTTCTATGTAAAATTGTACCAAGGCGTGCCGTCATGCGATATTTTAACACACTGTATCGTCATCATTTTTTGTTAACGTGACAAAAGAAAAAATACATGTCCAATATTTTTTGGAAGTCTAACTGACGGACTAAAAATATTTTTTTAGTCATCATCCCTGTTATGGGTGGTCAATATACCTAATTATATTGTGGGCCCGTGTGCCCACGGACGGCTGACATTGAATCCATATTTATTTTGCAAAAGAGAGCTGTCAGAGCCATTTATAAATTGCTCTGACAGAACTCTCTCTCTCTCTCTGAACTCTCTCTCTGCTCTTAATAACTTATAAGTTAGGTCATCGAGAATCTCTTCTTTCGGAACTGTTTAAAAAGATCAATATCATGTTTCTTGCCAATACATTTATTTATGGACGACTTTAGCTAAAACAAACAGAATAATAAAAAGCTTTTTTACAAAAAAATACTACCGACTTCCAAATAAGAAAACTAGAAAGTGAAAAATAACTTTATTTTTGGAAGTCGGTGTCTTTGGTAAGTACCAAATTTTTAAGTTATGGACACCGACTTCCAAAAATAAAGTTATTTTTCACTTTCTAGTTTTCTTATTTGGAAGTCGGTAGTATTTTTTTGTAAAAAAGCTTTTTATTTTTCACTTTTTAGTTGTACCTACCTAATAGGGAAGTAGTTAAGTAAGTACCTATAACGACAGAATAGATTACCCGAATAACATGAAAAATGAATATAACCGGTGAAATGAGAGATCTGCATACCCCTTTCGAGCGTACTGGCGTGATATTATGTTATGAAATAGTAAAAACAATAAACAGACATGCGATTGCAGCAATCCCGAGAGATTTGCCGTTATTTATTGAAGAGTTCTGTTGTATATCTCCGAAGCTCTATATCAGATAGTCACCAAATTAAAATGGGACCAATTTCGGAATATAATCTTTCAAACAAAAAAAGAATTTTCAAAATCGGTCCACAATTGACGGAGATATCGGTGAACATACATAAAAAAAAAAAAAAAAAAAAAACATACATAATGTCGAACATAGAACCTCCTCCTTTTTTGGTAATCGGTTAAAAAATAGTAAGTGAGGCTGACAGCCAATTAAAAGTCATCACTTTTAAAAATAGATTGCAAAGAAAGAGTGTGAACAACACAACACAGCTAACTAAAATGGAAAAGCAAAACAGTATAACATTCAAGCTTAAACATTCATATTCAATACAAAATCTTAATTAATAAACATACAACATCTTAATCAAAAAAGCTAAGGCTCAGGCACTTTCTGGCCGAGGACACACCTGTTATGAAAATATCAAAATCATGCTGCTTACATATGTCAATAACATTTCTACTTGCACGCACTATAAATGAACTTTGCCTGTAATTCGTACAGGTAGATGGAACACGCAACGGTGCGTACCATTGCTTCGTCCTTCAGGGAACGTTAAAATAAAATTTGGATGGAATATCGGAGTTATTATTAGAATTATTAATTTTAAATAACGTAGTACAGTCAGAGACTGCTCGCTATTAATAGGGGTAACATAGATACTTCTTACAGAGATTGAGGCAATCCTCAGACAGGTGGGGCACTTTCTGATGATAAGACAAATACATGATGAACCTTTTCTGAATTTATGAAAATATTATGTATGTAAGGAAAATACACATCTCTTTAGTAAAGTTAATGATAGACAAAATTGTAATACTATAAATAAAGATAAGTTAGATCAACCATATTATAGATTAGCTAAAGTACACACTTCTTTCATGGATTAGTTCTATAACAAATTATCTTGTGATATACTAAAACTAAATGAAAATAAATTTAAAACCTTAGTTAAAATTAAAAGCACACTTTGTAAACAAGCATATTACAAATTAGATGATAATATTCAAGATAAGAATGCTTGGAAACATGCTGGTCTTGCTCCATAGGACAATCTTTAGTGTAGACAAAATAAAACTGATAAATCTATATTCCCCCCACTTGCCCAGTCACTGGTTTCTTTTAAAAACCTGGTTAAAAACCATTTCCTTTCTCTCTAACGTTTTTCTATTCTGATCTAATCTCTGTCATCATTATTTAGACAAATTTTTTTATTTTTATTTTTTATTTTTCCTCTCTCTCTCTTTCTATAAATTTCATGTCATATTGCGTATGTATGTTTATATATAGGTTTATGTATAGTATTTATTATAGTAATATTATCTTGTATATATTTATGTTTTAATCTAATAGCACTATGTACACCGCAGACTACCCCCTTTTTTATTCTGTTTCTTCAGTCCATCCAAAGGTTGTCTGGTAGATATCGCTGTCAGCGATAAGACCGCCTTTGTACCCGTATAAATAAGTTTTTCTTGTAAATGTGTATAATTTTATGGTGTACAATAAAGTATATTCTATTCTATTCTATTCATAAATATAGTATTGTTGTAGTTTTGATTTATTTTTTTACTTCTCTTTTTGTTTAATAAATTGATTCGCACACTGCTACGTTGTTGTCAAATTAGGTAATTTACCCATGTTTGCAATATGTGTAAGTTTGTGGGAACCATGCTCCTATTTATCAAATGAATTTATTTAGTATAGTAATGTTAGTCTAGGTGCACCGTCGTTGTATCGTATACATACAATCTATCTATCTATCTAATACCTTTAAGCGAGCAATCCTTGTATGTACATATATATATAATCTGAATCTCGGAAACGGCTCCAACGATTTTCATGAAATTTAGTATGCAGGGCCTTTCGGGGGCGATAAATCGATCTAGCTAGGTTTCATTTTTAGAAATCGTCGTTTTATCCATGTTTTCAGGCAATGAAAAACTGCTACAATATTTTTATTTTATGTTATTTATTTGGGAAAACAATCAATTACACATTAAGAATTACAAAAATATAGGATACAGAAATTATACAAATGTGAAAACAAACACGTTCTCCACAGATAACAATGAGACAATTTGGTAAATTTTAAATTAGCGTTGTAAACAATAAATAAAAAAGAGGCATATTAATAGTAAAGTATCAAGAAAACAAAACATAAAGCCGCGTGCCGTATATTTATTGGTCCGCCTTTATGGAATTTAGGCTTTGATGATTTCCTCGCGATTCCTCTTCCAAGCGGCTGTTCATTAACCGGTTACGCGGACGACGCTCTTCTGCTCATTCAATCAAGTACTCGAGCTGGACTCGAGAACTTGGCTGACACTTGCCTACGTTTGGTATCTCAGTGGGGCGATCGAAACCGCCTGACCTTTGCTCCGCACAAAACTTATCAACTCATTTTGAAGGGTAATCTTAAATCGTGTCCTACTATTAAATTTAATAACGTTCCCGTAAAAAGGAAGCAGTCCGTGTGCTATCTTGGTCTCGTGTTAGAGAGGAATTTTGCATTTATAGATCATATTAAAATAGTCGGTGAAAAAGCAAAAAAAAAATTCTATGCCTTAACGAGAATATCTAAATCTACGTGGGGTCTGTCTTTTTTAACTTTAAAAACTATTTATGGGGCTACTTACTTGGGTTGTATTTGCTACGGGGCGCCAGTTTGGGCTGATAGGGCCACCATAGGGGCGGTGCGACGTAAGTTGCTTCAGAGTCAGCGTTTGGCTTTGATATTCTTATGCAAAGCGTACAGGACGGTTAGTACTGAGGCCTTACCGGTACTTGCTGGCGTACTTCCGGTCGACCTTGAAGTGCAGCGACGTGCTGCAATGTACTATTCCGCTCGAGAGACCACGGACGCGAACTTTTTAACGCGGAGTGACCGTGAGAAAATCTCTAGATTATTTAAACCACCTATTGACGTCTGGGAGGAACTTTTATCCGAATGGCAATTTAGGTGGGATAATTCCATCAAGGGCCGACATCTCCACCAATTCTTTCCATCCGTTCGCGTTCGGCTGGCCAAGACGTGGCTGGAGGTGGATCACTGTGTTGCCCAATTTCTCATAGGGCATGGTAACTTTAAAAGTAAATTGTTTTCCTTCAAGCTCGTTGCCTCGCCTTTATGTCAGTGTTCTACATCTGACTGCGAATATGTACAATCTGCACATCATATCTTATGGGAGTGTATTCTTTGGCAGAATGAACGTAATATTATGTTGAATAATGTAGAGGCTACCTCAGGAGTTGTTTACTATACGGACCTTGTGGAAACTAGAACAAATTTCCGTGCGTTCAAGCGTTTTTGCCATACCTATTATTGGAATCAAACATAGCAGCTCACAATGTTAGGACCCATTAATTATTAATTCTTATTTTTATCCGTGGTGCTAGGCAACTGGGCTTATCCCAGTTGTAAACGACCCTTTGTGCCTAGTTGCCTTGTTTGTTCTGTCTCCTGCTTGATATGGAGGGAAGTGGAAATTTATGTTTTTTCCTACTCCTCCGTTATTCTTTTCTGATTAATTTCGTTGCGGGATCCAAGACAGTTAAATTCATTCTCCGGGACTTCGTCGAGCTTCATTGCCTCGACGCTTTTCTGGCGGTCGCCACTGTTGATTCTGGCTTTCAGGAGTTGCAGTGGTTTGGGAATAGTGCGGTGGGTTTGTCCCAAAAAAAAAAAAAATAGTGCCACATAAGTGGAACTACACTGTCACATTAGTTCCTCAATATGTTAAGTAACATGAGTCTAAACTTTCCATGTGGTAAAGCAAACAGATCCAAACTGCAGAAATTCTTATTAAAATTGCTCGTAAGGCGACGAAGAGGCGCACGCAAGCCGGCATTAGTGCGACAGGAAGTAGTGGCGAATACAGGTCGTGCGCGCACCTTGCGTCCCTGGCATGTTCTGGGAACTATATAACGTAACTTGTTACCAATTTCCAAACAATCATACGAGTTATTGCATAAATCATACAAAAATGTAGTTTCAAGAAAAGTACGCCTTGAACTCAAGGAAAGCAGATTATATTTCTTAAGTAACTCACTATAAGAGCTATAACAACTTTATAAGCATCGATAATGCATAGACTTTAAAAATTTACGCTATCTGCTTTCTATACACTCAATATATTTATTGTAGAAGGGGTTCCACACAGGTACCGCATATGCCGATTGAGACCTAACTAGTGATCGATAGAGATATAAATATGTACTAGGGTGCTTAAACTCCGTGGATGATCTCATCACAAGGCCGTACATGCGATAAGCATTATTGACAATTTTATTAACATGTGCGTCTAAGTGCAGTTTATCGTCAAGTAATATTCCCAGGTCACGAATTAAACGTTTCCTTGCCAGAGTTTCACTATGTATTGAATAGGGATATTTAAATATATTTTTATTTTTAGTGAAACTAATACAATAACATTTAGAAATACTGAGTTGGAGTTTGTTTCTAGTGCAATAATCTGCAAGACGATTCAGATCTTATTGAAGCAGTTGACAGTCAAGAATAGTTTTGATGGGTCTAAAGACTTTAAGGTCATATGCGTAAAGTAAGAATTTAGAATTAAGAAAGCACATGTCAATATCATTGATAAATATAATAAATAACAAAGGTCCCAGTATCGAGCCTTGAGGCACCCCTGATGAAACAGTTATGAATTTGGAATGGAAACCATTAACCACCACTTTTTGCGTTCTATTTGTAACATAGGAAGTAAACCAACGGAACAAATCGCCACGAATACCGTTAAATGCTATTTTGCCTAAAAGTAATTTATGATCGACCTTGTCAAAGGCTTTACGGAAATCAGTATAAATAGAGTCCACCTGTACACGTGTGTCTAAATTATTGAATAAATAATCAGTATACTCAATCAAATTAGTAGTTGTAGATCTTTTCTTGACGAACCCATGCTGTTGCTTAATAATCGGATCATGAATAATCGGATAAAGCTGATCGTGGATAAGCCTCTCGAAAAGCTTTGGCAAGTAGACAACAGAATGGAAATAGGACGGTAGTTCTCAATTTCGTGTTTTGGACCAGATTTATAGACAGGGGTGATATTGGCTCGTTTCCACACTTCTGGGAAAGTCCCTTGACTCAAGCACTTATTATAAATAATGAATAGAGGAAGATATAAAGTGTTAGCGGTATTTTTAAGGAATATATAAATATCATTAGAATACAAAGGTAATTTTCGCCACTATTGTCAAGGTTATATTGGTTAAGGTGGGTCGAAATCGGGCGGTCCCGAAACCAGAAGACCCGGGTTCAAGACCAAATGGTTAGTTATTACCTTTTTTTTTCAAGTTCCTGCTTGTGTGAGAAAATCTATTATTTTTTGGCGAGTAGTTACTAATATTTATTTTATAATTTTTTAAACCTTTAATTGTTTAAATAGAAATTCTTTTGGTGATAGTTTGCATGGAGGAATTTTAATAGAGCAACCAACAATTTGAATAAGAAATAAGAAATACAATAAGAAACTAATTGAAATAAAGAAATATGGCTTGACTTGTACACCGACTTTTAGAAGACATCGCCAAGTAGTTGGTCGATTCTACACGTAACCCACGTTCGTAGGCTTGTGTAGTACATGTACTATGTACTATTAGGAATTAATTCCTTTAGGTGAACGAGAACGAACTATTCTGTTTCGGTCGTTTAAATCGTTCATCTAGTACAGTAGTACAGTGATCGTCTGGCTCGCGAGTGCTGAATCAGAACGAATATGTAATATGTACGAGTGTCTGAGCGAGCGAACTACTCTGTTTCGGTCGTATAAATCGTTCATCTAGTACACTAGTACAGTGATCATCTGGCTCGCGAGTGCTGAATCAGAATGAATAAGTACAAGTGTCTGAGCGAGTTGAGAGATTAGAGAAGCGTGCGCGCGAGCGTGATGGACGATGACCGACCTGGCAAACAAGTGAATCCCGACGACTCGTGAAAATTTCATGAAGTTTTATGTTACTTATTCGTATATATAATCAATAATTCATTAAAGTTTGCAAAATTTAATGACATTTAAATTATTGTAAATCGTTTCATCGAAATGACAGTCCTAAGCCTGCAAAGTATGAAGGAAAATCAAACATGTATTCCATTACGTCCGACTGACTGATGTCTTAAGATCAGTGAACTAAAATGAACTAATAGTACTAGAATACCGAACTAGTTCATTTGTACGATTGTACTAGTTCGGAGCGCTCCTTTCATTGTCCGAGTAAGAACAAGCCTACACGTTCGGGCCCTTTTTCGGCAAAAGAATCGGCATTGCCATTCGACGTAGAAACGATACTAAGGCCATTTCCCCATTGACAGCGATACGGATAAATTTTTTGAACCCCTATCAGCACACTCTTCCTGTTGCTTTATTTATTTTAAGTACATATTACATTTAGTATCTTTATTATATTCATGGGAGGTACGTAACGGTAACGGTAAGTGTAGGTCCTGAGCATAAGTTACAGTGTCGGTAAATTAAATAAAGTTTGGTAAGTTGTTCGGTAGCTATAAATAACGGTGACGCATTGGATGGAACAGTACATTACTTGGCGCTTTCTTATGAGTTACGGCACATAGCGTTGGTGTGGCGGACACACAGACACACAGACACACAGGCCACGACATTTATTAATAAATAATGGAAACTATTGAGTGTTACATATTTACTGTGTTTGACAGCAATTGTTAATTGTTATGTATTTATAGAAGTACAGCCACATCTCATAAATAATACTAAATATGATAGGACCGTTCCTAATTAAACTTTGTAAACTACAAATAATTATAATATTTCTTTGAAATATGAATCCTTTTGGGTTTGACGGCTTTGACACAAAGAGTAAACACGTCATGTTGTGGTGTTTCAAATACTTATTATGATGCTGTGTGCGCTCTCGCTAACCGCCTACCCTAACCTCCCTACATACCTTCCTACCTCATTCTTTCGCGGAGAATCTTAACACCGCCTTTCAGAAAATGACACCAAATGCACAACGCCATCTATCGAATATGGAGTTAAACCGTCCGAGTATCTGACTTGCGTGTGTTGTAATATTTTACTTCTTGAAAACTTAAATTCATCTACTTTTGATAGAGTGAACCGATTGCGATGAAACAAAAACTAAGTAATACTTCAAGTTACGCACAATTTTTATAAAAGTTATCTACATTGGTTTCGTACATTTTACGTGATGCGTGCACAAATAAACAGACAAACCGACTAACAGACAAAATTCCGAAAATGCTGGATATGTGTTCTATTCGTTATCCTTTAACACATTGGCTATATTTTATGGAATTTTTTTGATGTACAAAAAAGCCTTTCTACAGATTTATTATATGTACAGATTTTTGGCTTAGACATGAAGGCACTTACATACAACTAGGGAAAACAAAAGATTCAATGTAAGAGAGGGTTACAGCAATATATTGCGTGTAAAGCAAAATTTCGTTTTAAAAAAGTACTCTAAATAAAATTTACGCTACATAAAACTGTACGTTGAAGTTTCTAATTAACTTTTACACTCAATTTCAGGTACCTACTTAAGAACTCGCGAACTTAACAAGTTAAAATGAAAATTTACGACATTACCTCTGTTTTCAAGTTTTTACGATCCATGGTTGAAAACTTTTACAATATTACAACCGAACATTTTGACATCACGCTGAATGTTTGACTTGCTCCGAGAAATCACTTCCGCGCTCAGTGAATTAATTAATTAACGAATTGAAAGGCTTCTTTAATCAAATTTTGATTATTGCCGGATCTTTGATGGAAGTTGGTGAAGTTATTCGAGGAACCGTTCTATTCTCGAGACGTTCTTACTGAAAGGTAATGGTTATCGGGCAGCTGCTCGACCAACCACGTGATTGCTCGCTTGATTGCGTGATTCTTTGCTTGTAAAGACGACTCCTATAATTTTATAATTTGTGTAAGTACCTAAGGTATAAATCACAAAGTATATTGAATTGAAAATAAGATTATTTAATTTAAAATTTAGAAAACCGTATTGACCCTTGCTTTTTAAACTATTTACATCTAAACTATCTAAATCTAAACTAATGATATAAAGAGAAAAGATTTGATTGTATGTTTGCATTGAATAGGCTCCGAAATTACTGAACTGAATTGTAAAATTCTTTCACTGTTGGGAAGCTACACTATCCCCGGGTGCCACAGGCTATATTATACATTCAAAAAAAATTGGGATGCTTACTATAACTCCAATAATGTAACTCAAGGTGTAAAAATATTACCTAAAATATTCTTTACATCGCGTGCGCTGCGAAAACTATCGATGATAGAATAAAATGATGTACTACGACTTTGCAGAACACATCATTATTTACAAAAAGTGTCGCAACTGCATATGTCTCACTATTTTAGTTATGCCACAATAAGAGTTCTTTTACTAAAAACAAAAAAAATACCGCCGCTAGAAAAGGCTCTTTATTTGTATCTGGTATTAATCCTTATCAAAATAAATTACTTCATATTCAAGACTGCTTCAATACCTTTATATAACTTACTGAATTATTAAATTCAAACATTCCATTCAAAAGATATCACGAGTCTAAAAATGTAAAAGTATAAGAAAAAAGTTGCGTTAAAGCCCTGCTCGGCTAGCTAGGCAGCGCCTTGTGCAATGTAGGCGTCACTGGGGCACGAGCCGTACGGGAGGGAAGGCAATGTCAAGAAATGAAGTGTTATTAGTGTAGATAGCAAAAAAATAAATAACGGCCTGATGGCCAAGAGCCTCGACGACCATATGTCAAGGCTGTCATTACGCGGTTGGATCAAGGGCCTGATACAGAAGGCAGTACTCCTTGATACGACTCGCATTGTGAAGAGGTTCCTGTCTCTGGAGCCCTAACCACCGGTAGCTTGGACCCTGTTCCCGATACCGGTTGGTTTCTATTTTTTATATTTTTAAATGTATTTAAAGTTTTCTTTTTTAAATATTTAAAAATGTATTCAATAAGAATGTAAATCAATAAAGGAGAAAATAAATAAAAAATAATAACAAAAAAAACATAAAAATAAAAGTTCATTAAAATAATAATATTCAAACTTTCTTTATAATTTTCTTTTTTTAGTAACCTGACGCAAATAGAAGGGGGTTATGTGTGTGTATATTTCTTAATTTAGAAATGTTGTGTTAAATACCCGTGCAAAACCGGGGCGGGCCGCTAGTAATTTATCTAGTAGTAGAAAACTAGACACGCTTCGATCGACAATCCATCGAAAGTATTCGAAACACGTAATTAGAACACAATATCTTGCGCAAATACCCCGATCCAAAAGCGCAAAAGAACATTGTGCTTTGTGCTAATTTGTGTTTTGTCTATGTCCTGTAATAAATTGTGTTTGCTAAGAACACTCTCGACAAAGTCATCTTGTCTTTGGTACCTATTTCTTATCGTTTTTGACACTGACTTACGAAAATAAAGTATTTTTTCGCTTTGTATTGTTTTGTTTTGGAAGATGGTTTAATTATTTGTAATTTTTTTTAAAGACGGAACGTTGGCCTTTGCCCTGCAGTGGGACATAACAGGCTCATAATAATAATAATATTTTATTTTATTTTTCTCTTTTTAGTTTTGGTAATATTATAAGGTATATTACCATAAAATACGCATTATTAAGGATAACTCAAACTCTACTCGTCAAATCTTTATCAAATTTAAATGGGATTATAGTCGTGAGAAGCACCAGATTAAAAATAAAAAAAAAGATCAACAAATCGTTTCGCCTGATAAAAGTACTGAGGTAACACACATAAAAATACAGTCGAATTGGGAATCTCCTGTTTTTTGAAGTCGGTTGAAAACTAAATAAAAATCGGTTCATCCGTTTAGTAGGTTATGATGCCACAGACATATACCCAAATACACAGATACACACTTCAAACACCTCTCTTTTTCCGTCGGGGATTAATGATTGAACTGGGTAAAAGAGTTTAACAGAGAGAAATGAAGAACACCCTTCTTCTATATCAACACAAGGTTAAGTCAGAGTTATCCTAACACGTTACTTTGACATCTTGGAGGATCTGCCCAAAGCTTTACATAAAAGGTCCGGCCCAACATTCCTTACGGGTGACAAAGCCGACATTATGTATGACCAATGAAAACAACCGCTCCGACTGCGCGGGCCTAGCTAAAGGCTAATTTTAGCGCGAGGCCACCCCTGATGCCCCTGAACACTGCCGGAGGTAATGTGATCATTTACATACTTTCTCTAACATCCAAGCTTTGGTCCAATTGGACAACTGTCTAGATTTTATGCTTCAGAAAAAAATGTGAGGTATTTATACCTGAATGTAAATGTTTGCGTTTAAGGTATGATTTTACATTTAGATTATTGTTTATTTGGCAGAGATTAATTAAAACAATATTATGAAAATAATATGTAACGAGAGTTTACCAAACAATTGGTAAAAATAAGAAAAACAGATACTGAAATTCTGCGTATAACGCACTTATTTTGCGAGTAAAGAGTTTTATTTGTAATTTAATCGTGCCATTGATCTGCCTCTACTTTCACAACCATCCACAATTTATTATTCTGGTTGCTCTTACCTATATATTTTCTGACTTTTATTGAAAACTTTTGAAAACAAAACCGGTTCAATCTATGACGTGTAACAAAAGCACACTCTATCCTCAGTACACCCTACCACAAAGTTTATAAGCCAGGTTGAATCGTGCGGGAACATAGCCTTTGGCGGAAGTTTGATTTTATTTCCAAACTTGCGCGGTGGGCCGTATGGGATAACAATGATCGCACGCGTATTGTTGCCCAACAATACGCAGTTTTGATTCTACTGAAGCCGACAGATATTGCCAATATTCAGCCTGTACTACGGCTTGTTTACTTTCAATAGGGAAGCCTGTACTTGTGACTTGATTTTTGGCACTGGCACTTGTTTTTTTTGTAGTTATCGCAAAATAAAATAAAAATCCGGCCAGGTGCGTGTCGGGCCACGCGCTGTAATAGGGTTCCGTAATTGAACAATGCGGACTAAGAAGAAGGTTCTATTTTTACGAACGATTGAAACGGTTTCAGCGGCTCACATTTAAAAACGGGCCCTCATAGGACGATGGTAACTGAAGAATGTAAAAAAATCCAACTTCACTAGTGAAGTTAGAAAAATTAAATCAAATCAATCAATCAAATCAAATGCTTTTAATTTCACATAGGCCTACATGGGCACTTATAAAACTTCGACAATAGGTGCACGGTTCGGGTTGGTCGTTTCCTGCGGAGAAGAACCGGCAAGAAACTCAACGGTAACTCTATTAAAAAAAAATTGGTTTGTTTTTACAATATTTCCATGTTACAGCATTAGTGCTTAGATATGGGGGGACAACGTAGGCCCGACAATAAGTCGTAAGAAGCTAAAAAAAAAGTTTGTATAAACGAGATAAAGAGTTAACAAATGTTAACAAGCGTCTAGAAATCTAGAATGCCTACAATGTTCACACATTCACAAAACAATCAATAAAAGAATCTATACAAAGGAAAAAAGAAATGTATATATATAACAAGACTAAATTTAACATGTGGCACAAATGTTGTTATTAGTGCTGTAACTATTCTTAGCAAAGAGCTATAAAGATTTTTGAAATCATTGTAAAAGGTCTAATTAAAAGAAAGAAAAAATGAGATTGAGAATAGTTAGAGACATCCACATATTTGTGCTGTTTATGAGTTACCAGGGAAGCCGCATGCGCAGAAGGGGCTAAAAATTGTATCTTCAACGTAGTCCTTGATTTTATAATATGCTTTTTTAATAAGGACACGTTTGATGTAGTTTTTGAACTTTCCATCGGTCAATTCTATAACTGACTTTGGCAACTTGTTATAAAAGCGTATACTGTTTATAAGAAAAGACTTGCTAGTTTTCATTAATCTGAATTTGGGTTTTACAATTTCATGCTTACTGCGTGTATTTAAATTATGGAAATCACTTCTAGTTTTGAAAAGCCCTCATTTTTTGCGGACATACAAAATACATTCCAATATATAAAGAGAAGGTAGAGTCAGTATATCGATCTCTTTAAATTTTTCTCTGAGGGACTCTCGTGGACTCATTTTATAGATTGCGCGGATTGCCCTCTTTTGTAAGATGAAAATTGAGTCAACGTCTGCTGCTGATCCCCACAGCAAAATGCCATAAGACATAATACTGTGGAAATAACCTAGCCGTAGCTACATCGGTTTACTGCCTTATCTTCCTTACTGCATACGCAGCCGAACTTAACCTACCCGAAAGAGTTCTAATGTGCGCGCCCCACTGCAATTTAGAATCGATTGTAATCCCCAAGAATACAGTTTCCTTTATAACTTCAAGATTTTTACCGTCAAGATTTAAATTTAGGTCACGTTGTGGTACATTTAGTAAAGAGAAACTTAAGACATTTTGTTTTTTTCGCATTCAGTAAAAGATTGTTTGCTGCGAACCATTTAGAGAGAACAATTAGACTATCGTTGACATGTAAGACATCCGTATCTTTCCTATCTATTTTAATAATTAGCGAAGTATCATCAGCAAATAGAATTATATCCGATAGTTTGGCCATCATAAAAGGGAGATCATTAATGTAAACAAGAAAAAGGAAAGGGCCGAGAATTGAACCTTGGGGCACGCCCATCTTGACTAGAGACCCGGAGGACGTCGCCCCATTAACATTTACTTTTTGCTGTCTGTTTGATAAATAGGAAAGCACAAGATCAGCAGATTTTCCTCGAATTCCGTAGTGGTGTAATTTACAGATCAGTGTGTTGTGGTTGACGCAGACGCATCACAGAAAATGCCAATGGCATCCTCGGACTTCTCCCAAGATTCCAAGATGTGGCTGATCTTGTGCTTCACTCCCGCGTCCGTTGTCGACCTAACTTTCGTGAAACCAAACTGTTGACTATGCAGAATCTTATTTGAATTGAAGTGAGACAACATCTATTCCAGCATGATTTTTTCATAGATTTTACTCAATGCTGGAAGCATGGATATAGGCATATAATTAGAGGGATTACTCTTACAGCCTGATTTGAAAATTGGTGCCGCTGTCCGAACATTGATTGAATATGCCTGTTAGGACAGGAGCAATTGAGTCAATAATATCTCCAAGAACACTAACGGATATCTACCACAAGTCTTTAGTATTTTTTATATTGACACTTTTGAAAGCGTTTTTAATTGTATCAATACAATTACTTATTATCTAAGTATTTGAGTACCACCGCGTGTAGAGGCAAGCGTTTGTAATAAAAATTGATAACCAGCGTCACGCAATAATTTGAATAATGCCATTACGGAGACCAACTGCGACACTGTTCGGGCATTTCCATGATCTGTACAAGGCTATTCTATTGATTTATTATTTACTTCGACAGATACTGCTTTACAATATTCATTTCCAGCTGTGTCTCTGTAAGATTGCGGTTTGAGTCGAGTAAAATGCGTCGCGGAATTTACGCTGCTTTCGGTTTCATACTAAAGTCCTGTTTGTGCCACACTGCGATGCAAAATGAGTTGTCTGCTGACTCACACACATCATTTCAACCGAATCGCTCGGGGTAAGGAAGGGGAGCGAGGCAAGCGTCACCACCCCGTACAAACGTAGAATAGCAACTGAAATTACGTCCTTCCGTCTGGTAGCCTAACCGAATTTCAGCTGAACGTAAATTCCTCCGACTCATTTTATGCGACTCACAACTCACAAAATTACCCACGTTCGTTTGGTGTTTTAGGGTGAGGACCCTAAAACACCGACTAAGTATAAATTTAACATAATAATGAGATGAAAAACTTAATACCTATACTTTTAAAGTTATTTACAAACCGAAAACAAATATTTTTGTATGAGTATTTTCAAACAACCTATTCGACTACCAAAAAGTAAAATCAAATTATTCAATGATAGGAACACACAGCCAACGTATATAAGCTGCAACAAATAATCTGTATGATGGATATCAATTGCGAAAGGAACCAATACGACCGCGCGTTAGAGCCACGGAGAATGGTATGATTCGTTCCTGGATCCTCAAACGCACGCTCCTTGGTTCTTTCTTTTTCGAAATTTGATTTTTCGTTTAATGTATTCACTATTTAATTCTCGAAAGTTTTTCGCTACTCAATAAGTGATAAAGTTGGGTCGGATATTGACTTTATAGATGGATATCGACAAAAGAAAAAAAGTAATTTAATATTTCTATACTGTAATATGATAAAGCGGTCCACCCGCCATTGAGGCGGGTAGTATAATTATATTAGTACATAATTTCAAATTTATTTGATTTATAAAAAATATACATGGATGGTATAGAAGAAGAAGTTGCGCCGACCGTGACCCCAAGTAACATATGGGATAAGGGCAGGAAGATGATGATGATATATATTTTCAAATAAAATAAAAATACACCACTTATTTTTTTGAATTAAAAATATCTGGTATCTTTCGATATCCATAATGTAATTAAAAATGTAATGTGTTATACTGCACTTATAGCCTTGCCAAATATCTACCTAAGATGCGAATGTCAACCTTACGGTAAACGCAATTAAGTCTTTAATTGCGACCACTGAGAATAAAAAAAAAAAAATATATATATAATAATACAAAACATCGAAAATACCAATACTTATAGCTCTAACACAACAAAATAGATCCCCCGCGCGCATGCGCCGCCGTACGGACCGGTACTGCCAACGACTCAGCCCACTCCAATGCGTTATTCGAGCGTAAACATTTTTAATTTAGAAATCATTATTATTAAGGATGTTATGATTTTATTTTTGTGTATTTTTACATGGTTCATAACTGCCCCATGGTTCCCTCAGCCTTTGGCTGCTCCTGGACTTGGGTCCCGGTCGTTACCATGGTCTTTCCAGTTGGCGGTTCCTTGGCTTTTCCCTGCTCAAGCTCTTTTACCAGCTGGTACAGCCGGTCTTTCTGGGCTTTGACCTACGCCTTAATGTCATTTTTGGTCGTTTTTAGTCGTGGTCATCAGGGCTTTGATCTTATTGGATGCCATCCTTGCCTCGGCGACTTTACCCTTTGGGTAGGCGGGCTCCCGACCGATATTTACTATCTGTTTTACACACCTATCAACGTTATATAAGTATTTTTTCAATGGCATTCATACAACAATTATTACTTTTCCAAGTTCATTTTATAAGACTATTACTCGTAAAGTTGTAAAGCCTACTTAGCTGTGACAGTTTTCTTTTGAATTTCGTTATATATACTACTGCCATGATTTTTTCACATATCCAAAAGCAACCATTTAGCCGGCAGGGGGGGAGGGACAATTGACTCAAATTTACAATTTATAGTTTAGTTTTACGCAAATGGATCCATAAAAATGGTATTGGTTTTTGTTTTCGATCGATTTTAATAAAAATGGTTTTAACAGGCCCGTTATATATCTTATCTACTCTCATATCGTAATATTCGAATTATAAACTTCAAAACGAGTTTATATTGACATACTTTATAAACACAATACCGAAATTTAAAAATAGAATTTTTTTGTAACACTTTTTCTCTAACAAAAAAATGCTATAAATTTAAAAATAGAATTTTTTTGTAACACTTTTTCTCTAACAAAATAATGCTATAAAACATTTTTTTTATCTATTACGACACAGGACAAATCCAAAAAGTTAATCACTAAGGTGTTTCCATTAATTTTTTTTTGCCATTTTTATAGTACCTATTATAAAAAGATTTGATTCCAATTTTGAATTTTTACTTGTCTGTGACTATGCCCGCTTTAGGCTTTGCACGCACTGTGATTTTTATTAGAGCGATTTTTGTCTCTTTCTACCTGTTCATAGAGCTCAAAACATTCGCGCTAATTAAATTCGGGCCGCTGTGCGGTGGATTCTGTGGCAAAACACGGATTTCTTGCGGTAGAGTCAATTTTTATTACTTGTACATTTTTAATTTAGATTTAATGTTTGACGTTCAAAAGTGCCGCTTATTGGCCTAGTTGAAATAAATATATTTGACTTTTGACTTTTGACTTTTATTATTGCCTCATGATTTTTTTACTGCAACGCGAGCAGCTTCATACAATTCCATAGCTCGCAGAATCACCGGAAAAATATCGCGCTTTAAAAAATAGCAGTGCGTGCTAAGCCTTAGCGCATGCGCGGTTAATGCGGTGATGTGCTAGGTTTTAGTGCCATTCATACGTTTTGCAGGTTTTGCTGTAGGTACTAAATTTCATGACATTTTTTTAAATTCTTGCTTAAAAATGTCGGATAGCAGTGAATGTGAAGAAAATTTGACTCCGCCCGATATTTTAGATGCGGCGAAGGAAATTACTTATAATCTATTACCAGCAAACTCGTGAAAATTATGTGATAAATGCTATCACGACTTTATGGCATGGGAAATGCAAAAAAAAGGTATTTAGTAGATTCAATCCCAATGTGTGTAGATAAAGTAGTGTATAAAACTGCATATAACTAGGTTTTAAAACATTCGTGTGAATACTTTTAAAAACTTATTAAAAACCTCGCCTACGGCTCGGTTTTTAAACACACACTCATGTTTTAATACCCCTTATTATGCAACTGTTTCATAATCTACTATTTTAAAGGCCTATTCATCGATACCCCACACCATGGGATAGACGAGAAAAATAAAATCCATCCCCACTTTACGTCTACAGGAGGAACACAATTATTTTAACTTTATTTTATTTTACCCCTTTGTCGGAGTAATTAATATGTATATCAATGCCAAATTATAGCTTTGTAGGACTAAGAGTCTCTGAGCTAAGCTGCGGACGGACAGACGGACATAGCGAAACTATAAGGGTTCCTTGTTGACTATGGAACCCTAAAACAATGCTGATTGTTGAGGTTCAAAATACTATTCAGCCAGTTCAGTACCGAGGCGTGGCGACGCTTGGGGGACGCCTATGTCCAGCAGTGGAAGTCTTTCGGCTGAAATGATTATGATGATTCAGCCAGTTCCACCACAAATGGAGAAAGAGTAATCTTCTGTAAAATCTGGTTCAATCAACCAACATAGTATACATCTAATATAATATTTTGCTTAAAAGAAGTAATCTTTTTCTATATAAGTATGTAACGACTAAACAAATTGAAAAGAAACTACTCACATAAATCAGCTTCAAGATACTATTGAAAAGATAAATACAGTCATGGACATCCAAAGCCTCATAGCGGGCTAAGAAACTGTATGATACTCCAAACACATCGAACCAAACTGATGCCTACTCACAACTTTATCAATAACCAAACAAGCTTGAAAGGATCAATGGCGACCACTTCTCAACTCATATCCACAGAACTTCGGAGCCAATCCTTTTGTCCTTTGCCAACTACGAAATGTAGCCTCCCATAGTACCTATATAATACTTCTGATATTGATATATATGTTTGCAAACGGAAATTGGTAGAAAAGAAAAATGAGAACCTTGGAACTGATTCTAATCGGGCAGATTGATAGTAGAAGTATATATATACAGGATGAGGTAAATAACAATAAAAGCAATGGAGCATATCACATTAAAAGAATTGGTGAATAGAAAGATTATGAGATTGCGGTTACGTAACTCCAAGCAAATCAGCCAATATCTTAAAGTGGTATAAAAACCTCATTGATTTTTTTTTTTTACTATTTATAGGCCTGTGTTTGACCACAATCTCACCGTGGTCAGTGATGATGTGGCCGATGGTGGTAAGCACACAAAGCCTAGAAGGGAACTGGCTCTCAAGTGCTGCTGTCGGAACACACCGGAAGGTGCTTGGCGACAGATTTTCAACTTGAGGGTGGTTGCCAGCCAGGCGGGTACTACAAAGTACCCTACCACCGTGCAAAATGATGAATGATGAAGTGATTGATGACTGTAGAACTAGCATCCATCATCTAAGACACTGACCTACTTGTGACGGACGAATCCGAGAACTGAGTACTCTTATAAGAGAGCGAGGAGCCCTCAAGAACTCGATGGACGATGCATAATCATACTAACGTCTGCGGTTTTATACCCTTACATAAGTGCGAGAAAATTTGATGACCCAACAAATAAGTGAGCAATACATACATAAAACATACTTTCTAACACTAAAGTAGTTATTACCTTCATACGACCAAATGTCGAGATCCCTTTCTCAGCGCCAGACCTCACTTAACTCAAAACACGCGATACTTATCCTTATTGCTACTGCAATAAAACTTTTGTAGGAGCAAAATTATGTTTGTATAGTATTGAATCAAGGGATTTCAGACCGTATTGCTGTAAGGATACGATGCTGAAGAAGTGCTGTTGTTTGTTGGTTAGGTGTTTTCGGTCGACGACACACAAGGACCATGGCGGTTCGGAAGTGAGCGTAATGTTCTCAGAACGGGAGCAGATAAGGAGCGGTCTATAGAAAGCGTTTAGGACGAAACTGAAGGGACGTTTATTTGTGCGGTAATATTTGTACCGAAATGAAAGGTTATTTAGTTGGAACACGTGCAAATATGGGCGCTGCTTTGAACACGAACGAGTAACAGTAAATGTTTGAACCAGAAAAAGGGTTGGTAAGTTGTAATAATTTAGATGACAAACTACCAACTATCAATGTTATGAGAAATGATTTAGTGACTCGGTATCAAAAGGCACAATGACCTATCAGCAGGAATTCATTATCTCAAAATGACCTATTGGTAGAATTTCCTACTGACAATGTACAGTTATACTGAAAAAATACTAAAAAAAATCCATTATCATCATCATCATATCAGCCGAAAGACGTCCACTGCTGGTCATAGGCGTCCCCCAAACGTCGCCACATTGACCAATCCCGGCGTCCCGCATCCAGCGTATCCTCGCAACCTTCACCATGTCATCGGTCAGAGGCCTTCCAACGCAACGTCTTCGAATCTCCGACCTTAATAAGAGAGGGTGTAACATGGGCATTCAAAATCACCTTGGCTTTGTCCATGTTCATCCTAAGACCCACTCTTTCGGAAGCTCTACTGAGGTCATCGAGCATTGTACTGAGGTCCTCCATGGTTTCAGCCATGACCACTATATCGTCGGCAAACCGAAGGTGAGTGATGTACTCGCCATTGACGTTGATGCCTAGCCCTCTCCAGTCCAGAAACTTGAAGACATCCTCCAGTGCAGCGGTGAACAGTTTCGGAGACATGACGTCTCCCTGTCACACACCTCGCTGCAGAAGGACAGGTTCTGAGGTCTGATCCTGAAGTCGAACTGACATGGTTGCGTTTTTGTACAAACACTTCGACATTTCGATGTACCGGTAGTCAATTTGGCACCGTTGGAGAGACTGCAGCACAGACCAAGTCTCGATCGAATCAAAGTCTTTCTCGTAGTCTACAAACGCTAAGCAGAGAGGCAGTTTGTACTCTTCGGTCTTCTGTATAACCTACCGCAGCGTATGTATGTGGTCTACGGTGTTAAAACGTTTACGGAATCCGGCATGTTCGGGAGGCTGGAAATCGTCAAACCTGCGCGCGAGACGATTTGTGATGACTCTTGAAAACAATTTGTACACACAAGAAGTCAGATGAACCTATATTCTTTAGTAGGGCATTGTCACCCTTCTTGAAGAAGGGCACCACCACACTCCCTTACCATGCCTGTGGCGTTTTTCCCTCGAATATGACGGAATCAAACAGCTTCTGAAGGACCTTAAGTATTGGTTTTCCACCCGCCTTCAGGAGTTCGGCTGTAATTCCGTCATCACCCGGCGCCTTGTTGTTTTTAAGCTGTTTAAGAGCCATTCTAATCTCGTTCAGGCTGACGTCCGGAATGTCTTCGGTATAGTGTCGGGTCAATCTAGCTCTAGGGTCTTTTGCTAGATTCGTGACGGGTTTACTGGTTAACGTGTACAACTGCCCATAGAATCTCTCAATCTCTCTCAGAAGCTCCGGTTTGGCGGATACGATCCTGCCATCTCATTTTCAGTTTCGTGAGCTGGCTCTGCCCAATAGTCAGATCTCTTGCGAAGACCTTGGAGCCCTTATTCCGCTCAATCGCGTCTTTAATACGCTCGGTATTAAAGCGGCGGAGATCGCTTTTCAAGGGCTTTGCGATCCGTCTATTGAGCTGCCGGTATTTCAACGCATCGTCTGAAGACTGCAGGATCATCTCACGCCTCTCCTTCATGAGCTTGAGAGTAGGATCAGAGAGCTTTTTGTTTATATCTGTACGGCGGGTCTTGAAAAACTTAGACCCAACCGAATGGACAGCTTCCTCGAACCCATCGCTGTTTTCACCCACAGAGCTCGAAACGATTCTGGAGTTTGAGCTGAAAGCTCTTGGGGTTTTGGATCTGGATCTGTGCTGGACGGAGCGTAAATACTTCAGGTCTGACATGGAAACTCTAATGTGGGCTCACACTCGAGGGTGGAGGTGACGCCGCCTCGAGAAATTCTCAGCCCAGGTTGTGCAGCTCCGTGACCTCGTCGTGGCAGTCGGTGCTGCGAATAACGACTCGCTTCTGTCGTGGTCCAGTTATTGTTGGAAATGATCATGAGCCGGGGTAATAATAATAATAATAATACGGGACAATACCACGTCAATGGTATGAGTCTGATATATTCTGTCCACTCCGCCCGTTCGAGGGCTGAGAATATTCATAATAATTTCTACTCTTCGATCGATTTACAACTTAAAATGGAAATTATCACTTTAAACAAACAAATATCATTTGGATTTTACTATCTAATACCTTTAAACGAGCAATTCTTGTATGTACATATATATATAATCTGAATCTCGCAAACGGCTCCAATGATTTTCATGAAATTTAGTATGCAGGGCCTTTCGGGCGCGATAAATCGATCTAGCTAGGTTTCATTTTTAGAAAACGTCGTTTTATCGTGTTTTCAGGCAATGAAAAACTGCTACAATATCTTTAGAATACGAAATTTCGCCACTATTGTCAAGGTTATATTGGCTAAAGTGGGTCGAAATCGGGCGGTCCCGAAACCAGAAGACCCGGGTTCAAGACCAAATGATTATATTTTACCTTTTTTTTTCAAGTTCTTTCTTTTGTGAGAAAGTCTATTATTTTTTGGCGAGTAGTAATACTAATATTTTATTTATAATTTTTGAAACCTTTAATTGTATAAATAGAAATTCTTTTGGTGATAGTTGTTTGCATGGACGAATTTTAATGGAGCAACCAACATTTTCAAATGAAATAGTACGTCTCTTTTTAAACCGTCAACCTCAACTCAACTCGTCAACATTTGGAAGAATTTAATAAAAAAATAGGAAATAAAAAAGCCTCTTTTGCTCTAGCATCCTTCAATGCAGAAAATGACAGAACAATAAATAACCATGGCATTTATTCTTGTCATAAACCTTCTCAGGTGACATTCTGTAGTTTCTGCCTACCCCCATGGGAAAAAGGCGTGAGTTTATTTGTGTATGTATGTATAAACCTTCTCATAAATCTTTTGGACATTAAGTATCAGTGACACCAGATTCAGTCTCAAGTATTAAACCTAACTCTTCTAAAGCGAGACAATTAGCACAAATACATATTTTTCTTATGGTTGAGACGCCGATGCTTCCAAAATATGGTTTGCAGAACATTGATCAACTTTTGCGATCCATTGGAAATTCGGATCTCCCTTTCGGTGGAAAAGTAAAAGTACTAGGAGGAGATTTTCGCCAATGTCTGCCTGTACAGTCGCGTGCGAATAAAACTGAGTTATTAGATCTTTCTATTAAGCGATGCACCGATCCTTATGGTCCATTTTTAAGACTTTTACTAGAAGAAAATATGCGCGTTGATATAGAGCAACGACAATTTGCTGTTATTTACTAAAATTAGGCAACAGCGAACTGACTATAGATATTATGGAAGAAATTGAATTGCCACAGAATATAATTTCAAGTCACAATCTTATTGATGAAGTATTTGGTAACTGCTTAGCCAGTGGCAATTATGAGGGGATGAAAGACAGAGCAATATTAGCGCGTCTTAACAAAGATGTTGAAAAAATTAATGACGATGTAGTTGCCAAACTTCCTGGAGTGAACAAAATCCACTATAGTCATGACTCAATGAAAGATAAACCTGAAGGAGCAGTCGAATTTACAACAGTATTTCTCAATAGTGTCAACTTTTCAGAATTGCCACCACACGAACGAAAATTGAAAAAATATTAGTTTATAATGTTGTTGCGTAATTGAGACGTATCAGAAGGAATTTAGTTATCACTATATTTTTTCCTTTCGGATTGTAATAAGTAAAGGAAGGAAAATAAGCAATGAGTGCTCCAATTACAAACCATAACTAAGTTATGTAAGGTACTTAGTATAACTTAAAATATGTTTGTAATTAGTCAACACATTATTCATTAAATACTATAATATTATTATATAAATATAATGTTAACTCTATTTTGAGAGGTTTCCTCCACTTGATTCAATCAAATTGACAGTTATGGCCTGTTATTTACCGAGGAATCTTCATTTGTCTTGGTATTACTAGAAGGGCCAAGTAAGTCCATCAATTGTATTACTATTTCATTTTTCTATCATTATTTCTTCATTTGCTGTCGTCACCTCAGTCCACCCGTAAAAATTTCTATCTGGGCGTACATTTCAGGGCACTTTGATATGTAACTAGCTAAGCATAGTGCCGGTACTACACAATACGACTAGAGCCGGAAACACCTGCCAGCAACTTGTCAGTGCTCAGAACCCACCTTGACATTCAACACACTAAACTTGACCGACTTTAACGGAGTAGGCACCCGAAACATCTGGCCTTTTCACGAGACAATTTAGAATGTGGAGAATTTTTATTCCTTGATCTAGATTTGAGTAAGGTACCTACTTTTTTTCTGAAGTCAAGATACTATACTTAGTGGAAGTTTTAGGTGTGTGGTTTCGAAAAAGGAAATTATTATCTCCTTTTAAAAGTACACCTGTGTGATGTTGTATGTGAGATCTTTTGTTTATTTATGTTATTGCAATTCTTTACACACATACTCTCATACTATCTCTAATATTTTTATCTTTTTATTTTTGTATTGATTGTTCAGAAAACTTGTTGTGTCTAAGTTTGTGTTTAATAAATGTTTTTCTTTCTTTAACATGTTAATGCCCATTTGCGATGCCAAACATTTTCTGAGCATGTTCCTTTAACCACGCTAATTCGGTATTTTTATTAAAATCGTCTTTGTTAATAATAATATTATCTTTGTAATAATAATTAATAATAATTGATCTTCTATCTTTCTTATTTGCCGTTTCACATATTGACAGTTATCGAAGTCCGTTGAGTTCAACAAGATTTTTTGTCGATTTTATGTTTCGATTGCGTCGGAAATATTCAAGAGCTTTATTGGCTCGGAGGTAGGTACACCGGCGGCGGCGGCGGGCACATTGTGGCGCAAACTTCTAGTGTACCTAGGTGCTGTAGCATTGAGGATACGGTATGAGTTGGTTGGTCCAGGCTAGTGTTAAGATAAGGAATTAGATTTAACTGTGTCTTTGATGTTTGTAAACATACAGAATAGTATCCATATTATGGTATTTCAGTAGCTGCTATGATTTCGTAATAAATGACGAGTCTATGGACAATAAGTGGAAAAACAATTACTCCAACTGCTTAGAAAGGCTAAAAATACTTTATCCGACCTGGGAATAGAACCCAGGACTCCACCTACAGTTGTCCTACAGCCCGACGTGACAGTCTGTTTTGAGTCAGCAACAAAACGTAACCTAAATGTTGTTTAATTTTATGAAGCTTCTAGTTTATCTAACAGTTAAATGAGCTTTCCATTCATTGCAGAATAATAAACCTTTATATAAAAATACGTCAGCTATTTAAATGTTAATAACGACTATTCGACATATTCATTTCCTCGTACAGGAAGCGTTCCCTGGTTGTCTGCCTCGGTGAGCTTTGTGCTGAGCCTACCCTCTTCGTCGCGATAATGGGGGCTGCAGGCGGGCGCCATTCTGCTCAGCTGCTATTTAAATATCTAATATCAGGTAAAGGCAGCTAGCGAGCTTATGACGTCACGAACTGGAATAAATATGAACATTTTTACGAATTTAGAGTTTTAGACAACGACGATCAACTCTGGGTTTTGGCGAGCTTAACGCTTCTGAAAGATGAGTCTATAGTGTCTAACTGATTGTTGTGGATATGATATGAGTTTAGAGGAAAGTCTGGAGAAAAAAATTTAAGGTTACGAGTAGTACTAAACCAATCAATCAATCTATATTGGGTTCGGCTTAAATGTAACCGGCTTCAGCTGTTTACTAGTAAATACTTTACCTGTGGAGAGACTGAAAGCAAAACATCACGCCCATATTCCCTGCAGGTTTAGGCAGAGGGGCATCAACAGTAATACCCACATTTCACAATGTTAGCGACTGAAAGATAGGTGTGAATAAATGTCCGGTCATATCTAATATGCAAAGAGCGACCTCCATTCCCCCTGAGCCACATGCGCCACATGCGCCACTTGCGCCGTATCGAGGAGTATTGATGGGTAGGTGCTAGGTGGACATCGATCAACATTGACTTGTAAAGCGTTGAGCGCATTACAAAGTCATGAGTGGCTTGTTTTCACCATTTTGGCGTCTGTCATGTTTTATTTAGGGCGTACTGTTGTTTTGGTCTACTATTCTAGTATTACTTTGGTTCTGTTTAATAAATTAATCCAAAAGTTTAATTTACCACCACAATGCAGCTTTTGAGCACATAATGTACGAGTATCTAAATGCTATTCAAGTTTCGTCATCATGTCAACCGAAGGAAGTCGACAGCTGAACCTGCCTGCCTGGCCTATCCCAAGTGTGCCGCGTCGACCGGTGCTGTGCGTCTCTCTGCTAGCGGATTGCCTCAGCCTTGACAACTCAAGTCTACTAACATTTGATTAGCTACACAGGCTCCCAAATCAGTGGCAGTGACAATGCTTGATATACAGACCTCTCTATCTAGCAGTAAATTATTGAGCATAATAATATGTTATGAACCTGCGAACATTTTTGTTCATAAAACTAGTTTGATATTTTCTTTATTAAAGTTTATTTTGTAATAATTAAATGCTTGCTTGAACCAAAAAGCTCATTGTTGATTATTTTTTTCAATGCGAAAGACTGAAGAAATTACTTAAAAGCCTTCTACAATGTACTTCTACAATGTACTTCTACAATGTACTTCTACAATGTACTTCTACAATGTACTTCTACAATGTACTTCTACAATGTACTTCGACAATGTACGTGCTCGTAAAGCCTTTTATGAACTCTCTTATTTGGCTAGAACTACTACCCGCCCGCATCATTGCAATTTTGTACAAAGTTTATCTTTTTGAGAAAGAAAAGCAGATGGTTTCGTCGCCCTTTGTAGTCCCGAAATAAACACACGACGTTATGGACCGAGCTTGTCTGCGAGATCATCAATTACGCGAGATCTGGCAACACCACCTTAACTTACACTTACTGGCTGGGTTCAGTCCTAATTTAGTGTTGCAAAGGTAATTCTATTAACATTGTTGTGTAACTTGTTAAACCATTGAAATGGTTTTTGTATGTATGTGAAATTGGTATTCTTCGATTGGTTTTCAGCTACTAGCCTTTATGTAACTGACTGTGGGCAATGATTCTTAACAACAATGAAAATTCATGTAGGTAAATGTTTTAATCAAAAAATGCTTTGAATTTATACAATGAAATAATATTTGGAAACACGGCCAAGTGCGAGTCGGACTCGCGCACGAAGTGTTCCGTACCATTATCGCAAAAATGGCAAAAATATCACTTTTGTTGTATGGGTGCCCCACATAAGTATTTATTTTATTCTGTTTTTAGTATTTGTTGTTATAGCAGCAACAGAAATACATCATCTGTGAAAATTTCTACTGCCTAGCTATCACGGTTCATGAGATACACAGCGTGGTGACAGACGGACAACCAGACGGACCGCGGAGTTTGGGTACGGAAACCTAAAAATCAATTCTACCGTTAGAATAGTAATGGCCTAATTGAAAAGAATAATTTGACTTACCTCTCTCACAGAGAGGGTGCCTGTGGCCCAGCAGTGGGAACATTATAAGGCTGATGATGATGATTTGACTTTGATTAACCTACTATTATTGAATAACTGTAAGTCTGCACCTATCATGTTTGCATGTTTGTTATCAATCATGCCTCAACGGCTAAATAGGTTAGGTGAAACATGGATAGACCGTTCCCTGTGTTAGTCCATCTGATTGATATTCCTTATCCCGTGTCATAATAGTCGACATTCACGCGGGCGACGCCACTGCTATAAGCAAGCAGGTAATAATTAGCAATATAACAAACCAACCAGTTGATTGTCAACACTGCCAGTTTACCAGCGGCTTGGCAACTCTTGGCACCCTTTTGGCACCTGGCTGGCACGTTGCGTCTTGTTTTCCGGCGGTCAAGAGTAATTACCGCCTGGTAGGGTTACAGTAACAGTAAAGCGGACGATTGCGCCGTAAATCAGGCGATAGCGGAATGAAAGCGTTGCATCACGGCTAACTGCTGGCAGGAAAACAGGGATAACTTAGGTTCTATTAGTTTTCAGTTGCGGTTTCTTTAACTTGTTTACTAAACACAGCCACGTTAATCATTAATGTTAGATTATGTGTTTATGTTTGTACTTATTTCTTTTTATACTTATGGCACAGATACCGCTCGGTAGCTGATTTTAAAATAAAAATCACGTCTAAACGGCGAGTCATAATTTATTGGAAAAAATATATGTTACATCAAACCATTTTCTTAATAATTTGATCTAAGAAAATTTTGTTTTACTCGTGTAACACAATTCAATTTATTTGTAAAATTATGTTTAACACTGACAAAAACACGACAATCGCACCAAATCTGTCCGGCGTATTTTAATCAAATTGTCACTATCTTAAAGACAATTTAATTATCTACATTTTGATCTAAGACTTCTTTTTATAAAGTGACGGATATAGACGATAAGGAAAGTAAAAAAACCTACAGAATATTGGGTGGTCGCGCGGGTGTGAAACGTGTGCGCGTTTTGTTCCCTCAAGGTCATTGGCGACTGTCGTCGTGTTAACTAGCCCGGCCCGGCTTTTCACAGGAAATATTAAAAAGTCAAACCTTTCTCGTTTATCGCTTCTATGAGTGAACACCGTATCAAAATCCGTTGTGCGGTTAACAAAAAGTAAGTGGAGTAACAGACGGCGACTTCGGCAACTAAATTACTAAGTTTTTATTTAAGAAAATAAAACTAAGAAATACTATTAAGAGACTGATCTCTGAAGATTCATTAACTTTCCACAGCGAACTTTCATAAAAACCGCAGCTGTTTTTCTACAATAATGAGTCCTAACTTGATTGAAAATAAGAACACAACCATAATCCTCTGAACAAATAAACGTTCCTTCGTAATTAATTGCAATTTCTTTGCAGTTTTATTTTATTGAAGTTTTATTAGAAAGAAGGATAACGGGTTTTTTTTTTGCATACTTCGTAGAAGTTAATAATACTAATACTATTTTTATTACTTTGAATGCCAATTAGTGAGAATAAGAATTCTAGCAGACAAATCTTAGGCTAAAGATTACAGTACATTATGGTACAAGTGTGTAATGTTGGTGATTACCGCTTAGGCGCCATTGAGACCCGAGCCGTCAGGTGAGGGTCTTAAGAGAGCCGAGAACGGTAAACATCAATACACACGTGTATCATACGAAGTTTTTCAACACACTTGTGAAGAAAATAATACAAAAAAACATTTTCAACAGTGAAAACGAGTTGTGAAAAAATTTTCGCAATGGCGGAAAAAAAATATCAGTTTTCATATGCGCGCGCATCTAACAATGGCGATCTGCCATAGACTAAAAGAATGAGGTGTCTTTTTTTTTGGCGGATTGCGTTTTAGCCAAGTACAAAATGGGGAATTTCAAGTTTTCTTAATTACAGAGAAAACAAAAGTTATATTTGAGTGAAAGTTTTATTTATTAAACACGTCCAAGTTAAAATTATCTATTTAAATACGAAGTTGCATGAAATGAGCAAGCAATAGGTATCTACATTAATTTATTTGTACTATTGAGCACGATCTTTTTTGTATCGAAACTTTTTTAAGAACAAAGCAACTCAACCAATAAAATAATATAAAAACTCACAGCCACTTTATGAGCAAGTGAGTTGAAAAGTATTGGCATTACGTGACATTTAGGTAGCGCGTGGCAAACATTTTACAAGCTTTTATTTAACTTGCAATGTATTTATGTATGTAAGTGTGTTCGGGTCAAATCATGCAACTGAATTTTAAAGCAGTTATCCTCCACCGATTAAGATGACATTTTGCATATACGTTTAATTTGGATGACAATGCATGGTTAACTAAGTGACGTCATTCTAAATCCAATAACAACCTAAAACCAAAAAATAAATAGTTTTGTTATATATATATATTTTTACCTTTGCATAGATTCTTTTACCGATTGTTTTGAAAACAAACCAATTTATTTGAAAAGAGTAACCGTGGAGTTTCTTGCCGGTTCTTCTCCATAGGAAACGACCAACCCGAACCGTGCACCTTTTGTCGACGTTTTATAAGTGCCCATGTAGGCCTATGTGAAATAAAAAACATTTGATTTTGATTTTGCAATATGGCGGATGGCCCAAGATGGTGGACTAGTAATTTTTCGTTCACTGCAATGATATGAGTATCAAATAAAAGGGTTTGCTAAGAAGAATACGAAAAAAGCTTGTTTTAATGATTTTTTTTTTAGTTTTTATTTGTAGCTCTCACAACGCTTTAGTTGACAAATGACAAAATATCAATTCTCTAGAGCTTCATAATAAAATACTCATCGAAGTTGAGGAGTTTATTTCCTTTTTTGGCTATTAATTAAAATCCTTTAACAATATATTTACCGGAACAAAGTCATCAACTGAACAGAATGACGCACCGTGGAATTCTTTGTGATTTTAACTGAAGTATGTTAATGTCGAAAAAGCGGACAAAATGAAGTGGTTCACATTATTTATTGAACTGAACTTCATTGCTTTGATGTGGTCGTGGCTTGAACTCACTTGTCGGCAACAGTTTAAAGCTTAAAAGCCTGTTTAAAAATTCGGCATTTAATTTTTTTTGTAATAAATGTATTTTAATTTTAGGCCTAGAGAGTTAAATTGTTCGGTATTAAAAATATTACAAAATAAAATAACTTAGGTAATTTGTGTTTAATTTATGTTACCGAATTGCCTCTCAGCGCTAACTTAAAAACAAACTTGGAAAATCAACTCTTATACTAGATTTCCTAATTAAGAATAATTTTGAAGCTGAGCATTTGCCAAATTTTGCATTAATTTGACACGTTCTTAAAACCAAATAATCAGTTTAAAAACCTTAGAGAAAAAAAGTTTAATAATTTCTAAAACGTGACGTATTCTCGTTTCTCTAGCAATCGTTTCACTTCGTATCGGGCTGGGATGTAAATAGGCAGGTCTTAAAGCCGCACTCACACAGAACTGAGCTAATCACTCCAAGCTTGTTGGTATACTGCTGCCAATACTGCGTGGGTAACGGGACATGTCACACCTTGTCACGTGAGGGCAAAGCAAATTATTGTCAATTACTAGCCGTTGCCCGCGACTTCGTTTTCGTGGATAAAAATTTGCCTATTTGCTATACCAGACTATAATCTATCTCTGTGCCAAATTTTATCCAGATCCGTTCCACCGTTCTGCCGTGATTTCTTAACAAACATCTATCCATCCATCCAAACTTTCGCATTTTTAATATACTAGTTTCTGCCAGCGGCTTCACCCACGTGTATGTTGAAAATTATCTTAAGGGAACATATTCCAGAATATAATCTATCTCTGTGCCAAAATTTCATCCAGATCGGTTCAGTAGTTATTGCGTGAAAGAAAAACAAACTTTTGCCTTTATAATATTAGTAGGATAGGAAATAGGATAGGATAGGAAAGGATAAAAGTAAGATTTTGCAACTAGACGGTTGAGGGAGAACAATCAAAGATCATTGACTTCTAAATTGATAAATCTAATAACTCAATAATTAGATACGTTCTCTATCTGTTGTTTCTTTGTCAACGCATTTCTCCAAAACTAATAATCGGGTCGTGATATTTATTTATTAATTGAATAAAGTATCTTTTAACTTAGGGAACATTGCAAGTTTCATTAAAATCCGTTCAGTAGTTTTCAAGATATAACGGAACATAAAACGGAACTCCTTTATGACGAACAGCATGTATGCGTAAATTGAGTTACCATGGGATCTTTAGGTACTTTACTATAAAACTTGCTCACCTATAGTGATGGTGTACCAAAACTAAAAAGAGAGAAATAAAACATTTTCACAAAAAAATAAACCGACTTCAAAAGCAAAACACTAAAAAGTGCGAAAATAACTTTCGTTTTGGAAGTTTTAAAATGTTTAAATGGTATCAATCACTACTGTTTGCGGCCAGTTGTGCTCGCTTGTCAATTGTCTTGTAACAGGCCATTTAATATTGATTGAAACTAGTTCAGTCTTCTTCAGGAAAGCGTAATCATCTTGTCAGACGAAGGTCTAGCTCAAAAAGAATTCTAAAGCGTGTATCTAATTATGCTTGATATATAATTCTAGGCTTAGATTCTAGGTCAGAACTGACACTGACATAACCTATGCCTGATCAAAGGGCTGTTTTAAAAATTATTAATTCCATTTATTTCTAAGAAGTCTAAGACCAGGTTTCTCACCGCTAAATTATCGCAGAATTAATGTGAAAAATTGTCAAGCACGCGTTATCTGCTGTGATTGGTTGAATGAATTTTCAACAGCCAATCACAGGAGATAACCGGCGATTATTCGTCGATCACGTTAAACAGCCCGATAATCAAGTGTTTAGTAACCGGGGGTAAGCTTGGTTAAAAGAAAATCTTCAGACACGTGATGCGACATAACACGCCCTAGAATGATCGCAGATTGAATTCCTAATCAGTGGCTTGTTTATCTTCTCCTTGACCTTTCACAACAGTAAGGACACTCATTGCAAGTCAATATGGCCGCCGTGCATAAACGATCGTCACCGAGATAATACTCCACTCCTGCATTATGGAACATTTAACTTACAAACATGATCCAGAACAACATCGCTTAATTATTGAAACATCGATTTATCACTGTAAACAACTGCCAGCCGAGTTTTTTTTTTAAATGTTATTGAATAATTTATTTAAAGAAAAAAGTCGCACAAGATGAATAAATTGAATTGATAAAATTATTACAAAAGAAACTAAAATTTGTATTATTTTAAAGGATTCTGTTTTTTCAGAGGCGCCGTTTTAAAAGTAATTACAATTCAATTACTTTTATTGAAAAAATTGTAACAGTCCCGGTGAAATAACAATGATAGCTGTGCGCACATTGTACGAGTAAATACACAGCGATGGGAAAACTGTCGCCTGCAATAATTTTTACATAGATATTGTTTGTTCGCACGACGAGCTGATCACATTGAAAACAATCGGTTTGTCAATTAACTTTTTCCGGAAACGTTTTTGTTTTATTAATTGTTTGTTTGGCTAGCTATAATGGGCCGAAGAACGCGTGCCTTGTATGTCCAGTATGTCTGAGTTTAAAGAATAACTATTGGACTTATTGAAAATGAATTTGGCGACTGTTTACAACGAATTGCTTATGGAACGGTGGAGTACTGGTATGAAATATGTTTTGCAAATCTACCGGAGATTTCACGTCTACAAATGATCTTGAGCATTCACTAGAATCACGACTATTTCCTAGACCTGACGTTTGTTATATTCTCATATTGTGCGAGATGGCGGTATTCAAAGGAAGTAACCGCATCATAAGTCTGGAGTGGAGTGCCTCGAGAGAGTCCTAATGCCACAGCATTCGTAGCGGAAATAAAATCAAGTTATTATATTTTTGAGATACACTTCCAAGGGAAATTGCATTGTATTTTTAATGTCCAGGAACTGAAATAGTTTGAGCAGAAGAAAATTGCGCAAACGTTATTATATGAGAATACTGTATTGAGTTACCATATACCTAAATTAAACTAAAATTAAACTGTAGAGGTGTTGTTTCTTAAAATATGATTTCATGTAAAGGCAATAAATAACATGAGACATATAAAAGACGACGGGACGGGTTTCCAAATTGAAATACTCGTTGATACTGTTTGCCTTGGCAGCAGTAGTACACGTCTCCCCTTACTGCAAACGTCCAAACAAACATAAAATCCGTGAATAGGTCACACGTTATATGTTCGGATCCGAACCGCTTCCTAAGCTTAGGTACTTGGACATCAGATGAGTGAAGAAAGTTGCACTGGGTGAAAAAAGAGGGTGTGGACAGCTTCTGACAGAAGGTTAATTATGATAGATGGGTTCTCGTTGAAAATAGACAATGAAGAATAGACAATGTCTTTGAAAATATGGTAGAAACAATGCTCGTTTCGAAACTTAATACCACCGTTCTGACGTTAACTGTAGTGATGGATTTCCCAATAATATACTTTTCAACACACTTGCTCATAAAGTGGCTCTAATTTCACCGCAATTAGGCACATAATGACACTTGTAATCAAACTGTGACATTTTTATTGCTATTATTCACAAGTGAGTTATAGAATATATTATTTAAATTTAATTGGTTGAGTTGCTTTGTTCTTAAGAAAGTTTCGTTACAAAAAAGATCGTGCTAAATAGTACAAATAAATTAATGTACCTATTGCTTGCTCATTTCATGCAACTTCGTATTTAAATAGATAATTTTAACTTGTAATAAATAAAACTTTCACTCAAACCTAACTTTTGTTTTCATTGTAAAAAGAAAACTTGAAATTCCACTCGTTTTTACTGTTGAAAATGATTTTTTTGTATTATTTTCTAAACAAGTGCGTTTAAAAACGTCGTATGATACACGTGTGTATTGATGAGTAGCGTCCTCGGCTCTATTAAGACCCTCACCTAACGGCTCGGGTCTCAATGGCGCCTCAGCGGTAATCACCAACATTACACAGTTGTACCATAATTATAACTTTTGCCGGATGTAACTGTGCTGTTGATAAAAAACGTGTTAATCTCTGGGAAATAACGATAAAATAAGTTTCCTTCTTTTAACGGTTAAAAGATGTCTTAGAATCAGAAATTCGATGACTTGTCAAGAAGTGACATTCAGCAACCTTCACTGCCGGCTCAGGCTCTCGCACAGAAAGGGAGCTGTTCTAGCAATGGGAACGTCAAAGGGCTGTTTTTCATTTATATTACTTCTTTCCACATAGTTGAAGACATTCATTTCAGTTTACCATTATGTTTTTATTTTAAAATTGTTTAACCTAATACTGTTTGTAACAAGTATACATTTAGCATTTTGTTACTCCTGTAGATTTTTGCCGTCTGGTTTGCCATAATATTGGTAAATCCTAAGGTTAACTAAATATAAGGATAGTCTCTTTTTATACGAGGTATGTCATGTTTTCATTTGTTTTTCTTTTATATTTTTAATAAGAATTTATATTTTAGTTTCTAATTAGTTCTAGAATTAGAAAATAATTTATATTTTAGTTTATTTTTGTTTATTTATCCTATAATTGAGGGAGTGCACTTGTCATTACTTAATATTAATTATACATTGTGTTTTTTTGTGTACATCTTTCGTTGGAGGTCCTGATTAAATAAGTAAATAAATAAATAACGACCTAATTGAACTTAGCAAAATTATTGATCACTTTCAGCGTTATTTCTTGCTGATGTAATTACAGTGCAGAGCAGTGGTGGCCCAGTGGTATCGGCCGCGACTTACAAGTTGTAGGTCGTGGGTTCGAGCCCAGGCAGGCGCTTTACTTTGTGTAAATTATTTCATCACCACTGCTCTCATAACGGTGAAAGAAAACATCGTCAGAAAATCGGCATGTCCTAGAACCAAAAATTCGAAGACATGTGACATCTACCAACCCGCACTGGGCCCGCGTGGTGGATTACGGCCCATTCCCTCTCTCAGAGAGGAGGCCTGTGTCCCAGCAGTGGGAACATTAATAGGCTGATGATGTGATGTGTGTGTGATGTGATGTAATTACTAATGTGATAGAATATAATTTTACGACAAACATGATATTTCTTTCCAAGAAATAATAAAGGTTTTTAACTCCTATTTCGGTAAACTTTTATTCCTTTACATTTGTTCTAAATCTCTCTGTATAATATTTAATCTGAGTATAATTTATCTTTTTAGGTACTTAAGTACAGTGTAACGTGACTGTGCTCTTTATTACGTGGTTGTCGTGTGGGGGACATAGTAAGCCGAATCAGAGCATGAATCCTTTTGTACTGCACCTTAGAACTGTGACAGACGAGATGGCGTTATGTCGTACGCAATGTTTATAATGTAGTCGGATTTGGAATGGAAATTGGAGAGAAAATCGGCAATTAACTTAAGGGAACTTAAAAACTAACTGTCTTTTTCTAGACTGACAGGTAGACTTTAGCATTTATATTATAACTAGCTTCTGCCAGCGGCTACACCCGCTTTTTTTATTATCCCAAGGGAACATTATTCCGGGATAAAAAGCCTGTGTGCTATTCCAGACTAAAATCTATCACTGAGCCAAATTTAATCCAGAACCGTCCAGCCGTTTGAGCGTGAAGAAGTTACAAACATATATACACACACACACATACTAATAATAATTATTAGTGTGATGATAGTTCAACTTATTTTATGTGCGCGCCATGCTTGCGTGCGTGCGCTTGTAATAATTATATATTACTAACGAACCGCCCCGGCTTCGCCCGTGAAAAATTATACACAAATACCTTCCTCGTTTCACACTCTTTTGATTTGTGAAAACCGCATGAAAATCCGTTAAGTAGTTTTTGAGTTTATCGCGTACAAACGCGGCGGAGGACTTCATTTTATTACCCGACTGCCGAAGGAGAGTAATGTGTTTATCAGTCTATTTATGTATGTATTTATGTTTGTTCGTATGTGGCATTGCAGAGACCAAACGCGTTGGCCGATTTTGATGATTCGTACGTCAATCGATTCTTCTTAACCTAGCGAGTGTGGCTGGCTACAATAAAATTGGAAAATAGAAAAATGGTGGCTTTTGGGTGCCATATTGTGGGGGCCCAATATTTTTTTCTTCCAAACCCATCTTGTGGGGTATCAAAATAAACAGTTTCAAGAGGTGATTTCAAAAATATAATACACGTATTTGTTTAAATGTACGTGCGAATATGTTGCCGCCGACTGTACTGCATGATTTTCTTCTTGTTGTTCGTCTTTTTAGTTCGTTTGTTAAGAAGTCGGGTTTATTGAATTTTTAAATTAACTTTCTTACTTTATAATATGTAGTGATAGCGATGTATTGATGCATTTGTGTAGCAGTGACGCGGCAGTCGTCGTCCGAGCAAACAACTACCCACACATGCTTGCCCATACATAAATGAGTTGAACTATCTTTTGTAGGGTAGTAAGATTTCTCAAGACGTGTGATTCTCCCATCTCTATTTAATAATTATTTTAGTTGATTATGTAAATGGTGAGGCCTTCAAAAATCCTTCCTAAATTCATGATTATAAGAGAACTTATGCTTCTAAGGCCAGTGGTACACGTTATGTGTTGTCCGTTCAAGAATAAATAAATTAAAGGATTCTTTCTAGTCAGTCTTGCAGTACGAAGACCCAAGGCTGAAAAATCCAACTTACTAAAGCCTCGAGGCCTGGTAGAACGGCTTGATGATGATGATGATGCGAATACTCGTTATTATTTGGTATCTGCATTACTTATCTTTTTTTGTTATTCGTTGAATACAGCGATTTTTGTCAAATACTGTCTACCGCAAACATCTTTTTTATGTCCACTGCCTTAAAATCTTCAATCAAATTAGAAAAATCGCTTTTTCTCAAAACTGTCATAGTGTGGGTTGATTCTGTTTTGCATAACTAGGTCCATTTATTCGCGGCATCTCTGTTCATTACATCCTATTCGCGGGGACTGATTACAGGCGGGCGGCAGAAAGGTACGACAATTATACCTAAATCCTTTGATGTGAGAAAATGTTTTCTATTCTTGTGGACACGATTTCCAGTGTTCATTTGCAACTTGCGAGCCGCCCCGTCTTCGCATGGGTTTTTTTTTTTTTTTATCTGTTATAGGCTTGCGCTTGACCACTATCTCACCTGATGGTAAGCGATGATGTGGTCCACGATGGAGCACGCTTGCCTAGAAGTAACCTATTCACTCTTGATTTAAAGACCCCTAGATTGGGGTTAAAAATAGCTAAAAAAATTAGTTATATAGTTATTAGTTTATATAAAAATAGCTTATTGGGTTACCTCTCTATATTTTTTTAAGCCGTATCAAGATCCGTTGCGTGGTTTAGCAGACGTTGACCGACGTGGGCAGTGTTTGTTTTATACTAATTTAGAGATATTTATTTCTCCACATTACACATTATATATATTTATAAACCATACCATAACCATTCATAACATTTGATAAACCTCAAATGTTATGGGAACAAATATGTAAATGCAAATAAATAAATTAATGTACCGAAAAGCAGATTTCTTTTTCATATTTTGGAGTTGATCCAGTAGACAAAGTGGTATTGATGATTGATTGCTGTTTTAGCAAAGGAAACTAAAGCCTCTGTGACTGTTATGTGCCTTTGATTGTCTATGGTTAGTAAGAGAATACTATTATGGGTTCAAGGTACAGAATCGAGGATCTAAAGCCTGATTGATATTCGTAGATTTGTGTTGACACAGACTGTGACATCTTCTAGATGAAACCTAAGTTCCTAAGGGAACTTCCAAAACAACTTGCGTCGATAGTCGATATCGCGTTAGTAAGAATGAAGTAGGGTAGTTAACTGAAAATTTGTTTTTTGTCCGTCAGGATGATTTAAAATAATATTGGACTCGTATTTTTCTTTTGACACGTTAACATAAAGTTAGTGACGACGATATAATGCGTTGAAATATTCTTCGTCCACATCATCGCTTACCATCAGCTGAGATAGTGGTCAAGCGCGAGCAGATACTATAAAAAACTCGTGTAACGTCACGCCGCTAGTACACTTTGTACTTACTGTCTTAGTGACGTCACAAGCTCCCACTCCTGAACTTTGATGCGCTTTAACTTTGTACATTTTTATTGATTTGGTAAAGCAAAAAATACGTGTCTCTCTCACTGACGGACTAAATATAATTATCATTTTACTACCCAGGAAACATCCCTATTGCATCGCTAATCGGTGTGATATAAATCTAAACGCGTCGAGCCACCAGGGAGATCGCTAAGTGTGCAGGACCTACCTCACAACATGTACCTACACACGTGTACATGACACTCTGTACAATGTACACAGTGTAACAACACTAACTATAACTGTCATTCAAGCGTAATGACGTAATAAACACGTCTAATTATTTATTAACGGTAACGATCTCGCGCCTGTACCGACACCTACATACATGCTTGTGACGTCATAGGCGCAGCCTGACATATATTGCTGCCATGTTGCCGCTTTTGCCCATAAGAATTCATTAAGGGTTCATTAAATTGCGCTGTAGGTGTGTGATGGTACTTTAGGGGTCCTACGATGGTATTTTGTTGAGGCAGGTAACACCATATCGCAGATTTTCAGGGAACCATCTCATGTGTTTATAATGCAAGCTATGAGATAATTCAAAGACTTAAAATTCAAAGATGACATTAATAAGACATTTTACTTAGAATATGTCTGTTGTTTCTCTCTTCCCATTTTATTTTAATTTTATAATGTTGATTGTTCAATGTTTTAACCCCCGACAGAAAAAAGTTTGATGTGTGTACGTACCTGTGTCTTTGTGTCTTTGTGTCTTTGGCATTCCTAAACGTATGAACCGATTTTGATTGATTTTCGAGAGTGTGCTTAGTTATGTTTGATGAAAATCGGTCTAGCGCGCCGTTCTAAAGTTATGGGCATTTTAATGTTTGATTGGAGCTGTATTCGCAAGATATCGAATTATAATTACGTTTTCAATAGATTGTCGATTGAAGCGTGTCTACTACTAGATAAATATGTGTCGGGGGTCTTTTAAATTATACTTGTTTATACAGCTTATTGTATTTTTTATAATTTTTAATGTTTTGTTCAGTGTTTTATCTATTGTGTTTGAATAGTGTAATTGGCTTTAGCTTCTGTTTAAATTTAATTAAACTACGTAACATCAAGACAAATAAATCTATAGGCTGGCAGCGTCATCGCCTAGCCTTTTTCCCAATTATTGTTGGGGTCGGCTTCCAGTCTTACCGGATTCAGCTGAGTACCAGTGTTTTACATGGAGCGACTGCCTATCTGACCTCCACAACCCAGTAGCTGGGTAACACGATACCCCTTGGCAAGACTGGTGTCAGATCTCAGGCTTCTGACTACCCGTAACGACTGTCAAAGATCTTCATATGACAGCCGGGACCAACGGCTTAACGTGCTTTCCGAGGCACGGAGGCAACTCGGTATGTTGAAATGGTCACCCATCCACGGACCAACCTTCGTCAAGCGTTGCTTAACCTTGAAGATCGACCCGTGCGGCCGTTATTATTTAGCCACGAGCTATTTCTGTAAATAAATCTATGATTTTAAGACGCCTGAACTATGATCAAACCTCTTAGCATTTGTCTAGCCAGAAGGTTACCGAGAATTCTAATTAAAACCAAACTGACATAAAATTAGCCGTTTATATTTTTATGAAAACCGCGGTCAGATGAAGCTAAGCCTAAATAATTTGTTTCAGCTGGAACGCGGGCAGCATCTGCCCGGGGCTTTTCTTAATTAGACATTACCTATCGCAAATCTTTTGACTATGATGTTAATCTAATATTAATTTTAACAACTATTTTGCAAGATATTTTGTGGGTAATTTCTTCATACCTAAAATCTATAATTGCAATGGCTGAAACGGTATTTATTTAAGACCTTGCCACGGATTTTTAGCAATGATTTGATGACGAAGGTACTAATAAAAAAACTAACAAAAATTATTTGCAACTTCATTGTGGACCAACTTTAAACTTCGGTGTTATAAGGCTAAACGAGATTGCAAATCAAAGTTTCGGCAACAGTCGTAGTTGTTTTATTAAAAATGTGAATTTTAATAAAACACCTACGACTTTTACAAATACTAGGGCCAAAATAAATACTGTCTTGAATAATAAAAAGTTGCAAAACGTTTACAAAAATTTTCGTTTCACCTCGTACTAAATGCTCAGTACATTAGCGATCACTAAATAAATAAAAGAAAAACATTGCGCCGCTAACAGAATTATAAGTTCTAACAGAAATGTTAGACAACATTGTAATTAGGATGTTCCGTCCCACAGGCCCGCGGTGTTTCACTTACTGAGGGCTTCAGTAAGTTCATTTTCAAGTCGACTTGTTAAGTTACTCTAAATGTTTACAGTAAAGAGGACGTCAACTAAATGATAGTGTCGTGAAAACTTATCTATTGTGTCAAATTGCACTGTAAATGATTATTTTAGTTTTAGGAGAGTACATAAAAAGTTTTGTAAATTTAAGTTTTGGAATAGCACTAGGTTTTAATTACTGGAGCAAATTTAGAAAAAGGTTGGTATAATATTATCGCAAATTTGAAATTCTAATTGTGCCTATGCATTGGTACAGGACCAGTCGATCTGTCGAGCGGATGCGTCGGAGAGGTCGGGATGATACAGTTATAATGATTATAATCATCGTCAGCCTTTTAACTAGTTTTTTTTACTATTGTGACACAGCGCTCCTCTCTGTGAGAGACGGAATAGGCTTTAATCCGCCACAGGGGCCCGTGCGGGGTTATGGATGTGACATGCCTTCGAATTTTTATTTATATGACATGCCATTTTCCTCACGGTTATTTCTTTCAACGTTTTTAGCGCAGTGGTGATGAAATAATTTACTAAAAGTAAAGCGCCTGCCTGGATTCGAACCCTCGACCTTAGACACGTAAGTTGGGGCCGATACCACTGGGCTACAACTTATAATAGAATGAAAATAATGGAGATTTAAAAGATAAAGGTGATAATAAGAGGGTATACTCACGACGCTATGACCACTGCGGCTGCGCAGGCTGAGGCGCATCTTCCAGTCGCGCTTGGAGGTGGCGCCCCCCTCGGAACTGAACGAGCGCTTCATCGGCATCGACATCTTGCGGCACTCGCGCGCACTACCCGCCACAGAACACACTGCGTCTCTGGCGCATAGTCCGGGCACTACTGGGCAGTACTGGGCGCGTCGGTCCGCGATGCCTACTCACCAACGTCACTCAACGTCAAACAAAACATCGCAGACGCGGCACTAACCTAACTTAATCACTAAACTACCCCTACGTCCTAAGCTTCGTATCATTATAACACTACACTGATTATTAATAGACACCGAGACAAGAAAATAACTAAGTTCTAACACTACGGGACACTACACAGCTATCTGAAACAAAGAGAGCACATATTAGTTGACAGTAAGTTGAGCCGAGAGGATCCCTTTGTGGAGGATCGTCTCGCGTACTCGTCACAGCCAGCTTGTCACTGGCACTGGCAGGTAACACACAGGAAGTGTGTAATGTGTTAAGCTTTCATCTCTTTGGAGAGAGATACACAAGAGAAAGCTTCTGAAACCAGTTTTTGTGGTAATTTGAAAGGATTCTATTTATAACTCCGTAGCTATGGGAAAAAGTGAATATTTATGTTTGTAATATTACGAAATATAGACACAAATTTTGTCAATTTGAACTTATGATGCAAAACAATTTATTGATGTATATCTAAGAACTTTAAAATAAATCAATCAAAAAACAAACTTATCAATTTTAAATAACGTCTGATCATTTATAATGTACAGACAACACAATTTCAGAGTTCTGAATCAAGACAAAGTTTATAAGCTTCCTGTGAACTCAAAATAACTCTTTCAATAAGTAGCTACCACTTTTCCAACTCCAAAAATAATATGATTATGTTGCCAAAGTTAAATATCTGGAAGAAAACTCAATCAAATCATGAAATTACGAGGGTAGCCAAGAATACATATTTCTTTTCCCTCACATCCGTTTTAGACGAGTTATTTGATTGTCTATTATATTGTAAGTAACGGGAATACTTAAGTAATAATTATATATATATCCCCACCGCAGTATATCTACGCTGACGTCGTGGTGGAGCTTGCGTGCTCCAATAAACCCTAGGTCTGTGTCGGTAGATTCTACTTTGCCGCAACATGCCTAGGGTGAGGAGCCAGACTAAGAAAGTTACAATCCGCAAGGCAGCTTTGTGGCGAGCTGGTGGACAGTGGCGACCCCACGGACCTGATCTCCAGAAATAATTCTTGTCCCTCGTCCCCGGCTTGGCTTTATTGGCCGGTCAGTGTGAACACTGCCGGGAAACAGAGCTCCAACCTCTCTCTTGCCTTAATTGGCTAGTTTGAGTGGAGATTCGCAAGAGCAAACGTGCTCAGAAGAAGGAACTTAACCCAGTAAGATGTTGGTACTGGTAGGGATCTTGACCGTAATGCCGGGATTGTCCTGATAGCCGTGGCATATCTCTGTCCTCCTCAAGCACCTCCGTATATGTTGTCCCCTTGGCGCTACGTCACTAAAGTGCTAGCAACTGTTTATGGGGGGAGGCATTAATTAAATGTGCAAGTCATCCCCTACCATTTTATAGCCGAGTACTTCTTTAGTTTTAGATAATCAAAACCTCCAAAACCTATGGGTTTGATACAAAACTAATTGGGCAATAGTCCTGCACCAGCCGGAGATTGTCTTTGGGTGCTCTTGCGTAGTGACTAGTGCATACAGGGATAATCACCGGTTGGTGTCACATTTTATCCTCCATGTATAACGAGGCCTCTGCGAGTTGGTTTCGGCCCCTGGTGTGCCTATCAGAGGTCTGGAACTCTAGGGTCCCGAGAATCTCAAAGAAAAAATGTAATAATAATATATAATCTTAATATTAACTCAAGAATGTTATACATTTTCAATGGCTCTGATTTGTAGGATGAATCGGTTCTGAGAGATACTTAAAGTATTGTGTAGATTGATTTTGCTAGATATTTTTTTACCTTATTTATAGTCAAATACATGATCATCATTATATCAGCCGAAAGATGTCCACTGCTGGACATAGGCCTACCCCAAGAGTCGCTACATTAACCGGTCCAGACGAGAAGATACCGCGCAAATGCCCGAACGCTGCCCCGCAGAGTCGGATTCGACGGTTGATCTCTTTCTCGAAGTTGGCCCTACCCAACTGGATTGTATGTTCCAGGTAGACATAGTCGTCCACAACTTCGAGTGTAGAGTCTCCGACCTTAATAGGAGTGGGTGTAACATGGGCATTCAACATCACTTTGGCTTTGTCTATGTTCATCTTAAAACCCACTCGTTCGGAAGCTCTACTGAGGTCATCGAGCATTGTACTGAGGTCCTCCATGGTTTCAGCCATGACCACTATATCGTCGGCTAACCGAAAGTGAGTGATGTACTCGCTATTGACGTTGATGCCTAGCCCTCTCTAGTCCAGAACCTTGAAGACAACCTCCAGTGCAGTGGTGAACAGTTTTGGAGATATGACATCTCCCTGTCTCACACTTCACTGCAGAAGGATAGGTTCCGAGGTCTGATCCTGAAGTCGAACTGACATGTTGGCTTTTTTGTACCGGTAGTCGATTTGTCACCGTTGGAGTCAAGTCTCAATCGAATCGAAGGCTTTCTCATAGTCCACAAACGCTAAGCAGAGAGACAGGTTGTACTCTTTGGTCTTCAGTATAATCTGCCGCAGCGTATGTATGTGGTCCACGGTGCTGAAGCCTTTACGGAATCCGGCTTGTACGGGAGGTTGAAAATCGAACAAACCTGCGCGCGAGACAATTCGTGATGACTCTTGAAAATCGTCTAATCAAAGTGACTAATACATAGTAAATTATAACCAATTGTGCCCAAACACGAGTATCTTTTGAAAAAGGCGACCTTCGTGAAATATCACCTACCTACTTCTTTCAGTTTTCAGAATGTTAATAAATCTAACAGCAATTTTGTGGCCTGTCTTGACCCACCAGAACAGTGCATTTGCCCGGGATGAAAAATAGTGTATGACCACAGAGATAGTGTAGCGTCCAGTTCGATTTTCATAATCGGATTGTGTAGTTGTTTTAGAGATTACTTTTTGTAAATAAACAATGTTACCATTTTGGAATATTACTTTACAATTGCTCTTTACAAATAGGAGAATATTTCTCTCATGTACTACAAAGGTCCACTACTTCCGAGCCCCGCGAAGATTAAAGGAAAACAAACTGACGGTTTTCATTTCATTTTGGCACAACGTCTACAGGTAAACAGTTCTGTTTGAAATGTTGAAAAATTTGTTCGAGAGCGTGTGTTGTGCTAAACTTTTTGACTTCAACCTCTGCAGTTAGGCGAACAAGTTATCCAGTTATGAGGTTTCGTTAAACTTGCAGTAGGTAGTTGGTAGCACTTTTAAAAACTCAGAGAAAGCAATTTTTTTCCCACAAAGTTAAAGTCAAATCTTTTATTTAAATTAGTCCACTAAGTGGCACTATTGAATATCAAAAAATAACGTTAAAAATATTTAAAAGTAATTGAGTCGCTAGAATTAAATTGTCCAACATTTTGTCACGTCACCCCCGAAGTATTGAACGACCAATAAAAACGATAAAATGGTGCAAAATTCAATCGATAGTGAAGGATATTCCCGTCCGTGCTCCCGTTCAATTCTTCCCCAGATTCGACTCTTTCGTTTGTAGTTTCGAAAAACAAACGTCACTCAAACTCAAACGGTAATAGCAATACCTCGTTTTTCAGCTATTCCATGTGATTGCAATATGTGTGGCCTTAGCACACGGTGGGACACTGTGTCGAATACAACGTTTCTTAATTCGACCCCGTGTGCTCACACGGCTCAGTTGGAAAGTACAATTTGCCCTAAAGTCTATTCTTACACGGCATGTCGGTGTAGCAGGTAATTTGATTCGGTGCTCACTTACTTTGTCAATGGACATGGACTGATATTCTAGCAATCTCGAATATCAGCCTGGTAAAAAAGGCAGGCAATTCAAAAAACATTTTAGTGCATGGCAGTTTGCCGTTTTCAAAGCTTGGTAAAATGAGCCTTGGAATGACTGCGTAAGGTTTAAACGACTAGTTGAGCATCAAAACTGCCACATACTTACAAATGTGACTGCATTTGAAGTGCTCTTTTACTTTTTACAATTTTATTTAAACTCACAAGATGCGCCGAAATCTGTGTGATTCTCACTCTATTATTTAAAAATCCAAACTTAATTTGCAGTAATTTCGCAATGACGTACCAATCCATCTCTTAAAGTATGTAAATAAATAAAATATATCATCCAAAGTAAATAAAATTTACAAATCCCCTAATTCAAAAGACGAGTCCCTAAATTCCAATAAAGCTCGCAGTATAACTGAAGCAAATGAGCCATTAACCCTTTGTATCGCGCACCGAGCGTCATGGCGGACGACAACGATTCGAAAACGGGCGCCATCAGCAGCGGAATAAAACACAAACATTTGAAAGGGAACCAATTCAATAAAGTACATTTGGACATTTATCAATGTGTCGCGTTCTGTATGAATCATAGCCCAAATAAAACGACTGAATTTTCACGTGGATTACCTACAGGAAGTTTAAAACCAGACTAATAGGCGCCGATTTTATAATCTTTATTTAGTTATTTAAACTTCACAACACGGCTTAATGCTTTAGTTTTTTGGCATTGACAACTTAACTTTTAGGCTTTAGACAGACGGACTGCATTTCAACTGAACTTCGACTGCAAATTGCAATCGGAGTTCAGTTGAAATTGCATTGCAGTTTAAATGCAGTTAGCACGACTGCAATAAAACCAACCCCAAACTGTGACCAACCATGCATTCCGATTGCAGTCGGGTGCAATTGGCGCGCAGTTCCAACCGACTGCAGTCGGACTGCACGTTTGTTTTGCAGTTTTATTGCAGTCGTACCAACCGCATTCAAACTGAAAATATGCAGTCGAAGTGCAGTTGAGATGCAGTCCGTCTGTCTAGTGCCTTAGTGATGATGTCAGAATTTATACCCGGATTTATATTTTAACAGAATTTTTTTCTCAGGGTGGCGGCGGAGGAGTATTTTCATTTACCAACGGCGGCACCCACAAGCCAAGTAAGCAGGATTACTGCGCGCTCTCCAACCCACAATAGTCAAGAGTGGTGAGCTTTCTTTCTTTGAGGAGTACACAGCAACTGGACTCCCCAAATGTCAGCCCCATCTGCACGCGGTACATCCTGCTGTTTACCAACGAGGCCCTGACGACCGACAAATGGCGGGATATCCATTTAACACCTATTAGAGAGCTCAAGAACGTGGAAGTTCACACGAGGTTTCTAGCAGGATAGTTGGCATCAGTGCAGGATGTCGACTCAGGGTGGCGGCGGACGAGTATCTCATATACCAACGGCGGCACCCACAAGCCAAGTTAGTGGGCTTACTGCGCGCTCTCCAACCCGCAATGGACAAGCGTGGTGAACTTTCTTGTCTAAACCCCCTTTTTCATGGATAATACAAGAAACGATCCCCAAGTGCTCGGTGGCTCCAGGGGGGAAGCTATCGACAGTATGCCGGAACTCCCTGGAGTCAGGGGCTCCTGATAATCTCCGGGCTAGGTTCATAAACTGTCAAAGGAATACTGCTGGCTACAACGACTCCGATAAACTTAACATATTGACGTATAATGTCCGCACTCTAAGAACTGAGGAGCGGTTAGTTGAACTCGAGAATGCTCTAAACTATGTCAACTGGGACATCGTGGGCCTATCAGAGGTAAGAAGAGAAGGTGAGGATACTTTGGAGCCCAGTCATAGCATCTTTTACTTTAACGGTGTTAGTGGGGGTCAGTCAGGTGTTGGATTTTTGGTGGCCAAGAAGTGGAAATCTAATATCATAGAATTTGTTGCCTATTCCGATAGAATAGCCTTGCTAAAGTTTCGAATTATGGATAAGAAAACTGTAACCATCGTACAGGTCTATAGTCCCACGTCAGCACATCCAGACGAAGAAGTGGAGAAGTTTTATGACCTTCTGAACAAAGCATGCGATGACCATCGAAGAACTTGGACCATGATCCTGGGGGACTTTAATGCAAAACTCGGCAGTAGAGATCACAGTGACAACAACACCATTTTAGGGCCTTACGGTTTGGGAACAAGAAATATACTCGGCGAGCGTCTATTACAATTTGCTTTCGGGCAAAATTTAAGCGTCAGTAATAGCTTCTTTTACAAAAAACCCCAACGCCGCTGGACCTGGTTCTCTTCCGATGGAGTAACGAAGAAAGAAATCGATTTCTGTGTATCATCCAACAAGCAATTCATAACAAAATTACAAGTATTAAACAGAATTCGCTACTCTTCCGACCATCGTCCACTAAGGGTGGTGGCAACCTTTGACCAAAAAATTTATAGAAATCAAATAATAAGAAACAGCATTAAAAAACTAGATAAAACTTCATTGATCATTAGTAGTGAAAGATTCAATTTAGAACTTAAAAACAGCTTTAATGCCCTAAAAACAACAGATTTAGATGACACTGAAAAACAGTACAAAAACTTCAAGACCAGTATTAAAAACACCAGCACTAAAGTTTATTTATTTATTTATTATATACTTTATTGTACACCACAAAAAAACATACAGGACAAATGTTCAAATACAAAGTTAAACCCTTGAAGAGAAAATTCCTTAAGCTTAGCCAAACAACTCTTGAAGCAATAGAGGAGAGACTTCTAGACTTAGACTTCTTTTCAACAGCCCAGAGTTCAGACAAGCAGACAGACGGGTCAAACGAAGCATCCGAAAAGACGTGCGGCAGTACAATGACAAGCTGGTGCAAGTCGCTCTAGAAAGCAACAGATCTCTGAAATTGGCCTTAAAAGGAACAGCAGAGAAAAGTCTATCCGCCATCACTAAAATCAAAGACCACGCAGGAATCAGTCATAGTGAAAGAGACAAAGTTTTGAGCATTTGCTCAGATTTTTATAAAAAATTGTACACAGCCGAACACACGGGCTCCTCTACTTCCCAGTTGCCCAACGATGCTTTGGTTCTACAACAGTCATCTCAGATATCACACCAGATCACGGGTTTTGAAGTCCATTGTGCTCTGCACAGTCTGATATATAATAGAAGCCCGGGCGAGGATGGCATTTCTACTGAGGCTCTCAAAATAGGGAACCAGTACTACTTCCACATATCACAAATCTTTTCAACTCAATATTGCGAACTGGTTCATTTTCTAATCAATTTTGTCATTCTACAATAATTCTGGTACACAAAAAAGGTGACAAGTCCGAAATCGGTAACTATCGCCCCATCAGTCTGGTTTCGCATTTGTACAAGACATTTGTAAAAGTGATTGAGAACCGCATTTCAGGACAACTTGATGCCCAACAGTCACCCCTGAACAGGCAGCGTTTCGACGAGGGCTCTCTACTACTGACCATCTGCAATCCCTGAATCAGATGATGGAGAGGTGCACTGAGTTTAGGATCCCTCTATATCTAGCGTTCGTGGACTACGTATTATATATAGCATTCACCACGATTCACTATTTGATGCCCTCCTCAATCAAAACATAGATACCACCTATGTCAACTTATTAAGGGCCATATATCGTAATAGTACAGCATGTGTAAAAACTACTACCACAGGACCATCCTTTCCTATTAAAAGAGGCGTCAAACAAGGAGACCCGCTATCCCCCAAGCTGTTTACTGCCACTCTTGAAGAGGTTTTTAGGAAACTATCGGATTCCCGGGCAGATAAAGGCGCTGTCATTGGCGAGAAGAGGTTGACTAACCTCCGTTTTTGCCGACGATATCGTCCTGTTCACATCTTCGGCAGCTGAACTTGGTGTAATGCTGAGTGACCTTAACAGGACGAGCCTCGAGATTGGACTCCGGATGAATATGTCGAAAACCAAACTCATGACCAATAGCATCCAGCAGAAACTATGTTTAGGAGGTGTGGAGATTGCATATGTTCCAGAATATATCTACCTCGGCCAAATAGTCTCTTACCAGGCGAGGCAAGAAAAAGAAATTGCTCGCCGCACCGAAAACGCCTGGCAGAGCTGTTGGTCGATGAAGGCGCTCATGAAGGGAGATCTCCCTATTTGCTATAAACGCAAATTGATGGACATGTGCGTTTTCCCTATCCTTACATACGGAGCTCAAACCTGGTCTTTGACGGCGCAGCAGAGGTTCAGGCTTGAGGTTAGCCAGCGAGCAATGGAGCGCATCATTCTGGGAGTTAGATTAACGGACCGTATCAGAAACAAAGTGCTGCGCTCTAAAACACAAATCGCCGACGTCACCCAAAGGGCAGCCAGGTTGAAGTGGGACTGGGCCGGACACGTCTGCCGCATGTCGAACGGTTCATGGGCTAAATCAACCACAATGTGGGTCCCGGAAAATGTTAGGCGTCACCGGGGCAGACCCAGACGAAGATGGCGGGATGAACTTGATGCCTATCGACAGGATTGGTCTGCAATTGCCCTAAACCGGGAGTATTGGAAGGAAGAAGGGGAGGCCTTTGCCCTGCAGTGGGACAGAACAGGCTGAAAATAAATAAATAAATAGATTTTTTTTCGGTTTCTGTCCAGTGTCCACTATGGATTTAGTTTGGAAGCCATCCTGACTGTTTGAGAATGATAACAACGACCATTGTAAATTTGGAGCCATGTTTGTACTGAATGAGCGGTAATGCATGCCGTACATATTTAAATAATATTATAAAAAAAATTAATGAAGTTTAACCAATGCTAAATGATATTTATTTGCAATATAAGTTAATGCAAATATAGGTTTAACGAAAACAAGACTAACAAGCATTAGTAAAAAAAGCCTGCATCCTGTTGTTGCTTTTCTAAAGAAACCTTTTCTTCGTTATTGAACCGGAAGGAAGTTCACCTGAATAATTAATACACTGCTGGAGTGGCATTAGTATACGATAGGATGGAATTAAGCGTCCATCTTGTAATTACTGGAGGTACTAATTGGGTTTGTCAAACAACTACTAACACTTAGCCTACATGTCTACAAGTACGTATTAGGATCTTAGTTTAATTAATTGAATCCAATCAATGTACGTCGAATGCCCTCATGTATGGTTACCAAACATCTCTAAATAGTATAAAACAAAGTCGCTGTCCGCGTCTCTCGACAAATATTTCTCGATTCTGTTTTTCTTTTAATTTCTTTTTACCAACGCAACAATTTTGTCAGTGTTCACTAATAAAACACAAATATAAAAAATCTTATTTGATTTACGAGCATTGTCATACAAACCAAACGTGTAACCAAAATTTTAGCTCAATTGGAGGGAGACAAAATTGTTGTAAAATTCAGTTGCAAGATTTGACCCAAATAACAAGGCAAGTTAAATAAAAGCTTTTAATAAAATTAAATTAAAAAGCGATTAATGAGGAAGGTTTTTGTAATTATATATATATATATATATATTTGATTTATAAACTTTGGAAAGGCTGGACCATGATGCCACCGGAAGCCCTTAAATAAGGGTTTGAAGAAAATAGACAACGACGGTTAAGAAACCATAATCTGAATTAAAAGCAAGGGGAAAGCCTTGAGAGGAAAATTACGAAACATGAAAATTGTGTAAAATGTTTTCGCTTGTCTACCAGTGAGAACATTTTGAGGGGTGTTGAGCTTCTTAATTTTAATTGATGTCAATTAAATGTAACTTTTAGGTTCATCGTATGTGGAACACACAGGCGTTTTTTCTGTAATGAGGTGTAACAGTACCTATTGAGAGGGAAATCAAGAGAATTTGTTTCTAAACTCGCTAAGGCATAGCTAAGACGAAAGTTAATTTAATGTCAAGCTCAAAGACAAATCCGTTAAAAAATACAGGTAAATATAATAATTAATAATTGATTTTACTGTCCATTCGCAAAGGTAGGTTGTTATGGAGAAGAACAGGCAAGAAACTCGGTATGGATTTTAAACATAAACCTTGGCTCTAAAATTAATTTTATATAGACGCTTGTTATGTACACGTAGCTCATATGCAACTCAAACTATGGACGAGACCAGTTCAAATACAATTGTTATTTACACGTAGCTCATGTGCAACTGAAACTATGGACGAGACCAGTTCAAATACAATTGTTATGTACACGTAGCTCATGTGCAACTCAAACTATGGACGAGACCAGTTCAAATACAATTGTTATGTACACGTAGCTCATGTGCAACTCAAACTGTGGACGAGACCAGTTCAAATACAATTGTTATGTACACGTAGCTCATGTGCAACTCAAACTATGGACGAGACCAGTTCAAATACAATTGTTATATACACGTAGCTCATGTGCAACTCAAACTATGGACGAGACCAGTTCAAATACAATTGTTATGTACACGTAGCTCATATGCAACTCAAACTATGGACGAGACCAGTTCAAATACAATTGTTATGTACACGTAGCTCATGTGCAACTCAAACTATGGAGGAGACCAGTTCAAATACAATTGTTATGTACACGTAGCTCATATGCAACTCAAACTATGGACGAGACCAGTTCAAATACAAGGCGATAAAGGTTATTGCCCATAATCAACATGCTAGCAAAACCCTTCAATAAGAAGTTAAACACGTCCAAATAGACTGCTCTATCAATACCTATGACACAATGTCTCCGTTGTAGCAGTTATTTATTAAAGGAGATTCGTCCGTTTATGGGCAATTATTTCGGATAACAGCGCCGTACGTTATGGTTAATTTTGGTGCACTCTGTGGGCAAACTATAATGGCCAAAGAAGGATGGGACAATTTTGGAAAATTAACATTTTAAATCTTGCTGCATGTTTTTGTAAGGACGCGTCGTATTTACATTTTAGTCATCTATACTAATATTATAAAGAGGTAAAGTTTGTGGGTTTGTGACGTTGTAGGGGGTAATCTTTGAATCTACTAAACCGATTTTGAAAATTCTTTCACCAGTAGAAAGCTACATTATTCCTGAGTGTCATAGGCTATAAAATTATTATTATTATTTTCAAAAAAAATTGAGATATTTATGAAAATTGCAATAATGTAACCCAAAGTAGAAAAATGTTGCCTGTAAAATTGATTCTGTAGCGTGCGCTGAGAAAACTATTGATGAGACATAAAAAATATTAGATAGGTAGGCAGGGTAGGCATGGGCAGGGAGGGCAGGGTAGGCAGAGTTGGCAGGGTAGGCAGGGTAGGCTGGGTAGGCGGAGTAGGCTGGGTAGGCTGGGTAGGCTGAGTAAACTGGGTAGGCAAAAAAAAAAAAAAAAAGGGCAGCCAGGGCAGGCAGGGTAGGCAGGATAGCCAGTTCACGGGAACGAAGCTTCGGGGGTCAGCTAGTCTTGAATAAAATGAAAACGATATACCGAAAATAGGACAATATAACCTTTCTTTTACTAGAATAGCCACAATAACACGTGAGAAATTATATAAGAATGTTAGAAACTATATTATTTATGTGGAGTTGCCCTCGCGTTGCCCCCCTAAAGGGGCGAAACAAGGCTATTCCATTAGGGTTACCATGGAGTTCCAGTCGCTCGCAGTTCAATCTCAGTTTTTAATAAAGACGGATCGCTGAAGACGAAGATAGATACCGTCGCGGAAACTGAGCTCTTTGAGAAGATACTTTTGTTTTGTGTGTTATTATTGAAAGGAAACATTATCGGTTATGGTACAAAGCTATAGGTACTAACTACTAACTAACGATTCTTGCAGCCTCATAACTCGGATCTTAGTGTAATAAGCTGCTTATAAGAAAATTAAGTGAGGGTATGAACCTAGTTAGTGTAAACCTAGCTTTTACATGCGATTTCACTTGCATGGCCGATACCACAAGAGCGTGCAGCAACTTTTTAATTCGAAACAATTTTAGAAATAAAAAGTGAATATTCAGAGAGATCTGAACTTCCGGAGATAACCCGTTGCAGACAAATAAATAAACAATATTACTTTTGATTTAATTCTATTATGAGTTTAGATAATCTGCTTACAAAGTTACAAAAGGAAGGAGCAGAAGCTTGCGGTAATCGTCTGTGTGCGTATCTCTTTAGAAGATAGTACTACGTTTAACACTAGTATGACAGATAGTTATCACATCTGACACTAGGATTTAAGATAGCGACTTGCTCTGATGCTATCTTGCAAACGGCATAGTGTGCTAACATTGTAGCGCCAACTTGCGGAGTCCTGAGAATTGTATCTGTCACGTCGATCTGAAACGAGGACTCCAGCAATGTTGGCTGATGTTTATCTGCTCCTCAGGACTCTGGAGTGTCAAGTACAAGGTGGTCACGTTTTAAGCCACTTTTTAAAAGTTGATAACAATAACAGGAACAAAAACAGAAAATAACTTCTCTGTTGCTTAGATTGGGTTCTGCATTTCTGTGCTCCATGACGGTGGATGTCGACGTCTTTCGGCTCAAATGATGATGATGATGATCCATGCCGAGTTACTTACCAATCATCATCTAGGTAGATGACAATGGCGGGTGCCCTCGTCCCTCTCTTTCTTGAGGTCAATCAACGCAACATGGATTGGGCCTTCTTAATCCACCACGCAGGCCCAGTGCTCCAAAAGCATTTAAAAGCCTATGTCCAGGTGAAATTCAAACCTAAAGAGGAAGAAGCACGTAAGTAGCGCCCTCTAAAATAAAAATGAAAGAATAATAAATGGAAACTCCGGGATCGAAGCTAAAATACTCTCGCCCGAGGGAACCGCAGATGGAATCGAACAGAAATAAAATGCCGAGTGACTGCAGCATCACGTGTTTACGTGACGTTCCGTGGCGATACCGCTTTGTTGACGCGAATCTCGGCAACGATATACAAAGGGCGAACAAATACCGCTGTTTACGATTGAACCATTATTTAGTCTGCCAGACTCAGAAATAGCACTCTTTTTCTAACTAAACCCAGTTTTAATTCCTCTTTGCCTACATGCCTCTTTACCACAGAAGCACATAATTATTATTCGTCCATTTATATTATAATACCAGTTCATACGAAAAAATACATACAGAAAAACAAGCCAAAACCATGTTTTTAGAACATCACTTTTATTCCCATCAATATGTCAAAATTCGATATCTACCCCAACAAAACAAAACGACACTTGAAACTAATTGCTATAATCCATCCATACAGATTACTGAACCATCACTACTTGAACCTTCATGCGATAGAATAGTTTTGAAACAATAGCCCTTTGTTGTTTTGTACCGGGTCGGCTGATCGAATTGGTTATTAATTAAGGTGTTACAATGCCACATTGACATAGTGAATCAATATTCTGTCCCACTGGTGTAGCATATGCGCGAATAAGATAGAAATAATCCACATGAAATCTCAATGCGAGTTTAAGAAGAACCTTTGACACTTTTGAAACACTTTTGAAAGTACGCGAAAAAGCCTTTAGTGCCTAAAAGATTTAAATTGACTAATGGATGTCTATTACGAGAGCGACTTAAATGAAAAAAGGAATAAATGTGATAGCACGATCCAGCTGATGGATTACAGCAAATATTCCATTGTATTTGCTTTTACTGTCAATATATTGTGAGCAGACGTTTTTGAAAGCCAACTCGTGTTTGTCTGGAGGTTCCATCCACGAATGTAGCACGTTCTTACTAAGAGTCTAAGTGGGATTGTGAGGCGTCTGAAAGCAAGGCAAATAATACTTACTAACGTTTATTAAAGACGAAAACAAAACACAACCTGCCTGGCCTGCGGGCCTCCATTTGCTTAAAGGAGCTTAAGTAGGTACCTCTTTTTAATTACACTATTTTAATTCTCAGCCCGTTCATTATCAACTCAAAAAAGCTTAAAAAATTTCTAGTTGATGTCGAGTGTTCGAGTCGATGTGGTGCCGAGCCGCTACCAATCGTTTACTCTATCGGGACAAGCTGTTCACTGATTTATGGTTTTTTTATAGGCTGACTTTTGAGCTTAATATGAACAGACTGATCAGCAAGCCTACTTCAGGCTTTCAATTTTGAATGAAACGTTGCAAATAATAAAAAACCGGCCAAGTGCGAGTCGGACTCGCACACGAAGGGTTCCGTACCATTATCGCAAAACACTGAAAAAAAATCACGTTTGTTGTATGGGAGCCCCCCTTAATTTATTTTATTTTAATTTAATAATTATTATTTTTTGTAGAGAATATACAACTAAATATTCTGTGAATATTTCAAGCGTCTAATTGTTGCCGTTATTAATATCGAGCAAAAAACGGCAAAAATATCACGTTTGTTGTATGGGAGCCCCCTTAAATATTAATTTTATACTGTTTTTAGTATTTGTTGTTATAGCGGCAACAGGAATACATCACCTGTGAAAATTTCAACTGTCTAACTATCACGGTCCATGTGATACAGCCTGGTGACAGACAGACAGACAGACAGACAGACAGACAGACGGACAGCGAAGTCTCAGTAATAGGGTCCCTTTTTTACCCTTTGGGTACGTAACCCTAAAAACTAGGCAAAAAAAATTTTTGCTTTTGTTATACGAATCTCAATAAACAATAACAAAAATTTGCAAAAATCGAACTGCAATAACGTATGTTGACATCTGTCACAGGGGGCCACGTAGCAGTGCATTTAAGTATTTTTTGACGGGGACCAATCAGAAAGGAGTAATAAGTTAATGTTTAATACTTTTCAAAATATGTATACCTCAGCTCAAACGTAGCTAACTCAATTTTATTTGTATTTCTGTAGTTGTATTCATAAAACTGATTTACATCCATCACCTCAAACAACAGGTCCCGTTGAAAACCAGCGTCAGGCACTAGTTGTCTGGTATTTTTGCTGAACTGGGCCTTTTTGGCGCAGCCGTGAGGCACACTTTCCTGCTAATTTCTTACGTCAGACTTTACTTTATTTATTATTTGTATTTTATCTGATGTATAATATTATGCAGTAGTATGTGAGCAGTGGTGGCCCAGTGGTATCGAATAGTAGCAGAATCAATCAATCTACCAAGCCTTTTTTCAACTATTTTGGAGGTGGCTTTCAGTCAAACCGGATGCAATTGAAAACCACTATCTGATATAAAGGGACTTCCTATATGTACGAGAATCAAAGAGAAATAAAAAAGGATCCAGGCTTACAGTAGTCCATAGTATAAATATGGGCTATCATTATGTATCGTCAAACAGGATGTGATCGACTGATTTGCGGAGATAATGCACTTAGGCCTAAAAGCCTTAAATTTAGAGCAAATAGCCGAGCTTTGTTGAAAAGCCGACATGTAGTGGCATCATATGTTCGTCGATAATGTACAGTTTTAGATAACTTTTGATAAAGCGGATTAGGTGAAGGATTTTTTGTTGTAACGCAATTTCAAGCATTCAAGTTGCATAGATTATTCTATTTTTAACCGACTTCCCAAAAAGAAATACAAACATCCAGCCGAACATGGACGTTTGTGTATGTTCATCGACTTCCCCGTCAATTATGGACCTAATACAATTTTTTTATTTTTTTTAATAGTGCGTTCCCGAATTATTCCCATTTAAATTTGGTGAAGATCTGATACATCCTACCTCCTACTACTATGTTTAAGTTTTATACTATCAATTTAACGCCACCAAAACACAGCCGTGTTTTTTTACAAAGCCCAAATTGCGGCCAAAAAACTGGGCATCCCAAATAGATTGAAGCGATACTTTACGCCTGGATAGCTTTTAACTCTATACAAAGCGCAAGCCCGATCCCGCATGGAGTATTGCATCCACCTTTGAGATGGTTCAGCTAAATATCAACTTGCCGCGCTTGATTCGGTGGAGCGCAGTGCTAAGAGGCTCATTCGCGACGTTGAACTGGTGGATGCGAAGCTTCACAGCTTGGCCCATCGCCACAAGGTTGCCTGCTTGTCAGTCTATTACAGGCTTTACTTCTGTGAGAATGCTCAAGAACTCCCGAAACAATAGAATAGAATTACCGAAATTAAAAAAGAAAAGCTCCTTGTTTTTTACTAACGAAGAGCGTAAACCAACAATTTTAGATGTTTTACCTTCCATACCGAAGAAATTTCACATAAAGTTGCAACCCCTATGTTATCCCCTTAAGCGTAGAATATACTAAACCCAATAAATCCATGAATTCTTTTTATCAACCAAGAGCGTACATCAAAAATTTAATGTACCCAATTTACAAACTGTAAAAATTTCATACATACTTTCAACTCTTTTTCTCCCTTAGGAACAGAATAACCAAAATTTAAAAAAAAACTCATTGTTTTTTTATTAACGAAGAGCGTAAACCAACAATTTCAGATGTTTTACCTTCCGAACCGAAGAAATTTCACATAAAGTTTCAACCCCTATGTTATCCCCTTAGGGGTAGAATATCCAAAACCCAATAAATACATGAATTCTTTTTATCAACCAAGAGCGTACATCAAAAATTGCATGTGCCCAATTTACAAACTGTAAAAATTTCATACAAACTTTCAACCCTTTTTTTACTCCTTTTGGGGTGGAATTTCCAAAAACCAATATATACATAAATTCTTTTTATCAACAACAACGCAAATCTAAAATTTCACGTGTCCATCTTACAAACTGTAGAAATTCCATACAAACTTTCAACCTCCCTTTTACCCCCTTAATCCAAAAGAATTAAAAAAAGAATTTCCAAAAGTCCTTTCTTAGTGCGCACTTACGTCACTTCAGAAACCTCACTGCCAAATTTAATTTTTATACGTCAAGCGGTTTTCAATATTTCGTGATAGGTAAGTGAGTGACCTTTCGCTTTTATATATATAGATATGTTCGCGTTAGGCCACTATCTTACTTGATGATAGGTGGTCCACGATGCACGATTGTGTAGAAGTTACCTATTCTCTGTTATAAACAGGCGAAGAACCTTATGTTAAAATCTACGTGCGTACCAAATATAGTTTGCCAATCGCTACATCCATGTTATTTTTCACGTTGCCGATGTGAAACATTCAATTCACTAAAACAGGCCATGAAAACATTAGTTTTTGCTGCTTTCTATCTACGAAATGCAAGCGTGTTAGGTTAGCGTTTCAATAGTGTGGAGGTATCCACACCTCCATGTTGTTAGTTCGACTAACAAAACTAAAATGTTAATCAACAAACCGTATAAACGTGAAAACATGAAATCATTTAATAGTGAAGTGTTTCACACAGAGTTTAGTTTTACCTGAATGTATCCCACAATAGTTTTCCTTCCTCTGCTCATTAAATTAAAAAGCAATTAAGACTTAGCATTTAAATACAAAGTTTATTTATCAGCGGAGCCGCGGCGGTAAGTTTTTCTATTAGTTTCCTATTCTTTGACGGTCGCGAGACAGTTTAACTTTACGCCGAGGCAACTTAATTAATAATATTTTTTATAAACTCTTTGAAAGTAGGTAATTGAAAGAAGATAATAGTGTTGGATGAAGGACTTAGGGAAATTCTCTGTGATACTTTTTGCTTGTAAAGCCGAGATTATATTCTAAATGATCCGCATTGAGGTAAATACGTTCCGTATTAAAACGGTACTCAACCTTTTCTTCATGTCGGCGAAACCCCTGAGTCGTACGAATCATTGGGGGACGATCACGTTGATCACGAGTATAGAAGTGCTCGACAAACAAGCGACGATCAGCTTATTTCTTCCCATCACGATATTGTACCGTGTACAATTCTACCGGCAGCAAATTGCTGATTTATTATCACTGGTCATTTCAATCTAGATACCTACTAGATTTAAACTGCCTTGTGCTGGTCTACTGGTGAACATGGGTTCGGTGCCCGTGTATGGCAATGTGTTATTGAGTTTTCCATCTGGAATTCCTCAGTAGTTGTCCGGAGTCTGGATCTGCGCCCGATTAATGGCATATCACATGTGACTTAAAAATAACTGGTGAAATGTGAGGGCACTATAGCTGCACCACCACCCAACCACTCGGGGCATAACAGGCGTCATGATTATCAATAACATCGAAGTGAATGCACAATAATAGTGAAGTCTGCAACACATCGTCACTTTCCACAATAATTCGTACAACAACACTTTGGCCGCTCCAACTCAAACGTGTCAACGTTAACACGGTTATCTAATCAGCTGTGAGCTGCTATTACATCAATAAAGATTATTTAATAATTTGGCCCAGCACTAACTCTGGCTGGTAAAACGCGAGCTGTAGGCAATATCGTAAAATTAAAATTACATAAAAAGTGAACTGGATACTATGTGAGATGGTTTTAGTACCCTTACCTATCTATCATATTTTTAATCGACTGCGACTTCTAACCGTTGTCCATGTTATAATTTCAGTAAATTCGATTAATATTCGTTCTGGATATTTACTTACAGGAGTATAAGTGTATACAGCGCACAAATTGCTATACTAACTGAAATGAAAAACCTAAATACATTTAAAACAAAACTTCAACCTAAATAAACCTAAAAAATTAAGTACTAAAATATGGCGTCGAAAAATTCCTCTGCGTCGTTTTCTACTGCTAATGTGGTCATAATATATAGCCTATTCCATTTATGTAACACTGAGGCCCACCCCAGCTTTGCCTTGGCCATAATCATGTCGAGCCTATAACTATCTGGGATAATGTACTTACTTTTCAAATGATGAAATAATTTTTCGAAGAGGTATAGTGGACCCGTAGGAACAAACTCGGGCTCTCTTTATTATTAGTTACGATGGACGAACCATGTACAAACATAACATTGAACCCGTAAAGTCGTATCTGTGCTAAATTGTGTAATAATTAATCTAACACATTCCAATGTACAATTATCTCTAAAAGTCCAATTCACTATCTACCAGTATTCCTACATATTATTTATCGTAGAAAAATATCGGTAACGTAAACGTATCCGGAAAACAGTGTCTTTATCAGTTTCTATTCAAGATATCTATCATTCATGTACCTACTTGAACATTGTGTACTACAACCGTTTTAAAACGCTTCTTAGCTAATCTTGTTTGTCTGTACATCTATGCTTAATATTATAAAGAGGGAAGATTTGTATTTTTGTATGTAACAAATTAACTTAAAAACTACTGGACCGATTTTAAAAATTATTTTACCTTTCGGAAGCTACACTATCCCCGGGTGACATATGCCACTTTTTAAATCTGTATTCCCACGGGAACAGCAACTACGCGGGTGAAACTCGAGCGTCCGCTAGTATTTTTTATAAGGTAACTTCTTCAGCAGGTACATATTTAAATCGACACAAAATAACATGACGCCTGTCATCCCCGAAAGGTTCAGCAGAAGTGCATCTACAGTACTTACACACACAGTTCGCCAGATATGTTTAAAAACCCATGTAATAGGTGACATAAATCCAGATCATAAATCTATCAATAACACATATCGGCAATCATCGTAACTAAAATTGACTCATTTTAGTACTTTTCACAAGAATCTAAACGTCCCTAATTGTTAAAAACGGCGAAAATATTAGCTACTTTGAACGCAGCTTGAAAAATGTTTCCCGTCCCCTCCAGTCAAGGTAAATTAATGTCCCAACAAACCAATATTACAGGGGCGGTTTAAAAATTACATTTACATAATTATTTTACATAAATCGCGCTCGACTTTCAATGAGGGGTAACCAGAGCCAGCCAACCTAGACAAGTGACATTCTAAGTATTATCGTAAGCCTGGCGATAGTGATTGTTAACAAGTCAAATGTCAACATTTAAAAAACCCCCGACACATTTTTATTTCATGCTACATAATTTATCTAGTACATAGTAGATACGCTTCGATCGGCAATCTATTGAACACGTAATTATGACACGATATCCTGCGTAAACACGCCGATTCAAATAGTGAAAAGCCCATAACTTTTGAACGGCTGAACTGATTTTATACAAACATAGCTAAGAACACTCTCGACAAAATCACCTTACAAACAAAAAAAAAAAATCAAAATCGGTTCACCCGTTTGGACGCTACGATGGCACAGACAGACACACATATACACAGACACACATATACTCACAATATGTTCACCAATTCCGTCCTACACTAATTTAATATAAGTCGTATCTACCCCTGGGTCATAAACCCATAAAATATGGTGTTCAGGTAAACCATCAGAAATTAAAATCATTATCTACAAATCTGAACTTTTCCGCTACAAATATAAAGTAGCAATTGCTGTGACAGTATATTTGAATATGTTTTAAAGAATCTGTTGCTAAAATTAAAGGGAATTAAACTTTAAGTGTGACAGGATAAGGAATAAATTTGCGTTAATGTTCTTGTAAAAATGTAAAAAAAACTAGTGATAAGCTTCGATAACAAGGTGTTTTACAAGTATCGGATAGCGATCGATTTGCCGAGAGCTGATAATCGATACCAGTGCGATACGGATCTTAATAAATTGCAATTATCGTAAATACATAATAGTGGTTTATCTCTTTTGAACCGAGTTGGTAAGTAGTTGTAAAATGTCTTGTCAAACTAACATTTAACAAAAATAAAATTTGTTTAGCATGTATTATAAATTTAACTTTCTTAGAAAACACTGCAATCGTTTGGCTGCAACGACACGTGTATAAAACGACGTTTTTCAACACACTTATTTGAAAATAAAATTCTTTGACACTCAGACACACTCACTCAAATTGTTAAAATAAATCTTACTACTACAAGTATTTTAAACGTGAAAGTTTACGAGAATGGATAGATGGATGTTTGTTACTCTTTCACGCAAAAACTACTGAAGGGATGTTGATGAAACTTTACAGAAATATAGCTTAAACATAGGCACACATAGGCTATAATTTATAAGATAATTTATATAAATGTACCACGCGGATGGAGCCGCGGGCGGCTAGTAGTTAATATACGGTACACTTATTATAAGTTACTCAATAAGTCTAATCATTAAATTTCTTGAGTTATATTTAAATCATGGTGGAAACCAGTTAGTTTTCTACCATGATGTCAGCAGTTAAGAGTATCATACTTTCAATCCAGCAAATGTTTTACTTGAACCCCTGGCTCTTCTTGCACTTCGAACCGTAAGATGTCGCCGGCGCGCGGCGGCTTCGATGCACTAATGTATCTCGATTGCTCGAAATAAGAGCTTGCCTGCGGCGTATCTCCAGGGGAGTCGCGCTCGCGCAAGTAGCATGTGAGACGTACATGTGAGTGGTACTGTAGCTTTTTTGTCAGTGAAACAATTTTCGAATTCATGTAAGTTCTCAATAAACAAATAAATTTCTTTATTTACAACATTATTCAACTAAAATATTATAAACTATTTTAATATTTTATGTAATAATAATATTTAACATAAACATAGAAAGGCGCACACATATTAATACTATATGAAAACAAATAAAAGCAGATAGATATCTGAAATGTTAATATAACAATAAATATTTGTATTTGTAATAAGTAAATTATTAAGCGCTATTCCGCTCTCCTAGACACTCACTGTATCTAGAATGTTGCTTTAATTTGAATTTAATATACAAAATAATAGAAACAATGTACAAGCGTCTATATAATAGAATGGGAAGCGGAAAAGGACTCATTGCATAAAAAAATCGTGCATGGGCAAAGCGCCCAGAACGCTGTCAGAGTTTTCATGTTGAATGGCACAAGAAAAGCGCCCAGAAAGCTGGCAACATTGCCACGTTGAATGGCACCAGAAAAGGCCAGCAGTCTGATCACGTGACGAGTATTAGTGCAGTATAATTTTAGTGCAGTCTACATAAAAAGTTGCATTTGCAATACCTATGTACCTGCTACAACAGCTACCCCTATCTTTAAGAGAAACTACCATCAGCCTCAGTAAGTGATGACTTTACTCTTAGTAACGGCAACCTCTTCAGTTCATATCGTTAGCTAAAAGCTGCTGCAATACTCTGGCGTCACAAAGAAGAGGCATCTTGGCAGGTACGAGTAGGTAAGCAAAAGCGTGAGCACAAAGGCTAAAAGGATTATGTTGGCAGATAGGTACTCGCGCAACTGTCAAGAGGCTTTCAGCACTTTATGAGCAGCGGTACACCACACCGTAAATATACTGGTCTGACTGTTGTTGATCCTTTCTTAACTTTTAATTCCGATTAATTCTTACATAACATACATGACGTCTGTATTCCCCGAAGGGTGAGGCCTATTGTCATCAAGTGGGCAGAAAGCCAGACACTGCGGGCTGTTTTTGAGGAATACCAGATGAAAAAACCAACAACACTTTGCCTGGCTCGGGAATCGAAGCCAGGACCTCATGCTCAGCAGTGCTTGCGACCACTACACCAATCAGGCTGTCAATAATTCTAATTTCCAGGAAATAGCCGCATTGCAATCGGCCCACGTCCATCCGTTTGGTAGTTACTACGCCACATACGATACGGAATCACTTCTAATAATATTGCTTTTTTTGTCGGAGCCATCTGTTTGATTAAATAATGTAACAACTGAATTATTTATATTTTCTTTTATCTGCAGACTCTTATATGTAGGTATTGTAGCTGTCATGTCACATCGATTTTCTAAGGCTAGACGATTTAATATAAAAAGTGTGACAGTGACAACACAACAAAGACTTCTGCAATGAATGTTGTTTTAAATGAATGTTCTAGCAAAACTAAATACAAATGAAAAGTGATAGAATTGGGACAATTCAATTGTGTTATTAAAGATAAAAATATGAACGACGTTGACAAATAAATAAAAACGTACCGGCCAAGTGCGAGACTGACTAGCGCTCAGAGGGTTCCGTATAAACAGCTACATTCACCAATTAAATAGGTAACGTTATTAACGTTCATAAACAATGAAAGCAGCAAAGGGACAAAATTGTCTTTGCCGTTCCCAAACTGTTGTCCCCATACATCAATATACAAAATGTTTACTTTTCTAAGTACATTTTATAAATTGTTCGACTATTACTGTGATAGTTTTAATTTCGTTATATACACTACTGCTGAGATTTTTTTGACATATCCAAAAGCAACCATTTAGCTGGCAGGGGCGTGGAAAAAAAAAATGGGTTGGGACATTTGATTCTAACAAAAATTTGCTATTTAAAGCTTAATTTTACGCAATATAGAGCTCCGTCCCTGAAACGAAAAATAGTTTTTACAGACTCGTAATATTTTTGAATGGCCTATACAACCATACCCTACACCATGGGATAGACGAGAAAAAATAAAACAACCCACTTTACGTGTACAGGAGGTACCCAAAAGTTAAAATATTTTCATGGTTTTATTTTACCACTTTGTCGGCGTGATTAATATCCATGCCAATTTATAGCTTTCTAGTACTTAGAGTCTCTGAGCTAAGCTGGGGACGGAGGGACGGGCAGACGGACCTAGCGAAACTGTAAGGCTTCCATATTGACTACGGAACTCTAAAAATTAATATCCATTTTGATCAACCGGTTAACATTACTGTATTTTACTCTAAAAGACATAACATAGAAAATTAAGACCAATTATGATAATACGTGTCCTATTATGAAAGTCAGTCGACCTGTCCAACGTAATTATTTGGACTTTCAACAGGTCCCTAGGACAAGGGAATTAATTCTAACTCTTGATCTCGCATCTGTACGTGGCGTTTGAGGAATTTAAGGAAAGGAATAACCGAAACGCCGGCAGTATGTAATGCTTAAATAAAAAATAATCGCTTTGCAAAGTAGTTTTTCAATTAATGTAAATAGTTGTTGTAAATATTTGAACTGAAAAATAATGGTCCTTTCAGTTTTTGGCAACAGTATTTTTCGATCTTAAATAAAAGTGGGGTAAAAGTAAATAGTCGTCTATTGAAGACATCGGTCCACAAACCTATGAAAGGTCTAGTGTCAGTGCTCACTCACGCAGCAAAACTGCCCGGCCGAGCAGAAGGACCCGTGGAGGCAGACAAAACGAATATTGAGTTATTTGCGATTTTCAAGTAGCCACTAATTTGGGTTGAAGACTTCTTAGCTACGTGAGTTCTTTTTAGGCAAATAGATTGGTGGAACCGTATGGGGAGTTTTCTTGTTTTGTAACATTACATGCTTGGGTTACTTATGTTTTGTCTGTCACTGAATGTGATTGTGAAATGTCTTTTTTATTTTGGAAACCATCGTTTCATAAAATTGACTACTTAATAAAGAACAACGAAATCCATTTTCAAATCTCTATGTGGGAAAATATGTACACTGACGTTAAAGGAAAATCCCATGGCAGGAGTGATCTTAAGCCACAGCTATCCTTCCTGTCGTCACCGCTAGCTCTACCCTCCCATGAGTACTCACAGTAGCTCCTGCGGTAGCGCTGTCGCCCCTCGTCACCGGGCTGCTCGCCCAGACGAACACACAGATTAGCAAACAGCCCCCGGCTTCACTTTCATCCCGGGACAGACCGTGTGTACCTTCTGTAGGTACCTGCTGTGCCCGCTGCCTGGCTATTTACTGAGTCCCTGTCTACAAGGTCAGCTTAGTAGATGCATTATGTAAAGATTAATCTTGTCTCAATTTTATTAGATAGGTTGCGTTTTTTGTTGTTGTGGCCAGAAGTGCCTTCTATTTAGCAAGTGCCAGTTCATGACAACTTCTGATGTACCACACGCTACACACAATGATGATGTACAACACTAGTTGGCAATTTCATTTCAACTGTAGGTATTGAATTAATTTATAAAGTACCCAGAGATAGCAACAAAGACATCAGAACGCCTTTTTCTGAATACGAAGAAACCTCACAATGGAAAAGTAATAAGATAATATTATTTTACGTTTTCATAGATATTATTTCTTTAAGATTTCTCGAAAACCAACAAAGGAATCCTTTGAGGATACATTGCCTTTGCACGATCGTCTAAGTAATAAGCTTCGAATTACTCCAAGAAATATTACGACTGCATTAAAATATGCATTTCTTTGTAGAGCAAGCTCCCAAAGGAGATACAGTCTTTGAGATAAGCCATAACTTGGTTTGCATGAGATACATCTAACGAGACTTTGAGAAAAATTCATTTAATTTTTCATCCACGTTCCTTTGGCTAAACCCAAGCATCACAGCGAAAATAATTAAAATTTTTATGAAAAGGAAAGTTGTTTTATGTCAGTGATAGCGTGGCGGGGGACAGGGCGGTATGGAGAAAAAGTCGGCCAAGTGCGAGTCAGACTCGCGCACCAAGGGTTCCGTACAAACCTGTAGGTTAAAAAGTAAAAGTTCACCCATCACGACAATCGAGTCATAGTTATGTTATTTTTATTGCAAAATGAAATCCATAACATGACAATACTAGTATTTTTGCCAATCATTAATTGAAAGTAATACTACACTACAATATTCTTACCTACCTGCAAGGAACAGCTACACTTAGAAATAAACTGTATTGTTAACTCATTTACTGCAATGAATACAATAATGATATTATTACTTAATATAGTTACTACTTGTCACTTAGCAGATAAAATATGTAATGGCAACACTAAGCTAAAGAAATTAACTAAAATGTCAAATAACTTTTTATTTATTATATTTTTTTTTATCCGTTTTGAACCAGCCCAATTATACTTTAAAAACGTAGACAATTAATAGTTTTTCTTTCGTATGTAACTCACATTCAGACGCTCAAATTTAAGTTAAGATTTCGCCATTGTTCTTTGTTTTATTTTCACAGCTTAAAATAAATTAGACCTAAATATTTGATATGAGTTTCAACTTGATATCTCTACGCGTTCATGAGGAAAAGGGTATGTGATGTAATTAAAAATGTAAGGTTTTCGGTATTTTTCCTTTATATGTGCTATAAAATATTGCTTCATGACAAATTTCAAGGTTCTAGGTCGACTGGAAGTACCCTTTATGTTTCGATTCCCTTGCGAGTAGTTGCGAGTTTGAAAATATGCGGGTTAAATTGCTTTTTCTTTTGATTGCGTTGACATAGAAGTTTGATTTTATTACAGCTTAAAGGTATTTATAGACACTGAGTATTTGATATGTATTTCAATTTAATACTTCTACGCGTTCATGAGGAAATGGTAGTAAGTTTAAAATAATTAAAAATGTTTTTATTATATGATGTAACTAAAAATTTACAGTTTTCGCAATTTTTCCTTTATCTGTGCTATAAGACGTTGCTTCGTACCAAATTTCAAGATTCTGAGTTCACGGGAAGTACCCTATAGGTTTTGATTCCCTTGCATGTGTCGAAAATTTGCGGAAATTTAAGGCATTAACAGCTGTATCTTTTGATTACGTTGGCTTAGAAGTTTGATTTTTTTACAGCTTTAAGGGACAGTATATGATATAAATTTCGCGTTGCTGAGAAAAAGGGACTTGACAGACAGACGGACGGACGGACAACAAAGTGATCCTATTAGGGTACCGTTTTTTCCTTTCGAGGTACGGAACCCTAAAAACATGTTGCGCCGTCCCCAAGTAACATTTTTTTTTCGGCACACACACACACAACACACACAACAACACAGCTTTTTTTTCGGCGGTAGGTGTTGAAAAAGTTAAGACGCGTTTTTTTTGTAGCATTTGTAGTGAAATTATTTAAAAATATAATTAAGTGTTTATTTGAAGTTTTTGGAATAAATATAGTTTCATAAACTAGCTAAGCAACTGCACTAACATTGGTGAAACAGCCTATGTAATATAGCAGTTTAAACTTCACCACCTACCAGTCATCAGTTATAGTCTTATATTTTCACCTATCAGACATATTTGTTGCACTGCACTTCAATATGTCTCAACTAAATGATATTCAGTCGGCCCAGAAGAACCTGGAGGAGTGCTTCCTAAGAAAAATGAATGATCTTGAGGCGCAGATCCAGTGTGCGGGACCAGCGAAGGATACCGTGGCAAAGGTCCGAGAAGAGCTACGGACTTTCAAGGAGTTAATGTTTGCCATGCTGGGCCTTTTACGGACACAGATTGCGGAGTGCTCCAGAGCAGTAGACGGATTGGAGACACGTTCGCGTAGGAAAGCGCTAATTTTCACCGGCTTTGCTGAGGTTGAAAAGGAAGATTGCCGGGCTCTCGTGCTGGACGTCATCAACAGCAAGCTTGCCCTGCCTAATATTGCTGCATCGTCTATCAGGGGGTGCCATAGACTTGGGGCATCTATCAGTGGACCTACCCGCAGTCGGCCTATACTGGTAAAGTTTGCTAGTGTTGACCTTAGATCTGCTGTGTGGAAGGCGAAGGCGGCGCTGAAGGGCTCCGCAATCACGGTTAAGGAGTTCCTGACCCGAGGTAGGCAGGCCGCGTTCAGTAAAGCGCGCTTGCATTTTGGGATGTCGGCATGCTGGACACAGGACGGGGTTATTATAATTAGGACCCCCGATGGAGCGCGGCATAAAATCACTTCGGTAGAAGAGCTCAATCCGCTGTTGAGACGGTACCCTAAGAAGGCTGGAGTATCATCTGGTGCATCGGGGGGCAGTAGTGGAGTGCGTAGTGGCTGAGTGTTTACAAAGCATATGTACTGATCACAAATCACAATAACACATTTGACGTGTACTTGCAACGGCATAATTCACGTATTTATAATTTTTTGCCGTATAGGTGTACCCGCTTACTTACTATGTTTTATGTTATTGTAAATTATTAACAGTTTGGTGGTATTTGCACAGTTTTTTGTGTGTAATGTGATGATCGAATTGATGTTTGTGTTTCGTACTACCAGTAAATGTCACTGTCAGTTGTGTCACGCATTTGCCTGTCATTTTGACGTTCCATTTTGTGTTTGTGTATTGCGTTTTGTTTTTGCTCATTTTGTAACTGTATGTAGAATAATATCATTCTGCGCACTGCTTTTGCTGTTTGTGTTTTGTGATACTTTCATTATTAATTTTTCTTAATTCGGATATGTTTGTACTGTACCGGTGATGCTGGTGGGTGGTGAACAGATAGTGGTGTTGCACCGTTAGGCTATACTTAAGCCATAGTTAATTTTATTTCTCTTTTTTTGGTTATTTTTATTATTTTATTTTATGCTATCTGATGACGATTCTTTTCACTCTGCTAATGATTCCTTAAACTCGACCGCTAATGCAAGTTTTAGTTCCACGACTGACACCCTTGGTGACATTCTGCGTCGGAATTTTAGCCATCAAAAATGTCACATGTTTAATGTCTGCCACATCAACGCCCAGAGTGTGCCAAGTCACTACAGTGATCTGTTCGACACCTTTTCCGACGCTAATGTACACGCCGTTCTGGTTTCCGAGAGTTGGCTCAAACCCCATCTTCTCTCTACCACCTACCCTCTGCCCGGTTTCATTCTTATCCGCAACGATAGAATTGGTAAGGGTGGGGGTGGTGTTGCTATCTATCTTCGCAGCGATTTCCCTTACAAAGTCCTTGTCTCATCTCCTTCAAACTATAGTGCTTCCGCTGAGTACCTCTTTCTGGAGGTTTACGTCAAAGGAGTCAAGACCTTACTTGGAGTTGTCTACTGTCCGCCCGCCGTTGATTACTTTTCCAACTTGGAATTGGCGCTTGAATCTGTAGGGTCAGAGTATGCACATTGTATAATCATGGGAGATTTCAATACCGACCTTTCTCATCCAACCCCTCGTTCCCGTAAACTCCTTCATATCATCGAGTCCGTAAGTCTCCATGTCCTTCCTTTGCAACCTACTCACTTCAATGTCTCAGGTGATGACACTTGGCTTGACTTAATCCTCACGTCCACTCCCTCCCTTGTTTCCTCTCATGGTCAGTGTCCTGCGCCTGGCTTTTCCAATCACGACCTCATATTCCTCTCCTATAACCTAAAACCACCCAAAGTTCCTCCTAAAGTTCTGCACATGCGTTGTTTTGCCCGCATGGATGTTGTAAAACTGCGTCAGGATGCTTCTGAATTGGACTGGGACAACCTTGCTGCGGCAGCGACTGTAGACGATAAGCTGGGTTTGTTTAATCGGACGGTCCTTGCACTCTACGACAGACATGCTCCTGTCAAGAGGGTTAAACTCAGGCGTCCTCCTGCTCCTTGGATGTCGACAGGGGTTCGTATGGCGATGAGGCGCAGGGATCGTGCCTTTCGAAAATTTAAAAAGGATCGCAGTATTGAAAACAGGAACCTGTTCAAAAATGCAAGAAATCGGTGTAATCAGGTGATACGCAATGCCAAACGCCGCCATATTCTCGAAAACATATCTTCTTCCTCTCCGGCTGATATCTGGAAATTCCTTGGAACTCTTGGTATCGGTAGGTCACGTCATGAGGATTTTCCTAAGACAATTGATTTGGACGATATCAACCGTCACTTTACTACAACCTGCCATTTGGGCTCCCAAATGTTATCTCAGACGGTTGATTATATTACTGGCCTATCCGGTCCTATTATAGAACAGTTCCACTTTTCTCCGGTCACCTTGGATGAAATCAGAAAGATTATCCTATCCATTAAATCCAAGGCCGTGGGTTTTGATGGCATCAGTCGTTACATGGTCACCCTAGTCCTCGACTTTCTTCTTCCTCCAATTACCCATATAATTAATTTTTCTCTTGATTCCGGACAATTCCCATCCTTGTGGCGTATGGCCTATGTTCGTCCACTTCCTAAAATCTCTAATCCCTCCCTACCTAACCATTTTCGACCAATTTCTATCCTTCCTTTTCTATCTAAAGTGCTGGAGGCCTGTGTCCACAAGCAGCTTTCAGGGTTTGTTCATCGGAATAACCTTGTTAGCTCTTTCCAGTCTGGATTCAGGCCGGGGCACAGTACTGCCTCTGCTCTCCTCAAAGTGACTGGCGACATTAGAGAAGCGATGGAAGATACTAAAGTTACTGTTTTGGTTTTAATTGATTTCTCCAATGCCTTTAATGCCGTCAGTCACGATATTCTCCTTTCTATCCTTTCACATCTTATGGTTTCTTCCGAGGCACTGGAATGGTTCTCTTCCTATCTTCGGGGACGTCAGCAGTCGGTACGCATTGACGAGAGTTCGTCGAGTTGGTGTGACCTTGCTGCTGGTGTTCCACAAGGCGGTATTCTTTCTCCTTTGTTATTCTCTATCTTCATAAATTTTATAACTCACTGTCTTCGGTGTTCGTATCACCTTTATGCCGATGACCTTCAGCTGTATGCATCTGCGCGGGTAGAGAGTTTGTCGGACGCTATAGGCGATGTGAACCGCGACTTAGTCGCTGTCAAGAACTGGTCTGATAGATTTGGGGTATCTGTAAACCCCTCAAAATGTCAGGCCATTGTGATCGGGAGCTCGCGCATGATGGGTCGGGTGGGGATTAGCTCTCTTCCTCCTATTATTTTTAATGGTACCGTTATCCCCATCAGCCCTAGTGTAAAAGATCTCGGTCTACAACTTGACTCGACGCTTAGCTGGCAAAATCAGGTTTCAAGTGTAAGTCAAAGAGTAAACGGGACTTTGCGTTGCCTGTATCGTCTGAGAAACTTTCTGCCAGCAAAAACGAAGGCTTTGCTTGTGCAGACTTTAATCTTCCCTATAATCGACTATGGTGACGTGTGCTACTTTGACCTGAACGCAGTATTCCTGGATAAGCTTGATAGGCTCCTAAACAATTGTATCCGGTTCATATTCAACCTGAGGAAATATGACCATGTGTCGAGCTGTAGAACTCAGCTCAAATGGATGCCCATTCGGCAGAGGCGAAATTTACGCGCGTTGACCACGCTTTTCTCTCTACTCAACTCTCTCACTCCTCCTTCTTATCTCATCCCTCACTTTCAATATCTATGTACTTCACACGCTAGGAGTCTGCGTTCGTCTAATAATCTTCTCTTGCTTTGTCCTTCTCATACTTCTGATTTTATTCATTCTTCCTTTCATGTTCAGTCCATTCTTCTCTGGAATGCGCTTCCTCTCGATATCAGGACGGCCACCAGTCAATATGCGTTTAAGCGGAAGTTGCGTCATTATTTTCTACACCATTAGCAGAGTCGTCTCAATCACCTTTCTATTAATTTATGTATTTATATATATATAAAGGTATTTATTATAGTAAATATATATGTATGTTTATTTTAGCTACACTATATATATTGTTATTCAATTTTACTTCAATAATTATTTCAATTTTTATGCACCTGCCATGTTATCTCTCCACCACCCTTGGTTGACTGGTAGAGAATGCCTTAGGCATTAAGTCCGCCTATGTACTTGTATGTTGCATGAAGTTTTAAATAAATAAATAAATAAATAACATGGGACATGGGCAGGAAGATAATGACCCACGTTACTTTGGCTAAACCCAAGCATCACAGCGAAAATAATGATTATATTTTATGAAAAGGAAAGTTGTATTTTAAAGTAAATATTGATCGTTATACGTTCATTATACATAACATATGCAACACGGTAAACAATGGCCATGGTCGTTGGTTGGGAAACAAGCTCTGGACAAAATGGGGATATTTTACTTTTGAAACGGTCATTTAGTAAAAGTTGCATCAATCATTAATTGCAATAAAAGTTTAACTCCAGGGGGGTGACCATAAACTCTTAGAGTAGGGTTATTTTGAGATCGCGTAAGTGACAGATGTATACAAGTCATATACACCTGTCCCTTACACACACTCAAAATAACCTTACTTTAAGAGCTTATGGTCACCCCCCTGAAGCTGTAAACACAATCATTGTTTACAGTTCCAGAAGTCAAACTGTGTGCCTTTCATGTTTTGTTAAAATTTATTTCGGTTCTGTCTGAAAATGGCAAGATTTAAAAAATATATCATGAAATCGGTGGACAGTTATGAGTTTCAGAAACCTGTTCATATCAAAGCTACATTACTTCTGACTCTTCAGCACAAAAACAGTAATTGCACGAAGACAAAAATAAACTGTATCCCCTCAAATAAACAGCGTGCAGTGTTGCCGTACGTTTCCTTTGTACTCCATTTCCGCTCATGTACTTTTTGAGCAGAAAAAAAACAGCACATGAGGGGGATTGCGGACGTGGATGGGCGATTATTAGTGCTTCTACTTTACTTTTTATTAAACTGAAATGCACAAGCTCAAGCATTTTCGCTTTTTTTTTTCCTTAAATTATGGCCTTAGGCAGTGTAGCCGATGAACAATATGAACTGCTGTACAGTAGAAATACGTAAAGCAGTATTTTTATGATCTATTGAAAATAATACGAAAGCAGCTTGATTCTTCCAGCCAACTAACATATTTTCCCTTTTGCTACTTTTAATTTAATCACGCTTAACGAATTCCTTTTATAATATATATACAAAGATACCTACGATTTCTTGTTTGTTTTTTTCAAAACGTTTGCTGTTTTTTATTAGGTGACAATGGAAAGTGGTCAGTATGTAAAGAGGCCTGCAGCAGTAGTCTGCAATGCGTCTGCTATCGATTCGGCAAGGCTGCCAACTGCGTGCCAAGGTCGTCAGCGAGCCAGCCCGCCAACTTGCCTGGCAACCGCATGGCAACAGAGGTGCTGGGATTAGAGAGATAGCCGTGTTTTTATTTCTTCATGGCTTTGTTTCTACTTTTGTCGTTCTTCTTTAAATTAGAATTAGGATCAGGTCTACAGTTGAGTCGGCATTAAAGCTATGTATAAATAGAGAGAATGGCTAAATTGGCACAGTTGGGTCTGCATATACAGATTCGATCAATTAAACAAATAATTAGCTTATTTTTTTTTTGGATTGTGATAGGCTAATTTGATTGATTGCCCTGCTGACTGCACAACTGACTATAGACACAGTAAAAATAAAAAAAAAACAGAACGCTTGAAACGGCACACTCACACAAACATACGCACCGACGAGACCATAAGGCACTTGTGCAGTGCTGTCAGTAGTGCGAGCCGGTTAGGGGTCTCGTTGATGCGCATGTTTGTGTGAGTTTGCCGCTTCGGGGATATCTAGGTAGTTTCCATACTGTTTGTGTATTTATTTATTATTATAATTTATTTATTATATAATTTATTTTACACCACTTAAATAAACTTAATTTATTCTGTGCTATAGATTTGTATTTGTTTGTCTTTTAACCGCAATTCTGCAGGCGAATCATAAACGTGTGCCAAAATCGGTAGCCTAACAAAAATATAAATAAACAACATTGTAGCATCGAGTTGGCGCCAACTTCGCTGACGTCACTTATCAGGAGGCAACCTGCTCAGATGGCGCAGATAATGGAGCGGTTATCATCGCGCGGCCTATCTCAAGTAGGCGATGTGCGCGAGTGCTTCTTGAACCGATAACAGCTGATAAACAAGTGCTGTAATTAGTTGGCGTTTTCTTGCTACTGTCGTTTTAATAAAAAAAATATGGGAAATTTTGATTGGGCTTGTCGTTATAGACGTATAGTCCAGGCTTTAAGTGAAACTATGTGGATGGGTGGGGTACTGTCTCTAGGATTATATATAATGAATGGTTGCCATCAGACCCCGGCAGTTATGGGTTGAGGAGTTTAACACACCATGCAACAATTTTAAAGCGAGTCCTGTGAACGTTTTCTTACTCCTGAGTCAATTTCACGTCATTACTTTACATGTGTGATGCCATCATTATCTTTCTTCTGCTATAACAACCAAATCGGGAGCTGTTCAGTTCATCCGGCGTTCAGTTTAGTTATGTTTCTTGCCACATAATATTTATTCAAACGAGGCCTTTAACTTCACACAGTATATATTATTTCAAAGATATAATTTCCGCGCGTTTCGCCGAATTTCAAAATAACAATCATAAAATATGGAGTTTCGGAAATAATAGGAATATTTTAGGTTTGTTTGAAACCTTCCCGGAGGCCCTTTTGATGTCAGGCCCGGTTGCCATGGCAACGGGTTTTTAAACGGGACGACTAGCCTTGGGGCTTATTAACGAGCCTGTATGAATAGGCAATAGTTGTCTATACTTGTTGTACATAGTTCTATGTATTTAATAAGCAAAAAGGTAGTTCTCTGAAACACGCGTGTATTTGCGTTTCTGTTTCAGTATGCAAAAGAGTGATATTAATGTTTCTTACAAAAACACCAGAGACTTAATTGAACTTATTGACCTAGGTTTGTAATTCCTCAACAAGAAAGTGATTGCTACATTACAATACAATATGAACCTTTTTCCGGAAGGTCATCCCTTATAACGTGATATTGTTTGTCGACGGTAACATCCTTCTTGTAATATTATTTTGGATTAACTAATTTGACCCTGTTTTACTAGGTGGGTAATACTGCTAGTAGGTAACTGCAAATTAAAACGTTAATAAATAGGATTATTTCCCTAAGAATTCAACTGCTTTAAAATAAAGTATAATCCATGTCTCGATATATATTATAACCGGCAGCAGCACCACCGCCACCACCGGTGCAGAGAGATTTAAAAAATCTCAATATCGCCCGTAAGCGGCTGGTAGGTAATCTGTTTACTTGCGCTCTTTTCGTAAGCGTCGCCGTTTAGTAGATAGGCAGGTAGGCACCTATATAGGCAGACAGTTAGGCAGGAAGGTAGGTAACGGACAAGACGTGATTCGGTTAAGTGTGAGACCGAGAACTGTTCGGTTGACATTATCGAAGGCTGTGCTTGGCTGGAGATGACTTGGTAGCGGGATTTCTGAAATTAAAGCTATTTTCTGAATTCGTGAGTCTGTAACTTATGTTATGCCTTGAATTTATAAGTTTTTTGGTTGGTAACATAAATAGCGATGTGTTTGTGAACAATTCAATTAACCTTTCGAAGAAAAATATAACTTAGGTGCTTACTAATTTTACATTTACTTATGCTTTCAGATATAATAATCATCATCAGTACGGTTTATATTTCGGAGTATTTATCAACTAAAGCAAGAAGACTATTTTATATCGCCCGTTTAAATGTCAAGGACAAAAAGCTCTTTGCTGCCTGGACATCCTACGGGAGAGTCTTCGTCAAAAGAGAAGATAGGTCAACGCCTGTGCGTATTGATGATGAGGCTGAGTTAAACAAACTGATCCTGTGACTAGTAACTGTACATTACTATTATTTATTTTTATTAATGAATTTTAATTTACTATGTCTAATTTTACATTATCATATTTTATATTTTTCCTTTATATCTTGTAACCAGTGTAATTTTGAGGTTACACACTCTTATACTTTCTCTTCTAAACAAACATACAACACACATCAACCTTCACCTTCACTGCACACGTCATCCAAACGAATGTTTATTCAAGCATACGTTAAAGGCAAATTTCCCCCCTTTTATACATCAAGTCGATTGTTTTTCAATATTGTAGCTATTTATGAGCTGGATCTGAGTCTAATTTTAAATTTTAGATATAACGATAAGTCACGTACTTTACGTGACAACATTACATTATCTTTTTGAATAATGCAAAGTATTGAGACCTTACACTCAGATCTGGACTCATTTCAGGTAGCTAAATCATTTTCTTGCGACATCGACGATGTAAAAACACACATATCAACAAATATTTGCACTTTGAATATCTTGTCTCAAAATATCCGTAGCGTCAATTGTAACATGCCTAATCTCACCACCCTTCTGCAAAGATCAGACGTGTTTTGGGACATTATAGTTCTATCTGAATGTTGGCTTCCTACAGCTCAGACCATACCGAAGCTCGATAACTACAGTCTTGCATCAACCACTACGCACAGAACGCAAAATGAAGGAGTTGTTTTCTATTATAACAAAAATCTTATAGTAACAATTGAAGAACCCCAGATAAGCGATGCCAACTGCTTACTGCTTAAAATGGGTACAGATACATGTGTGATCGGGATCTACCGCCCACCAAGTCAAACCAACACCAATAACTTTATTGATTCAATAGATTCACTTCTAATAAAATTAAGTAGATTCAAGAATATTGTTTTCTGCGGTGACATAAACATCGACATATCCCCCAGTAGTCAGGACAAACGCTCTAATGAATATTTAAATGTCCTGGCAAGTCACTGTTTACTGCCAGGTCATAACGCACTGACTCATGGGCGCACTTGCTTAGACCACATGATGCTCAAAACAAAGCTAGAAGCGAAGTGCTTTGTCTTTCAATCCTCAATAACAGACCACGAGTCTGTTGCCCTTAGTTTAAACCTTAAAGCTTGCCCGGATTATTGCAATACAACCGCTTATAAAATGGATTTTGATTCGCTTGACAAATTAATCCTCAGTGTTGACTTTCAGCCTATCTTAGAGTGTGCTGACGCCAACATTGCAACTGACTTGCTTGTTACGACCCTAACTGCGGCTATAAAAAATAGCTCATGTTTAATAAACATTCCCAAAAGGCAGCGGGTTAGTAAGCCTTGGATCACTAAGGGATTACTTCGCTGCATGATAAACAGGGATAACTTACACAAAAAGCTTAAAAAATGTCCTGAGAATGAGATTGTCAACAAAACCTACAGACGTTATAGGAATTTTTGTAATAGTCTTATCAAAAAGGCTAAACGAAGTTATGAAAGAGACGAGATTCAAAGTGCAAAAGGAAATAAAAGGCAGTTATGGGATGCAATTAAAAGAATAAGCGCCTCTGGCCCACCCCCAGACCTTTCATCCCATCTCATTAAATCCAATAATCAGGTCCAGGACATAAATAGTGTTAATAATTTCTTTGCGGGTGTGGGCAGAAAGCTAGCAGAGCAAACATCTAACTCATCGCAGGACACACCACAACTATTTGACTATTCAACTGTCACTCCCGTTCATTCTTTTGTCTTGCTGCCCCCTGATGAGGAAGAAGTATTTTTCCTCATCCAAGGCTTGAAGGAGAAGTGTGCCATAGGAATCGACCAGATATCTAGCAAGTTTCTAAAGAGGTATATACACTTTCTTAATACTCCGATTACACACATTTGCAAACTGGCTATGGAGTCAGGTGTTTTCCCTAGAGCCTTTAAATTAGCGGTTATCAAACCAATACACAAGGGGGGTGAAAGAGACTGTGTTGATAATTTTAGGCCGATCTCTATCTTACCTACATTATCCAAGATCTTGGAACGACTTATAAATCGACGTCTAACAAATTATCTAGAAACTTATAATATTCTTTCGCCTGCCCAATTTGGTTTTCGACGTAATAAGTCAACCAATGATGCAGTACATGAACTGGTAAACTCCATTATCACTAACTTGGACCGAAGGAACAAATGCATTACTGTCTTCCTCGATCTGGCTAAGGCATTTGACACAGTCTCTGTCCCGCACCTACTCAGAAAGCTGGAGGAGATTGGTGTTAGGGGTGTACCTTTAAAACTATTGCAGGACTATCTTACCGAAAGAAAACAAAGAGTTCGAATAGGCCAGGTGCTGAGCGATGAGGCTCGTGTCGATTTCGGTGTGCCCCAGGGCAGCATACTTGGTCCAACTTTGTTTTTGGTCTATATCAACGATCTCTGCCGTCTTCAGCTGAACTGTGGACATATTATTACTTTCGCGGATGATACTGCCCTCTTTTTCAGTGGGCAGTCATGGGAGGAGGTTTTTAACACTGCCCAAAGTGGTTTTCGCAAAGTCTGCAAGTGGTTGCGAGCGAATATCTTGACACTAAATGTTAACAAAACCAAATACGTTGCTTTTGCACATAGGTTAAGTCTACTGCCTCCATCCTATTTAAGTATATCCTACCATGTGTGTGTCCCAGGTGCTTCCTCGTGCTCCTGTCCTTATCTTCAGCGGGTCGATGATATCAAATATCTTGGTATCATAATAGATCAATGCTTGACATTTAAGCCACATATTAAAGTCCTTGTAACCCGCTTGCGTAAACTCATTTATATATTTAAAACATTGAGACACGTAGTGGACCGACGGGTTACCAAGATGGTCTACAATGCCTTGTGCCACTCCCTTATCGACTATTGCATTATATCCTGGGGAGGCGCCGCAAAGACTCATCTGATTGAAGTTGAAAGAGCACAGCGTGCAATTCTCAAGGTTGGCGCTGGTCTCCCCTACCGATATCCTACAGTAGAACTTTACAGGGATTGGGATGTTCTTACGGTTAGGCAAACTTTCGTATTGCGTACGGTGCTCAAAGAACATTCCTTATTGCAATTCGACCCAAAACTCCAGTTGGATAAGCGCCGGAAAGGTAGGGTATGCCAAACCCAAATTGCAAAATCTGCACATTCACGTCAATTCTTTTTCTTCCTCGGACCTTATTTATACAATAAATTAAATGATATCCTCAACATCTATTCCCGGACTAAATATAAATGTAAGGCATTACTAGCTACATATCTTAAGGCTCTGGACTACGAGGGAACCGAGAAAATACTGACCCCTATGAAATAAATGCTAAGGTTTGTCAAATAAAACATCCCCTCAGCTGCTTTGCTCCTGTAACCAATGCGCACCTCATAGTAAGATCATTCCCACAACACACAACCTCAAGCTCTTAAACAACATCACACACAAACACAAACTTACTTTTTTTCATGCTCACTCTGTTACTTACTAAAAATCTAATAACCACAGATAATATAATACTAGTATACTAATAACTAAACGCTTAGCACCTATTGTATAATATTTTATCTTTTTCATTGTCTTTCCTTGTATTTCCTTAATGTGGGTAATTTTGTATTTTAAACTGTTATCATATTTCTCTATCATCCATGTCTACGAAGTTAAACTTTCTTTCAAATCTATTTTCTTGTATCCAAGCTGTCAATCAGTATGTCATGATGGGCTTTTGGCCGCGGGGGGGACCTGGTGACCTGTAATACAGGTTCTTATTGAAACCTATCACAGGCACCAGTCTCTCACAAAGTTATACCCTGGTTTATACTGCAAGGCATAGAATGTAACAAACTTTGTGAAGAGAAAAATAAACGTTTTATATTATATATATATTATATTTATCATCATCTTCAACCTTTTAATGTTCCCACTGCTGGGACACAGGGCTTCTCTCTGTGAGAGGAAATGGGCCGTAATCCACCATGCGGGCCCAGTGCGGGTGTATGGATGTCACAAATGTTCGATTTTTTTTATTTTTAGGCATGCCAGTTTCCTTACGATGTTTTCCTTCACCGTTTTGAGAGCATTGGTGATGAAATAATTTACACAAAGTATAGTGCCTGCCTGGGTACGAACCCACGACCTACAACTTGTAAGTCTCGGCCGTTACCACTGGGTATCCACTGCTTTGATGTGAAAATGTTTGCATTTGGTATGATAATAAAAACATATTATCTCGGTTGCTAATTTGAGAATTTGATGTTGATTATTTTTCAAACTCAACTTTAGCCTAAAAAACCTGTCAAGCTTGGACACTATAGTTGCCACGTTCTTAAATCTAAATTCTGAATTCAGAAACCGGCCATAAGTATTTTTTGTTTGCGTAATTACGTTAGTCAAGTAGCCGTGTTCCTGCTGATACCGGTAATATAACGTAATTAACGAACATCTTCCCATCGGAACATTTCCTCTGAGTATTTAATTTATTCTTTTCGTACTTTGATAAAAGGAAAAAGTCTCGTTACGAAATAACTTCTTGTTAATGATGGTAGGTAATTATCATATTAGAAAAGTATTTTTTGGCCTTCACCTTTACAAGAAATAAACTTCTTTGCGAAGAAATGTTGTTTTAATTATGAAATTATTAATGATGGAAGTCCAACATAATTATGTCGAAGCTTTTTTTTTTAAATCATAGCTGGTGTTGCTATGGCCACCTTTCGGCTCCATATGACCAAAGGACCAGCTCAATAAAATAAAATAAATAAATATAGCCTTAATTTCCCTATAATTTACAATTCTATTTTTATTTATTTAATCTTTTAAGGGTTCATCCATTTCTGGATGAAGGCCTCCTCCACCTGTTTCTATCTAAATCTATTCGGGGCCGTTCTGGTCCACTGTATCCCTGCCAGTGCTACGATATCATGTGGAGATCAACTCCACAGCACCATATTATATAAATGTTTACTTAAGTAGCCAGGTTTCAGCTTAACCGGATGCCAGGAAGTGCTTGAACAATGTATTCCTAGTTGCGGGGCACACTAAGAAAGCAAAGTAATAATAAAAACGTGTAAAAAACTTGTAAAAACACCGGCCAAGTGCGTGTCGGAACATAATTTTACGGTTTGGTACGGAACCCTAAATGTGCGATTTAGGGTTCCATACCAAAACGTAAAATTATGTTGATCGTAATAGGAAAACTGAGGGAATTTCATAAAATCTGATTTATCAATATATTGGTACTTATTAGTAAAATATGCGCCTTAATAAACATTATCACAAAGGTAAGGGTAAGGTAAGGTATAGGTGTATTCAAAGGTCAAAGGTAAGTTAAAAATTCCTCGGAACAAACTTTTTTCTTTGTTTTCAAATAAAAATGTATGTATCTGCTCAACGATGTCTTAACAACGATACCCCATTCGATAGGTAAGATAATGTTTTTTATCGTGCTCCACTTCATTTGTATGGGAGCTACACTAAAAATGTTTAAATATTGTTTGACAATTTGTATGGCTTTGGGTCAAAAAGATGTCTAACATTTTGGCGAAAATTTTATATAAACCCACACCCCCAGCGAATGAATGAATGAATTTAATATGAATGATTGATTTCTGGTACGAGGGTTGCCTGGCCTGGCTGGTCAATGCCCTTTACAAAGTATTGCAATAAAACATTAGCAATACTGTAAAAAATACTGCAATTGAAAAAAAAGAAGATAATTACGTATTAAAGCAAAATAATATAACCCACACACGCTTAGCCCCGTTGCCACGCGTAGCAAAGTTTCGTAGTCTCGCTACGCACACGCTACGAGCGTAGCGCTACGATGCTACGGCGTAGTCAGCAGCGCGGTGATCGCCCGGCTGGCTATTTTGAGCGTGAACAAGGCTTTATTTCCAGAATCCTATTATTAGCCGCACTCCCTACTATAAAAAGGTTCGTTTAACAAAGACGCAGCCTGTTTGACGCCCATACAACGCGAATAATTTATAATATATTTTTTCCTGGATTAGCTTTAATACAGATGATCGCATGGTGCCTGAGGCGCGCGCGCAGGGATACTGAACAGCTGGTTACATTACCCGTGATACAGGAACTTGTATAAGAGATACACGATGTTACGAGTACCGCGCGATTGCCTGGTTTGGTTTATTTTATAGGGATGCTCGGTTTTTTTTTGTTTGATTTGCTTTTGATAGATACATTGTGTTATACTCGTATCCAGGCCAGTTTATTAATAGACAAATTAAATCTGCATAGTTTCAAGTTGTTTTATTTACAGAAAAACTGCTGCTGTCTGCTCTCTGTGCTGTGTCGTTACGGTAATCAGAAGCCAACAATTTGTGACTGCAGTCTTCCTGAGGGGTATCGTGTCACCCAGTTACTGGGTGGTGAACTCAGGTAGGCAGTCTCTCCATGAAAAATACTGGTACTCAGCTGCAACCGGTTAGTCTGGAAGGCGACTCCAACATATGTATTTGGAAAAAGCTTAGCCTAGTTTTAAAGAAAATCCGGCCGAGTGCGGGTCGGACTCTCGCACGAAGGGTTCTTTATCATTATCGCAAAAAATTCCAAAAAGTCATGTTTGTTGTAGGGGAGCCCTACTTAAATATTTATTTTATTCTGTTTTTAGTATTTGATGTTATAGCCACCACATACATTGGGTCCTACCCAAAGAATAAAAGTGGGACCCTATGACTAAGACTGATGATCACTGTATTTTAGATAGGTATTAAAAAGTAGGTAACGACGCAGAGCATCTGAATAAACTGGCAACATGGTAATATAATGTTTCCACAAACAAATAACATTTCAAGAATGTATCTGTTGCCACCCTGTCGAAGCAGGAAATAATAAATAATTATGATGAAATCATAAGTAAGATCTTGTTCCCGAGTCGCCATTGTGTCTACGCCTATTATTGTTACTTCTCCAATATTCCGGCGAGTATTTACCATTTATCGGCGTTCGGTAGCGACTGGCGAGTTGCCGACGAGCAGCAGATATTGTGTTACATTAAGAGATCGAGATGTTACGACTTTATGAGTTTTCGAGACATTTTTATTGAATGGCGTTAGAATATTATTTTATTACTGTTTATTGTAAAAGCTGTCAGTTAATTGGAGATAAGTTAAAGTAACTTGTTTACAAAAATAAAACAGATATATACTAAGGAATATATTTTCACCTGTAAGTCTTTATAGGAACTCCGCTCCATTCTGATCGACTCAGTCTCAGTTGGCATAGAAAAGCAATAGAAAAATTCTCGATTAATGTCAATAAATAATAAGTTATAACCGTGTATTTGATTCAGTTCATGATTAGTACCATGCGTTTAAAACAATAAATTCAAGCACATTTTGCTGTAATTTACAAAACTGAATATTGAAATTTGAATTATTATGTCTATATTGTCATTCAGGTCACAAATATTTATCCGGTACCCAAAACAATGAGTGCGAACAACTCGCACGTTGTGTAAAACAATTTGTCGAGGCTGCCCACTCGGCTGAAAGCTCATGGAAGACCACGCCGAAATAATGACACGAACATATGTACACACGTACGGACCTCTGTACCACACTTCTAAAATTGCATTAACAGTTTCTATCTTTTTTAAGTTAAAACGTTACTAATGTATAATAAACTATAATTACAAAGGATGTATAAGATTTTTTTTTTATGCCAAATGACTTGTATAGTTTAGGAGAAATTGCAATTTCGTTTCAGGTACTAGCAATAAGTTTGTGAGGTACTAAGTTTTGAAGGCCAGTGTACATACATAGCACATAGGACGGTATTTGCACAAGTTTATACAAATACTGATAAAAAAACTTTTCAGCAACCGTGTGGTGCGAGTACGAATAAATAATTGAGCAGTTTGCTCAAAACTCTACAGTTTTCACACAGTTAATTCGATCATCATAAAGTTAGCTTAGAAACTCTGCATTAACGTGGAGCTTATTAGCACAATCAGGGCATTATCTGGCTGGTAAAACTGAATTACTCATTTAATTGTTCATTTTGATGGAGAGCATCCTGTTTTATTAGTAACTAGCTTCTGCAAATTGTTTAATTAACCACATTATACCGGGATAAAAAGTAGCTTATGTGCTATTCCAAACTATATTAGGTATAGCTCTGTGCCTCTATCCAAAGTTTCACATTTATAATAAGCATTATTATAGTAAAATAAATTGCACTTGAGTTCTGAGTTCCTAGTACTCTAAGGAGTGGAATGCCGGAGTCTGTATTCCCTGATTCCTATAGCCTAGGGGAACTTAAGTCAAGAGTGAATTAGGTTACCTGTAGGCAAGCGAGGTCCATTGTCGAGCGCATCGTCGCTTACCATCAGGTGAGGTAGTGGTCAAACGTGAACCTATCATAATACTCGTATAAAAGTACTCTTGTGGTAGCAAATTTTTGGTATCAGAAGATGTTGCTTTAATTTTTAATTGTATATTTAAAGGTGCTCTCGCACAGCAGTTATATAATGTTAGACGATGTTGCATTACATTTGTTCTCTAACATTTTGTAAAAGTTTTTGTAATGTTATCGTGCTACATAATGTTTTATACCGTTATATAACTCCTGTGCGGGTAGAAAAGGGTGAAGGCGTTACCTTCTCAGAAATCTTAATTGAAAGGAGATACCTACTTATTTAAGCCATCGAAGTCTTTTTAAAGCCAATTTTATTTGATAGATATCGAAAATAAATTTCAATTGGATAAGGTTTTCCTAAAAAGAAACCAGGTAGGTGAAATAAAACCAATTCGTGATACTAGAAATTTGATGTTTTCTTCCTGCTTTTACGAGAATTTCTGTCTAATTTTATTAATATTCATATGATATATGATATTAAGTGGGGTTACTTTTATAACTAACTACTCAATCAATTTATGACATTTGGGCAATTTTCAGAGCCTAAAGGGATTAGAATAATTATAATGTCGTAAAACAAATTACCTACTATAAGTAATATATTAATATTATAACGCCTACACACTTTCGTTAATATATAAACATGTACAGAATATGGTTTTCATATGTCTGCGTCTTATTTACTTGTTATATATGTACATAATAAAATAAGCCTGATTTGCCCGCGCTAATGTGTACGTAATGAAAATGAGTAACTTGTTAACATTGTACGACTCACGTACGAGTGGTGTCACGTGAGTACCGAACAGGGCTCGTATTCTGAGAAGCTCTAGTTAAATTCCACTAGAAATTATAATATGGGGTTTTGAGAGGCCAGTGCTGGCTGTGCCCAAAGTTTTTAGGGGTCAACTTACATAACTGATATGCTGAAAGAGATTTCTTTAGAAATAAGCAGCACCTTTGTACCTATTTTCTTCTCCTAGTTCTTGACTGTTTATTATATGTGTTTACATTAATGGTTAAATAAACAAGTAAAATTTTAAAAACCTCTTTTATTTCATGCTCTTAAACTACATAATGTATCTGGTAGTGTACATGCTTCGATCGAGAATCTGTCGAACATATAATTATGACGCCATGTTATCTTGCGAAAATACCTCGGTTCTAACAGTAAAACGCCTATAAATTTTGAAAAGCTGAACCGATTTTCATCAAACATAGCTAAAAATACTTTCGATAAAGTTATCTTCCAAACAAAAAAATTATAATCAAAATCGGTTCATCTGTTTCGGAGCTATGCTGCCACAGACAGATACACAAACACACAGGTACAACCCTCTTTTTTTTCGGGGTTAAATAAATATACAACAATGCAGCTGAATATAAATTAACATGGGGCGAATGTCCACCTGACATCCACAATTCAGCTACCGGGTAACACAATATCTTTTGATACGTCAGAATTTCAGGTTTTTTAGTCTTCTCATTACCAAAGATCTACTAATGGCAGCAGGGACCAAAAGCTACCGTGCTTTTCCACGCATAGAACGGTCTCGATATAACAATGGATGGTCTGCATCCATCTTCGAACCAACCTCGGCAAGTGTAGCTTAACCTCCTATCGTTCTGTGCCTCTTAGCCTCTCTTATAACTTAGCCCCTAAGAGATTTGTGGGTGGAACCAATTATGTCCTCAAATGACATAGCCTAAGTAATTCCGTTGCAATGAAAAAATACAAATTCAATAAGTGTTGGAACAGAATAGCAACATATTATTATTAACTCATTTAAGTGTACGAGTGTTGGAAACAATGAGATAATACAATGAAGACCACTGTTCACTGCAGCGCAGTGCAGGAGTCTACATGTGTCGCCATTTAAATATTACACCGGACATGTGTCGTCGTTGTGCGGAGCCTGTTATGAAGAAAATTATATTATATGGCAATAGTTAATAGCGACTCTCTTTTGTTATTAGATTAACTTTATGGAAACGTGTGGAAACGTAGTACTTTTTATTAGATAGAATTATGGGTACCGGTAGTCGGAAGCCATAAACCTGACGCCAGTCCTGTAAAGGTGTATCGTTAAAGAACGATTAAGAAGCAGTTCATTGTACGATGTGATTCTAATTAAAACTTACTTAATGATAACTGAAGCATCCATATAACAAAACTTCCATACAAACTTAAACCCCATATTTTTACAATAATTATATAAACAAGTAAAATGTTAAATACCCCCGACAAATTTTTATATCATGCTACATAATTTATCTAGTAATAGATACGCTTCGATCGACAATCTATTGAACACGTAATTATGACAAACTATAAACAGTAACACGCACATAGCATTTGAACGGCTGAACGTATTTTCATCAAACATAGCTAAGAACACTCGATAAATCACCTTTCAAATATTTAATACCATGGCTTAATCAGTAGCTCCCAAAATACAGGCCCAGGCCTCGTTTGGGAGTTAGCATCGTCATGTTAAGTGTTACCTTTGGGACAAATAAAAAAACGGTTCATCCGTTTAGGACCTAAGATGCCACAGACAGATACACAAAAACACAGGTACAAACGTCAAACTTATAACTCCCCTATTTTTCCGTCACGGTTAAAAACACATCTAAAGATACTTCTCAAAAAATTAACATGGAATAAAATTAATTACCTAATTAGCACAAACTTTTCAATAGACCGAGGAGATGAATATAGCGATGCTCTCTCTACAAGCGCTTTAAATTGTTGCAGCGCTGCCGAGTCCTCCCGTATACAGAACCGAGCCAGTTTCCGTGAAAAGCATATTTTTTAACGACTTAATTACTGCCTAATGAGCCCTACAGATAAAAATTGAAGAGGAAGGGAATCCGCTAATTAGATAAGCATTTTATTAAAAAAAGTGTAAAGTAATGTTCGTGAAGGGTTTTTAAATTATTCCCAAAAGGTTTTCGTAACATTTTCTTAAATCTTGCAAAATGCAGAAGCTTTTTTAGTAAGTAAATTGGTTTTATTTTTGATAAGCTTTTGTTTGACCACCATCTCACCCGATGGTAAGCGATAATGTGGTCGACGGTGAAGCACGCTTGCCTAGATTTAATCTATTCACTCTTGACTTGAAGACGACCAGGTTGTAGCTATCAGGAAATACAGACTCCGGCAGGGATTTCCACTCCTTAGCTGTACGCATAATAAAAGTATTCCCGAAACGTTTGGTGCGTATGGGTGGGATGTCCACCATTTACCGATGACGCATCGCCGTACATCTTATATTATATTATAAGAGTAATCTGGTAAAAAAATAAATATAAAGCAAAAATGAGCGTGAAATAAAATGTTAAAACAGATGTACGGTAGGGTTTCGGGTTGCCGACTATTTCATTGAAATAAAATTTTCGTATGTTATTTAATTGCCCTAAAACCTCATACGCTGCGCAAAAATAAAATAATAAAAATATAGACCGAAATTACTGGAATCAATCGATCATAATAATAATGTCAACTTTTTAGGGTTCCGTACCTCGAAAAGGAAAAACGGTACCCTAATAGGATCACTTTGTTGTCCGTCCGACCGTCCGTTGTCTGTATGTCAAGACCCTTTTTCTCAGGAACGCGTAGAGGTATCAAGCTGATACGGTCTACTGTCTCTTAAAGCAGTGAAAAAATCAAACTTCTAAACCAACGCAATCAAAAGATACAGCCGTTTATGCAACAAATTTTCGCAAATTTTCGACACTTGCAAGGGAATCAAAACTTACAGGGTATTTCACAGATAGAGGAAAACCCGTAACTTTTTAGTTACATCATATAATAAAAATATTTTTAATCATTTTAAACCCCTTTCCTCATGAAAGCGTAGAGGTATTACATTGAAATTCATATAATTCATTCAGGCCTATAATACCTTTAAGCTGTAACAAAAAATCAAACTTCTATGTCAACGCAATCAAAAGAAACAGCAATTTAAACCGCATATTTCGCAACTACTCGCAAAGGAATCAAAACCTAAAGGGTACTTCCAGTCGACCTAGAATGTTGAAATTTGGCATGAAGCAATTTTTTATAGCACAAATAAAGGAAAAATTCCTAAAACCTTAAATGTTTTGTTACATCACATATTTTTAGGGTTCCGTGCACCCTGAAGGACCTTTGTGAGGCAAATGAAAACGCTGTTGCCGTGGCTGAGTTCTGGTCAAAACGTATATGATTGAGGAATCATCGATACGACGAAGAAGAAGACCTCGAAAGGAAAAAACGGAACCTACAGGTTACCTACAGGTTTGTACGGAACCCTCGGTGCGCGAGCCCGACTCGCACTTGACCGGTTTTTTTTAAATATAATTTCGTTCTTTCGGTACATTTCCATTCGTGGAGACTGATTTATTATTCCTATCGTTAATCCAACTGCAGCATGCACGGTACACCTACAAGTTATTAATTTATTCAGGTTTAAGTCCTTACGTTATTAAGTCCGTCCATTATTAGTGGAGCCGCAATCACAGGCGTTAAGGAGAACCTACCACGGTACAATGTACTGCACTTATATATGTAAATGATTATTAAGTGGTTTCAAAAATTGTTTTTGATATATTTTATTTAATATATATGGACAAAGCTTTACTATACTATTAAACTGGGCAGCGGAACATTTCTCAATTCTCCATAGCCCAGTTGGTAATTGGACGATGGAAACATGTAATTTTCCCCATAGACCAATTGGACAAATTTCAATTGGTCCATGGAGCACCGACGGTTACGGCCACATAAAAGGATTAATCAGATAATCAAAGGCAGGTCCTGTGAGGTATAGATCTGCAAATGGAGGTTGGAATAGATAAAGAAAACTCGAAGAGTTTGGCAGAGTGCACCAGCACATCCGCATTTCACCAGTTATGTACAAATTTGAGTATTTGACAAACACTCAACTTTGAATTCTTATACATATTTATCAAGAGTAAGGAAACTGTTATTATGGCAAAAATGGGGAATACTAACAAAGATTTTTTTAAATAATTTAAAGTATACAAATCCTCAGGCACGAATGCCAAGGACACCGGGCCAAAGATCAATTCCTAAAAGAGGAAGTGTGTCTGTTGGGGCACACTGCCATGGCGAGGGTTGGAAGTGGTCCAGGGGTGTCAAGGTCAACCCTCTCCCCTCATGAATAACGCAGGGGAGCAAGACAAGGTAATCCCACTAACATATATATAAAGTGAAATGTTGTATGTTTGGATGTTGGTGAATTGGATCAATCACGCCTCAACCGTTATTGATATTTGAAACTCAGGTAGACCTTAACCTGGATTAGGATACAGGATACCTTATTTGTGAAAGTAAATCTTAAATATGTCAATTACTCACTGTCATTAAGGATTTCTAGTTTAATATCATAATTTACTGGTATGAATGTCTGTTTTGAGGCAAATAAATATATCTTTGTTTTGATTTTTTTCCTGATAGTACAAAGAAGAAGTAATTTCCGACAAGCACGCGTAATAATAATATAGTATGGGACACGAATCTCAAAAACTTGGCAACTGTTAACTGGTCGAGAGGAAGGTATTATATAATAATACCAGCTTGTCAGTGTCTCACTGCAGGCCAAATGCCTTCTCACACATAGCATTAATCAGCAAGCTTGCTCAATGCGGGTTGGCGATTTCAAACTTACCTATGAGTGCCGGTTTCCTCACATTGGCAGAAGGCATTGAATACCAACACACACACACTCACACAACCATGATGAAAGTTTCTAAATGTACTAACATCTACATTTAGAAACTTTCCCCATGATTGCAGAAAAGTCTACAACTTTTAACAAAAGAGTAATAGTTGAAAGCTTGACTTTGATCTCCATAATCTGTTCCCGTTTGACCTAGAACTAGAACTATCATAATGGTAAAGTCGGATCACTCTCTTGGTCTGAGATCTGACCTTTGCACTCCAGTTTCATATGAACTGATCTTGAACCATATTCTCTGCTACATTTATGTTTTTTGGCTGAAAACCGATTGTGTTAGCCGATGAATTTCAGTAAGACGAAAAGTTTTAAACCTACGTACTAGTTAATGTAGTTTCATTGTTAAAGTACCTCGGTAGCTATTTGGTTAGTAAATATTCAAGTTCAATATGACTCTCTATTAAACAGTAGGAAATCTAGTGGTAAAATAATTTCTATATCGAATTTCAGTGTTTTATTGAGGTAGTCTAAGTATATGTCTGAAATTATATCTCTAAGTATGTTTAGGTTTTGGCTTAGCTTCACAATCATTGGTAAGATAATAAATTACGGTACTCGAATCTTCAAGTTACAATAATTGCATAAAAGTGAAACAATGTTGAACGTAACGCAACAGAAGTGGATGATCACAAACTGCCCGCAAAAATAAATTTCAGTAACTTAAAATAAGAAGCTAGAAATAAAATATATAAATAAATAGATTCGATCCGAAACAATTAAACTTGTCAACCATCCTATTCCAAATTAAAATGGCCGTATCTAAATACACTGGCGATCAATGAAATCTGCCATGCTATGAAAGCAATATTAATTGAATAAAAGCTTCATTTTTGTCAATAATTCGACAGTAGACACCGTTTTATATTTAAATCAGCCTGCTATCGCAGTTTCGTTACTATTAAAACATTTCAAATTATTTATGCACGAGTGTCATTTACTCCACGATTGAAATAGAAATATAAAAGACAACATAAGATTATTTTGTTAAATTTGTGCGTCAATTCTTACATAAATTCTTTTACTGTCTTCTTTTTAAGAATTTAAGTTGTAATCGTCTAGGTTTTTTATTTTCTCTTAAATTTTCATGGCCGGTAATAAAATTTGTAAATATTCTTGGAGAAACGAAACTAAATAATGGATATTATCGAGGGAAATTAAGCTGTCAACTTGCAGGCTACCGCTGTATTAAGACTTTAGAATTTCAGACTGCTTGGCAAAAAATACACAATCTAGAAAAAATAATTTGGAAAAAGTCAAATTACATTGGTTTAATAAGTTATTATTAAAATAACCTAAAGTAAAATGAAGTCAAAATTCAGATTCGTATATTCCGGATGAGGTGGAATTTTATTGAACTATCGACGTTCTAAAAATATACAAAGAGCCGCATATAATTATTGAAACAGCCTACATTTGCCTGATTTCTAGGTTATGTTAAAAATTTAATCAGCCTTTGTAGAAAATCGGCGTTAATTCGGTAAGCCCACAACAGGGCTGTTACATTATGTGATTCATAAAACATTAAAATAAATAACTTTTTGCAGCTAACGAGACAAACAGTAGATATTTTAAATAATAACAGTTTAGTTTAAGTTAAGTGTTAATTGTTCTATAGACATCACGTAGTAAAATTATATAAATATTATAAATGCGAATGAAATTCTGGCGTTATGTTACCTTGTCACACATTAATGGCTGAACGGATTTGGACGAAATCTGGCACACGGTTAGATCAAGTATTGGGTTAGGACATAGAATTATTTTTATTAATGTGTTATGTTTTCTTGAAATAGTAAAACACTTTAAAAGTGAGTGGAGCCGCAGTAGCTTGTAAATAATAAGTAAAATATGGAAATTCATCAACACCTGTTTGTGATTACTAATTAAAATAGGCAATTAACATTTAACTTCGCTGTTATTCTGGTATAATGAAATCCATCCAAAACCGCGGTCGACAACAGCAGATAATTACTGAAATGTCATGCATCAGCGAGTTTGTGTGATAAAATATTAATTATTACACTACTGCCCAACACTATGTTGACAGGAACTGGTGCAGTAAATCTGGCCAGAAGTTGAATATTAATGCAAATACATTATTAAAGCAAACATTACTTAACTACCTCGTTGGTGTAGTGGGTCACAAGTGCTACTGCTGGGTTCAATTTCCAGTTCGCGCATAGTAGTATTGGGTTTGTACATCTGGAATTTGTAAGTGCATTACTTGGCAGGTGCACCTATGGGTTGTACCCTTTGAGGAATTCAAGCGTGTTGTTATGTTCTTAACCATGTTTGTGAATATGATGAATATAAGTAAATTTTAATTAAAATAAAAGATTTATTCCGATACATAAATAAGTGAATAAACTTATTGATACTGAACTGAAGAAAACAACTAAACTTGTGAATTGAATTACGTATAAAAATGTCCATAGTGAGCTATGGACATTTTTATACGTAATTCACAAATGCATTATCTTTAAGTAGGATATAAAATTCATTTTAATTTGGTGCAATCTATTAATTGTATTGTAGGCATAATATTTATAAAATCAAGTATGTAGGTCAAAAAACCACAATCAAGTATGTAGGTGATTGAATTAAAAATTAACAGTAATAAAAGTAATTAAGAAATCTTTAAAATCCATATTAATTAAAATAAACAAATAATTTCGTAGTAATTTAAATTATTCTAAATTATCGAACAATCAACAATAAATGCTGCAGATAGAATGACGTTTTTACAAGAACAATGAAAAACCATCACATCGTTATGTGACAAAATTAATATCTTTATTCTCAGTAGGCAAAACCGCAAAAAGGTTGCAATAATAAGAGTGTCACGCGTTCTGTTCAACCTTAACGAGGCCTTCCCTATTCACTTGCAAATATCGAGCTGACGACGACGCGCGACGGGGCATGGCAATTTGAATTATTTACAGACCAAAATATTGAAGACCTTAAGGTCTATGAGAATTCCGAGAGACGCTTTTGTCAAAAGAAGGATCTTCAACCGAAAAGATATTCTCGCAAAAGGGTGAACGTTCCTCTGAGGTGTTACGACATTTTTGTATTTTCCCCCTTTTGATTAAACAGAAAGAATGCTTGAGATAAAATGGTCGTCGCGCGAATGAGATTCAATTATTTATCAGAATTTCCTGGAGAGAAAAAAATATGTAGAAAGAAAATCGGAACGCCAGAGAAGTTTATTTAATTTCAGGGGAACATTGTGATATTGTTCATTCAGCAATCAGCCATTACATATTTTGAGTTGTAGATACGGTTTGTAACTTTTAACTTTTATTATGCGTACAGCAAAGGAGTGGAATTCCCTGCCGGAGTCTGTATTTCCTAAAAGTCACAACCTGGGCGGCTTTAAGTCAAGAGTGAATAGGTTTTTTCTAGGCAAGCGTGTCTCATCCTCGACCACATCGCTTACCATAAGGTGAGATAGTGGTCAAGCACGAGCCTATCAATAATGAAATAAAGCCGGCAGACTGACGTCGGATGAAAAATCGCCTGAAGGTTGCCCGAACTTGGGATAGCCTAGCCATATTAATTATAATTTTATATATATATATCATTAGTTAATAAAATTGCTTTTTGTAAACGGTAGATCTGAAAACAGCGCCATGATTTTTTAGGTACGGGTTTTTAAAATCTTTTTCGTATGTACGGCCACGGGTACGGAAGAAGTGTGTCGTACAGCTGGAGTCGCACTATGTTGTCGCAGCGCCCAGCCAGTGCGCTCGGAAGAGTTGAGACAAGTTCCGTTTCTATTAAAAAAAACGTTTTTTTTAGTAATTCTGCAAATATTTTATGGCACATGTCTAAGTTTTCGACAGCTCACCTCTATCTACCCTTCGAGGAATACAACGTGATGTTAAGTGTGTGTGTCGACAGCAAAATCTCTATTTAATAGGTATTCCTATTTCAACACCTGTCTTTAGCTTCAGTAAATTATGTGTGACAGATACAAGTATTGAAGAAAGAACTATGAGTTCACCAGATCTAATATGTATATTGCCGAAATGAGAATATTGACGGGGCTTCGTCGCAAAATGTCCCTTTACCGTTATTGCACGAAAAGTGTATCAGCGGGTGAAATTGAAAAGCAAAATATAAATATGTAAATCAAATATGTAAAATCACGGCGTGGCAATGTGCATCCAAGTTTGTACCGAGGATATTGATATCTTCCTACTTTGTATGATTGCCTAGTACACAGCTTTTGATTTCAATATGTAAGTAAATTAATTGATGCCTGCTTTCTATATTAAGAATATTGAGTTGAGTATTTGTCAAACTCAACTGTAGCCTGAAAATCTGTCAAATATTGACATTAAAGTAGGGATTGACTCGTTTTTACCTACTAATTATCAAATCAGGTACGGGCATATGCCTAAGTTAATTTAGTTTTTAGTTTGGTGCTCAACCGTTCTCGAAATCTTTCAAAAATAAAAAATTGTGGGCCTCAATTTCCAGATTATAACTTACAGGATGATTGACCTACTTTTATTAAGTAGCTTGTTTTTCTTCGGTTTGTTCTAAAGTCTTATAGGGATTCAATTTCGGATTGGAATGTAGAATGCCGCGAGGAAATATATCGAGATCTAGATTAGTGAACAGTCGTGTTTTCAGAAAAGTAGGTTCTAATAAATCGTCGTGGTAGCCCAGTGGCTAAGACCTCACCGGTCGTGTTAGTAATTTGTAATCCGGGCAAGTACGAGTACCAGTGTGACTCTTTCAATTTATGTTTCTAATTTATCTTGCACATCACTGACAACTGTGACAGACAAGTATTATTAATGTATTGTTTAATGCTGACTTTTTATAGAAAACCTTTCAGAGCTGTGTAATAGAATTAATCAAATTATTCGCATCCGTTTCCGTTTGTCGAGAGCTACTTCAAAAGTCTTTAACAAAATCTTTCAAGTGAAAATTTTCAACGTTTATTAAATGATCAACGTTGACGGTTCCTAATGAAAAAAATGTGAAGTGTTGTTATTCTGTAGGCGTTTTAATTTTCTTTCATCTGTAGCGTCAAAGTAGTACCTAAGTCCTTTGACTAGCAGACACTTTTGTAGAATTATACAAAAAATTAAATAAAGAGAACATCGTCGAACCTTTATCTTTGCTGGTAGCTAAAGCACTATTTATTGAATACTCAGACTTTAAATAATATTCTTCGTACATGGACTTAAAGATAGTCGCTCTATGTAAAATACTGGCATCCAGCTGCATTCGGTTCTACTGGAAGTCGACCTTAAAGTAGTTGAAAAAGGGCTATATCAGAATGATTGAGTGAGAAACTAAAGCAGTAAAGACCCCTTCTAAAACGCGTCCAAAATTACACTATAATGTATCAAGTGACTCGCCTAAATTTTCTTCGAAGAACACATAGTTATTTTTCTGATGCCCAATGGCCTCTTTCTATCTTTCGTTTTTATTTCATGATATTCTAGTTACTTATGTAATTCTGAATTAAACAATCATCAAGTTGAATCAAGTAGTGGTAGCGGTAGTGGTAGGGCCTAGCGTTATCGCACTTAGACTCCCAGTTGGTTCGTTGTGCGTGGGGGTACTAGCTAACATAGCCAGCCTAGCTCCGTCCAAAAGCACAGAAGCTTCCTGGGGGCTTCACAGGCTTCACGGAGCGACCTCACTGTTCCGAGAATTTCTTCGCGTTGAGATGCCACGGTCTTATTCCAGGATGACGTGGGCGGCTGATTCTTCGGCGTTAAAACAGCCCCTGCAAAGTGGGCTGTCCGTGGCGCCAGTGTTGATTAGATGTTTGTTAAGAAGGGTGTGGCCCGTTATTGTCCCTATAATTATTTTTAGGTTATTTCTACTCAGGCTGAGGAGCTTTTTAATAAGACGAGAGTATACATTTGGCAAAGCCATTTTTGACTGTATACAGTCTGTTGCCCGTAACCATCTGTTATTATGTAGTTCTGTTGATCAAAGAAGTTAATTCAAATAAAAGCTTGTAACAAAAGCAAGAATTAAGTCGTAAAACTGAACCCTTAAACGCCGTTGGGTCTCCAATCCGTAAAGTACAGTTGCCCCGCTACTTCTCACTTACGACGGCGATACGGGAGGCTTTTAAGGTTATATCAGAGGCCCTTCGCCCAATTGACACTACTTAGCGGCGCGGCCCCGGGGGAATCCATTGTCTTTAGATAACACGGTGATAAGGAGCTCCAAAGTGTTTGCGCTTAGTTTTGGATTGAATCAATGAATGTGGATTACAAATGTACCTAAGGCCGTACGACGACATCAGAGCGGTATAGAATAAATAAAACTGTTTGCTATTATTTGAACTTTATTCTAATACAACTTTAAGATAGCTAGTAATCATTTTAGTTTATGAGATTGAATTTAAATTAGATATTGATTAGAATTTTGAATAATTAGTGTTTAATTTTTTTTTTCTTCATCTAGAATGCAGTCGCTGTCGCCTAGCGGTAATATTTGCGACACAGTCCTTAAGGTTACACTAGTCGATGGCACGAACTATTTTGTGCGCGGGGTTAAAATGCATGCTATATCAACCGACAACACGTGCGGAACAGATAGATGCTGTTATGAGCAGTAAGAAGCTAGTACGCGTACGAATACACACTTTTGCAAATTTGTAGCGAAATGGATGATGATTAAGAACGAAAACGAGCGCGCGAAATTTTATAAACAGACTTTTGGTAGTCTGGATATCATGAAAAAACGACTGAATGTATCTGATCAAAATAAAATTATTTGCATTGTTTAACTACTAATCTATCCCTGTATGGAGGCCGTTTTTCAATTTTCCTTCTTCTTATGGTACTTATTTGCGCCCAAAGATGCGTTAAAATGAGTGTCAAAATAAGGAACTTTCGAAGCTCATAACTTTCAAGTAAATTATTTATTTACTTTTTTGCTTCCATACAGGGCTAGATAATGATGAGACAAATTGATATCATTTTTTATTTTGAACTTACATCGTCAAACAGTCGAGTAAAAGCCAGACTACGTTTGTATGGAAGAATTTTCGACTAGTGTACCCTTAACTAATGCAGCTATTTTTGTAAACCAATTCTATTTGTAAAATGTTTCTTTATTAGTAAGTATATGTATATTAACGATTTTGGAAAAATATAGGCTCAAAAACTGGTCCCAATTCCGTATTGTTCAAGAAAAATCTTAACTAGTAAAAGCCTGTCAACTTACACAATTTATATTCACAAAAACAAAACGTTAAAATAATCAATAACTTCTGAACAGGTTGGAATATTGCCGACGCTAACTAAAAGCTCTAGTCTAATGGCGCACAAAATATTCTACCATTATATAGATAACACGACGCCTGTATTCACGGAACATAGAGTTACACCCACATGACACCAGTTAAAATACAACCGTGAGTATTTTTATATATAATAAAAATACTCACGCTCAAAAATCAACACAACAAACCAATCACAAACAAACCGTTTGAAGTTTTACTAGATGCAGCTCAATACTGTTTCATACGGAGCTATATAAACTTTGGTATCACTAGCTGTCAGATGTTCGGGTTGCCGACTTACTGTTAAGACTGTCAAATTTCTACAAATGCCAGCCGCGACCAGACACTCGGAAATAAGTGTCATGCGAGCTCAGCAAAAACTTATAGAATGTATGGGAAAGTCAAATGCTGTTGAAATGTGACGTGATCCCTGCCTTATATTTTGGCCTTTGGATCATCGCCGTAGCTGACATCGAATTCCACTTTTCTAGAGCCTAAGGAATATCGGTGTGTAAGGATAGGCCCCATCCACGGACCGACTTCAGCAAATGTCGCTTAACGTCGAAGATCGGCCCATACATGCGGCTGTTATTATTTAGCCGCGAGCTCCTCACGAATGTAAATATTACAAAACTGCGCACTCAGCAAATCCACTTATTAAACTACGATATAGGTAACGACACTGCTGTCTCACAAATCTTCAGCAAAATCGCCCGCGACGCCTGCCGGTGGTTTGGACCGCCCTGTTCCATTTACAGACAATTGATAAAACCCCGATTTCTGATTTTATTATTTACAGTTGAGTATTTTGTCAATCTCTTCTTAAGCCTGAAACCTGTCAAAACTTGGCATTTAAATATGGTTTGACACGTTCTTAACTCCAAAAGAAACCAGCGTGCGGCGTGACTTAAAGCACCGCTACACTTCACACGCACCGCGATGCAGTCTTGACGGCCTTGCAGACAACGGCATGCTATTCCCGTCACGTTGCCGCCCCTGACACGGCGCACCGACGTGTGAACCCGCGCCAACAGGACCCCAGAGCGTGACATACGGGGAAACTCGTCGCGATTTTACGAAATGATCATTTTAAGAAAGTATTAAAAAACTAATGCTTGAAATTATTTTCAGAAAATTGTCGTTTCCTTTAGCGTGACACTAATGTTGTTGTTAATTTCGGAGTCAGTTCCATACTGCGGTCCTGCCTGTATTTCCCGAAGGGTAAGGCGTGCTCACCCGGAATTCACAAATTATTAAATGATTAGTCCCTTGTGATATGGGCGAGCCTATCATCATCAACCACATAAGTGACCAGCCCCCGCGCTGCTGCTGAGACATAATATATCCAGGTGGAATAATCCAATAACACTTCGCCTGACCCGGGTATTTAACCCAATACCTCATTCATTCATGCTCAGCCGTAAGGAAGCAGCCGCGAGTGGGAATCATTTCCGTTTTTCCGCAAAGTCGTCTCTCGTAATAAAATTCAGCTTTAGAGTTCAAAATCTGCTACAGTCACAGTTTTTATTAATTTATGAATTTTAATGATCCTAATTATAATATAACATTTTCACTAAGCGAATCTAAATTCTAACAATATTCAATACACGCCCGACTGTTATCCTAAACACACATAATATAACTGAATACGTTATACCTAATCGTCTGCCGTCTGCTCAATATTTGCTCTAGGGACGGCTGCTTATCCTCAGGGACCAAGTACGATCATAACATTACCATCATGGCTTTCCTTTTAGTTAGAATAAAGTGTCCCCACTGAAATATTGTTACCGCAAAACACAATCTTTTATTTAAGTAATGATTATGCTCTTGCCCTTGTCAATGTTTGTTTGGTTGCGGCACTAAATCATTTTCCCGTACTGCTTTACAAGCCGTCATATCGTAGTCACTCCCTTTCGAGACATATCAACTTTCACACGATCCATCCATCACATTCAAACTCCAAACTTTCCTCACAACAATCTCCTCAACTGTCTGAATTTAAAACACCCATTAGAATCCTCTCTTATCCCCCGTATAGATATTTCTTATTTTTTCAACAAACTCGAAAGACATGTAAATTTCATTTGCTTTAATTTTTACCTGTATAGCTTAACTTTCGGATCCGATTAAAAGCTAACACAGGTTATCAAGTAACTTTAAAATTGCCACCCTAAAAGCAACATAGAAAACAGATATCGCCACAACTATTAATATTTTTTACGCAGTCTTCCCAACAGATTCATAAACCTAATAAAATTAACATCTTTTAAATTGCAACCCTAAAAACCAAATAGACAAATAAATATCGCCGCGAGTGTTAATTTTTACCTAAAGCTTAACTTCGGACTGGATATTCACAAACCTAACACAGACGGCTTGCGAGACGAGGATCCTGTACGGCGGTCTGTAGACCCGCACCTGCCGTAGCCATCCCCTTCAACCAAATACGCAGGTGGCTACAGGATTCACCTAGACACAGGCGGAGTGGATCTCAACACCGGGCTGCAGGCTGTCCAAAGATGCTTTGCCATCCTGGGATAGTAGGCTAACCAGGCGTTTATTACGCCTGGACAGGAATGGCCTGCGCCTGGTGACGGGGACCATCACGGGACACTGCTTACTTAACAAACATTTCCACACAATAGACATAACGGACAGTCCTCTGTACAGGGCGTGCATGGAAGCTGAGGAAACCGTCGCGCACGTGCTGTTTAAATGCACAGGTGTCACCAAGATAAGAACACAAACCCTCGGGTCACCCAGATCTTACACAGATGTTCTGAGAAAACCAGGAACTCTAATTAACTTCTGGAGGGAGGTGGGCTGGTTGGAATAACCACCACAATGGTTCAGCTGAAGGACTAAGTGCGAAAACCAAACCCCCTAACATAGAACCTAACACAGGTATCAAGTACGCAGCTAAATTTAAAGTTAACGCCCTTAAAATAAAAGAGACAACCAAATGTATCCACGAGTACATACATCGTCCTAATTTCAGCTATAAAGTCTTCATAAAGAGCATTACAAGTCGTACAGCCATCTCAAGTAACACGCGGTAAGGTTTACGAGCGGAGCTATTAATTGCCGTACATCGATATCGGTATATTTATGGCCCGTAACGTCGAATGGAGGTGAAGGCGTGTTCCTCTCACAGTTATTAATGATTGACTCAAATTATTGTCGTTGACGGTCCGTAAATGTCTAGTAAGTCTTTTGTGAGACATTTTTAATAAGTTTTCCTAAGGATATAGACTACCATTCTCTAGTCTTAGATAATACCGCGTTATCATTGGCATTACAGGGCCTAATTTTTTTTAAAGTATAAAATAACTCAGCGTGACAAAAACCAGACAGTAAAACAGTGAAATGAAATCGATGTTTACCTTTAAAATAATATACTAAAATTTTTGTGATCGTAACAAAAAACATTTGTCAGAAAATGGCTCGATCATAATATTTTTATCGAAACATTGAACAGCGAGATTATATTTCAATAAATGACATCGATGATATTGCAGAAATTTATAAATCTCCATTTGGTGCGGATCAAAAACATTTTAGAAGTGTTAAGATCCTCTTTCTTTCCAAAACCCGATCGTCCCATACGTTAGTAGCTCAACCTTTTTTAAAGCTACAAAATAAAGTTCTAACCGCATAACTTACTTTCATAACCAAAAATAACGCATACACAAAGACCATCTATGAAATACTAATTAAATTAATAAAAAGATAAATTGTCAACGTTATTCATGACTTTACTGGTGTAGGTGTACTGAAATATACCGCTTCTATTCTATGCAATAAAAACATTAGTTTTATTAACAGCTAGTTAAGAGAAGAAAGTACGGCGCCATCGGAGAAGAATGCATGAAATGTGGACTCTGCCCTCTACGCAATTTCTACATGCTTCATATAACGGTAACTTTTTCAGACACCATTATCACGAACTTACTAGATATTTTTCATAGCATCCTGAAACGGTGAAATATCAAAATCCAAGAAAAACCGTTTCAAACTTTCGATAGAAAACTTCAAATATTGCTCAAAACATAGCTCTTACATCAATTTTCCAGCTCAACAAATTCGAAATCACCAATTTGGAGTCCTAATTTTTAGACTTAACCGCAAAGAAAGCCGCAAAACACGATTTTAACCAAGTAAATACATTTTAACCTATTTAACGAGAATGAACCTATCAAAATAGAGTCAGTAACTAAAATCAAGGAAAATTAATCATTTTCTTGAATGTAATTGTTGGTTGAATCAATAGGCCTAAGCGGTGAGCTGCGAGCACTCTGGCAGCTCGTAAGTGGTCTCCGCCGGTGATTGGCCGCTATTCATTAACTAAGTTTGGGCTATTGGAGCGATGAGCCCTCTGATTGCTGATTGGCAGCTATTGAAGGCTCCAACATTCAGAATATCCATTTGTTTCATTAATTTTGACTTTCATTGGATTTTGGGCGATTTTGAGGATTTTTCTAGGACCTTTTTTATTATTTTTAGTACAAGAATGCAAATTTAAAAATTCTTTTCTTTTCATTAACTCCCGAAACGAATTTTCTAACAAATTGGGTGGTAGAAAAGTTACAAAACTCATAGTAGCATTTTTCTTGTTGCAATAAGTTTTCACCTATTTTTACTATTATTTGTCGTGCTCCCTATTGTGTTAAACCATTTTGTTCAAGTTCAACTTCAAAACTTGCCGATAAAAGTGACTTTTCAAGTTTTCAAAGATTTAATGATCATTAATACAATTTCAGGCATGAAATAATTCGTAACTGATACGAACATGTATTTTAAGAAATGTATTTCCCGTTTAATAACTTTACAAGATAATAAAACCATACTTCAAACAGAAACTCATAATATAAAAGGCAATACTTACTAAAATCCAATAAAGTCGTAATTACAACAAATAACTTTCCCCAAAGCACCGAAATCTCATTTAAAAATTCACTCTGACTGTGAATCGATTAATACGCCTGTTTTCAACTCAAAGGATCCGGACACAAAGTAGGTAGCTGCGAACTTCGCCTCAAACTAAACCGCACAATCTTAAATTCAAACTGGCGCTCACTACGCCTAAACATTAAAATCACAACCGGTCCGTCGGTACCCTGACATTATTCCAACCCGTCGGGAAAATAAAAAAAACCAAAAGAAAAATTTGAAGTGGAAGAATAAAATAAGGATACGTACCTTAAAACACGAAGAGCAAACTACGAACTAGAGTATGATCGCGCGGATAGAGAGTTGGTAAAGTCGCGGCGGAACGTAGCGAGCACGTCTGTCCGTCGCGACGGCGAGCGCGCGATGGAGCCGAGTCGCAGCGGCCGCGGCGGGGTAGCTGTTGCTTCGCGCGTGCGCCGCCGCACACCTGGCCGCACACAGCACCGTGCGACCGTGTGGACCCCGCCCACTTGGTAGACGGAAACAGCAACATGGCTGGCCCTCGGGAGCGGCGAGAGAACCAAACGCTGACGATGCGCCCTCAGCTAGCCTCAGCGGACAACCAATACAGATGCAGCTGCACTTTGCTTGTTGAGACCTTACGCTTACAATAATCACTTACGCACGTTCATCGTACAGTGCATTCATCTTCAACATCATTTACCCTCGTCTTTTTCTCTCGTCAATATGAGGTCGGAAAATTCGGGCACTGGAACTTGATTTTCACATCCGTCAGTTCTTGGACGAAAGACGTGTGTTCTTTGTAAGAAACAATGCGTCTTACTTCAATAAATGTATAAATCAGGAAAAACCAAAGTATAATAACAAATACAAAAAATATATTTCTTTAAATAGCATAGATTTCAAGAACTCGGCAAAAACCTTTTACAGACAAAGTTTGTTTTCGTAAAAATTATATTTGCCCGCTCAAAGTAGATTTTTTCGGCTAAGATAGGTATGCAATCCTAGATGCGCTTATCCGATTCTCACTTTCTATTTTTGTTTTGGTGATTATGTTACTGTAAAACCCCGAACTACGCTAAAACCTAAGATTTACCTGTAATACCCAAGATTTACCAAGTCTTACTGGTAAAAGTCCGGATTGATTTATGATAATGGCTTATTACGGTCTTTCACCAGCAATCACATAGTTGTTCTTAGGATAAAATGTATTTCAAGATTTCTATCATTTTATATCATTTCCCTTTAAAAGTATTGGTAAATGTGTTAAAATCATGTTAGTATTTTACTGTTAATGAATGAATAAGTAAAGCTAAGCAATCAGTCCTTAATTGTTCTCCTCATTTCATATCATAGTGTGTCACAGACATAACAATTTTTGAACATTTACATGTCAAGATTGCTAATAAGCGCCCCAAAATTAACGATACCTCAGATTATTACGGACTTTTACCAATAAGACTAAACATTTTAGGTTTTACCGGTAAATCCTCGGGTTTACCGTAGTTCGGGATTTTACAGTAACAATTATAACTATTGCAAAAACCTATAGGTAAACAATTGTTTTCTATTTTATTATGTTCCGATGAAAGTGATAAAACAATTATACAGTCTATCAGAGGACACAACTTTCCCGCCGGAAGCTAGGCACTACACGCAGAGTGTCGCCGGCCGTCGGCGTCGGCAATGTGCGGCGCTTTCCCGCAACAGAACTTTATAACACAGGATATTTAACCTAGTTAATTTAAACAATAAATACATTTTCAACACACTTGATCATTAAGTGGCTCTAATTTCACCGCAATTAGACACATAATGATACCTGTAATCAAACTGTGACCGTTTCATTCCTACTATTCACAAGAGAGTTATAGAGTTTTTTTTTATTGGTTGAGTTGAGTTGTTTCTTAAAAAAGTTTCGATACAAAAAAGATCGTTCTCAGTAGTACGAATAAATTAATGTAGGTAGCTAATGCTTGCTCATTTCATGCAATTTCGTATTTAAATTGATAATTTAACTTGTACGGGTTTTAATAAATAAAATTCACTCAAATATAACTTTTGTTATCTCTGTAATAAAGAAAACTTGAAATTCCCCATTTTGTACGTGGCTAAAACGCTATCCGCGAAAAGCCAAAAAAAAAACCTCATTCTTTTAGTCTATGGCCGATCGCCATTGTTAGATGCGCGCACATAGGAAAACTGATTAATTTTGCCCGCCATTGAAAAAGATTTTCACAACTCTTTTTCACTGTTGAAATTACAGTTATTTATTAATTAAAATGTCTACAAGTACAAATTATGAAGAAACTGATTTATGTTGTACTCCGCCCGATAAAAGATGTGAAGCACGTTATGGAAAGTTTACTACCTGAAAACTCCAAGGAAAAATAATTATAACTACTAAATAAAATGATTTTTTAGTATTATTTTCTTTACAAGTGTGTTGAAAAACGTCGTATGATACACGTGTGTATTGATGATTACCGTCCTCCGCTCTATTATGACCCTCATCTAACGGCTCGGGTCTCAATGGCGCCTTAGCGGTAATTACTAACATTACACACTTGTACCATAATGTAATATTTCTTGACCTATAGCGTAGTCAAATTTTTACGAATAAAAACTATATATTTGCTGTTATAGAAAAATAATGAGCAAAAATCACTAATAAGCACTTAAAACTAATTGGTCATTACGTACGATTTTTATTAGTAAAAGTATCAGATAAAAAATTTCACACTTGTACCATAATGTACTATTATCGTCCGTCACCTTTTCCCATCAATATAGTACACTAAACTTTTGATCACTAAACAAATTCAAAGTGGAAATGCTGCCAGCGTTCTGGGTACAAACTCCCTTTGATAGCGATGTGGATACATTTTTACCCGACTGCCGAAGGAGGGTAATGTGTTTATCAGTCTATGTATGTATGTATGTATGTATGTATGTATGTATGTATGTATGTATGTTTGTTCCTATGTGGCGTTCCAGAGACCAAACGCGTTGACCGATTTTGATGATTCATACGTCAATCGATTCGTCTTAACCTTGCGAGTGTTATAGGCTACATTAAAATTGGAAAATAGAAAAATGGCGGCTTTTGGGCGCCATATTGTGGGGGGGCAATTTTATTTTTTCTTCCAAACCCATCGTGTGGGGTATCAAAATAAAGGATTTCAAGAGGTGATTTCAAAAATATATAACACTTATATATTTAAATGTACCTAATTCGAAAAAAAATTTAACTAAAAAGTTATAAATAAAAAAGATAATTAAAAAAATCAAAATACCCGACTGCTTAAAAAGCGAACTAAAAAGACGTAAACAAGAAGAAAATCATGCTGTGCAGTCGGAGGATACATATTCGCGAGCTGGCTGACCAAAACCAGATGTATCCTCCGACTGCACAGCATGATTTTCTTCTTGTTTACGTCTTTTTAGTTCGCTTTTTAAGCAGTCGGGTATTTTGATTTTTTTATATGCGCAATGATTTCCTTTTCTTTTTTTATAAGCGCTTATACATTATTATAAATAGTTCATAATAATTTAGTTACCTATACTAATTGTAATTGTTAAATATATGAAACTCGTAAACTTAATGTCCAAAATGGTCTAGCGTTTTTGAAAGGCACATCAAGAAAACTCCCGATGAATTACATCGGATAATAGTCTTGATCGCTCCCTAGTCGCTAATCCGTTGCATCATTTAGATCCTTCAAAAATAAATTACGTAGTTCATATTAATAGTAACCAACGTATCCACGTATTAGGGGTTTATAGCATTTTGATGGCTGCTCAAATAACAATGGTACCTACAAAAATCATATAAGGTGTCAAATAATTTGATGATTGCTACCGACGAATGATCTTAGTGCTATAAGTAGAATGACAGGACATCAATCATTGTAGTTTGATGATCAATTAACTAGCAAGGAGGGAACACTGACGCGACGGACCGCCGCCGCCGGAACATATTCGATTGCATTTTATTGCAACAAATGATTAGCACTATCAGAATACCAGCGCGGCGTTTAATATTATTTATTAAATATCGCCGAATAACTTATAAGAGCCTTTTTGGTCTCGCACGGGGTTCTTTATTTTATTTTTGTTTATTACTCTTTGTTTTTTTTTCTCTAATCTGTATATCCTGTGCCCGGTGGAGCACGGCTGTCTAGAAGTAACCTTGTCACTATTGACTCAAAGACTCCCAGGTTGCAGGTATCAGGCAATACAGACTACGGCAGGGAATTCCACTCCTTAGCTGTACGCACAATGAAAGCTATATTCGGTGTTTGGTTATGGCTGTATTTTCTCTCTCATTCAGCTGATTCAGCCTCGAAACATATGTAAAAGACTAGCTTCTGCCAGCGGCTACGCCTGCGTAAATGTCGTAAATGATCCCAAGGGAACATATGTCCGGGATAAAAAGTATCTTATGTGCTATTCCAGACTATAATCTATCTCTATGCCAAATTTCATCCAGGTCCGTTCAATAGTTATTGCGTGAAGAAATAACAAACATACAAACACACTCACAAACTTTCGCCTTCATAATATTAGTGTGAAGTGTGATAATGTGATAATTTACTTTCATCTCTCTAGTGGTATAATTAAAGTTTCATATACTGGCAGAACTCTCCTTGAAACATGGTTTGGAAAAAAAGTTTGGTGAAATTGCGGTACGCAGTGGCAGGTTGCCAACAACTAATTAGTTCAATGCTACTGTCTCTGCTGACCCTACCGGTGAGCATGAGGTAGTGATATGATTGATCTGCTGAACCATTTAAAAAAATCTTTTTTGTTAAATGGGCATCATGTTTTATGAGAAAATTTAACCTGAAAATCCAAAAAAAATCGATCGGTACCTTTAGTGGTTTATTCAGAAGTTTAATCGCGTGTTCCTTACTTCAAGTATTATCTAGCTAATTTCAAGATGAAACGGTTTCTATCTAGTATATTTTAAGAGTAATCAAAAACACAGTAACCTTACCATTAATCCTGGGTTTCAGCTGAAATAAATGGCTGTAATATATGAATTCGTTACTTTAAGTTCGCATAAATATATTGTCTTGTAGCGCATTATTCTCGCGTCTATTTATCATTACTGGAAGAATTACTTCAATTTATTAAAACAAATTGCTTTTTCTCGTTTTACTTTTAAATTGGAGCGCAGATATTCATGTGGAGGTCGTAGGTGCAAGTAAAACTGTCACTAGTGGCCATAGTTTGGTAACAAATGATGGATTAGGGCTCTTTCAATTTAGATTCGTGTCGGACTGCTGCGGCGCCGCAGCGGTGCGGGTGTCGTACTGCGCAAGAGCAGTTGTTTTTTCTATACAATTTATACACCAAGAGCGCGAGCACGCAAGACTGTAGGACAAGTATGTGTGTGCATAAATGGTATGGAAAATATCAACCGGTCATGCCCAGTACGACAGCCACCCCGCTGCAGCTCCGCAGCAGGCCGATACGAAATGTCTAAATTGAAAGAGCCCTCATTGAGAACTCTAATAGACTTGTGGTGAACAAAATGAAATGGACGGTTTTATTCCAATGCTTTCTCGATTCGTTTATTGAATTTCATTCCAAAGTGAATATTATTCTTTGTAAAATTTGAAGTCTCGTTGGTTGTAATAACATTTTTATATTAAAGAAGAATTTAATTCTGTGATTTAATATAAGTTGTGGAGGTAGCAGCTAATCTGAGAGTAATTTAAACTTTTCACTACACTTTAATAAACTTGCGCGAGTTTGTGATACGTAGGTGCACTGCTTCTCTCGTATACTTTATTTAGTATGCCGGGAATTATAAAACTTAGCTCAGAAAAGAGAGAACCTAATGTTTCTTAGCACATCGCTTTACGCTACGGAAAATTGTAATGGTTATACTACTTAAAATACGTGATAAGATTTATTTAGTATTCCGTTTCTTTTTAAATCCAAACTTGGCAGTCATTAGAAAATCTAGAAATACATTGAACAGAAAACCAATTAAGCAACTTGGCTTTAATAGGAGACATGATCAACCCCAGTCGACCTGCCGCCGAAGCTGAACACACTGCCAGGCCCCCAGAGATTATAAGTTGTCAGTTCTAATACATAGAATATTAACAGGCGGGTAGGGGGGAGAGGCGGAGGTTGGGACAGCGGGTGATTGGACCAATTCCATTTAATACTCCCCCACGACTCATTTCAGTCTGTAATGATTAAGGCAAGCGAGATACGCTCGTCAATGGCGATTGTAAGTTGCGACTGGGCTGTGATTTGCGACTGAAATTGTATTTTAGACTCATTTAGATTCAGATTTGTGTTGTGGGCCATAAAACAACTAATCAGAAAGGTAGTCATGGATTTGGTGGGCCTCTGTTATACTACGTATTTTTGGACATCATCAGTCGCGGATTCACAATATGATCCCTTAACATAAAAATCTATCGCCCTTAACCTAGCTATTTTTACGCTAGAGTCGTGCGATGTTTTCGCGCGTTTCTATCGCTACAAATCGCGCCGTGTGTGACCGCTCTTAGGCGTGACTGCCTCTGAGCGTTAGTTAAAAATTCTGAGTACTTTCGAGAAATGTGTTCCGTAAAAGGGATTTATTTAATAATTTGTAGGTTTTGATATATTTTGTTGAAACAGGATGTTATTTATAGAGTGTTTTCACTCTGTTTCGTTTTATTGCAGCGGATAATGTTTTAAATTGATGAAATTCAGATTTTCTTTTGGTTTTATCAAGCAAACAGTTTGTACGTACAAAGGGCAACAAAAATAAATACAATGTTTGCAGCAAGCACAATCTTTTCATATTAGTTTCTTTGCTCTTCGTCGCTTCTTTGCAGCGCTTTGTGTCCATATAATCGCAGCCACACGCAGCATCGTCTTTCAAAGGAAATTCTTTCACGATCAGTTTTCTTGTCAATGAATTTGTTGCCAAATGTCAGTCCAGGTTGCAGCGAAAAACATTCCAAGTTTCTTGTTTAAAAATGTTATTTTTTTGTAAAGATTCGGCTCAAAACATATTGGTTCAAATATGTTTTATTTTAAAGTTACATAATCTTATCTTACGTCAAGCCCGAAATCAAATATACATCTGGCTGTTCAATCAATCCGACTACTCTGAGAATAAACACCAAAAAAAGCTCAGACTCTGAGATAGTCTTTTGAGGAAAGAACCTCTAAGATTTGAATTCACCTAACCAGACAAGTCGGTAAGCAAGTACCCCTTTTATCAATCAATTAATCAATCTTTATTGTGGACCATAGGTAGGTACATAATACAAGTCTTAAATAATTAAATTGTGACCAGCTCTGTCCCGCCCTTCGGGCATACCTTCTGTTGGTAAAACAGACTTAGAACGAACCCTCACCTTAAATTTAATATGACAGATTAAAATGAAGAGTTTCACAAAGGCAAAACTAAAAGAACATGTTATCTTTTCGAACAATACTATTTTCGCACTCATAGTAACTTTTAACAAAAACAAGACACTAGCCCCGGTCGTTGTCCGCAAACCCACGCGTGGGCTTCCCTGAAACGAGACGTAGCGTGGGCTGTAATACCAGGGTATTTCTAATGCCTCCGTGTAAAACAAATACGAGAAATCCTCTTTAGAAACGTTTCTACTTCTAGGAATCTAATTATTATGTTTAGATTCGATTTGAGAATGTTTTGATATAATATGGTATCTTTTGTTCTGATTACTAAGGTATTTGATACATTCGATATTCTCATGCCAATAAAAAAATAAGAAAAGCACTCATCATTCGCTAAAGTTATTGTTTATGATTGTTTTTTACAGTAACAGATAGAATAATATGCCATTTTAAGGATTCCGTACCCGAAGGGTCCAAACGGAGCCCTATTACTGTCACTCACGTGTCGGCAATAGGGCCTCACGTGTCGGCCTGTCGTCTGTCGAATATTTTGTACCGAAGATTTGTTTAACTTCCCATTGTCCTATGAACTTGAAATATTGTGATAATGTTTATTATTATATATTATTATATTTTACTAACAAATATTGATAAATTGGTACGGATTCCTAAGTGTGCGAACTCCGACACACACTTGGCTGGTTTTTTTTTATTTGAAGTACAATACTAATGCTAAGGAAGAGAGCAGAAAAGTTGGTCTGGAAATTAATCGCAGGAAAACTAAAGTAGTCAAACTATGCTGCTAAGATCAGATTCAATGAAAATAGAATACATCGAAGACTACACTTACTTGGGACATTTAATATCTTTCAAGTCATGCAACGATGAAGTAGTAGAGAGAAGAATCAAAACTAAGTGAGAAATAAAGACATCAGGAAAATCACCAAAGTAAAGGACTTCGCAAAAACCATAATACCCAAAAATAGAAATGGGCTGGGTATAGAGATCACCAGGGAATAAAAAGTTCCAACATTGCCACGAATTGATACCCTATATTCAAGGAAAGACGAAAAGGAAGGCCATTAAAAAGATGGCGTGATGACATAGTAGCCTCGGCTGGAATTACGTGGAACAGACCGGCACGGGATAGAGCGAAATAGAAGGTAATAGAGGCGGCTTTCAACGCCAGAGCGATCCTTACAGCAAAACACACATAAATCTATTAAAAAGTTAAACCAATAAACTAGATTAAGCAATATACTAACACAAATAATAAAGTGTAGAAATGTAGAAGTGTAAGTAATAAATCAAGCTATTATTATTATGTCCTTTATTTTCTTACTATCTACATTTTCAAATATTTATTTAAAATAAATTTAAAAAAACTATTAAATATATAAAAAATAGATGTCAACCTATATCGGAACAGGGTCAAAGCTACCGGTGGTCAGGGCTTCAGAGGGGAACCTCTTGAAAATACGAGCCCACCGCCACCGGTCGCGGCTATAAAGACATTGGCTGACGACTATCGGTACAATGACCGTCAACAACCTTGCGAACCAAGTCAAGATACTTGATATGCTTATCTTTCTCGGCTTTCACGAGGTTCCCATCATGCGGGACGGTAATGTCAACAATCATTGCACGCCTCTCGATTCGGTCCACCACCACAATATCACATTGTCCACACCAAACTCCATCCGCTCATCGTAGCTCCATCAGTTGAAGATTGCTGGGGACAAAGAGCTTCAGGTCATCCATGTAAAGGAGGTGAGATATAACCTGACCACCTCTCTTCAACCGAGCCTAGCTCTGAATTCTCTAGTAGCGCGCTTAGAGGATTCAAGGCATAGGCAATAGCAAGGTGGACTCAAACTATCACCCTGGAATATACCTCGTATGATTTGGCAGGTTTAGTGGATTGCCTAAAACCATAGAATGACTATTGGTACCTGCCCGACCACTGTTGACCTACACGGCTATAAAATGGCAGAGGGTGCCTTGCACACTCAATTAATGCGCCCCCATAAAGGGTCGCTAGCACTTGAGTGACGTAGTGCCATAGGGGCAAAAAAAACCAGAGGTTTTTGAGAAGTGGAGAGATATACCACGGCTATCAGGACAATCCTGGAAGTATGATCAAGATCCCTACCAGCATCTTACTGGAATAACCACCGAGCACGTTTGCTCTTGTAAATCTTCACTCAAGCCAGCCAATTAAGGCAAGAGAGAGATGGGAGCTCTGTTATCCGTCAGTGTTCACACCGACCAGCAAATAAAGGAAAGCCGGAGGAGAGGAACAAGACCTTTCCCGAGAGATCAGGTCTGTGGAGTCACCACTGTCCAGCTCCTCCACCTGTGTCTTAGTCTGGCCTCTCACCCTAGGCATGCTGCGAAAAAAGATGCGATTAGATTTATATCACACCGATTAGCGATGTTCACTAAGCAAAATTGCAAGTACGTTCACATGGACGCAATGCGTTACAATTCAGCCGAATTGCACTTGAAAATATCTTAGACAAGTAACATTTCAAAATTTACAAAACCACCGTCACATTTTTATTTTATGATAAATAATTTATCTAGTACATAGTAGATACGCTTCGATCGGCAATCTATTGAACACCCCGTTTGGAACAGTAAAACGCCCATAACTTTTGAACGGCTGAACCGATTTTATTCAAACATAGCTAAGAACACTCTCGACAAAATCATCTAACAACCAAAAAAAAATAGATCAAAATCGGTTAACCCGTTCGGATGCTATGATGCCTCAGACAGACACACAGATACACATATACACAGCAACACACGTTACATTTATAACACCCCTCTTTTTCCGTCGGGGGTTAATCATATGTGAGCGATATAATAATATAACATTTTTATTACATCGCCTATCGACGCAATTTTAATGAAATTAACTGTGCCTGCCTATAATTTTAAACATACACCAGTTCTCAATCACTTTAAGTCACCCTTTCTACTGATAATTTAAATAAATGAGCCATAAATGTACCATTTAATAATTAATTACTTTGAGAGCAAACCTAACACAAAAGTTAATTGAAAAGTGAGCGAAAATCACGGCGACGACGTTACTGAGAACTTAGCTTGAGGACAATCGTACTTTACACTCAAAGTGAACTTCACGGCGCCGCGCGCCGGCGTAGTTTAGTGAGGGAGTCGTGTTTGTAAGGGCGCTAGCACAATACCAAGTTTATCTTGGACATCGCTGATAACGTTGAAGGAAACTATCGTGAGGAAACCTAGACTTATAGTTAGTAATATAAGTTAGAAATTGCCAACCGTCATCGCAACCGTGGTGATACATGCTCATACCTTCTCTGTATGAGAAGAGGGCTTTACCCTGCAGTGGGACAGCTACCGGCTGGTATCTGCTTACAGCATAAAGTTACTTACTGTTTTCTTTTTTCGATGAATGATCAGACACTATAACCTGAAATAGAAAAAGATAAACTTTAGCAAATGGAATGGTAAAAAAACATCTTAGTTCATATATATAGGCACTTTAATTTATATTGGTGTAATCATTCATATCTAAACACAATTGAGATTTAGGGACTTTCAATGCCAAATCAATATGATAAGAAATTGTAAAATTCATGGTCAGCGATTTGACGTTATATTGTAACAAACTACGCTAGGAACTTGTTACGTAGCGGGTGGGACATTCTAATTCAAATAATTTGTATTATTTTCTTTAAGTGTGTACCTAGTCATAACGCAATAAAGACTAATGCTAATTTGACGTCCACGCGGAAAAAGAAAAGAACGAGCAGGAAAAAAAATACAAACTAATGCTTAGTAAAAACACTTATTAAAAATTCTTGCAAGATAACTGGGCAAACAGTTTAGAGACGCTGAATTGAATTTAAAAGAATTCAAAATACAATTGCTCAAAGTGAACAGCGAAAGTAGGTAAGGTACTGTGTATATAAAAGAGCAGCAACACTTTGCCGCCCAAAGCAGACCGACGCTAATTGTTTCAATCAATTGTTTAACGGCCACTTCCGCGGCCTGAGTGCTTCCTAGTTAAACAAACAACATCCATCCCAATATAGGATTTATTCGGTCACTTATAGAGGCTACAATTCCATGACAGACGACAATGTCCTCGCGGAAACTGGAGACAAGTTATATAGACAAGTATTAGATAATAATCCTAGTTCAATTTTATTTCGTGAGAGAAATTCAAGGTGTTTTAGAAAACTGGAACATTGATAAAGAAAAGCCTCACTCAACAAATTATTTTCTCATCTGTAAAAAATGCTATTATTAGAGCTTCGATTATCATATCAAGTCTCCTCCATTAAAATAATATGAGGGAAGATTTAATCTTCTGTCGCTGATGGCCGTTGATGGCGTCAAATCCTTTCTACAGACGGAGCTGGCAACATCAAGCGAGAAGAAAATGGCCGACTTCTGACTGAGAATTAATTTCTAATATAAAGCCAGGCAGCGGCGATTGGGCTTAATCATGCCAAGTTGAATGCGAACGAGGATTTTATTTAAGTCTGATAACTGGGCATTTCGGCTGACGTTCATGACAGCTGCATTAATAGGAAAAGAACTTGGGACTTTTGAAACAATTCTTGAAAGATTTAATAAGTTTAGTTGGAAATGGAATTAAACTAGTTGGACTATTTTCAGTTTCAATCTTTGCTATTCAGTTCACCGCAGAAACGGATTTATTAATATAACTTGGGGTAAGGGTATAAGGCTTTATTTCAGAAGTCCGAATACATTCAGAAAAGCACGTTCATCGCGTGGAGCTAAGTAGAAATATGTTACCTTCGGGAGGTAAGTTTATAAGTATTACTTGCAAAGAACGGAGGAAACTAGTAACTTACAGGAATTTAATATTACACTGAACATGGAATTTTATAAGGAAATGGATCAGGTGCTTGAGGCGTTTCAAGATTTGAAAGGTTAGCTTAGGTCCTCGGAGACTGAAGTTTTCATTCATATTTAAAAAAGGCTGGCAACTATTCGACACAAAATTTATTGTAGCTAGTACGACAGACATATCAGATTGCTAACATACTGATTACACTAACACTTTTAACCAACTTTCAAAAAAGTTGGTTATCAATTCGACCCGTATATGTATGTCGAAAGTTGGGATCGACCAATAGGTGTTCCTATAATGTGTTGTGTGGGTATCTGAACAAGTGCGCCAAACTTAACTCAGTATTATGTATCTATATTTGTATTTATTTGAGTATTTCTCAGAAATTGTCATTCAGATAACAATTTTCAAGAGCTCCGTTACCCTAATTAAAATTTTCAAGCAAATCCCTAAACTTTTCGTGGATATTGAATTCATACTCTAAGTATGTATTTTAAATGATAATGTTTTTCATTTTGTTCTCTTGGCATTCATGATGGCAGATGGTGATTAATAAGCCTTTTATGAATTTCACAAATTAAACATTCCAATAAATTCCATTCATGAAATATCCACACATACACCTAGGTTCAGCATCAACGAAAATTGTACGCATACTATTATAATTTTAATAATACCAGTATGTTACTGTCCTGCTGCTGGGCGTTAGCGAAATTTGTACGCATACTATTATAATAATAATAATACCAGTATGTTACTGTCCTGCTGCAGGGCGTTAGCGAAACTTGTACGCATACTGTTACAAAAATAATAATACCAGTATGTTACTGTCCTGCTGCAGGGCGTTAGCGAAACTTGTACGCATACTATTATAATTTTAATAATACCAGTATGTTACTGTCCTGCTGCAGGGCGTTAGCGAAACTTGTACGCATACTATTATAATTTTAATAATACCAGTATGTTTCTGTCCTGCTGCAGGGCGTTAGCGAAACTTGTACGCATACTATTATAATTTTAATAATACCAGTATGTTACTGTCCCGCCGCAGGGCGTTAACGAAACTTGTAGGCATACTATTATAATTTTAATAATACCAGTATGTTACTGTCCTGCTGCAGGGCGTTAGCAAAACTTGTACGCATACTATTATTACTATTATAATAATAATAATACCAGTATGTTACTGTCCTGCTGAAGGGCGTTAGCGAAACTTGGACTTATATTCACTATAAGGCCAAGTTTCCTCACGGTGTTTTATTTCAGCGATATAAGCGATGTTCAAGAGGCCGCAGAATGGGCGGATAAAATTCACGCGAATAAAAATCGCAGTGCGTGCTAAGCCTAACAGAACAGATAATATAATACTAGCATAATTTATTTATTTATTCATTTACACATACAATTATTTTTACAGGTAGAACCCATGGTAATAAAAGTAGTCATACAATGCGACACCCAGAGACGCCTCCCGAAAACTGATCACACACCTACTCGCGTCTATGATAGACCAGTCCCAAGTAAGGGCTCCTTGTGCCGGCACAAGTTACATAGAGGATAACACACTAACGGTCACCCTCTGGAATTTCGTCAAAGAGCAGGAAAAAATGTCCAACCGTTGAGAGATGCTATTATTGATTGTAACCGCCCGACATACGGGTGCAAACTTTAATAGGTTTGTACGGGCTACCGGAGTTTTAAACAGACACTCCCTCGGCCCCAACCGTAGCCTACTGTTTGGAACGAGTAATCCCAACGAAGCCAAGATTTGCGGATTGTTTAGCATCCCACGAAACACCATAAAGACATATTTGACCAGAGCAAGATTGCGTCTTACTTCCAACTTATAGTACCCAACCATTCCTATTACAAAGAGAGTTGGTTACATAAGCGGGTAAAACGGATAGGCGCCAAATTGCCTCATATAGAGGTACCGTGAAAACTTGTTCTGCATTTTTTCCACCATCTGAGAATATTTAGTTTCATAAGGATTCCAGATGATAGCACTAGTTTCCAAGTTGCTTCGCACCAACGCATTATATATATAGTAACGGTAAGCTAGCCGCAGCGGCCGCACGCAGCCGTGCTGGCTGCGCCATTCGATCATTCGATCGCACGTGTATCGACATACGTAAAATTTTAGACACTTATACTTCAAATAATAAAATATAGGTCTCTACTGGACAATTCAGAAACTTATTATTTTGGTGAATTTAGCTGTTTGTACGGAACCCTCGGTGCGCGAGTACGTTTCGCACTTGGTCGGTTTTTTTCATCAATTGTTAGCTTAACAAAGTAATGATCAAATTATTTGGAGAATTCATTATTTTACCATTTGTTAGGGTAACAATGAGGGCTACCGCGTTTGAATTTGCCGCTAGGGGCGCTGGTGTAGTGTGAGGTCTTCAAAAATGTCAAATATCATAGTATTTTGGCGTGAGTTTAGTTACAATTTTTTTTATTTTTGTTAATATTGAAAATGAGGTAATTTTAAAGAATAATTCTGATTTATTGATATGTTAATATTTTTAGTAAAATATATGTAATAATAAACATTATAACCAAATTCCAAGTTTCTAGGTCAATGGAGAGACAAATTCTTCAGAACAAAATTTTGTGAAAAAAGCTGACTTCGGTGCTTCTCATTCGCATGCTATTAAAAAAAAATTTAAACTAAAAATACAGTGTTTATCTACCCCACTAGATGGGGGTAGATTTTCTTTTTTGAGCCCCCTTTTTTGGTATGGATAAAATACTACTATATTTTTAGATAATTAATTTGACTTTGGGTCAATAAGATGCTTATACTGTGAAATTTTTAAGACTGTAGCTTGAACCGTTTGGCTGTAAAACCCGTGTTACAGACGACAGGCACACAGACAAGATACGTGTGTGACAACAATAGGGCTCCGTTTGGGGTCCGTGGCTTATGCCCCAGTGGTCGAAGCACCCGTGGCCGACGCCCCGATTCGATTAATTTATTTCAAAGCAGTTTTTGATCAAATGTACTGTCAGACACAAATATGTTGTACAAAAATAATAAATGTATATTGATTGATAGTACATATATGTATAATATTAAATCATAATTATATTTATAACAAAGAAATGCTTTTGAAAAATTAAAGTCTTAGTTATTTTCATTATTTATATGTCATATTGTTTATGTTTTATTGTCGTTTTTGTTTTGTTTAAGACTGGAAGCTGACCCCAATATAGTTGGGAAAAAGCTAGGCAGATTGATTGATATGTCATATTTCAAAATTGCATATAAATTACAGTTTTCATCACCTATAATCAAGAGAATCATTTAAATTAATTATAATAATCAGTTTCATTTGAAACTATTAATAGTCAGTCAACTAACTTTTTACATAGTGAAATATTCTTTTTATCTTTGTAACAATAATAATTAAACATAATCAACTATGAAACCACAACAGTCAGTTTCAATAGCAATAACAAAACAATATAATCAGGCTTCAAAAACAAAGGTACTCGTAGAGTAACAAATTTTATACATGTGAAATGTTTAAAAATTTTCTAAGGTTAAAAATAATCAAGTGTAAAAACTTTTGTACATAATAAATATGTTTTTAATGTGGAAAAAGGTGTGTAAAGATACGGTTAAGTGGCGATCTATTCTCTCTGCTATTAGATAGATAACTTTTGTTTAGTAAGGAAAAATACTTTAATATGGTCAAACACTCTTTTCATTTACTGTACTAAGTGAAAAAACACAAAAGAATATAAATATTAAATTTATCGAATCGGGGGCGTCGGCTACAGGTGCCTCGACCACTGGGGGCATAAGCCACGGACCCTCCGTTTGGACCCGTCGGGTACGGAACGCTAAAAAACTGGGCCTTACTAGCACTATTTAAATCTAAAGTTAATTCATTTCTATTGATACTGGAGAAATCATTGAATTTTTAAAACTTCAATCCTCTTATAATACCCACCAAAGACAGCTTAATCTTATTATTTTAAGCCACAGACTTACAAATCCTCATATTTAATCCGAGTATTTGATTCAGTGCGACCACGGCTCGCTCTCCATTCGATGTTGCCTATTATAATATTCGTGTACCGAATGTTTAAACTCTTGTTTTATCAGGAAGTGATGTAATGTGCCGTAAATATAATGTATCGTTCGGCTATTATTATCTACTATGAGTATGAACGTCTGTCTGTCTGTCTACTTCAATTTCGTTACTCAACTAGTACACTAGTAATAGCAAACAAGTGCTTTGTTTGAAGATATTATTTTTACTGAAACAGTCAAAACTTTGTAATTACTAACTAACTGAAAAGAGTGTTTGTTTATATTCTTACACGTTCTTATCCATAGACATCTACCTGCTGCTTGCGTATGTGCAACTATAATAGCTTCTTGTTTTGTGAAGGACGGCTCTATAATTCAAAAGTAAATGGTTTAATTTAAATAAATAATTTGAGTTTGAGTTTGAACCCGGACACGGAGGATAATCGGAGTTACATAAGTACATTGGTGATGGTTCTTCAGAAGAGCAATGATCAGATGTATTATGAAAGTAAACGAAGCAAAAGGAGTATGCAAGGATCCAATGATCAGTTACCACTGCATCTGATGTCCCCTATCTAAACAAAGGGGACAATGGACGTCAAAATCCTACGTGTGACATGGCTGCAATTTTAGTTTTCCATGTACAATTTGTTTATCTATCAAAACCCATGGTCTACAATTACTTCCATAGTGTTTGTAAATAGTCAATTCCTTGAGATACGACCGTTGGCCATTCTGAACGGTAGCCAAGAGCCGTGGGAACGATCACGTTGTGATTATAAAAAATGTCGCGTCCTCCATAAGCGCCTGATATGTAACTATGTACTATTTAATGTAGCAGGTACTGTGTAACACTGGCACCTGCTCGTGAAAAGTAACGACTACGTGCTTTGTTATCGTGAACAAAGTGGTTGGAAATTTGGAACCAATAGCTTTTGTTGATCTTACCGAATATGACCCGACAGCAATAATCTAATTTGATACAGGCATCAAATATGAAACCAACTTCTAAAACACTTTTATTTTTTGGGTCACCAAGATACAGGCTGTGCCTAGTTTGGGACCCCCGTTGCTGATCTGTCAACGTCATTGTTAGTTCAATTAATGTATACCAAGCTAATACATACAATCATCTAACATGTAATATGTAAGGTAAATAAACGAATTTTATTTTTATTTTTAATTTGCTATTTTCTACAATAAAATTGACAATAGAATTTATCTCAAAAATTATTGCTAAAAGCAGCAAACCGGGATGGCAATAGAAGTTTTCGCTAAGATAAATACTGAAAGCAACAATCCGCTTTTGAAGTCGGTATACGATTTATGGAACTTAACACTAACAGTAGCCAACCAGATAAGACGGTAGCTCCCAGCACAATACAAGCAATTGCTCTGTAAAATTCTATATTTCGACATCTGATTAAATCCTCTTATTCCTAAGACAGCCGCACACTTAAGGCGATATATACGCCCCAATGTTAACGCAGTACTGGAAGTGCGCCCGCTCGATGCCAAAATATCAATATTGAACCTTCTTTTGAAGAGTTTTGTTTGCAAAATATTATTTGATTTACATATACTATGTTAGTTATGACGAAATTCCAGCCATCAATTTTAATGAGTAAAAATATTTTTAAACATAAAAGTCGTTTTGGAGGAGTTTCCAAAAGTTGCGAAAAAATATCGTGTTGTTAATTATTTTTTTAAAGCAAAACTATTAGTTACACGAAAAAACCATGTGTTAAAAATAATGTACATGAATCAATAATAAATATACATTTTTACCCGACTGCCGAAGGAGGGTATCGTGTTTATCAGTCTATGTATGAATGTATGTATGTATGTTTGTTCCTATGTGGCGTTCCAGAGTCCAAACGCGTTGGCCGATTTTGATGATTCTTACGTTAATCGATTCATCTTAATCTTGCGAGTATCACTGGCTACATTAAATTTGGAAAATAGAAAAATGGCGGATTTTGGGCGCCATATTGTGACGTCCCAATTTTTTTTAACTTCCAGACCCATCTTGTGGGGTGTCAAAATAAAGGGTTTTAAGAGGTGATTTCAAAAATGGTTAACACTTATATGTTTAAATGTACCTAATTCGAAAAACAAATGTTAACTAAAAAGTTATAAATAAAAAAAGTAATTCAAAAAATCTATAAACCCGACTGCTGAAAAAGCGAATTAAAAAGACGTAAATAAGAAGAAGAGGATACATCTGGTTTTAGCAATCTCGCGAATATATATCCGCCGAATGCACAGCATGATTTTCTCCTTATTTACGCCTTTTTAGTTCACTTTTCAAGCAATCGGGTTTTTTTATTAACGTTGCTTATTTCAAACCTTTTTACCTAGCCGTTACTAAGGAGTACGCTTTAGAAAGTAACCGTTTTACGGCACTAAAGCGCATGTCGGCCCTTAACAGTATAGTCTATAGTTGAGCAAACAGACCGCATGTTGACTACCTATCTAAAGGCACGGTTCCATTGAGTTATATTTATTAACTAGCAGTTTTATAGTTCAAGAAGAGCCTGCCATTGGATCTACAAGGTCAATTATAAATGTAGATAAAAAATTTGTGAACTAGTTTGGAAATAGAGAAAACTAGCTAATAAGTTTTGATGGGACCGTGCCCTAATGTGACGGAAATCAGATTCTTCCGAACTTTTTGACGAGTGAATGTGACTTGATGTGAAAAAGAACGAAAACATTGATTGCCAACTGTTAAATACAAAACATAAATTAGATCCGAAGCACAAAAGTTTCTTCGTCTCAAAAGGAGCGAGCTCAGCAGATGTTGAGCAGTGCGCAACATGCTACTACGCTGGTCAACACTGGTTTATAGCCCATCCTCAGTCCCACAGCACTTACCGCAACATGCCACCATTGTTTTATATTAAGCGTCAGTTTTCTAAAACATCTTAACTCAGTATGTACCTAAATATCCTAAAAAAATACAATAGCTTTTGGCAACGGTGCCTACCCATTGACAACGCACCACGTTCTTTGACTCATACAGTAGAGATAGAACACCTGAGGGTAAGCCAGGCGATGTAACTCAAACAATAACATAAGCTCTTTGAGAGTCTGTCCCCCTGGTGCCTGCACAAGGGGCTTACTGCAGATCACATTAGCTTAAAATAAAATAAAAATGCCCTTTATTCCATTATTTACAATTTTTACACTTAACTAAATATAAAAACATTGTTCAAAATATTGCAAATACTTTTAAAAGAAATTCTTCTTCTCAATCTGATTTTACTCTATTTTATAAGCGTTCGCACTAGCTTAGCAATAGTTCAAATATTCAAAAGGTAGGTACTACATTAATTCGTGTTCAATAAGTTCTTAACAAACCAATACATCGTAGGTGTTGAAAAGAATTATTCTCGTTTGAAATTTTTTATCTGATACTTTTACTAATAAAAATCGTACGTAATGACCAATTAGTTTTAAGTGCTTATTAGTGATTTTGCAATCGCACAAAGGGGCCCTAGACAAGTGACATTCTAACATCGAAAGCGTGGCGATAGCGATTGAAAAAATATCAAAAACTTATGGAAATGTCCGTATGGTGACGGACGTAAAGAATTTCACCATCCCATATCTTCCCGTGGGTGTCGTAAGAAGCGACTAAGGGACACACCAGAGAATGGGCAGCAGCGTTCTCTGTGCACTTTATCAACAAACTGCGATCGCCAACCCGCCTGCCAAGCGTGGCGATTATGGCAAAACCCCCCAATCCTAATGATCAGCACTCAGAAAAAACGGCCCCGAGTGCCCGGCAGCCCGTCTACCCTCGGCTACGGTAGCGGTCGAGGCAATGGCGTGGCAAGGGGTGCTAAGAATCCCCGGAGTGGACCCGGCTACCCCAATAAACACCGACGACTGGACCTGGCAACATATAACACGCGAACAATCCGGACCGACGAGAAGATAGCCGAACTGGTGGAAGAATTGAGTAGGTTGTGATGGAGTATTATAGGATTATCTGAATCGAAAATCGAAAGAGTTGATGTCCCTGTGATCAATTCGGTGAAAACCGGGAGCGATCACCGCATGGTAAGAGGCACATTGAACATTAATGTTAAACTTGAAAGGTCTCGACTGGTGAAGTCCACGCTCCGCCCAGCACAGATTCAGGTCCAAAACCCCGAGAACTTTCAGCTCGAACTCCAGAATCGTTTCGAGTGCCTAGGAAGCTCCGTGGACGATTACAGCGATGGGTTCGTGGAAGCTGTCCATACGGTCGGGTCTAAGTTTTTCAAGACCCGCCGTACAGATAGGAACAAAAAGCTCTCTGATCCTCGGGGGAGGCTGGGTCGACCCAACGCGAATGTATACGTACATCCGTGGTAGGGCGACCCGGACTGCCAGGCACTTCTTCTCATGCAACCGAGCGGGTGGGCAGGTTGCGGATAGCCCAACCCCGGCTGCGGTACTGGCCGATGGCGGCTTCGCTCGCTGTTGGTTTTCCGGCGGTCGGGGCATCTGATAAAGATCCCGGACAAGAGAAGTTCCCGAAAGCCAAACCCCAGGCCTAGGGTAACCCAGACACCACTCTCCCATGAGCCTATCACCCAAACAATCCATCCTTTCCCTATCCGCACACATCCCGTCGATCCCTAAATCCCGAGTTTAACTCCCAAGCCTAGGGTGACCCCCCAAGACCACACCCCTATCCATCAAATTCCTTCCTTCCTCCGCGCTTTTATGCGTGGCTGGCTGCTGATTTAGCGCCCAAACCACTGGCTGCGATAAACGCGTCCACAAACCCGACCCTGGCTGCGACTAACGCGCCCTTAGACCCGACTCCGGCTGCGACCCATGCGCCAGCACCCACTACACGGGGCATGCCCCCCGCGAACCTCTGGCAACAGAGCATCGTGCGGAACAGCTCCACTTACTCAGATCGACACGACAACACAGACACGGGTAAGGTTTACAGGCCTGGCAGCTCTATCACTCGCCCGGCTGATGTCGATGAAGTACGCCTGGAAAAGCGCGGAAAAATACCAGCCGGGGAGAAGGAAGTAGGCGACCGAAAGCGCAGCACGCGCGAAGGCAATAGCCAGCGCGAAGCGCGATCGGATGCTGAAGGGAGGGTACGCGACCAGCCACGAGTACGCGCAGGGGCAACCCAGCGCGGAAAGGGGCCGGACGCGGGGCCACGCGATCGGCCGCTTGCACGCGAAGGGGAAACCCAGCGCGATGAGCGGCTGTTCGCGGGGCCACGCGACCAGACGCAAGTACGTGCGGGGGAAACCCAGAGCGAAAAGCGGCCGGACGTGGACCTAAGCGAGCGGGGGAAGGTACGCGAAGGGGCAACCCAGCGCGAAGAGCCTCCGCGAGCGAGAGCATCTGCCGGGGCCGCCGCCCGACCCCAAGACACCGACAAAACCCACAACCAGACACGACCTAAACGCACTAGAGGAAAGCGCTCTCATGCCTCACGCCGGGCGTTGCTGACATCCGACGCCCTGCCAGGCACCTCAAACCCGAAGCCTGTACCAGGTGGGACGGGGCCGGGGAAGAGGACGCGCCCTGACGACACGGCCTCACCCAGTATGCTCCAGGGGGACGCCAAGCGCGTGAGAATTCACTCCTCGCAGGGAGGGCAGAGAACCTACGCGCGGGCCACAAAGGACATTCCTGCGCGGCTGGCGGTAGCAATCTGCCTTCCCCACCCCTGTAGAGAGCTAACTGGGGATGAGGCCGAATTCATTAAGACTGCCCTAGAAGACAGACTCATGGACTCGGATCCATCGACACCACTCCCGGCCTTCCGCGGATGGGTAGCGGAAGGCACGGTGCAGATATGGTGTGAAGACGAAAACGCCCTGACCTGGCTGACCCAAAACGTGCTCCTCATAAAACTCCCCGACAACGACCAGACGCTGACGGTACTGAGACAGACTGACGTGCCCACCCGGGTCCGAGCCTCGCTCTTCGTCCCTCGCTATAGAGGTGATGTGGGCAGGCTCCACGGTTTGGATTGGAGATTAGGATGGCTCTGAAACAGCTTAAGAACAACAAAGCACCGGGTGACGACGGAACGACGATTCCGTCGTACTCGAAGGGAAAACGCCACAGGCATGGTGCAGGGGTGTGGTGGTACTCTTCTTCAAGAAGGGTGACAATGCCTTACTGAAGAACTATAGGCCCATCACACTTCTTAGCCATGTCTACAAGCTGTTTTCAAGAGTCATCACGAATCGTCTCGCGCGCAAGTTTGACGATTTCCAGCCTCCCGAACAAGCCGGATTCCGTAAAGGCTTCAGCACCGTAGACCACATACATACGCTGCGGCAGGTTATACAGAAGACCGAAGAGTACAACCTGCCTCTCTGTTTAGCGTTTGTGGACAACGAGAAAGCCTTCGATTCGATCGAGACTTGGGCTGTACTGCAGTCTCTCCAACGGTGCCAAATTGACTACCGGTACATCGAAGTGTTGAAGTGTTTATACAAAAACGCCACCATGTCATTTCGACTTCAGGATCAGACCTCGGAACCAGTCCTTCTGCAGCGAGGTGTGAGACAGGAAGACGTCATATCTCCGAAGCTGTTTACCGCTGCACTGGAGGATGTCTTCAAGGTTCTGGACTGGAGAGGGCTAGGCATCAACGTCAATGGCGAGTACATCACTCACCTTCGGTTTGCTGACGATATAGTGGTTATGGCTGAGACCATGGAGGACCTCAGTACAATGCTCGATGACCTCAGTAGAGCTTCCGAAAGAGTGGGTCTTAGAATGAACATGGACAAAACCAAGGTGATGTTGAAAGCCCATGTTACACCCACTCCTATCAAGGTAGGAGACTCTACACTCGAAGTTGTGGGCGACTATGTCTACCTGGGACAAACGATCCAGTTGGGTAGGGCCAACTTCGAGAAAGAGGTCAACCGTCGAATCCGACTCGGCTGGGCAGCGTTCGGGAAGTTGCGCGGTATCTTCTCGTCCAACTTACCACAGTGTCTCAAGACGAAAGTCTATGACCAGTGTGTGTTGCCAGTGATGACATATAGCTCTGAGACGTGGTCGCTTACAATGTGCCTCATCAGAAAGCTTACAGTCACTCAAAGGGCAATGGAGAGGGCTATGCTCGGAATTTCCTTGCGTGATCGAATCAGAAATGTAGAGATCCGCAAGAGAACCAAGGTTACCGACATAGCCCGAAGAATTGCTAAACTTAAGTGGCAGTGGGTTGGGCACATTGCTCGCAGAACGGATGGCCGATGGGGCAGAAAGGGTCTGGAGTGGCGACCGCGAACCGGAAGACGTTGCGTTGGAAGGCCTCCCACCAGGTGGACCGATGACCTGGTAAAGGTTGCGGGAATCCGCTGGTTGCGAGACGCACGGGACCGGTCAATGTGGCGAAGCTTGGGGAAGGCCTATGTCCAGCAGTGGACGTCTTTCGGCTGATATGCTGATGATGATGGAAATGTCAAGCCCTATTGAAATGTAACGTGATCAATCCCTTACATTTTGGCATTTCGACTATCGCCATCGAATAATGTCATTCATTCAGTCAGTCAAATGTAGATAGTAACTGTTATCATTGTTTTATTTATTTCTCGTCTTTACTATCTCTCACTCTCTCTCTATGTGTCTTTTTTTTGTCTTTTATTGTTTTATTTTTTTCGTCGTCTCGTATTTAAGTACTACTAATACTACTGTTATAAGTTTAGCCTAAGCATGTATTTATATTGTATGTCGTTTTGTGAAATTAAAACACTTTTCTTTTCTTTTGTTTCATGTGTCAGGCCTCTTTTTGACAGTACCAATTGCCTCAATTGCCCTAGACCCTCTGTTTATGGCACTCATAACATACTAAAAACAAAATTGCATTTTACAAATCCATCTTCTCTAAAACCGTAATAGCGACGCAATAAAACATACCGTCGACAAGAGAATGCAAAAGCGGTGAAACGGAAGTACGTTATGAGACTTTTGCCGTTGCAAACTGAAGCGGCCCTTTCAGATTCGTACTTCCGAGAACAAAATACTCTGAGCCCGCCATCAGCTACAGTGGGTAATACAATATAAGAGTAAGTTGAGCCTGTATTCAATAAATCGCAAAGGAACGAGCGCGCAGCCATTGAACAGAGGGAATGCATTCCTATTCCCTGTGAGTGTGACGGTACAGTCGCGCTTTGCATGGAAATCGGATCTGAGCGTAAGTGACGCGGTTACAGACTGTTGCAGAACCTTACTACTGGCTCTTTACTAGTTATGGGAAATACTCTTGACAAGCCGCGTTTTTAACGCGTTTTTCCTATGTACTTTTATAGAAAAAGAAATGTTGACTACAAATTCATTTTTCTGCCCTGGCTTGTCCCATGTTACTCGGGGTCGGCACACCACGTTTTCTTCTTCTGTTTCTTTCTGCTAACCCTCACGCTATCATTGACCCTCTTTTCCTCATTCCATTCTTCGTTGACAACCATACGATACTACTAATTATTGTATCATGATAGTTCTTCCAGAATTCCACAAATATCACAAACAATAAAATATGTAAATATCTTTGAATTTATTTTTGAAACTAATAGCAAACTCGAGTAATGCTCGCAAAGGAGGAGGCGGAACGCGTGAGGGAGACACAACGGAGACGCCCTCACGCCCCTAGCCACCGCAGGAGACGCCCCGGGCGTCGGGAGTCGCAAGCCGATTTCCGGCCACCGTAGGCGCGGGCTTGCGGACGGCGAGTAATGGGTAGCTCGCCGTCCGATAAGGACCAGGCCCGAGTCGACGGCGCGTAGTGTTCCACGCGCGCCTCAAAGAGATGTCAGCAAAAGTTGACGGGGTCCGCTAGGGCCGATGCTTGTCAGGGTCGCGGATAAATTTGAAAGAGAGTTACCGCGGCCCTGGCACAAGCAACTGAAGGAACACGGGTGGGTTTTAGTCAGTAAAAGTCTGACACGCCCTCCCGCTTCACCCAGAGCGGGAGAAGTCATTGGATGATTTCACAGCCAAAAAAAAAAAAAAAAAAAAAGGATATAAAATATGTTTATTATTTCTAACATTCTGTCCGATATTTAATACAAACAATAGTAAAGCACCTTCCTATAAATATCGTGTTTAATTTAACGTGGAACGATTCCATCGCTTTGGGAAATCACAGTTTTGTAGGACCAACAATATTGTGCGAAGTAATTGTGACCTTGCAACGTAATAACTGTTTGCCGCCATATTATTGATCTTGGCATGATTGGCTGCGTGTTTGTGTCTCGATGACTAGGTCAGCACAAAACACGGCCAATTGACTTGTCCAGAAAATGTATTGAGCAAATAAAGAAACTTTGATTTTCCACAAATACAATCCATATACCAGAGTTTCCATTGGAAAATGTGACGAACTATTACACAAATGTGACGAACTATTACACAAACTTTCATACCCCGTTAGAACAAAAAACACAAACAAAAAACAAACAAAAATAACCATGGACATCTTCATTATATATAAACCTCTTTGCCAAAATTGTATGCTTCTAGACTAAACAAAATAGGCTGTACGTTGCCTGCCTGTCAATTCATAAATGAATGAATTTAATAATTTTATCAAAAGATGTTAACTTCTTTGACACCTCTGACTCAAAGCTTTACAAACAGAAGATATTTATTATTTACAAACATCAAGAATGGCCACCAACGCTTCTTAAAAATATCTTTTTTCTCACGAAAATATCGCTCAAGGCATAACTTATTCAGCGAATCTCTAATTAAGATCTGCAAAGCTTTGCAACAGTGTTTAACATTTCACAACCAGAGATATTTTTTAAAGTAAATAATGCAGGGTAAACGTAATTAATTTCTAAACTTACTTAAATTTTCAGCTTTACATTATAAAGATCAGTTGACATTAAGTTATTTAATGTATTTTCAGGTGGACAATGAATTAATGTTTATTTAGAAATGATTATAATATTTTCGAAGGAATAGACGTTGTTCTAATGTTTTGTTTTGCAGATTATAGCGAAGATTATTTTCGAATTCAAATTCAAAGCATTTATTTCAACTAAACCCGTTTATTTACAGACACTTTTGAATTGTCAAGGATTCGGTCAGTTTGTCACAAATTTGAAGCTATTTCTCACATTGTAAAACGAAAATCATTACGAAGAAAACTTGCATTAGCCATCTATAAAATGAAGTTATCACCAAACGCAGATTTTAATTAACAATGCACTTTTACAGAATAAGTGTGCTGTGTGGTGTAAGATGTCTGGTTCTGATGCAGTGAGTACTGTGACTCCATTGAACTGAAACTGAAACAGATAGTATCCGACGGGTGCACTTTCTTCAGGTAATTAGCAGTTCCGAGATCGGATTGTTTCAAATTCGCTCCACTAACGAACTAAATGGTAATACCGGAGATACTATTATAGGAACAAATGAAAATAACACCTTTGTTGCACCAGAAGGTACTAGGAAACGTGACTATATTCCAACTGTTATCTTAGCTTGGAGCCTTTTGTTCTCGAATTCAAAATGTCAATTCTGGAGTGTTTTTGCAGTTATATTATGTGGACCACTAATACAATTCTTGTTTTATAATAAGTGTAATTGACTGGCTTGTTGATCTAGTAGTCACAAGCGCTACTGCTGATCATGAGGTGCGGGTTCGATTTCCGGGTTGGGCAGTGTTATTGGGTTTATCCACCTGGAATTTCTTAGTAGCAACCCGGAGTCGGGGCTTTGTCCGATTGATGGCAATTAGCTCGCCCAAAAATTAGATGGGAATGGAGATGGAAACAATAAACTGCGAGCAATGTATCCCGGGCCAGGGCGACACTTGGGGAAGCCTATGTAACTGGCGACATGTGGGCGTTCTGTAGGAGCACGTCTGCCTTACGCTTCGGGGAATGTAGGCGTGATGTTATGTGCGAGTATGTACTTAAAAGATAAAGTGAAAATGGTTGTCAATGAAACCTGATAGTTTATCGCAAGATACGAGATACTACAACCGTACTAAATTGTTAATACTTGTCATTGTAACATATTATTTGATTTGAAGACGAGTTAAGAAAAAAAATCAATGTTTTGGCATTTTACTAAAGATAAAGATGATAAATAGCATCGTGAGTGACGATGGGTGATTTAATTGTATTTTTAGATTATGGATTAATAAGTGAATTTAAATGCAGATTGAAGGTGGTATTCGGCTGCATCCGGCTAGATTGGTAGTTGACTGCTACATTGTAGGAAATGGGAAAGGAGATTGATGGATTTGCAGAATAGACTGAGGTATAAAATCCGTACTCGTAGCCGGTCATGTATGTACTACATTTCACGATTTGACACTTCTTCCCGGCTAAAACATTAGTGGACGAGTGTTTCAGAAGACTTATGTTATTTTCACGCTCATATATTGATTCTCGCCCTAATTTAAATAAATCATTTTCGATTTCGCGTACATTGTAACTTTTACACACACGAATTACTAATACAAGCAAGTGCTAATAAGGCTAAATAATAGTTATAACTTAAAGGGTAGTATTTAAACGCAAATCAAAAAATATCCTTTTTCTATGCAATAAGATTCCGAATTCCCATCAAAATTACTGATTGCACAGCAAAATATTCAACTCAAAATATCACTAAACACACTACAATTTATTTTCGCAGCGTACAGCGATTTTTCCTAAAGCCAAAGCTTTTTCATCAATACACAGCTAATAATCTTAATGCACATTATACATGTTAACTCTTTTTCTTTTAAATATAGCTTCTATTTTTATATTATTTACAGCAGTTTTTCTAAATAAAACAGCATTTTATTAGTCACAGTCTTCTTATTATTTATTAATTACCACATAATGAGATCAGCAAAAAAAAATATAAAATGAGATACAAAATTGTAATTTATTGAATTATTAAAGCGGGTCTTGCTTTCGCGGGGCGTCCACGCTTCCTTTTTTGCCCAATAGGCACATTTTTAGCTTCTGCAGGTGGCGCCACGTACTTGAGTCGGAGAGAAACAGTGGGCGATACAAATGTTTAAAACAAGGACCTGAAAAAAAAATGTCGACGGAGCCCCGCTCCGCGGGGCACCTATTTCTGTCTGCAGGGTCTAAAGTAACCTAACACGAAGGAGATGACGGGAGCTAAGTTCGCTCGCTTTGCTCGCTCACTTCACCTCCCGTCATCCCCTTCGAACCTAACCTATCTGTGTCGGGGTGCCCTAAATTCCCGAACAAAGTCAAAATTTACGAACCTTTTGACAAATATCCAGTCTAGTGACGAAAAAGCGCGCGAAGCCGCGAACCTTTTTCAGTTAATTTGTTCTGCTTTTAGAAATAATGCAATGTGACAGGATTTTTTTGTTATAATAATCATCAAATTTGCCGAGCATGGCTTCTTGAAAATTAAGACAAATATGATGAACAGGTTTTGTTGTACTTACTGGTTAATATGCGACTGGGATAGTTATTTTGCTATGAAATATGGAAAATTTGCTGTGCAGTCAGTATTTATGCTATGTATGTAGTATTTTTGTACAAAACTAAATTTAACTGTATTGCATTATGAGGAAAATAGTAATGTCATATTGATGTATAATTTCGAATTATCTGCAGTTTGAGTTTTGTTAAACATTTAGTTTATTTGTAGTGAAGTAAGTTATTTGATGTAAAAAAGAATATAAATGATGAGTATGTATTGATAGGCGATTATTTATTTGATATGCAATTTATAATATCCCTAACTTAAAGTCCTGCTTCATTCAAACAGTTCAATTCTATTTTCTTCGACAAACATAATCTTGAACTTTAGTGAAATATTTAAGTTGCGAAATAACAGTATATTGTGGGTCACTCGTTCACAAACAAAACCCTGTTAAAATATTCAGGCATAGTTCTCATAATGCTCAATTTGCTTTGAAAGGCAAAAATACTGTACACATAATATGAGAGTCCCTACTTTCTTGCGATAAAAAATGTATTCAAACAGTATTTTGGGGACCTAAACTTGCGGCATTACGACGCAAGCTCGCCTAGTATAGAATGATATTAGAAGAGTCTATCTGCATACAAGATTCTTTAAAATTGGCGCACAATAAACAAACCTCACAAGTTATTTCGCTAGACGGTCTTAAAAATGAATAAGATAATTTAAAATCCCAATACCACTAGACAGCTTGGACGCCACTAACAATCAACCAAAGAAAACTATACACCCAAAAAAATATACCAGAAAATTATACGTACGGTCTTGAGAGAATGCCTGTGTTTTCTGAGGTTAAACTAACACAAACTAATTACGGGATAAGCAATTACGAGAGCTCCAGCTCCGCACTAATGAGACTCGTAGGTATATTATGACCACTAACACGATTTCTAATTCATAGTTAGTGCAATTGATATTTAGGCACGTTAAGCTTTCAAAAATCCTCTGTGACCGGATGAGAATATACCTGTATTATGGGAATAATTGCTGCACTGAAGCCTACCATGTTCACGGCCACAATGAATGATCAAAAGGAATAATTAATTGTCATGATAATTATACGCTGGCAAAGCGAACGGTGATCGAAGTTGATTAGCAGGTGAGGCGATCATCCCTTTGATATATTTTATGTCCGTTATAATTGGTATAAATAATAACATGTCCTTTATATTCCCGCATGGATCGTTGGGTTCAAAATTAAGCAACACTTGCCGAGGTCGGTTCGCAGATGGACAGGATGACCTTCTATAAACTAGCGGTAGCGAGACCCCTCCATGCCTCGGGAAGAATGTTAAGCCGTTGGACCCGGCTGTCATTTGAAGATCTTTGACAGTCGTTACGGGTAGTCAGAAGCCAGAAAACCTAATCAGTCTAGCCAAGAGGTACCGTGGTATCCAGTTGCTGGGTCGTAGAGGTCAGATATAGGCAGTTACTCCATGTAAAATACTGGTCCACGTTGCATCCGGTTAGAGTGAATGCTGTGATGCTGACCCAAACATAGCCGGGAAAACGTGGACATTTATTTATAATAATTTGCATCAGACCCACGTAGTTATACTTCGGTTCGTAGAATCTATCGACTCTGTCACAACTGCGGCACATCCGTGGGAACACTCATCTCAATGCAGCATTGTAATTGCTTCACAATTAATGGGTAATACAATAAAATAGTAATTAGTTTCATTGTCATTGTCGTATGAACAGTTAATGAAAGCAATGATTGTAAAAAATATACGGGGTTTTTATGATCTCTTATTAAAATCCTTAGTTGATATTGTTTCTAACGATAACTTTTTTTTATCTACTATAACTTATATGAACCGGAAGACGATACGTTGGAATGCCTCCCATTAGGTGGACCGATGACCTGGTTAAGGTTGCGGGAATGCGCTGGATGCGGGACGCACGGGGCTGGTCAATGTGGCGACGCCTGGGGGAGGCCTATGTCCAGCAGTGGACGTCTTTCGGTTGAAATGGTGACGATTAGATGACTGCTTACACGAGTATTCGTTGATTCACTTGAAACGAAGGTAGTTTATAATTACTTCAGTGAATCCACAAACTAACAACCACAAATAACTCTATCCACAAACCAAAAGGATAGGAATTTATATATCAAAAAAGATTTCCTGGACCGAACCGCAAGGAGCTATCAGGAACAGGACAGTGTTCTATTCCCTCCCACGAACTAATACTTATACCTCCAAAACCTAATGCACTAGCTGCCAACGTACATGAAAGCCCGACAGACGCCAGTTTCCTAAATTAGGAATATATAACACAAACAACTAAAAATATTATTGGGATTTTCAAAGACTAATATTTGGCTTTAATTTTGGAAGGATACTCTTTTTTCGTTGGAAGCATGAAAACATTGATAAAAGCCAACATGTGAGGACAAAAAAAGCCCTATACTCATGCCTTGAAGGACGTCAATGAATAAACATGTGCTGTTCAATCTGCCTAGCCCTGGCCAACTATATTGCGGGACTATCAGTATTGTACATGAAGTGACTGCTTGTCTGACCCCCATAACCCAGTAATTGGGTAACACAATACTAGTGACAACAGTGGGGTCAGATTTCCTGGCTTCTAACTACCCGGAACGCCTGTCAAAGATCTACAAAAACAACCGGGAGCTAATCGTGCTTTCTGAGATACGGGGGAATCTCGCTATGTAAAGTCACTGAAAACATATCTTTGGACCGACCTTGACAAGCGTTGTTTAACCTTGAAGATCGACCTGTGCGGCTGTTTGTAGTTAGCCACGAGCTCCTTTTAGTAAATATAATATGTGTAGTGAATGTTCGAGAGCTAAGTAATCCCCAGTGCTCCACGGTCCACCATCTCGAGAGACGAGAGCTCTCCTGCTACGGAATCATTAGTGTAACAATGCACTAGTCGTATCAAATGGCTCTCCTCGCACTGACGACTTTAGCCACGTGAAAGCACACAGCTAGATGTTTATTTTATATTCTCACGTGGACAGGAAAGGAAGTAGAATAGATACTTATAAAAAAAATCTATTTAAAATTATTCCCTTAGAAAATTATAAACTAAAATCTATCTTCATGTTCTTTCCGCTTCAATAACGAAAAAAACCTTTCATTAGAGAGCACGTTTCTATTTTAACCAACATTCAACGTTCGTTTCTGTTTTCATCTTATTTTAAATCTCTTCTTTTTATTTTATTATCAATATGAACGAACTGCATGGCTACTCATATTATTTATTACTTCATGCACGCAAATGTACAGAGGCGGACTTAATGCCTTAGGTATATTCTACCAGTCGATCTTTGGGTGATGCAGAGGCAAATAGTGGTAGGTGCAAATAGAGAATAAATCACAACTGGTACAGATCTTGTTGAAAATCTGCAATGGTCGCTGTTATCGTACACAAACAGTCAGAACCGATGTCAGCCAGAATCATCGGATTAGTCCAGCACGTGAAATTCTAACGTACCGAAGTAGACGTAAGCCGTAAGCCTAAGTCAAGGTCTCGGATCAAGGCTAATATACAGCAAACTTCGTTTGTCAGAGGCATGACGATAATACAGCTAAACAATCCAAACAATAATTAAGTAACTAGGTTTTGTTTTAAGCATGCCTAAGTCATCAAGTCCACCTTTATACATTTGAATTAAGGTGCGAATTTAAATGCAAAAGTAATTCTGTTTGTCCATTTGTTACCTTTTCACTTCGTAACGGCTGAACAGGTTTGGTTAGACACGGACAGACCATGTCCTGGATCAAATACTTTATTTAGGCGCATGTATTCCTCAATGTTAACGCGGTACCGGTCGTGCGCCCGCTCGGAGCCAGAATATTAATACTCCTTTTGGACAGTTTTGTTTGGCAAATATTTATTGATTTACATATCCTATTTAGGTTAAGAAGAAATTCTTAACACCAATATCTCAGTGTAAAAATATTTTTAAACATCCAACTCGTTTTGGAGGAATATGCAAAAGAAGCGAAAGATATCGTGTTATAATATTTTTTTAAAGCAAAGGTAGCAAAGCAAATAAAAAAGATTCATGTACATTATTTGTGAAACATAGTTCTTTCGTATGACTAATAAGTCATACGAAAGAACTATGTTTCACAAATAATGTACATGAATCTTTTTATTTCAAATCTTTTATCCTAGCCGTTACTTAGGAGTATGCTTTAGATAGTAACAGTTTTACAGCATCAAGGCGGAGTAAGAGCCTTAACGCGGCAGTTTATTGTGATAATTTCTAACTATCACGCGGGCGAAGCCGCAGGCAGAACCTAATAACGAAACGTACTTTGTTCACGTAGCTATCAGAGGCATTCGATTATGTCAAAAACTACAAAGGTTGCATACTATGCAAGCCTTCGCTCGAGCTGTCAGTCAAGTAATCCTCTGCGCTATACCCACATATCCTTTATTGATTTAAAACTGCATGGACAAAGGTACAATGGCGGACTTAATGCCTTAGGCATTCTCTACCAGTCAACCAAGGGTGGACAACATGACAGGTGCATTACTTAAACCGTGGCAAGCAAAACAGTAAAATAAAGTAATAATAATAAAACATAATATATCATACACATATCGATATGTTTCCATAGTTGCGATTACTGTGTTCGCTTTACTTCTCTCCAAAGACTGGATTCCTACTACAGCTTCATATTTGTGGGTGTTTGTGTAGCTAACGATTCTGACGATGTTACTTTGAAGTTTCTGTGGTGTGCGATTAGCTGATGCAAATATTAATCTGCTGCAGCAAATATTATCTATGCTAATAGGAAACCAATAGCTTTCTGTTTCAGTGGTCAGTATTTTTTTTTCCGTGTTTTCGATTTTAGAGTAACCACACAAAATTTATTTGCGGAGTTTTCCTTCTCAATAAGTTAATTTTATGAACAGATGTTGTAAGTAAGTAGATGTTTATGTACATTCAACAGATACGTAAATACTGTTTTTAATTTGTACCTAAAGCTGATCTGCACGGAAGACCAGATCAGCTCGCTCTGCCAAGTCTGCTAAGTCAGCAGTCCGGTGAAGTTTCGCCACCATCAGATGTTCACAAGATAGCGTGTCACCCGCCATTGTGTGCATGTCAGATCGCTACTAATTCCCCAGAACGTTCGGAAGCCGCGGCGACCTCGCGCCCAACCCTGACCTACAGCCTCCTACCATAACACCACAACTACTCAACACCCTACCTGAAACATAACTCTATTGCAAAGATATAGAGTTTAATCTCTCTTGTATAACAATAAGGAGTTATGACGTGGAGGTCGGTGGACGAGGTACGTCCGTCCCGCTCTAACACGCAGATTTGTTAAGTGTTTGTGATAAATGAGATACGAAGCCATCAGATAAGTTTGTTTCCTCATGTTGTTCAATATTAAATAGTTTTGTGAACTGTTATTGCTCATGGTTTGCACCGGTTAGCCAGGAGAAAAGGACACAAAATGTGTGAAATAAGGAAAATCATTCAGTTTTCTTGTAGAAGCAATTTGCCGATGTAATTACAGTAAATGAGCGTGTCGTTAGTTCCTTGATCAAAGATAACAGATGGCCGGAGAGTGGCTCTAGGTAACTGCGAAGGCGATGCTCAAAATGCCAAAATATACGACATAGATCACGTGGCATTTCAATAGCTCTTGGCAAACCCATATATTTTTGACATTTTGCCAATTGCTATCGCGACGCTTTCATTTATAAAATGTCACTTGTCTGGAGCGTCTACTCTGAGCTATAGGGAGTTTATAAAATGTCACTTGTCTGGAGCGTCTACTCTGAGCTATAGGGAGTTTATAAAATGTCACTGGTCTGGAGCGTCTACTCTGAGCTATAGGGAGTTTATAAAATGTCACTTGTCTGGAGCGTGTACTCTGAGCTATAGGGAGTTTATAAAATGTCACTTGTCTGGAGCGCCTACTCTGAGCTATAGGGAGTTTATAAAATGTCACTTGTCTGGAGCGTCTACTCTGAGCTATAGGGAGTTTATAAAATGTCACTGGTCTGGAGCGTCTACTCTGAGCTACAGGGAGTTTATAAAATGTCACTTGTCTGGAGCGTCTACTCTGAGCTATAGGGAGTTTAAAAAATGTCACTTGTTTGGAGCGTCTACTCTGAGCTATAGGGAGTTTGCTTTCCTATTAGTCACCATAGTCACCACCATGACTTAGCTAAGTAATGCATGCATGGTTTAGCTAAGTGTTAATAAAGGGATGTAATGGAAAACCTTTCTGATGTTACTTAAGTACTTTACTCTGTTGGGTTGGTGAGGATAGAAGATGTCAAGTCTTGAGTCGCAAAATTAAATAAAAAGGCTTCTGTGCTTACAGCGACATTAAAACCTAAGCATAAAATAAGTTCCAAACAGTTGACTGGTAGAAGAAATTATTAATTTTATAGAAAACCCTAGGTCAGTGTGGATAACACAACGTCAAAAATTGAAAATGTGAAAGTGAAAAATTTACCTAGTTAATAAACTCGTACATACATTGAAAGTGAATTACCACCATTATTACATAAGAAACGACAAAATAAACCTCGCCAAAATAGATACCTTTATTTACCGTCAGCACAACAAAAACTCGAGTGTATTTGAACCGGAATAATTCAATGACCTTTTTTACGTAACGTTGAGACGATGAAAAAATAAGTAAAGTCGTCTTGAAACTAAGTAATGTTATAAACTTAGTAGGCCATATTGAATGGTCCTGACCCTAACAATAAATCTTTGTAACCTATAGCCAATTTCCAAACAAAATTACCGTAATAATACCTGATCCAGTCTCCCTTAAAACTTATTTATTAACCGACTTCAAAAAAAGGAGAAGGTTCACAATTCGTCGCATTTTTTTATTATTATTTTTCCTTTTTATTCAATGACGCCTGGATCGATTTGGAAAATTCTTCTTTTGTTTGAATGGATATACTTCCCAGGTGGTCCCGAGGTCATCAGGTCAGGAGCTGATCATGCGATCCAATGGAAATCGAGGTAACTCCTCAAATATTATAGGCAAACATATAAATGTTGATATTTTCATCAACATGGCAAGCGTTTGCTTTCGGAAAGTATCATTTGGTGAACTGGAACTTATGATGAAGACCACAGATGGTCACTGGAACTCCTTAATGATAACTATGTCTCAAATATGGTACGGGTAATGAATGGTTAAGCGACTATGATGAAGCAAATCATTAAATAAACGGGATTGATGAAAATGGTACCATCAAACTGATCTGATGATGAAACCGGAAGGTCGGCACTGGAACTCCGTTATAAAAAAAATTAACCTAGTCGAGTGTGGGCTTATTGGCATTGACATAAGATGTACTCTAGCTATAAATGATTTTCATGGTATATAAACTACCAAAACTAAAAGAGAGAAATAAAAAACTTTGTAACAAAAAAATTGTACCGACTTCCAAAGCAAAACACTACAAAGGGAAAAATAACTTTCTTGTTCGAAGTCGGTGTCGAAAAACGAAAAACATTAGAAAAAGTAAAGTTGTTTTTTTTAGTAAAGTAGTTATGACGTCGCTTTTCCTTTTGCCACTTAAACAAAAAAATACGACGATACAGTGCGTTGAAATATCGCGTGACGTCACGGTGTGCTATACTTTATACTGACAAAGTGACGTCACAAGCCCCACTCCTGAACTTTGATGTGCTCGCTGCTTGCTGGAATCCTCCCTATTGCCGCATTAATGAAAAACCAACGAAAACTAAGTTGCACCCGTGCAAAACCGAGGCGGGTATATAGTTATGTTTATTTTATGACTTTCTTTACTAGGAGTCCAGCCTGCAGGACTACCACGTCATGTCAATGACAAAGCACGTAAATGACTGCTGAGTTGTCACTTGACGAAGTGAATACCTAAGCAAACTGACTAGGAGCTCACTTTGTCAGCGAAGTGGCTGAATTGGTGGCCCACTTTGGTGACGCGCAATTTAGTGCCATAATAAAACATACACATGACATATTTTCAAAAAGATGGAAGATGTAGACAGACAGAATAGGTACATGAATCTGATGTAACTATCATGAATTTCAGTTTAGTGTAAGCTACTAACATGGTACCTAGTACCTAACACAAATCCTAAGCTGATTATACTCGCCAAAGCGAATACTTAGTTTGTAGCCGTAAACACGGTACCATAAAAATAATGTTTTTTTTTTATTGAACTGGCGAGATTATAAATATTCTTTGTATATTGTGAACAATTTTAAAATAAAAACTTATTTTAAAAAAAAACTAAACAGACTTCCAAAACAAAACACTACAAATAGTAAAATAACTATAGAAAATTGGTTTAGTTTTATTGGTAAAAGTTTTATTTATAGTTTGGTACCTTATATTACCATGAAAATAATTTGTAGCCAGAGGGCTTCTCATAACAATTCCACCAAGTCTAAACACGACTGGGATACATTGTTTTAGTACGGCCTTCCCTCCGGCTGCACCACCAGATCAGTTCGTTGGTATCATTTCATTAGAACCATTTATTTAAATTTTCTTCATCACAGTCATTTAATTAATCGGGATATCTTATACCCAAAACATACTTAACATTGAGAAGTTCCAGTGGCCTTCTGTGGTCTTCTTCATCAGTTCCACTTCACCAAATGATACTTTCTGAAAGCAAATGCTTGCCATGTTGATGAATACACCAAAATCGCTATATGTGTACCATAACATTTGAGGAGTTGCCTCGATTTCCATGATACTTCCATCAGATTCTGACTTGGTGACGATGAGACCACTTCGAGAGTATACCCTATCAACAAAAAAAGAATTTTCATAATTGACGGAGTAATCGGTGAAGATGCACAAAAAAATACAGACATACAGTCGAACATAGAACCTTCTCCTTTTTGGAAAGTCGGTTACTAAAATAAATGTCATCCAAATTAATTTGATAATTTTAAATATACACCTGCATTGTTATTGTTTGGTTAATATTTAGTTTTCTGATAGAGTTAAAAATTATGTCAGTCTTGTTCGACTAAGATACCACTCCTTATTCATGTTGTTTTTCAACTGAAAGAACAGGACGCAACCCCGTGACGTAAGTGGAAAAACAACACTTAAAATCAACTATTATGCCCACAACAACTAAGTTGCCATTAAGAAGAAACATTGTTGTCTCCAAAAGTAGTTCACGATAGCGATCAGTCAAGGTGAGCGTGGTTGGGGTAGGCCCCGTTCTGATGCTAATGGGGATTTCCAGCCCCATTGTGCTGCGACACAGATAGCGAAGTCAACAGCATCGACATCGATACTACAGTTGTTACTCTATTGTATGCTGTCTCAGGTTATCGGGGACAAAGATCACCTGTATATTCTGGCAATATCGCGCCTTTCATGATGCTAACTGGCCTGTGATGGCCTGTGATACGATGGGCCCAACTTTATTATAATTAGCTGTTACTGAGTACATTCTAAATTCAAATTGAGCGGCAAAATATATTGATGTACCTCTGCCTTTCCCTTCGGAGAATACTAATTTAATGTTGTTTTAACATTTTATATAATATTATAAATTTGCCTGCCATATTAAATTTTTATTTGATATTAAGACAAAATAAAATGGGGAGGACGCTGACTCCTGTCTGACATAGACCCGCCTAGTTCGGAAGTCAGAGGCTTCAAAAAGATGCTACAACCAATTATGCCAATACAGATTATGTGTATTGTAATTATCTCTACAAAATTTTAATCAGAATCTTTCAATCAATTGCTAAATAAGGTCGAGATCATTGTAAATAAGGGTGTCTGAGTATATACTTTGCGTTAAAGGGTCAGATTGTCAACGCTCTAAATAGTTTATTGCAAAGGTATTTATTGTTTCTTACATAACTTTCCGTTAACATCCCTACCAGAGTCACACTTTTCCGTCAAAGGTTTCACAAAATGGCGAATAAGATGACAACAGTGTCTAGTGAGTAAGAAACAAGATACAGAAACGAACACAAAGCCGGATGAAGATCACCTCCATCTAAGCACTACATTCTTGAACTGCTCACAACAAGGGACGCACAACGCTACTTATCGCGACCATTGCGTAGCCACTGCTGCAGCTATGCCAACAACTTCTGGCCAACGCACAATGTACCGCAAACATTGCGTAAGACACGTTACTTACTCTGAAAACGGTCAATGCCCTCGTCGCGTGACTACAGATTTGAACACAGTGTAACTTTACATATTAAATACAGAAGGTTTACTTCAATCCGATCTCCGAAACAAGCAATATAACTAAGTCACAAATTTGAATTATTTTCCAATAACATAACCTTCATGCTGCACAATTCCACTGATTAATATGGACCACGTCCGGATAAATCCCGCATAACATAATTATCTGACAGATACAGATGCTACAGATATGGCTACTTTATCATATATTTACAATCTGGCAGTAGTATTGCAAAACATTGTTATTTTAGAGGAGCAAAACTCAAACCAAAGCATATAGTTTATTGTTCAAAATACAATAAGTGATCATTTAAATTCAGCACATATAACCGCATCTTACGGCTTTGCGGAAGATGCGGATCAAGTCTAGGCTAATCTAGCAAATCTGGCATATACAAGGTGGAAAGCTAAAGCCCTAAGGATGAAGTACCCTAAATATTGATGAGAATGTGACAAACATTTGCTCAAACGAAGCATTCGATTTTTTTTAAGTAGTGAAGTTAAAGGCCCTCTTAAACTGCCTAACCTGATTATAATATATCCACCTTAACCTTCTGAGTAATCTGCCCTGTGACACAATTGAAGAGCGAAACGTACGAACTCGTCATTTGCTAAATTTATAACTGAATGTGAGTAAGTGAAGATAGTGCACACACATTGAATTGAAATGGTTTATTTGTGGACGCAGTTCCGTTTGCATACCGGATTGATTGATACCTGTCGTTAGTAGCAACTAGGAATTATAACTTAGTACCTAGTTGTTGTAGCATACCCAAGCTACATTTATGCTATGCTAGAACCCTCGGAGTTACTTGCCCAAAACATACTATTAGTGGCCTCACCAAACTTTAAGTGTTCTTGAAAGGATTTTTAGGAAATCTTGATTTTCTCCATATAATTTCAACCATATATATTTTTGCATACAAGATGTTAAAAAGGTTTTCCTGGTATAAAAGGTACATTGTATTATTATCCTAATTAGGTGTGCTAATTATATATTAGGTACTAATCGCAACATTGAATAAATCTTAAATTGAGTTAAATTTTTTTTTGTTAACGTATAAAACATTTTATTATTTTATTATTGAATAATAGAAATGTCATATTACAAAAATGACAAATCTAAAAAAAACTAATAATAAAATGTCTAATTATTATACACAAAACACAAGTCAAATGAAACTTCAATAATCATTAGACGTCACCTTTACGTAGGTACACCTTTACCGCCGTGAGTCTAGTTTATTCGTACTCACGAAACGACTTGAAACTATTATAAAACTACGGCTTACCAGTATGCAGTCAAGTAATTTGAGTATAATGTCAGGAGAGGGGAATAAAGCATAATATTATGTCTGTGGTGTCTCCTGAATTTATGGCTGTGTCAGTGAGAGGTCAGGTAGTTGAATTTTTGGCCAGACATAAATATGAACTTAAAAAAAACACTGTACTTGGCATCGAAACGCTAAGAGACAGTAATCACTTATTATTTATTGCAAAACTTGCTTCACTTAAACACAAGTGCATTTAAACAAACCCGCCAAAACTTAATTCACCTACTACTTACAAGCCCCTGATTGGTTAATCACCGGCTACGTCACACTCAACCAATAGCATGTCACGGTTACAAACATAAATCTGTTTGTCATTTTTCTTAAAGAGTATCCGATTGGAGTCATCGTCGGCTCATTACGTTAAACATACAGACTGCATCCAAGATGGCGCCTAATATACTGGTTTAATAAATACGGCATTAAGATGAGAAGAGGCATTAAGTTTATTGTTTAATAGAAGGTCTGTTGAGGACAGTGTACCTCCGTAATGCATATGATAGGTTATGTTTCTCGTTATGTGTTTCCTGTACCTAACGAGTGTGTTATGTACGACTGTTATGTAAGATGTATCAGTGCTTATATTGTTTTGCTTGTGGTTTTAAAAATATTCTTTGAAATTGTGCCGGGTCAAATTAAATTTGCCAGCAAAACTTCGAAGAATGAAACAAAATCTAGACTCATTGTTTCACCTTTATTTCCATGTTGCTGTGTATTGGACCCTGTATGTGATGTAGGCACTTTCACCCATGCACGTTCCTTTAAAGTAACCTGAGGTTGTACAATTAAAGATTGTTTATTCTATAGTATTAGAACCCAGCGGCTTGGTACGTGACGATGGGAAGAGACCAGCCGGGCGAGCACGGCCTCTTTGAAAGGCTTGAGTCATGCATTATATCACGGTTTTTGCTCCCAAACTGTGATAAAAATGTGTAACTCGAGCCTGTCACAGTAGGCCGCGCTCGCCCGGCAGATGAAGTTGGTATCGTGGAAGGTGGGTACGCCTCTGGTGTGGGACGCAACCTGTGTCGACACCCTTACGCCATCTCATGTGCCTAGTAATGCAGGCAGTGCTCGTGCTGTTGCTGCGGCAGCTGAGGCTCTCAAGCGGCGCAAATAGAGTAACCTAATAAATGTAATTACAGTTTTGAGCCGTTTGGAGTCGAAACGCCTTGGGTCATGGGGCCCGAGTGCACGTCTCCTTTTTAAGGAGATCTGTGTGTGACCAGAGAGCTTACTCGTTTTTTGCGCAACGAATCAGTATTGCCACTAAACGTGGCAATGCTGCCAGTATTCTGGGCACCCCGAAAGACAGCGATGTGGATGAGTACTTCGACGCCTAGGTGTACCTTTCTTTTTACCCGACTGCTGAAGGAGGGTAATGTGTTTATCAGTCTATGTATGTATGTATGTATGTATGTATGTTTGTTCCTATGTGGCGTTCTAGAGACCAAACGCGTTGGCCGATTTTGATGATTCTTACGTCAATCGATTCGTTTTAATCCTGCGAGTGTCATTGGCTACATTAAAATTAGAAAATTAAAAAATGGCGGATTTTGGGCGCCATTTTGTGGCGAAAAAAAATTTTAATTTTTTTCTTCCAGCCCCATCGTGTGGGGTATCAAAATAAAGGATTTTAAGAGGCAATTTCAAAAATATATAACACTTATATGTTTAAATGTACCAAATTCTAAAAAAAAATTACTAAAAAGTTGTAAATAAAAAAAGTTAATTAAAAAAATCAAAAAACCCGACTGCTTAAAAAGCAAACTAAAAAGACGTAAACAAGAAGAAAATCATGCTGTGCAGTCGGAGGATACATCTGGTTTTGGTCCGCCAGCTCGCGAATATGTATCCTCCGACTGCACAGCATGATTTTCTTCTTGTTTACGTCTTTTTAGTTTGCTTTTTAAGCAGTCGGGTATTTGATTTTTTTAATTAACTTTTTTTTATATTATGTGTAGTTAGGTTTAGTATAAGTTAGAATAGTTTAAGTTTTAAACATACATATGTATGTACATACTACACGCTGACTTCTTGGATCACGAATGTACAGTTACTAGGAAGACATAAAGAAGTGCGGTCTACCTACCGACGATGCTTACCAGCAGAACAAGTGGCGCCTCAGAATGAGTAAAGCCGACCCCGACTAACGGGAAGTGAAGAAGAAAACTGATTAACACAGTGACAATGGTTCGTTAAACAGTGTAGCCTCCAAAATATTCATACTTTATATTGTATGTAGTTACAAAATATTCATAGTTTATATTGTATGTAGTTACAAAATATTCATAGTTTATATTGTATGTAGTTACAAAAATGACGGCAATCTATATTTGGACATATGTAGGTTACATAGCAAGAAATGTGGGTATAATTAACAGGAAAATTTTGATACGTAATTACTTATGTACCTGCAAATATGTAGTGTATTGACAAAGTGCCAGATTTTCCTTGCGAAGCCAAATAATAATTAAACATATTTTTTGCCTGTGTTTTGGTCTGGTGGAAAGTTTGGCGGCTTCTAAATGCATTAGGTACGTTTCTGATGACGTTTATATATGATGCTGTCTCCAGAAATATGTATAGTTGTATATCTCTGCTAGGAATGATTTCAGGCCTATGAATGAGCATCGATCTTTGGACCTCTCACTCCTAATTTTAACCGTGCCATTGCCGCTAAACAAATCCATAAATATTAGTTAGTCTCACTGTCCGATTGTTACTTTTCACATCTTAACAGGTGAACGGATTTGGATGAAACCTGCTGCACTGGTAGACCAGCTCATAGGATATGTTTAGTATGTGCCCTTGTGATAATTTGCAACGTCCACGTGGTTGAAGCCACTGGCAGTGCTAGTCTAACATAACAACATATACAGTATTTATAGTGGTTAAGTAAGAAATTGATCAGTGGCCGTCACGATCGCGTCGCGTTACGACAGACCTGCCTGTTAAGCCTATTACCGGTCTCGTGACATTGAAACTCAATCGATAATAATACGGATTTAGGCAACCACAGCTGTTTAACACAGTTTTGGAAACATACTACAATAAAAAGAAGGTTTTACGTGAATAAACCTAAACTAAACTTTTATATAAATAATGCTTATAAAGATAAGTAAATCATGTTCTTCTTCTTTTCGTATCGATAAACTAAAATTTTGACCAGTATGTAGCCACCTGGACTGCTCTGTCATTTGCCACGTTCAGGTCCTGGATGTTGTATAATATACGAGCAATAAAAAAAAAGTTAATTCCTAAAATCAAAAAACCCGCAAAAAACATATAATTGTTATATATTTTTTAAATCACCTCTTAAAAGCCTTTATTTTGGTACTCCATACAATGGGCAGGGAAGAAAAAAAATATTTGGACCCCCACAAAATGGCACCCTTAAGACGCCATTTTCCAATTTTAATGTAGCCAGTGACACTCGCAGGATTAAGACAAATCGATTGACATAAGAGCCATCAAAATCGGCCAACGCGTTTGTTATCTAGAACGCCACATAGGAACAAACATATGTACATACATAGACTGATAAACACATTACCCTCCTTCGGTAGTCGGGTAAAAACTACATTTAAATATGACTCTATGAATAATCCATAAGCCTAAGGCATTAAGTCCGCCATTTTACCTTTGTGCAAGAAGTTTAAATAAATAAATAAAATAACTGTCAGTTGGTCTTTCCGTTACCTTTTCACGTATTTTCGGATAAACGGATTTAGAAAAATCTTGCCACACGAGTAGGCCATGTACAAGACAATACTTTTCATCCCGGGGGCATGCTCTCATAGGATAATTTTCAAAGTGCACGCGAAGCCACCTGCCAGCTAATATTTTGCTCCACGGCTGGTAAAAACGCTCGCGCGGTCTACAAGGTCTTGTATCATAATATCGCATGGCGAAGAATCTCGGGAGGCAGAAGGAACTTAATCAAGGCAAAAACGTCTAAGTCCCGAATTGTTAAGAGGGCATAGAAAGCGTCGCGTGAGGTAGCTCCCCGGGGACGCGGCCACATTTGCCGAGGTAATTCGTCGCGCAATATTTTAATATGACGCCCGAGAAGCTGATTTACCAGATTCTTGGTAAGTATTCAATACTGATTGTAGGATTTAATGTTTTCATAGCTCATAATATAGATACCGTCACACCTGTGTTCCCCAAGGGATTAGGATAAGAGCTGTTTAACCCACATATCGCCAGTTATATTTAAAAGGGCTTCTTAATATGTTTTATACGTTTCTTAGACAATCACCTCTGAATGGCTAAATGGATATGGATGAAATTTGGTAAAGAGGTACCTACATCTTGTGTTAGATAAGAACATAAGATAGGTATTTTTCTTTCTTTCGAGAGTACGTTCCTTTGAGATTATTAACGACATTACCGCGAAGGAAGACTTACTAGACTTACAAGGTTTACTATAAAATTCGCTAAAATCTAGCTCCGAGCTGCTACTGAGATTTACCTGAACGAAAAGCCAATAATGTTTTTCAAGTAGTTTTGACCTTTAAGAGCATCATTGACTTTTCCATTAAGAAATTCTGTACACACAAGAATAAACAGTACCAGAGAAGAAAATACTTGTTTAGAACAGGTAACAGATACGATCGCCGGATATAGATATCATCAAAGAGCACTTTGAGATAATCAAACACTTGTAAACTAAACCGATTTCTGTGACATTACACCGAGTGCCTACTGATAAACTTATCTTGTACATCGAGATGAACAATGACAAGGCATTCGCTGTATCTATATTACCAACTGAAGATAGGACCAAGCTACATTATGCCTTGCGTCGTCGCACGCGACCTTTCAACGGATCGACGGACAAGAGACGAAGCGGGGAAAAAAGTGTTCAGATTATAAGCGATACTGTCTGTAAATTTCGTTTCATATTTATCGATATATTTTATCATTTGCCCATCTATGATCCACACACATTATACGACGCATTTTATAATGTGGCATGCCCCTAAAAAATATATGTAAAATGACGCAACGTCGACGCAGCGACGACGCAACGCTCTAACGGGGACTCAGCCTAACACGAAAATCCTTGGCGTCAGATTTCAGCTGGTAACAACCGTTTTTATTGAAGGTGTTCTATGAAATTGAATAAAGAATTTGAAACTGCCAGTCAGTATAATAAGAATGTGGATAGAGATAACTGTGGCATAAATAATAAGATATGTATGGAAAACGACAAATCAAACAAGATGAGGACTATAAAGACGATGCTCATTTGGTCTTCACAGAAAAAAAATTGTGTAGCAAGCAGTATTGCAGACCTTCCATCTTGAAACATCATACAGAAGTTACTAAGAACAGATGTACGGAAAACGACAAATCAATTATGATAAGGCGAGAGGGTAATGATAATGAACCAACCTTCAAAGAAAAAGCATTTGTATTAGAAGGAGTTTCGGGAGCCAGCCACTTGTCTCCATCTTTGAAAATGAAATGCTTATCAGTAATCAGATAGTAAGAAGATGCGTGTCCATCAGAGATCCATTATCTCGACAACAGCACATTATCGGCTCGTGCACTAATCCTGATAAAGACCGATGTCGATTAGACGAACAACAGACTTGTAGCGTACTATACAAACGTACTTATTAATGTAGTATTATCTAGTTAGACATGGGACATCACTTTCGTAACTGGCATAATTATCATAGAGTTATCATGCTTCAGCTTTTATGCCAATTCATTTGTGGTTCGTAGAATATTTTTCTTCCATGCTCCTCAATCAGTTGTCATCTCTGAATCCACTTCTTTCTAGCCTACACAATCTGATATCTACAGATATCTGATCTTCTTTCTTTTCTTACAATAATGATCCACGTACACTTTTCATCTCACATGCTCTGCATTTTGTCTGCATCACATTCGCAAGCCCTGAACAATCGGTTCCTCTTTTCCTTTCTACTACTCTTCTGACTGGTTTTTGTTCGCGCTGGTCGCTGGTCTTTCTTCAACTAATCGCCTTTCGGAAACTTTGTATATCAAAGGTTGTTCTTCACGCACACCATTCTGCATCGTATAAAAGACTCTTGTGTACAGCATTCGGATGTCAATTTACTCGAATTTAGCGATTAGTTATATTTTCACAAAAAGTGAGGTTAAAGTAACATCTTTTAAAAAAGAAAATGCTTTAAGAAATGATCGCGGAATAAGTATGTGGGTTGGCAAGTGCCATAAAATAGCCGCAAGGAATGCTGGCTCACGTAGTGTTATAGTGTACAGTTGTAAAAAGCATTATCAGGTAGTAAAATCTAAAACCGAAGAATGAATCGGTTAATTATTGATCATAACCTTTTTAATTGTTGAACAAAAACAGCTGTTCTGTGAGCGAGTCGTAAAAGAATGGACCTTGCCCCCCTCCGCCCCCTCTCGCTGCGGTTTCGTCTCCATCGTCTTCATCGCCACACAGTTACTTATACATATATAAGACTGGTTATGATCTGTTTGTTTGTTTACATTTATATGTAAATAAGGCTCTTTAGTTGAAGCATTATACATTTTATTTAATATCACTGTTCCATATTCATAGCTGTAGAACTATTTCTTCATATAACTAGTAGACACACGATCAATTGATTGCCAAAGACTAGCATGTTAGCTGCTTAAGTTTTTGTAAAGGATTTTCATTATATTTCATCCGAGAGAAACTTTGTAGCAAGCAACTCTTGCGCCGATGCCGTAAGTATTCATAGAAATGTTTCCGACGATGTAGTGACACTGACGACACTACAAACTAACGCACAGCAACACAATAGACTATTACTATTGCTAATAGCACAATAACAACTGCCACTAACATCCGATTCGTTGTCACCAACTTAGTCTGCGACCAGCTCCTTTACTCACCACGAAAATAAACTCAAATACGAATTTAAACGACACATTAACCTCGCATTATATTGTTAAAAGCAAAGACAACAGTTATGTAAAACAAATATTATAAGATTTCCGTAAGCGTGAGAATCGTCTCAACGTCGGATAGCGACTACCTAGCTAGGTACCCAGCAAACACTTAACACTGTGTTTACAAAGGCTCCCCGTATCGCACGCTGACATTTATCTTACTCACGAAAATTATTGCCACTGGAACCAACCTCACGAAACTGTCCACACCTACCTACCTTAACTGTTATAACATTAGCTGCAGTGGCCCGTGACGTCATCTTAAATAAACAATTGTATATTTTCAGTGAACAAGTGGCGCCCGTACAACTGTGCCGCAGCCGCTCCATGGTGGCGCCGTCACAAGCATTGTTTGATATTTACGAAATTGTGACGAAAACCCACGGATTTCACGCAAACGATAGCAGGGTCGGCCATCGGAGGCACTGGCCCAGCATCTAGCGCGATAACAATATCCGAGCTGATACACTAAGACCGACAAGTTTGCTTTAGGATGATGCGGCCTTGGTGCGTTTCCAGTGACTCACGTGTTCACTTGAGAAAAATTACAATTTTCCCCAAAAATTGTGAAGTAACAGTGCGATCACGACGAGTAATAGTCTACAAACAATAAAAAGTAATCAGAGGACGGCGCACCATTTGTTTAGTCTAGTTTATATTAGATGTCGAGTCGTGTGTGCGGCGCGGGGCTCGGGCTGTGGACGAAGTGATGTGGGGTTTGACACTTACGGGTGGTGCGTGGTTACGGGAGCGAGCGGAGCGGGACGCGGCGCACGGAGCGACGTGCGATAGCGACGAGCGTGGACGCGCGACTGGACGCAGCACGCGGCGCGAGGCTCGCGGGGTGATAACCGCTGATAAGCGGCGCGTCATCGCTTACGCAGCGTGCCGTTAAAGTGACGCCCCGCGCACCGCCGGAATCATTATGGTCGGTAATGACAGGTGAGAATATGTCAGCCAATCGGAATATTATTTATTAGGCGCCTTAGTCTTCGTGCATTTTGTTTCTATTTTAATAACCTATATATTTTTTCTGCAATTTGATTAAGTACTTAAATATTTTTATCATACGTAGGTTTATCATATAAAAATATTATGTATACTCAGCTCCCACAGCTAGGCATAAACCTCTATGTACTTGTGCCAATCCCCACGCCCCAGTGCCAGCTCGTCCGTTTCTACCAGCAATCGTCGGTCAATCTCAATTTAAAATATAAACAAGAAACCCATCAAAACCAGTAGCAGGATCCCAGCTACCGCTAGTCAGGTCTCCAAACGAGCCGTATCGATGACCTTCAGAATGAAGTCTTTAATCCAGCCGCCCATGAAAGCCTCCAGAAATGTCGTTCGAGGTTCTTGGTCATCTATCAGGCCAGTAACTTCGTTATTCAGTGAAATTAATAGTTGAAAAGTAGTTTCCATTAATGACAATTTATATTATCGGATGCCCGCTGCTTTTGCCAGGTGATTTGTCCAACTCGTGAGAACTCTACCAACACTGCGGACGCCACTCCACAACCTTTCGGCGTCATTGGCTTCATTGGTCCCAATGGTGCTATCGACCGTAATTTCTGCATGCAATTTACCCTGCCCACTTATACTTAAGTATACAATTTTTTTGGTCTATATATTGCTGCCCACCCCATCATACCGTTCCGTGAAATTCATTCGATTACGCAACTTCACGTAACTCGAAGAGAGTTGCCTTTTGGATGACCCTCATCACATACGTCTTAATATTGAGCTGATAGAAGTAAGGTTCCATCGATCGCAGTACATCCATTAGTCATTGTACCGCGTCGTGGGACAGCGCGGGCGGTGTGTCGGCGACCAACACGGCTGCCCGTCAATTAGCACACACCCGACAAAACTGGACAGTTGTCTCGTGACCGGCGCTTGCACAATAAATGATATGGTGTCGAAGACCTTACTCTGCTGTACCCGACTACAAAAAAATCGCGCTCTGCAAAGTATGAAACAATAATAATTTATATTATATGCTTATCATCTACACTGAAAAAAAAATGGGATTTGGAAACTTTTTCCTTAGTGGCAACAAAGCTAGTTTTGTTTATTTTATTAAAGTTTAATTATAAACAAAGGAAACAAACTTTAATAAAATAATACTATACTAATTATCAAATAGCAAAACACGTACCAATTATTTTTGTAAGTGTACTAAGCAAACTACTTACAAGGGTAGGCATTATATTTGAATTTATTACAAAGTGATGTTTGCAGAATAGCCGTGCTCGTCTCGTGGTTGCCCTTGTTTTGGGTTTGCCGTAGTTGGGTAAACAAGTTACAATTAAAGTGTGCATTGAATTTTAGTGAAAGTATCAGATGCGATGATCTTCACGGAGTGGTTGGTAGAATCTGAGAGAAGACGAGAATCGGTGTCGAGCTAATGAAACGGTATCTGTCCTATGGACTAATGAAGATTACCTATCTATAAGAACTATAAATACGTATTTTTATTACCTAGGTGAAACTTCAAAACGTGATAGGTAGCTTTTTTAGGGTGCCGAAGTCAACAAGGAACCCTTATAGTTACGCTCTGTCCGTCTGTTCGTCCGCAGCGTAGCTCAGAGAATCTAAGAACTAGAAAGCTATAATTTGGCATGGATATACATATTAATAATTCCGACAAAGCGGTAAAATAAAATGAAAATGATTTTTTTTGGGGTTTCACCTACAGACCTAAAGTGGGGATGTTTTTTTTTTCTCGTCTGTCCCGTGGTGTGGGGTACCGTTGGATAGAGCATTCAAAAATATTATGGGTTTGTTGAAACTAAGCTTCAAATTGCAAATTTATGTTAGAGTCAAGTGTCCCCCCCCTGCCAGTGTAATGGTTGCTCTTGGCTATGTGAAAAGATTCACGGCTGTAGTAAATATAACGAAAATAAAAGGAAAACTATCACAGATAAGTAGGTACGAGTAATAGTCGACCAACTTATAAAATGTACTTGGATCAGTAAAAATTTTGTACAAATGCTATTGAAAAATTACTTAAATAACGTTGTTAGCTGTGTAAAACATATAAAATTTATGAACCATGTAAAATATACATAAATAAAATTATAACAACCTTAGTAATAATGATTTCTAAATTAATAATGTTTAAGCTCGAATAATGCTTTGGGTTGGCGGAGTCGTTGGCAGTACCGGTCCGTACTCCATACGGTGCATCCGCGCGAGGGAGTCTATTTTATGTTAGTGCAGAAGTATTTTCGACGTTTTGTAATCTAAAGTCAAATTAGATTCGGCACCTTTCGCAATTCGCACCCGCGGTGGTACTCAAATAGATAATATTTCAACTTCAGTTGCGAAAATGGATTTTATAACTCCTTCTTCAGTTACCAGTTTACTTCTAGGCAAGTGTGATTCACCGTAGACCACATCATTGCTTACCATCAGGCGAGATAGTGGTCAAACGCGAGCTTATAGATTTAAAAAGAAACATCATCCTATGTGGGCCATTTAGAGAGGCTTTTTAGACATTCTGTGCCGTTTTAATGTGCATGTAACAACAACAAAACCCTCTTCTTAGTCCGCATTATTATGCAACTTCGGAACCCTATTACTGCACGTGGCCCGACGCGCACTTGGCCGGTTTATTTATTTAAATATGGCTTATCTCATGAGAGGTGGAAGCGAACAACATAATATATCATCACGCCTATATTCTCCGAAGGGATAGACAGAGGAGGTGCACCAATAGCACAGCTACATTTGGCCACTTATATTTAAGACCCAAGGTCCAAGGTCCCTATTGCCATCAACCGGACACATATCTAGACTCCGGGCTGCTACTGTGAAATTCCAGATGGGAAAACCCAATAACACTTTGCCCGACCCGGGCATCGAACCCAAGACCTTGTGTTCTGCAGTAACACTTGCGACCATTAGACCAACAGGCAGGTTGTGTCCAACAAGGCAAAAATAAAATATTTTAAAAATATCAAATAAATACGCCTATAAAAATATACAAGCAACAAGTTGATACAACGCGTTGTTCTTCTGAAACATTTGTAAGGCATTATCTCTTCAGGACGAGGCTCGTAAAGGAATGGAAGATGGACACCGTAATCCGCAGTCGACGGCCGACTTTGATGTTTACACCTCTGAAGTTTGGAAAACTCTCTGTACACCTTATTACAATGAATATGATCTGGGAAAAAGGAAAATGATTTACAAGGCATAATAATTCGGAAGGGACAATAATTCGGAAGGGACAGGCCATTATTGGTAACCAACTCAAACTTACTGTGCTAGACCAGCATAAAGTCTAAAGACTCTTCCTGATGGTGCGATGCAATTTAAATTGCATCGATATGAGATATCGCACGTATTTTCTAAGAAAACTTGAAGTACAATTCGTTCGAATTGCGAATTGCGTCCATGTAAAAGTCGTGTGTTCGTACGTTTACATGGACGCGATTTTTACCCAGTGGTAAAAATCCATTATCGGTGTGTTATAATTCGCATCGCGTCGTTAATCAGGAATTACAAATAAATTAACATATTTAGCAATAAAAACATTCGTGTATAAAATGCAGTATAGGTACGACAAAGTACGTAAGCGGCGGCGGCGGCGGCGCGCTGCAGTCTTTCCTTCCACACATTGTTCTATGCAAATTATTTATTTAATTTAACTTTATGCATCGCAAAAGGACAAAAGCTTTAGGTATTACCAAATCAATGTCATAGTACAGTGCTACTTGCTAGGTACCCATTCTGCACCTAACTTAGTCAACACAACTGTTCACAAAAAGTATTGAGTCAAACAAAAGTTAGTCTCGACAAGAAGAAGACGGATGATTTCAGCACTCTGCTAATGCCACATCAGGAACTGCAATACTGTGACATTTTGGGTCATATCTGAGCATGATTGATGTGCCTTTCACTAATAGATAGATAGTCATTCGTCCTTGTCAATTAACACTAAGGTAGAACCTAAATACAGTGCACTTTGACCAAGGTCGTGGTAGGTAACCTCACTTAGCTCTTAAGCGAGTTTATTAGGACGTATATATGGTAAAATAATATGAGTTATTGAGACTTTAGTCTAGAGAACTCCGGCGAGGCCAAATGCATTTTCTGTTTTCTGAAAACTTTACATAAATTCATTCATATTTGTCTTCGTTTTGAGGTTTCCTTTTCAGTAAATGGATTTATTTTGTTCTATTCACGAGATACCCGATACTCGAAAGGTCCATTTGGAAAATGTATTTATTAAATGATTTCTGTTTCCTGACAACCTTAAACATTAATAAAATATTTGTCTTCATTTTGTTGAGGTTTCCTTTTACAGAAAGTATGTGAGTTTATTTTATTCTTTCCACGACAGAAAACTGGAACATCATTTTCGAAAATCTTTAACTAGATAAAGAAGGCACTTACAAAAAAATTAATACTCATTAATTTTAAATTAATTACACAAAACCGACGTCCATAACTAGATCACTTTAAAGCCGACATAAAAGCAATAAAAACAAAGAAGAAACGCTTTCAATCACAGATTTTAACGATCGATGGTAATCGCGAGAAGTTTACGGCGTGGTTCCGAGCGCCCGCGCTAGGTGGCGCTGGGGGGCGCTACTTCGAAAATAGAACGATAGACTCGATAGTGTTTCACGCACATGTAATTTTAGCTACGTTTCGCGCGCATCGGGCTTGCGCGCGCGCTCCTCTCTCGCTAAACCGCTCTAGTAAACAAAATAAGGTAAAAATATTAAATATTTTATTTTTAATTTTCATAGTGTTTCCAAATTTTTGACGAAGCGAATTTATGTTTATATTTTTGTGTTTTTAAAGTGTTAACAACATCTCCCTGTATTTTGTTACCAAGCCATAACTGCGAAATATTTTAATATATTTTTATTTGTATTTTCTTTTATCTCGGGTATTGGGTTTTATTAATTAATTGAAATTGTTTTATTGTAATTAGTTACGAATTAGACTTTAAGGTGAGTACTTTACAAGGCTGTAATTTGAAACGATATAACATTAGCATTGTCGATAAAAATATGAATCTAACTATTCAAGTTTTCATTATGCTTTTTTAAGGTATGAGTACCTAACTATAGTGGTATTAAATATATACTCCATAGTTATAATATAACACATGGGCGTAGAAAAAGTGGATATTATCTCCACATATTGACGATTTGGTGACAAATGGCAGATTTTCATGATTTTCTATACATTTCACAATATTCTTCAGAAAATTCGAATCACAATATCTAAAGTCTAGCTGTAGCATTGTTCTTCGGAATCGTAATGTATTATTTGATCTATTTGCATTGGCAAGTAGGCACGCTGTCCGGCTGGTGGGCATCGTAAACCAATCTGGCCCATTTGATTGGCTGCATTGGTATGGTAGGTACTCGCCTCGCACTATTGACCGCTCGCACTTGACGCTCATCATGAAACTATTTCAGGTGCCGGTTGTTCTGTAACTAAACAATCCTATTATCGTAATACTGAACTACTCGTTAAATAATAACTGACTTTTTGTTTACGTAGGATGTAAGTAGATATGACAGCAACGTCATAAAATTGATTATAGTTCCATAATCATTAAATACACAATAAGCATTGACAAGTCTTTGGCCACCCATCATCAACCTGTTATTGTATTCTATTTGATAATTGCAAACTGAACCGTCTCTACTCAGTATGGCTAATGTGGTAAATTATTGACTAACAGAACGAAGGTTACCTACTACAGAAATCTTGTCAACACTAACATAGTCAGATACTATGCCAAGCGTCATACCTGCAGCTTTACGTTGACTTGACGTCTATCGATTTCAGTGAACAACCAGTCTTGTCGCGAATATATGACATTATTGTAATTTTTTGACATAATATATGTCGCTTTGTCAGTTTTATATTAAATAGGACACGGGAATCCTATAACTGTATATTGATACTTGATCAAACTGAACAATTTATGTATTTGTATACCTACTTAACCATACTAATATAATAATTCCGAAACTAACTCTGTCTGTATGATGCCTTTTCAAATCTTATCGGCTTTAGATGAAACTTGGCATACGGGTAGACCATGTCCTGGATAACTTTGATACTTTTTATCCTGGGAATACGTTCCCTTGGTATTATTTTCGACTGAAGCTTGTTTACTATAAACATAACATAATAAATAATAATATATGTAGCTACAGTCATAGCCCGATTAATACCGATTTACTTATTCTATAACAAATGGTCGCATACAATGTTTAGTTAGATATAATTATGACACATAGGCTTATTTGGTGAAGATGCAAATAGAATCATTAAGATATCTTCAACTGCGTTGACTTGATAGCTACTTTATTTCATAGCTTTGAAGCTGTTTTTATAGTACTTCATATTAATTGAAATTTTTAGTTAACAGTTACCAAAGGTCACGAAATTATTGTGACTTACAAACTTTGTATTACTAGCAACAATACAGAGTTTTGATTTAAGATCCTAGGCTCCTAGCTGGGCCAGAGGGCTTCCACAGTAGTCCTCCATCGAGACCGGTCTTGAGCTTCGCGCTTCACCCCGCTCCACGTCATTCCGATACTCGTCGTTTCAGCCAATACGGTGCGTCGCCATGTTTGACGGGGACGGCCTCGCTTCCTTTTTCCTTGAGGGTTCCAATCCAAGGCCTGTTTAGGAATGTGATCGGAATCCCTCCGGAGCGTGTGACCAATCCAACACCATTTACGTCGCTTGATCTGGCGGTCGATCGGGGTCTCGTGGCATCTCTCTAATAGCTCTACATTAGAGATGATCTCGGGCCAGTAAATTCCGAGGATGCGATTCAGACATCGGTTGACGAAGACCTGGATTTGGCGTGAGATGTCCTTTGTTACCTTCCACGTTTCGCACCCGTAGAGCAGCACGGATTTGACATTGGACCCGAAGATTTTTAGGGTCAGTTTCCGTGATTGCCACACAGGTCTCAGCTCTGCGAAGGTAGCTCGCGCTTTGGCAACCCGTGAAATGATATCCTCTTCAGTTCCTCCAGTCTCTGACACGACGCTCCCGAGGTACGTGAATTTGTGGACGCGTTCCACAACCTCTGTGCCGATTAATATCGGAGAAGAATTCCTCACACCTGTACGCATCTCCTGGGTCTTCCGGATGTTAATGTTGAGTCCAGTTTTTGCCGCCTCCTGGCGCAGGTCGTTCAGTTTCGATTGAATGTCGGCGTGTGTATTACTCAGCAGGCAAAGATCATCAGCATAGTCCAGGTCTTCCAAGACGTTGGTCAATCCCCACTCAATCCCACGACGCCTGGTATCGTAAATGCGCAACATGATTCCGTCGAGGACGATTATAAAAAGGAGGGGCGAATGAAGACAGCCCTGGCGGACTCCAGCGTGCACTGCGATTTCCTCCGAAATTAGGCCTTCATGAGTCACCTTGCAGGAATATTTCCTATAAATGCTCTCCAATAGGCGGACTATTTTTGGCGGCACTCCAATGTCCAACAGGCGGGACCAGATGCTGGACCACTTCAACGTATCAAAGACCTTTTCGAAGTCGACAAAAGTAAGATATATTTCCCTTTGCCATTCTGTTGCCTGCTCGAGAATGATACGAAGAGTGTTGATCTGGTCCGTGCATGAGCGGCTCGAACGGAAACCCGCCTGCTCCCCGCGCAGATGAGGTTCAACGGCCTTCGACAGCCTATCAAGTAATATCTTACAGAAGACCTTAGAGGGAGTCGACAGCAACGTGATGCCTCTCCAGTTGTCGCAACTACTGAGATCACCATTCTTGGGCACGGTAATTATAAGTCCCTTGTTCCAGTCGTCCGGGAGTTCTTCAGCGGTTTGCTATTTGTTAATTAGTTTTGTATTTTTATAATACAGTTTAATTAAAGTTACAAAACTTGTTCGTTAATTTTTCAATGCAGACTTGAAGTTGACTGTAGTATGTTTTTCAATTTATTTTCTCATGAACGCCTCACATCCTAGTATCATAATATTGTATCTGATTGAGTGTCGTTAGTGTACTCTCTCTAGTCTCGAATAAAAGCGGACGTTTTAATTACACTGATGGCCACTCATTGCGTTATTGTCATCGTGATGCTGCGTTTCTAAAACTTTCATAGTAAGAGTTTTAGCTATAAAATATGTTTCTACGATTATTATCAACACCAGTGGATCTAGACAAGCGAACTTCTAGCGATTAGAAAAAAAATGTATGGGATTGTCAAGCATTTCCCTACATTTTAGCATTTCGACCAGCGCCAACCTTATTGAATGAAACAGTTTCAGTTAACAACTGGAATACCTATTAACAATCCGTCTTTGTATATCAGTGCATGATGTCTGAATACTTTATGTGTTGATCTTCTTGTAAAACATTTAAATCTGTGTTCTCCTTTTCAAAAATTTAATAAAAGTCATTCTGTTAGATATAGGTACCTAATAGTTTGAAAAGAGTGTTTTGCTAGCATTTAGCTTTAGTTCTAGTGCCATTATTAAAAGAAAGTGTCAACAAGGAAGTGATTGGAACGGATCCAAAATAATAATAATTTGTCTCAGAATGTGTAATTGACCACGAAAAATATAATTTCTGTCAGATCTTACATGTGTAAAGTTAAAACTTGCATTGCAGTGACACTGATAACGGGAACAATTTTTTTGTTCAACTAATATTCTGCCACTGTTGGGCAAACTGACACATTAGGTCCATGTATCCTGCAAGCTTGACCCGCCCAGCCCCACTTTAGCGACTCAAACTTATCACCAACGTTAGTGATGCCTGTCTTAGAGTGTATTTATATAGCCTTAGATTAATATGTCAATTATAGATTCGGATAAATTTGGTCTAAATTAAATAGGCAGTTGTTCTATGTTAAATTGGGATGAAAATTCGTATCATCAGATGGTAGCGAGAAACTGCGAAAATATCTTAGTCTAAAACGACAGACAAACAAGAAACTTTATTCGTACAAATTATTCAGCTACAATTAGAGTAACAACAATAATTATAGACATAAATGGTTATCATGCAAAGGATTTCTCGTATTACATCCTGTCGCTAAATGGCAAGCAGTACCTAAGTGTCGAAATACAATTCATGCAAAAATGTTCAAGAAAGCGATGCTGCGTTTGCAATTCAGATCATAATACACTACTTTAGGACGCTTACACGGAAATGGGGTATATAGAACTCAGTGCAGCAATCGACCGCTTCTACCAGCAGCTAGAAAACAATAATCAACAGCTGCAACCATGTGCATCTCAAGAAGATGTAACAGAATCTCTGCTTACCACAGCTTTCTGCTTCTTCGTAGCGATGATTCTATGTTCAATTCCAAGTCATATATATTGTGCTTCAACCAGCACTCAGCCACGTCGACAGCCCTAGCCCTGGCCTCGCAGAGGTATCTTATGGTGCAGATGCACAAGGAGCAAGACAGGAGACGGGGCATTGGCTGTGGTGTGGTCCCGCAGTCGGATTGTGGCTGATCGGAGCACCCCCATCTGACCAGGTCCAAAGCTTTGATTAGAGTGCAAGTACATGATGGGATAACAGAAAAAGAGCACGACAACTACGATTACCGCGTAGATTATGCAAGTGTGCCATATTCGATGCCCCGGGGCGAAAGAAAACATCAAAGCTGTCATAGAACCACGTGCACTGCCAATCACAGTATGCATTATACTAGCTCCTGCCCGCGACAGTGCCCGTATATAAAGTATTGTATCATCCCAAGGGCACTCTGTACGGGGATGAAAACTATCATGTCTCTCCGTCTGTCTGGAATTGTAGTTAATATAAGTTTGAAATCACCAACGCAACACCCTCGAGCAAGCGTGGTGATCAATGCTCGTGCCTTCTCTGTATCAGAAGAGGCCTTTGTCCTGCAGTGGGACAGTAACGGACTGGTAATATTATTATTTATTTTTGTGATAAGCGACAAACAATTCATGACTAGCGCAATTTGTACTGTGCATATTGTTTTGTATTTGTTTTCTGTGGGCCTATATAGATGACATTTTGTCAGCATCCAGGGGCTAATATTAGCTGCTCGCTATTGAATGTGTATTTTATTTAGTCTATCTCCACTAGAGTAGACACTATTGTAATGTTGTGTTAGCCGTCACCACTGCAGCCACATCTAAATGAATGGTATTGTCTTTTTCTATAATTCAATGCTTAATGAACGTTATTGCAGTATATTTGTTATAACATGTGATGATAATTATAATAAACAAATAGTTCCGGCACGTCCTATCTTTGCACTCCAGTCTTTACATACAATATGTGTCTGAATGAGAAGGGCTTCCAATGCCAATGTAACGTGTAATGTGTAATGTGGGTATTTATATTTTAGTTTTAATTTTATTGTATCTATATTTGTATTTTTATACATTCATACGTAAACTCATGCCTTTTTTCCATGGGGATAGGCAGAAACTGCCACCTGCTACGATCCTTACATACTTCTTTTGTTTTACTCACGATCATACATCAAGTCATACACGCACGCCGGTTATGTGTACTGGCCTTTATACCTTTTGTGTTTTATATAGATTTAGAATTTAGGGTAGTTGAGAGAGCGGCAGCGTTGTGAACTTGTGACTATGCTGCACACTGTTGAATATTTGCTGAGCCCGCTCCTTTTGGCACACTGAAAATATATTGTACTTCGCTTTATGGAATATTTGTTTGTTATTTCACATTTTACAGTTTTGGCCTAAAATATGTCTTTCTTTCTTACCTAATGCCTCAATTCCAGGGTCCAAAATGCCTCGCATCTATGAGGAGACCGACCCTGGGTACGCGGCTGCCTGCAGCAACGTCACGCTGTGCTCCAACTCCAAAGGTTTCTTTAAGGGGCTGGGCGAGGAGCTGGTGGCCATGGCCGACAGCGCCTGGCTGGAGAAGCTCGAAACCACCGAGGATGGGAAGAAGGTGGCTGCCGTGCTAGAAAACGAGACGGTAAGCTAGGAAACTTTTTTATTAATTAAAGGCTTGCATCTAACCTGACGGCAGACTCCGGCAGAGTATGCCACTCTTCAGTGTTACGCATAATGAAAGTATTCCCAAAAAGCATATGGGTTTAGAGCATATATTATGGGTGGGTTGCTGTGCTCTTGTATTAGTATTGATTGGCGCTTGCATCAACAGTAGGCAATTATTATCTTCCTGCCTTTGCCCCATGTTACTTGGAGTCGTCTTCATCTTCCATTGATTTATTTATTTAATACTTTAAGCACATAAACGTACAGAGGCGGATTTAATGTCAACCTTTGGGTGATGGAGATACAAATAGTGGTAGGTGCAATTATGATAGTAAAATGGATTTGAATACAAGGCCTAAATATAAGCTATAAATAAATACAATTTAATTATACAATAAATACTAAAACAAATAAACGAAATACAGGTACTACTAAACTATTAGTTGAAATAGACAATAGTGAAAAAATTAGCGCTGTGCCGATACTACTGCCAACTTGTGACGAATGTGTTCGCGAACTTTGACTTTGAAGGTTAATCCATTCCGTAATGTCAGCTGTCGCGCTATCATATACCTTTTTCTTTAATAATATTCATTACTAGCTGACCCCCGGGGCTCCGCTCCCGTTAACTGGCTGCCTACCCTGCCAACCCGGCCTACCCAGCCTACACAACCTACTCTGCCTACCCTGCCTACCTAATATTTTTTATGTATCATCAATAGTTTTCTCAGCGCACGCTAAAGAATGAATTTTACTGGCAACATTTTGCTACTTTGGGTTAAAGAAAGAAAGAAAGAAAACATTTATTGCCAACTGTAACAGAACATGAAGAATCACAAATTAGCTCTGAAGCACAGTAATAAATCAGTATGGCAAAAGGAGCGGGCTCAGCATATGCTGAGCAGTGTAAAGCATAGCTATTACGCTGGTCAACGCTGATTTACAGCCCGCCCTTTTTCTCACAACACTTTCACTACATTATAATGATCACTTAATAAATAAATAACTAACCCACCCCAAATATCAAATTACACCTACATATCTACATTTTAAACCAAACAAAATAAAAATAATTAAAAATGTCAATCGTAATTAATAAAAAAAAAGTACTATCTAAGTTAACAAATATAAAAAAGAAAATCCAATAAAAAATAATAATACATTTCAATCAAAAATAATAATTAAAAATAGCCAAATTGTAAAAAAAATAACCAATAATAAATTAAATTAAATATAAATACATAAAAAGCCACTAAAACATACATTAAAAAAATAATTAATTAAAATACCAAAAATAGAACAAATAAATTATTAATTATGATTAGGATTACGATACAGATACCGACAACTCTTTAGGCTCTGCCCAACGAGACATGGCCTTAAGAAGATAGAGGTAGCCTCCAGTATAATATATACATTATGCATTTGACATTTGTTTGAGAAGCAGTTTCGTCTTAACTCTCGCCTTGAAAACTGGCTGAGAGATGCTCTGTCTAAGCGGTGGTGGCAGATCATTCCATATTTTGGCTGCACTATATTTGTAAACTACCCCTATAAGAGGCTGTTTTGTGCTGGCAGACAACCAACCTGTTAAGCAAATGACTGCGAGTAGGTCGGTTCCGCTGGTCAAAGGTCACCTTGTCAAAAAGGTACCCTGGTCCGCCCGTCCATATAACTTTTTGCACAAGGCATGCCAGGTGCAATTCTCTTCGCCCAGCCATTTTTAGGATTCGCTTTTCATTCAGATACGGTGTGATATACGCCCGTTTACGTATAGTAAAACAGAACCGCGCACACGCGTTTAAAACTCGCTGAATGGCTTGGGACGTCTTGGCCAATAATCTCGGTCCATACACCGTATCGCAGTAATTAAACTGCGATAACACCAAAGATTCCACCAGAGTGATCCTGACCTTTTCTGAAAAGCACTCTCGTAGGCCATAGAGCACTTTGAGTCTGTAAAAGGCGTTTCTGATCTTCGTGTTTATGTGGTCAATGAAACGTAGATCGCAGTCCAAAAGAAGACCAAGATTCCTTGCCTTCACCACTCTTTCGACCGCCGTTCCATCAATAATTATTTCCGGCTCATGGCCTATCACGAGTTCACGCTGGTGTTTACTGCCCAGTATAATATATTTTGATTTGCTAGGATTAAGAACCAAGTTGTTTTATCGTGCCCATTCTGAAACCGCAGCCAAGTCTTGATTTATTAGCTCCATGGCGCTTTTAGTGTCACTCGGGTAGAAGGAGTAATAAATTTGGGTATCATCAGCGTACATATGCACTTTACAGTTTTTTATATGGTTGCAGAGATCGGCGGTATACAAGATAAATATTAGAGGACTTACAACTGTGCCCTGAGGCGTTCCTCGTTTAACATCGCCCACTTTGGAAGATGTTTCTTCACCGTTAGCGTTTTGTGTAGCCACATATTGCTTTCGCTGCATCAAAAAAGACGCAAACCAGTCTCGTGCTGACGGGTTGTAACCCTCCCCTGCCGCGATCCTTATGAAAATTGCAATATATAATATATTATTTTATAATATTAATATTAATGTATTATTGCAATTTTCATAGGTTCAATAGATCCAGAGATTACCCCCTACAACGTCACAAACTCACAAACTTTACCTCTTTAAATTATTAGTATCATGATAAAATCTAACCATATTTTCTTAGCAGTAGGTATAATTTGTTTTTTTTTTGTCTAGATTTGAAGTCCAATTATTCATTTTTTACGTTAAATTTTTTTCACCAATCGCCTAAATTCCGTGATGCGTAAGTCTAATGAGTATTACAAGTACAGATCACTACAATCACCTCAGGTATAAAATATTGAAAACTTACTGCTACTACCAGCCTTTCTCATTGTTTTTAAACAATGCTCCTCTTCAATACAGCTCGAGTCCCACCACAATACACAGAGATACAAGTACTTCACGTACACAAGCCAGTAAAGATCGAACAACAAATAGAAAATAAATTCCATAAAACAATAGTAAAACAAAATTCGTGGTGGCCCAATCGCTAAAACCTTGCCTCTCGTCTCGTCGGGCAAATATTAATGCATTTTAGGGTTCCGTTCCCAAAGGGTAAAAACGCGGTCCGTCTGTCTGTCTGTGTGTCCGTCTGTCACCAGGCTGTATCTCATGAACCGTGATAGCTTGACTTGACTAGAATTTTCACAGATGATGTATTTCTGTTGCCGCTATAACAACAAATACCAAAAAGAGAATAAAATAAATATTTAATTTTCCCATACAACAAACGTAATTTTTTTCCCGTTTTTGCGATAATGAAACGGAATCCTTCGTGCGCGGGTCCGACTCACACTTGGCCAGTTTTATTTCAAATTCTACGTACTTTCTTAATTTAACTTGGACACCCCCGACAATGGTGAAGGACAACATCGTGAGGAAACCTAGACTTATAATTTACTAGCTGACCTCTATTTTTTTTTTAAATATATTAGACCCTATGACACTCAGGAATAATGTAGCTTTCTACTGGTGAAAAAGCTTTCAAAATCGGTTCCGTAGATCCAGAGATTACCCCCTACTATGTCACAAACTCACAAACTCACAACATCACAAACTTTACCTCTTTATAATATTAGTATAGACTAGCGACCCACCCCGGCTTCGCACGACTGTTTTTGTTATAAGTATCTCAAAGGGATTAGGCAGCAGTTTCGGTAAAAGCTACCGGGCTGCTTGACTTTATCCGACATTTTCAACAATTATCATTATATTTCAACCAATTAACATATACCTTAATAAATTAGTACCTGGGCGACCGAGCTCTGCTCGGGTGAAAACCCGGGCCTTCTGGTTTCGGGACCGCCCGATTTCCCACCTGAGCTATTCCAAATCCAAATATTTTTATTCACCAATAAGTATTTAGAACAATACAATTGAAACCCTGACTTCTGAGCTAGGTGTGGTAACCTGTGTTACAGAAGCCAGTGTCTTACCAGTTGTTTACACTTGTTTACATTAGAAATGAAAATCAAATAAAAACATTCAAAACATGCTCAAAATAAGATTAAAATAACATACATTTAAAATTAAATAAGAATAAAATTAGGTAAAATTTGCAATTAACTTAGACTAAAATAAAATCAAGTAAAATAATAATAAAAACAGAGTAAAATAAATTCAAAATAAATGTCAAACTGCAATTAAAACATAATGATAAATTCAAAATTACAATTAAATAAGGTAAAATTTGCAATTAACTTAAACTAAAATAAAGTAAAATAATGATAAAATCAGAGTAAAATAAATTCAAAATAAATGTCAAACTGCAATTAAATCATAATGATAAATTCAAAATTACAATTAAATAAAGTAAAATCAAATAAAATAAAGTCAAAAAGGAATAAAAATCATTCAAAATTACAATAATTCAAAATTACGTAAAACTAGAGTTAAATCCAAAATTCTATTTAAAATAAAATTAAAATCAAAATAAAATAAAGTCAAAAAGGAATAAAAAATCATTCAAAATTACAATAATGTTAAATAAAATTATATACATGAGTGTATATAATTTTATTTTATAATTAAATTAAAATTAAATTAATTCAATATTACGTAAAATTAGAGTAAAATCCAAAATCCTATTTAAAATCTAAAATCCTTAAGGCTCTGTGTGGTCTGTGAGTGTGAGTGTGTGTATGTGTGTTGGTGTTTGTGTGTTAGGTTGGAAGTAGGTAGTAATCTAAATCGTGTCACTGCAGGACTTTTTCAGTCCGCTCGTAGTCCAGTGTTTGAAGCCAACTTTTTATTTTCTGTTTAACTTTGTTATTTGGTAGGGGGTTAATGTGTAAAAACGTGTTTACTTTATTGTAGATTTTTCTGCTCAAAAACATGTGCTGCCGCCTTGCCGATGTAGTTGCAGTTGCATTTGGTAGATTGACAGACATCGCGAATCGTACGTCTGCTTGTTGCATGCTCATTGTAAGGAGTAACACGGTGCTGTTGTATAAGGAGATTCAGTAGGTATAATTGTCTCACTGTTAGGACCTTACAGTTTTGGTACAGAGTCACTGTTGGGAACCGGTATGGTTTAAAGGTCACGACTTTGAGGAGTGACCTTTGGGCTCTTTCCAAGTCAATCATGTAGGACTTACATGCTCCACCCCAAACCGTGTTACAGTAACCCAGCACCGACTGTGCTAGTGTATAGTACACCGTCCGAAGCAGCCCTAGATCAGCAACGTGTCTTAACTTTTTGAACGCCCAGATTAGCTTTCTTGTGCGTGATGTAATAAGGTCTACGTGAAGGCGCCAGTTTAATTTATTATCCAAAAGTACTCCTAGGTATTTGGTGGAAGAAGACTTTTTTAGGGACAGGCATGAGCAGTGCTCGGTATTACCTGGAAAGTTGCACGAGTGGATTTTAATCAATACTTCAGGTGGTTTGGTTTTAGCAAAGGTGAACTGCACAAAGATTGTTTTCGTCAGGTTAAGGGTTAGCAGATTTGCTTCTAGCCAAAATTAAATTTTATGAAGGCCCATTTCGGCATGTTGTTTTGCCTCTTCTCAAGTCCCTCCTTGAAATATCAATGCTGTGTCATCGGCATAGGAAAAGATTTTACCGTTTAAGTCATTAATATAAATCAGAAAGAGACTCGGGGCAAGAACACTTCCCTGCGGCACGCCGAAACTGATTGGTGATTCGGAGCTTATGTTTTCACCTATTTTTACTCTTTGCGTACGGTCACACAGAAAATCCCTAAAAAGTTTATTGCAATGAAAGTGATGGAGGCGAAATTTGCCTTCGTATTCTAATGATATTGTAGCAGTTTTTCATTGACTGAAAACAAAAAAAAAAGTTGGTATTTTATTATTATTCAAAACAAAAGAAAACCCTCACGAAGCAACTGATCCGCCAGGTGACCACGTCACGCCTCAAATGGAACCACTCGACACGATAGAGATGCAACTCACGGTCCAAATAATGGCTGTCAAAGAACTGGCAAGAGAATAGAAATATAAACGTCCTGCAACACACTTGACAAAGATTTTCATTTAGTACCGACTTCAGTTGGAAAAGTCCACAAATGCTTGTCTCTGTATTTTGTTGTTTTCTCTAAAGGCGACCGGGAAACTTTGAGTGGTTTATTTTCTATTCAAGTTTGTCTAGAAGTTATCTTGGAAGATATTATTTTTCTATGTTCTATAAGTATTTTTATATCTTTTAACACTGTTCAAAATCAAAAATATAAACTTCTTTATTCAATTAAGCCTTTAAGCGGCACGTTTGAACGTTAAAAAAATAATAATTTTAAAGTAACAATAATTGATTCTACCGTCCATTCGGAAATGTAGCTTGTTATGGAGAAGAATGGACAAGAAACTCCACACTTACTCTTTTAAAATAAAAAGTGTTTTTCAAGTATTTGGTTACATCATTTCTTGTTGGAAAAATACATATATGTGAGAACGATGTAAAAAGACGTGCACGTAAAAGTGTTTAGAGTAAAACAAACAATTAAAAAAATATCAATACATAGGTAATTAAAAGCAGGCCGAGGCAGCCAAGTTATGACCAATCCCAACTGATGGCGCCCGATCACGAACATGACACATAGATCGGCACCACTCAGATCAACCATCATGAAGGGAACCGAATGATCCAACACATGTGCCACCATCAGAGAGACATTAGAGAGAGCATGACACACTATTATCTGCCAGGGCACACTAGTATAGTCAACAAACGACATATAGGTACAGTAAATGATAGATTTACAGTTGGTACATAGTACTCACATATGTGCTGTGCAGTTATATAATACTAAAATAAATTGAGTTTATACAACACAAATATATTCATACAGTCTTCAGTAGGTCCAACAATACTTCAGAACTTTTCTGCTTATCACTTGTTATTGTGCCCTAGTGGCTGTGGAGCAGGACTAGCGTTGAGCCAAGCATTTTTATCAGCGATGTAATCCCCCAACCTATGATATGCCTGCCTGCATAGTGTGCGTTTTATACAAGTTTTGAATTTCACCTCATTCAGTTCTAGAATGTGGGGAGGTATTTTATTGTAACATTTATACAGTACCCCATAAAAGATGACGCTACTTTAGCCAGCCCGAAACCTGGTTGAATTAATTGGTCCCTATTTCTGGTAACATAATTATGTCTATCACTGTTTTTACTAAAAAGATGTATATTCTGAGACATCACATCAACCTGTTGTTGATTGTCCACACAATAAAAATGTACTGCACTCTCGTTAGACATCGTCGAACAATGCCAGCCACACATTAAAAGATCAAATTCGAAAACATCTTATAAAGCGAACAGTATATCTAAGAAAAATCTAGCTATTGACGTCTTAGGTCTTAACAAAGAATACAACGGGATACCAGTGACTACAAAGCCAAGCCATTAGGCGTCTTTAGAAAATCAAAACAAAGGACGACTGACAGCATTGTGTTTCATCAGCCCTTAGCTTCGACACTATTGGTTAGATTAAAAGAATCACTGTAGGAGACACAATACTTTGTCTACTCTATTCATACGTGCATTAGGAACCTCTCTTGACCCGGTTGTCGCTTCGATGCTGACTTTTATCTACCCTTTCAACTACCGCTGAAACTGAACACCCTAACCGACTAAATGATACACTGTAACCTTATACCTTATAAACATATACTTAAGAATACATTTCATAATGTTGTGTGCCTTGTGTTGTAAGGTTAGAAGAGCAGCCAGCATTACCGTAACCCCTTGTATTCACCGCATACATGATAAACACAAAGATTTATAATAATGAGCTTTCGAGAGAAAAGTGCAACGATAGTTGACTACAATTTTTTTTTGGACTCAGGGGAATGAACGCCCTAAGAAAATATGGCTGAAGTGTGTGAAAAATATTTGAAATCAAAGAAGATAGTTCATTTAGTGAAGACAGGACAAAATGAAAGTCTGTGGTCGAAATGCCGAAATGTTTGGGGATAGACATTTCGATAGCTCTTGGCTGAGGATCTTGGCAATCCCATATGAAGGAAGGGTACAGGCAAATAACAGGGAATGTCACAAGTTAAAATTTTAATCTATGGCATTTTTATTCTCAATCACAAACTTTTTTATAAGTAAACATAAGGCGCTAAAAAGACGTTTTTGTTTACGGCCGAAACGAAAAGAACCGAGAATGTCCATGACATACCGGTACATACCGGTAAAAAAGAAGGATAAAAATTACATACTTCTAAACTTTTAACTGAGTTTTTCTCAAAATCTATAAATTAGGACATTCCCTGTTTTCTGCCTGTACCCTTCTATTTGACATTGTTCATTAGCTATCGCAACGCTTTCCTTGATATAATGTAACTTGTCTTGAGGCTAAGGACAGCAAAAAAATGAAATTCAGAAAACTACGTTCTATGTATTCAATGAATTTATTCATTAAAAATCTTTTTTAAAACAAGCTTTTTTCGTATTCTTCTCGACAAACCCTTTCATTTGATAGGTACCCTTATCATGGCAGTGCACAAAAAATAACTAGTCCACTATCATGGGCCGTCCGCCATATTGGATTTAGAATGACGTCACTTAGTTAACCATGCATTGTCATCCAAGCTGAACGTTTATGCCAAATTTCATCTTTATCGGTGAAGGATAACTGCTTTAAAATTCAGTTGCAAGACAAATCCCAACCACACAACACACTCACAACGGGTCAAATCCCGAACACACATACATACATACTTTGCAAGTTAAATAAAACCTTGTAAAGAAAATAGTCTAGCTCATAGTCTTAGCTTGTTGTCTTGAAGGTGATGGAGGCTCTGAACGAGGTGCTGTCCAGGATCCAGCCGCTGCATCGCGGCAAGGATGCGAAGGTGTCGCGCGACCGCCGCCTGGCCGCGCAGAAAGCTCTGGAGGCCGGAGACCTGGACAAGGCACTGGCCCTCGCCAGCCAAGCTGTGCTGAGAGCTCCTATGACTGGTAAGAGAAAAGAGTGCCGTTTTTTATTTTCTCTCATCTGTCTGGTGTCTGTAATCAAATCTTGCAAGTTAAATTTAAAATCACTTCCAGGGGGGTGACCATAAGCTCTTAGATTAAGATCATTTTGAGTGTGCGTAAGGGACAAATTTAGATGACTTCTACACATCTATAACTCTCAAAATAACCTCACTCTAAGAGCTTATGTTCACCCCCCCAGGTGTTCGATTCAGCTGAAATTTTGCAAAGACGTTTGCTTCTCGTGATAATGCAGTTTTTAATATAAAAGGAAGTTTAAAAAAAACTAGGGTTTATTTGAATTATACTACATATTTTTTCCGAATCAAAGTAGCCTACAACACTTCGCAATAGTTCTATCACCATAACCAAAAAATAATAAAACAAAATAAAAAAGTCTTTGTTAGATCAGTACTTACAAGATTAATTTTCCCATTTTGTTGGCTTAAGCTTACCAACTGAGTGCTAGAATTTTACACGGAGCCCTATAAAGGCCTATCTGACCTCTACTAGCACTGCCCAGTTGTTACTTTTATGTAAGTGGTAAAAAACAAAAAAAATACAATAGAAAAGTGTAGTTTTAAAATGATGAAGACAGAACAATGTACGTCATCATACTGGAGTTCCGAAACTGTTACATACAAATGGTCTGTACTGAATGGCCATCAAAACCAGAGCATTCCATTATAGTGCATTCAAAAGAATTCAATGCTGGAATAAAATACGCTGTCAAAGCTGCTTGTTAGAGAACTTGTGGCTGCATAACAGCAGCCGTATGGGTTGATCTCCAAGGTTAAGCGACGCTTGCCGAGGTTGGTCTGGGGATGGATAGCATAACAAGACTCCTCCATGCCTCTAAAAGCACGTCAAGCTGTTGGTCCTAGCTGTCAATAGTACATCTTTCACATTCGTTACGGGTAGTCAGATGTCAGAAAACCGGATACCATTCTTGCCAAGGGGTATTGTATTACCCAGTTACTGGGTTTTGGAGGGATAGACAGTTGCTAGGCGCCGACCTCGACATGGTTGGGGAAAAGCAAGGCAGATTTATTTATTTATTTAATACTTCATGCACACAAGCGTACAGTACATTTTTTACCAGTAAACCTTTGGGTGAACAAATAGTGGTAGGTGCAATATTGAGTATAAATCACGAGTAGGTAATATTGCTTGTTTTAATTTTAGTAGCCACTAAAGTATTTATTAATAACTAGCTTTTGCCCGTGGCTTCGCACGCGTAGACTACATGCTTCTGCTTATCATATTTTAACAGTATGTAGAGAAAAAGTAAAAAATAATGTAAAGCGAAAGTGTTTCTTAGGACGAACTTATACTTACCTACTTTATCATCAATACGCTCTATCCTTGTCCCGTCCCTATCCCTTCACTATTTATGTGTTTATCCATGACTAATAATAAGTAATCATAAGCATAAGTAAGTAATTAAATTAAAGTATTTCCTTATAAACAATATTTTAAACCATTTTGGATGTAGACGCCAATATCACCAGACTATTTGATGAGCTAACACGTGAACACGCTACATAGAACTGTCCATGGCAAAAGCAATTCTCCCTCAAATCTACACCAGCATACGTCAGAGTTTGTCCTTGAGCCTTATTAATTGTCATGGCGAAGCAGATTTTCCCGTCCCTTTTTAATTCCTATGAGCCATTTTATAGTTACCAACAGACTTTAAAGTATTTTTAATAATTTTTCCTTTGTAGAAGAAGGACTTTTGTACACAACATTTCATCCCCCATGATCCGCATCCCCAAGGACGGATTTCCTAAAATACCTTAATTTGTGTTAGATTTTAATCTTTAGCCCAAACCCAAAATTCGAAGATCCTAACTTCAAAACCCGAGTTTCATACAAACTTACTTTCCCTATTTTACCCCCTTTGGGGTGGAATTCACAAAAATCCTTTCTTAGTGGATGCCTGCACAGTATAAAGTATCTATGTGCAAAATATCAAGTCTCTAGACGATTTCATTATTCCCATGACTTCATCCCCCTTTTCACCCTCATGGGGGTGGAATCTTCAAAATCACTGAGACACGTGTAAATTATTTTTTAATCTTCAGCCCAAACCCAAAATTCGAAGATCCTAACTTCAAAACCCGAGTTTCATACAAACTTACATTCCCTATTTTACCCCCTTAGGGGTGGAATTCACAAAAATCCTTTCTTAGTGGATGCCTGCACAGTATAAAGTATCTATGTGCAAAATATCAAGTCTCTAGACGATTTCATTATTCCCATGACTTCATCCCCCTTTTCACCCTCATGGGGGTGGAATCTTCAAAATCACTGAGACACTTGTAAATTATTTTTTAATCTTCAGCCTAAACCCAAAATATGAAGATCCTGACTTAAAAACTGACGGATTTTCATACAAACTTTCATCCCCTATTTCACGCCCTTACGGGTGGAATTTCCAAAAATCCTTTCTCAGTGCTCACTTACACTACCAAAGGAACCTACTTGCCAAGTTTCATGATTGAAGCTTCAGCCGTTTGGGCTGTGCGTTGATGGTCAGTGAGTGAGTGAGTCAGTCAGTCAGTCAGTCACTTTCTTCTTTTGTATGTTTAGATAAAGATAGAAGATTATAGTTACCAATAGACTTTAAAGACTTGAAAGTATTATTTTTTAATCTTCAGCCTAATCCAAAATATGAAGATACTGACTTTAAAACTGACGGATTTTCATACAAACTTTCATCCCCTATTTCACGCCCTTAGGGGTAGAATTTCCAAAAATGCTTTCTTAGTGCTCACTTACACTACCCAAGGAACCTACTTGCCAAGTTTCATGATTGAAGCTTCTGTGCGTTGATGGTCAGTCAGTCAGTCACTTTCTTCTTTTTTATATGTTTAGATAAAATTCGAACGTGCGCCAAAATTTTAAACGTGCAACGGCTGCAACTTGGTTCTTGTACTTCCATGTCAGTACTACCTACTCAAGTGTTATACCAATGTAGAGGAATTCCTCTCGCAGTCGCAGACATTTTGTTGAAGTTGCAAGTTACTTGCGCCACAAAGCTCAGTAGTCCGGCAGCCCCCACTATAGACGCGCGAGTTGTGATCCTAGCTCATGCATTGCGTTAGGAATCTTAAGTCAAATTTTAAATATATCAAAATTATTTTGAACGATTTCGAGAATCTGTTTTGAACAAGCAGCTACCTATACGCGTTTGTTTTTTACGGAAATATCAAAATGCCTGTAGGTTAAGTTAATTTATTTATAGAAAAGAGAAACAGAAAGTTAATTTGATTGATTTTATTGGTCCGGGAAGAAACATTCAGGTTTCTGTTATAAATCAAAATGTTTACCTTTCCTCAATATTGAAGGCCCAACCTTTGAAAGTTTGAAAGTTCTCAGTTAGCTACGATGTTTTTAGGAAAAACAAAGTAGGTAAATAAATGATTGCTGTTCTTCGTATGTTTTGAATGTCATTAGCTATTTTGGTTTCTTGAGAAATTTAAGATTCTGGTCTCTAATAAACCAGAAACTCATAATCTTGAACCCAATTACTGAAAACTGTGTAGATAGTATTTTATTTATAATTCAAAAGTTAAAATTTTGCGAGAGATTTTTTCCCTCAGCATGTAAGATCTGTCCAGCTTTTTGCATTTTAATTGTGAAGCTGAAAAATGCGCAAAGACTAATGAAGCAAGGTTTTTTTAATAAGGTGTCTGGCTAAGGCGACGGCGACGGCATGGAAACCAAAGCCCCCGCTGTAACAAGTTGCGGCGCTATTCTACACACAGCCTATTTTTAAAGTACTTTTAAGCCCGATTTCTTTGTACGATAGAGCATTCACTGGTAATAAAACATCGAGCCGCTCTAACAAAACATCGAGTGCCGTATTCGAAGTGCAGTTAAAATAGCGAATGCTCTATGTTCTGGGGTATTCCTCGAAACGCAGCAACTTAGAATAGCACCAAATGAAGTGCACCAAAAGATTCCTCGAAACGCACCAACGATGAAACATAGAGAATAGCATGAAGGATTCGTAATAAATGATATCGATAAACGTTTTAAAATTCAACTGTCCTAATTGTTTGTTTATTAGAACTACCAGGACAGCTGAAATGACCTGTAACGAAGTGCTTGAGCAAATTACTACGTAAATTCGTCCCTGCGCAGCTCAGCCAAGCTAAGATAGTAACAGTTTAAAAATAGAAAAACTCACCAGAATAGTGTCACGTTTTATCCGCTGGGAGTTCAGTAATTAGGGCACGAAGAGGCTGCGGCCACAAAGGATCCGAGCTGCGGCGCGGGCGTGGCAGCGTGCTAAACACATCAGCTGGCTAATGGGACAATGTTATTAGTAGGTAATCTTATTATATACCACGCAGTTACTTTTAAAGCCAGACATACGGCTTCAAGCATCTTGATTAATTCCTTGTAGGAGATGAGACATTAAATTTGAAGTTTAATTTTAGTTTAATAGGTCTAAAAGCCGCGCAAATTAGGTAGCGTTCATTGGAGGGAGATTACTGGTGGAAGGCCGCAGGAGTCGGTTGTAGGTCCTCTCTTTCGGGATTTTGCATACTATAAGGCCCTACGTGTTCATCTCCGCTATGCAGAGGACACGCTGGTGTTAGCATGCGTGGACACCTTCGACAAGACCATCCAGCTATTCGAGCTCGTGGCAAGTATCGTGGCGTTAATCTGCGAGCTGGTTTTAGAGATAAATCGCCCGATATATAAGAGGCCACAGTGACCACATCTTCGCTTACCATCAGGTGAGATAGTGGTCAAGCGCGAGCCTATAAAAGATAAAAAAAAAAAAAAAAAAGGCCCATAATCCGCGTGCCCGACGCGATCTCAAATCGGCAAAAATGGCAAACATATAAACTTTCATCCCCTATTTAATTCCTATCTTAGCACTCACCTACGTTAAGGAACTCATGTGCTTAACTGAATGCTTCTAGTCTAGACCCATCGATTTTGGCAGTGCGTTTTCTGTCTAATTTAATTAATTTAAGGGTTTGATTAATTAGCATAATAGGTTCTTGTAATCATTTATGGAAGATAACATTATTTACATAAATACGTATTTCATATTGGGCACTGGGCACCCACTTTAACGGTACCTAAGTGAATATAATATTCACAGCGGATCTTTGTGTCTCTGAAGTTGGCTCTGTCAACTATTGCTGTGAGTAAGTGAGATAGGATGATACGACAAACGTGAGCGAGTGAAATAGAAAGTTATACAATGCTATCTTCACTTTCAATATTGACACAAAAATAGCTACTGCTACTGGGTCTTGCAGCCAATTCAGAGACACAAAGATCCGTTGTGAATATTATATTAGTTATTATTTTATTTCATATTTGGCACGTACGGATCAGTAGGGTAGTATTGGGACGTTTATTTTTTTTGAAGCAAAAATCAAAAATTCAATTATTGGCCAGAATCGTGAAGAAGTATTTGCGGGCCTAGAATCATAAGCGGTAGAGACTAACGTAGTACCAGGGGGTCAGAATCTAAAATCTCCCGGTACTCTTTTTACATCTCATGATGCCAGGTTGGTAATACTGCCTCATGATTATAAAATCAAAAAATCAAAATCAAAATACATTTAATTGCATAAATAAGGAAAAATTTACAAAATTGTTCTCTTATTCTGCCTTTAATTTCGGCGTGCAAATATAAAATAGAGTTACAATTTTAGTAAAAAAAAATATTGATCATAATCATGCAGTCACTAAACATATAAACCCATTTAAATTGTATTATTGAATTAAATAAATGTCAATATGATATGAAAAAGATAATAATCATAAGCGTCAATAATAATAATGTCAGTAATGGGAGAGATTCACCACACAATAATAATAACCATACACAAAATTATAACAACCATAATTTTAAAAAAAAAAGCCGGCCAAGTGCGAGTCGGACTCGCACACGAAGGGTTCCGTACCATTATCGCAAAACACTGCAAAAAAATCACGTTTGTTGTATGGGAGCCCCCCTTAATTTATTTTATTTTAATTTAATAATTATTATTTTTTGAAGAGAATATACAGTTAAATATTCTGTGAATATTTCAAGCGTCTACCTATTGCCGTTATTAATATCGAGCAAAAAACGGCAAAAATATCACGTTAGTTGTATGGGAGCCCCCCTTAATTATTAATTTTATACTGTTTTTAGTATTTGCTGTTATAGCGGCAACAGGAATACGTCATCTGTGAAAATTTCAACTGTTTTACTATCACGGTTCATGAGATACAGCCTGGTGACAGACAGACGACAGACAGACAGACAGACGGACAGCGAAGTCTCAGTAATAGGGTCCCGTTTTTACCCTTTGGGTACGGAACCCTAAAAATAATAATAAAGATAATAATCATGTCAATAATGGGCGAAATTCGCCACACAATAATAAAAACCAATGACAAAATAACAATCATAATTTAAAATTAACGTGCAATTTACAAAAAACTTACAATTTATAATCCAAAAACTCATGTACACTAAAAAAGCATTTTTCAATTAGAATCATCGTCAAATTATTTTTAAATCTAGAAAATGGTAGCGTTTTTATGGAATTAGGTATTTTGTTATACAATTTTAGGCACATAATGTAGCTGTTGTTACCTGTTAATAAAAATATAATCTCCTGATACTTAGTCTATACCGGTAATAATTCCAGCCCCGCAAATACTAAGACTTCTTCATGATTCTGGTCTTCTGGTAGTTTGGGTATAATGTTCAACATCTAACTAAAATAGACTGAAAAGCAAAACAAGAAGTTATATTTTTTATCATGTGATTAAACTCTCTACTGATTTTATTCGAATTTTTGATTTCCGGTCAGGTATCGGATGCCTAGAGTTGGGAATGACAATAGATAATTTTAACCGAATCTCGCTGTCTGCTCCCTGTGCCTCTTGCCCCAGGTAGGTAGGTACTCGTATTTCGATGAAGCAGGGGGGTGGCAGTAGGCCATTCATTTGCTAATTCTTAATTTTGATGTTTACTTACTGTTCTCATCGCGCCCAGGTGGAGACGACGCCATATCTGAAGGAGGGATCTCTCTAGCCCTGGCACTGTGGCTACGTTCAGAGATCCTGTTGCGCTGCGAGAGACATAAGGCTGCACTAGAAGACTTAAAGCTGGCCCTGAAAGAACGTCTACCAGCTAAGATGAGGTCCCAGTATTACTGGAGGATGGGGCATTGCTATCGAGGTCAGTATACCCTTGAATTCGTAGATTGTTTTACACACAACTAAAAAAATAATTCATTTGAGAAATATCAAAACTGAATTACCTATTCCCAATTATGTTGGAGTCTGCTTCCAGTCTAACCGGATGCCTATGAATACCAGTATTTAAATAGAGCGACTATCTGTCTGAACTCCTTGACCTCTACCCAGTAATTTAAAAAAAGATAAGGGTGTTTTCGCAAGACTAGCTATCAGATGTTTGGGTTTCTGCCCACCCTTAATGACTATCAAATGACAACCGGTGCCAACGGTCCATCATGCTTGCCGATGTATGGAGAGATTTCGATATTTAGGAGATGGCCACCAATCCACGGACCGACCTCGGGAAGCATTGGTGCAACCCGCGCGACATTCACTATTATTTAGTCAATAAGAGCAATGGTGAAATAAAGATAATAGTATTTTAAGCTCAATGAAAAACCGCGATCCAATCAAAATAGTGTGAAGTTCAATTGACAACAATGTGGCACGCAATGTGATGTGTCCCACGATATTCACAGTAATCAAGGTGACAATTAAACTTGAACCCCCAATGTGCTGACACGTGTCAATTGTTTGATATTATTTTTGTATTTTTACTCTGAATATGACATTTTTACCCGACTGCGCGACGCAATGCCGGGTAGTGTGTTTATCAATCTATGTATGTATGTGTGTTTGTTTCTAATGTGGTGTTCTAGAGACCAAAAGCGTAGGCGCTTTGGCAAATGCGCAAAATAAAAAGGCGCGATTTCAAAGAATGTGAAACAAAAAACGTTTGGTTTTGTGATTTTCAGTGAATTTTATTGCAATATTCGTGTTGAAAAAAAATATCGAGCAATAATGATTATACTCCAGAGTTTATCAAAACAGCCGCTTTAGAGATTATAAATTAATCTACTTCCGGAAAACTCAAACCACAGATAAGAAAAATCCTATGACGATTTTGTTCAAGGGAGAACAAAAAAAGTAGTAGTTTATTGCCAACACTTAGCAGAAACTCGAAGAAAGTCAAGCTGCCTATGGTGCATTTATTCAATGCTCAGATCTACAATAAGCATGAAACACAATATTCAAATCAATAAATACAGCAGCTTTTAACTGTCTCGCAGAAGGTAAGAAAAGTAGAATATGCTCCTCTGAGACAAAGCATGTCTTAGTTTTGGGCATCTGGAACCCCTCGCTTTACTCAGGACTCTACACGACTCACTCGTTACGCTCCGGGGTCAATATGCCGCCCGTGACGTAAGACACAACTTTATCCCCTTGGTGCATAATCTACTATTAAATGCATCCCCAACCATCATTCGCTGAGCTGATTTTCATAACCTGACTAGCTGCTGCCCCCGACTCCGTCCGTGATTTAGTATTTTAGTTGCATCAGCGCCAAAAAACTGTTTTTTTATTCTTTTCTGGAAATTAAACGTAGTCTATTATAATAAATAGTTATTCAGCTATCTTTCAGTAAAAGTACAAAATCAGCCGGCGATTAGCCGAAACAAACAGACAGACAAAAATTTTAAAAACATATTACGTTGAGTTAAAACATAAAGAGCTCTTTCAATCATCCTAAATTAATATTATACAAGCGAATGTGAGTTTGTTTGTTACGCCTTAACTACTCGACTGATTGTCATGAAATTTTTATACAAAAAGGATAGAGTACCTTTGCATTTATGCACACAACATAAAATAAACGCAGGTGAAGCCGCGGACAAAAGATTGTATGAAGCAATACCAACGTATCGCGTACCATACCAAAGTACATGAAAGATCTCAAAGGCTTCATATAATCGTAGAGATCTTTTCATACAACGGCCATATTTTCTAAGTAAATACCGCTTTTCCACGTGTGTCTTGATCACAGATAACCATGTCTTGGATGCTGTACAGCCGTCAAAGTCAGACATAGCTGATGTGTATCGAATTACTCATGGAGACTACTCCTCAATGTGCCTCGTTCTGAGGAAACGGCCGCATAAAGGGGAAAGGCTCCGAGATGTATCTCAGCGGTCTGAAACCATTGTGGTTAGAACATTAATGTACTTCAGAATTTAATTGGGAGTTCTTGAAGCTATAAGTAGGCCCAATATATACCATCTTCAGTATACCAATAAATAAATCTGCCGAGCTTTGCCCAACTTTGTTGGAGTCATTGAAGTAATATGTACTACGCACGTTGGGGTCGGCTTTCAGTCTAACTGGATACAGCTGAGTATGAATCATTTACATGGAGCGACTGCACACCTGACCTCCACAACCCAGTATAACGAATTTATGAATATGTGGAGGGTCATTTTCACAAAAACGTAAACACTAAAAAATTTGAATTAAAGATGAATTGTCCATTCCACAACGATTTCTTTTATTAAAGTGACGTTCTGTCGGGTTATGCGCACTTCGTGCCACTCGCACTATGTCCTATTCGCATTTCGTCCCATTGCGTTGGATTTATGAAAAAATCAACAAATAAGTTAGCATAGCAATGTAATAAGTAAAAGAATAAACACACTTCTCAATTGACTAATAACAGTAAGTGGGTATACAATCAGTGAATATTGTCAATCAAACATGGATACAGTATAATGAGTATGTCATAAGACTCCAAGTCACACGTAAAAGTTACTTATTATTAAGCCTTTATTGCTGAAGAACTAAACACAAGTATAATCTAATAGTATTAAAAACTTAAATCTAACACATCGGGTTTTCCGGTTTAGTGATCAGCGTGTCCTGTGACACATAGGCCTCTTCCAGCTGTTTCCACTCATTTCTGTCTCTAGCCTTTCTAGACCAGGTTGCGCCTCCAATTTTTCTTATGTCGTCTATCCATCTCTTTGCCTGTCTTCCCCTTTTCCTTTTGCCATCGCGTGGTTGCCACTCTGTTATAATTTTTGTCCATTTAAACTTACTATCTCTCGTCATGTGTCCTGTCCATCTCCATTTCAACTGTCTTACTTTCTTAATGATATCTTCTACTTTGGTTCTGGATCGTATTTCGACGGCTCTTAACCGATCTTTTTTAGTGACACCAATCATGCTTCTCTCCATTCCCCGCTGACATGATCTCAGTTTTAAAAGATGTTTTTGATTTAGGGCCCACGTTTGGCTCCCATACGTCATGCAAGGTAAGACGCACGAATTGAGGACTTTTCTCTTAGCTGCCATGGAAAAGTATTTGCTTTTGAGTATCTCCTTAAGTGACCAATATCTTTTCAATGCACAAGCAACTCTTCTTTCAATTTCCATGTCCGTTTGATCTCTGAATGAAATTAACTGTCTCAGGTACATGTAGCTTTTCACGTATTCAATGCTTTCGCCATCTATTGTTATGGCTATTATTCTTCTCTCCCCATATATTCTTCCCTATTTGTCATTACGTTTGTTTTAGATTTATTCATGGTAAGACCTACTATTCTACTAGCTTCTGTTAACTGTTGTAGCATATCTCGCAGTGTGCTAGGGCTGTCAGTGATTAGTACTAAGTCATCTTAGATGGCTGAGTACTTCCCCGTTAATATTTATGCCTACATTTTCCCACTCTATGTTTCTAAACACACTTTCTAGGATTGCAGAAAAAAGTTTTGGGGACAACGGGTCTCCTTGTCTTACGCCTTTCGCTATAGGGAACTCTTCGCCGGTTGTTTCCAATTTTATTTGTGCTTTGCTGTTCTTATATATATTTTTGATTATACGTATGTATTTCTTGGGAATTCCTTGTTGAGTTAGAGCATTCCAGAGTGCCTCGTGCTTAATGGAATCGAACGCCTTGCTGTAATCCACAAATGCAATATACAGTGTTTTATTGTATTCTTTGGATTTTTCTATTAACTGTTTTAATACATGTATATGATCGATGGTTGAGAATCCCGCTCGAAAACCAGCTTGTTCGATTAGTTGTTGTTCGTCCATTATAACTGTTAGTCTATTTAGAATCAATTTTGAAAATACTTTACATATATTTGACAACAAACTAATTGGTCTATAATTTTCGATGTTGTCCCGATCCCCTTTCTTGTGTAAAAGAATAATTGTAGTCTTTGTCCATTTCGATGGTATAGATTCGGTTCTAAAGATGGTATTAAATATTTCTGTGAGATTTCTTAAGTTTTCAGGTGCAATGATTGAAGATTTTATCATCTCGTTCGTTATTTGATCTAGCCCAGGTGACTTGTCGCTCTTTAGACAGTGAACAGCTTTTTCTATTTCTGATTGAAGGAAAACTGGAATATCCTCAATTTCGTCTTCTTCTAGATTTGTAGTTGGAATCTGAACATTGGGTTCCGCTGCGTAGAGTGACCTGTAAAAGTCTGTTGCAATTTGGATTATAGTTCTCCTTATGGTCTCCTGCTTTCCTGCTTTGTTCTTAATGTTTGGTATCAATTGTTTTGACTCCACCAGTTCTTTTAAGGCCTTTTTAACTCCACCTGTCTTTTTTATGTGATTGTTGAGTATGTCTAATCTTCTTTTCGCTCAGTCCTTCTTGATACTTTTACTTATTTTTTTACTTACTTCTGAAATAGCTATTAAATTGTGTTTATCTTTTTTATTTTTCAAAAGCTGTCTTCTTTCTTCTATTAGGGCTTTGGTTTCATTTTCCGTATAACATGACTTAGGTTTTGCCAATTGAGCGTATAGTGGTCCATAAATTTCGCTTATTCCTTTTTCGTATCTTTCGTCTGTTTCATTTGTTGCTTCATTCGGGTGTCTACTAATATTCTTTATTGCATTAAATTTATTTCTGGCTTTTTTCGGCTCTGCACTATTTATTATTGCTCTTACCATTCTATGGTTAGTGTTAAAATTTAGTTGTTTAATAACACTTACATCGTAGAAAGCTTTTCTATTATTAGTTGCTATATAATCTATTTCATTTCTATATGTTCCATCTGGTGATAGCCATGTCCACTTTTTCTTTGTATTTTTATTGAAAAAGCTATTCATAAATGCAAGATTGTTTTCAAAGGCCATATTGATCATTCTTTTGCCATTGTTGCTACTGCTGCCAAAATCAAATTTGCCAATTACATTTTCTTCTCCAGTTTGTTGAGAACCAATTCTGCCATTAAAATCTCCCATCAACATTACGTTCTTGTGCGATTGCTGTAGAACTGAAGTTAATTGTTCATAGAAGAGGTCTTTGGCAGATTCCTCGTACTTTTCTGTGGGGGCGTAAATTTGGATAATCGACCATTTATTTTTGTACGAATGCAGATTCAGATTAAGTACAGCTATTCTCTCTGATATGCCTTTGAATTCTTCTATGTTTCCTTCTAAATTTTTTTTAATCATGAATCCCACCCCGTAGTTTCCTTTTGTTTCGCCTTTGTAGTAAAAAATATACTTCTTGCGATCCTCAATACTTTGTCCTAATCTTCTTACTTCACTTTATCCTAAGATATCCCACTTTATACTTGCGAGTGCTAGCTCTAATTCCGTTAGACTCTCTTCTGTACGCAAGGTTAAGCATTTTAAAGTGGCAATATAAAGTTTTCTTTTATCGCTTGTTTTGATGTTGATGTTATTTTTTCTTATCAATTGTGCTGGAAGGGGTTGGTCATATTCCCCCACGGGGACCAGCCGGCTTGGGGGAGGTGTATTAGTTTTAGTTGTATCGTTGAATATTATTTGTTTATTAGTTGTGATCTGCCGGTTACCGACGTGTGTTAGTGGCTATTCTTTATTTAAATCTGATGTTGAGTGAGGCCTGTTTTTGTACATTCGTTCGAATGCATTTACTTTATTAATTTTTGGTCTGACATTTTCATTGTTTATTTTTGGAGTTACAGATTGTTCTCTCTTCCTTTTGTCTCGTGTCGCTACTTCTCCTCTGACGACTAGTTTGTCGTACTTTAAGAATGCTATGTGTCCCTTTTTTCTTTCTTCTTTTAACTGGGGTATGAGTGCCCTACGCTTCTCCAAAATTTCTTTGCTGAAGTCTTCATTCACAAAAACATTTTTAGGTAATCTTTTCTTGTTTCTCAAGATTTATATTTTCTTCCATGCATTTAACATGTTAACTAGAACCGGGCGTGCTACTCCTTTATCTTTGCCGAGTCTAAAAGCTTTGTTGATATCCCGATTGTTAACCTCGATACCAGAATCATTTAGAATTTTTACTACCCTTTCGATTACGTTAATATTTTCTTTTGCGGGCTCCTCAATTCCATAGAATATTAAATTGTGTTCCCTTTTATCAGATTCTAGGCGTTTTATCTTCTCATTTAATTTTACAACTTCATTTTTTAGAAATAGGTTATCTGCCACCAATGGTTTCAATTTCTCATCTATCTATTCTCTAATAGAAGTTTTTAATGTAGTTGTTTGCTTGTCCATTTCTAGTTTTAATTTAGTAAATAAGATTTGCATTTGATCATCCATTTTAGTAATAATTCGAATTTGCTATTGACAACTCAGATGTAATGTAGTAGAAAATTTAATTTATAGGAGTGGCAACACTCACTCAGTAGTTTGCGCGTAACGAAACGCAATGTTCCGTATTCTTTTGTTGGTAGCTCTTAAATGTGTCAATGCCAATTATTGGTTATAGGGTAGATAAACAATGATACTTGCATTTATTTGTTCTTCATATAAAACACATAAGCACAGTTATTAGTGACCTTTTTACTCTTCTTATCTTTAATTTTCGATTCACTTGCACAGTGTAAAATATACATGAGGTTTTAACACTTTTTATTCTTAAATTTTGCGGGGCGCACTACTTGACGTTTGCACAGTTAGGTGATCAACCGGAAGTCTCAGAAAAAGAAGTAAAAGTTACTTAAGGTTGCCCTAAACGACGGCACGAACTATTTTGTGCGCGGGATTTAAATGCTTGCTATCTCATCTGACAACACGTCTGAAAGAGACAGATGCTGTGATGAGCAGGGAGAAGCTAGTTCGCGTACGAATTAGCACTTTTGCAAGTTTGTAGCGAAATGGATGATGATTAAGGAAAAAAACGAGCGCGCGAAATTTTATAGACCTTTGGGATATCATGAAAAAATGACTAAATGTATATTTAGTAAGACAAAATAAAATTATTTGCATTGTTGAACTACTAATCTATTCCTGTAGGGAGGCCGTTTTGCTATTTTCCTTCTTCTTATGGAATTTATTTCCGCTCAAAGATAAGTTAAAATTAGTGTTGAAATATGGAACTTTCGACGCTCATAACTTTTTTTATCTTTTTTGTTTCCATGCAGTGCTAGATAATGATGAGACAAATTGATATTTTTTTTTTATTTTGAACGTACATTGTCAAACAGTGGAGTAATCGCAAGACTACGTTTGTATGAAAGAATGGTCGACTAGTGTAACCTTAACTAATTGTTAAAATATTACTTTCTTCAAGAAGGTCACCCACAGATAAAGAACCCAGCTGTAGTTTCTTTAAGTGATTATTATAATTATTTCGATCAAAATTGATATCTGCAGCCTTTCTGGTTTTATCTTTTTTGGTTATAAAAAAGGTTTTTTATTAAAAACTTGTCCTAGCATTTCACTTCTTGGCGTTTTGAACAGAAACAAAAACATATTAGGATTTTTAGGTATCCGACTATTCATGCGACGGCGCCAACCTTCGAGCGCTTTTTTTGTTCTGTTTCTGACCCGCACAACTAAGACTGACGGAGATATTGTGGGATACCATAGTTTTGGTAATACTGTATAAAACGTTGCATTTCAGGTGTAACTGATGTTTTATTAAGGATAAGACCATACCATGCTTCAGGAATGAAATCAGCTGGTATCTGTTAGGAATTAGTGAACGCAACCCATATTACTAGTTTATTTTTAATCTGTTTCTGTTCGTATTTTTTTCCTTTTTGTCTATTTTAAATCTGTTCTGTTCTTTTAGTACATAAACATACCTCTTCTCTTATAAAATACATACATGGGACGAACTGCTAATGGGACTAACTGCGAATGGGACCAGCCGCGAATAGGACCAACTCCGAATGGGACTAACCGCGAATGGTCTAACCGCGAATGGGACTAACCGCGAATGGGACCAAATGCGAATGGGACCTGCTGCGAACGTGGGACGAAGTGCGAATGGGACGCATAACCCGTTCTGTCAATCAGAAATAAGTTTACTTTTCAGACGATATTTCAAAATTCAAAAAGATTTAACCGGCAAGAACATGAAATAAATAATTTAAAAAATCAAAAAACCCGACTGCTTAAAAAGCAAACTAAAAAGACGTAAACAAGAAGAAAATCATGCTGTGCAGTCGGAGGATACATATTCGCGAGCTGGCGGACCAAAACCAGATGTATCCTCCGACTGCACAGCATGATTTTCTTCTTGTTTACGTCTTTTTAGTTTGCTTTTTAAGCAGTCGGGTTTTTTGATTTTTTTAATTAACTTTTTTTATTTACAACTTTATAGTTATTTTTTTTTAGAATTAGGTACATTTAAACATATAAGTGTTTTATATTTTTGAAATTGCCTCTTAAAATCCTTTATTTTGATACCCCACACGATGGGTTTGGAAGAAAAAAAATTTTTTTTTCCTACAAAAATCCAAATTTTAATGAAGCCAGTGACACTCGCAGGATTAAGATGAATCGATTGACGTAAGAATCATCAAAATCGGCCAACGCGTTTGGTCTCTAGAACGCCACATAGGAACAAACATACATACATACATATATACATACATACATAGACTGATAAACACATTACCCTCCTTCGGCATTCGGGTAAAAAAGGCTTCATTGCAAAACGTCTTGTAGCGGATACGCTATGTAGATAATATTATGAGGTTTGGTACAAGTATCTTTGAGCGTCTGTACATTTTTTGATGGCAGAAGTTGTGAAGGGGTGATGTGATATAAAGGTACACTATGTAACTTAAACGCAGATGAATTGATTTCTAAAACCGTTTCATGAAATCCTTTGCCAGTCAGAGTACTAGTGGTGCATTCAGCATACAAACGAGCATGCATCGATAATCAATTATGTTGCCAGGGTATTAGGTTCGAATCCCGCTTCAAATTGATATGGTCTAGTCCGTATTAGTGATGATTGGTTATCGGTGACTGTTCTACAATTCGTATGAAGATGTCGATTTTGAGTTCGATGTTATTATCTGAAAACAGCAAGTTTTAGCTAATATTGCCCCAGCTCTGGACAAGTTCCGATAAAAATTATGTGGCTGATGCTTCCAACCAAATACCTACATATTATAAGTAAAATAATAGATAATAATATTGATGGCGCGGTCCGTCTAGTCCGGGAGGCCTCCCAAAGCAGCGTCTGCCGAATCACGGTCGCCACTCCAGAATTTTTCGTCTTCATCGACCATCCGCTCTACAAGTAATGTGCCATATTCACTGCCACTTAAGTTTCGCAAATCATCGGGTTATGTCAGTAATATATTTGTTTAGTCCCTTAATACACATACATACGACCGTACGCAGCATAATTTTCATTAGTTCATCCACCGGACCTCGGTCGTAATCCAACTATTATTAAACTCAATTAATGCTGGCAGGAAGCTCATTACCATAATGTAGTTTACACACATCCTGTACATAACACGTTTCAGTTTTGGCTAGGAAGGCTTCCTCTTCGCCTTCGGACACAAAATAATGTTTTTTCTAATACCACGTACACAAAGCAAATCAGATAGGTTTGCAGGGCAAACCAACATAGATGTTTCGTGTGCGTAAAATCAACGGGTGTATTACTTCACCATTATTTTTTTTTCGTTATAATCTATAGACTCGCGTTTGACCATGTTTTATTTATATGAAGCATAAATTTAACTACGTATCTAACTGGTTCCGTGGCATGAGTGTATAAGCAATCGTCTGATAAATCAAAGGTCTTAGGATCGAAACTCACCAACGCCTTAACCTTTTGCATTAATAAAAACCATTTTTCTAATTTTCTTAAAAAACATTTTTCTGTAATTTCACCCGGTCGGCGAGGATCAATGCTTCCCGAATCTGCATAACGATGGAACCACAATTGCACAGTTCTTCTCTGTGAACAATAAAAAAATATTATTACAAAAAACAAAAATCAATAACATGTGAATTATTTAAACATATTAAACTTCTAAACTATAAAAAAAATTGTTATTCACCGATGGCGATATCATTAAACGCCTCGCAATTTCGCTAATTGAAACGTTTTGCTCATGCAAAATAATTATCTGAGCTCTTTAGTACCTATAGTAAAGTGATTCACAAATAAAAGCACTTGCAAAACTTGCAGGGTATAATGTCTAAAAACGTAACGAAACCCCGATAGTCAATAACATTATGACGATGAACAACTACTAACTTATATATGATTTTTCATTTTTAGATGGTAGACAATTAATATATTCCATCTCAAATATAAAGAAGACTTGCTAATAGCTTAGCAATGAATTGAAGAAACAAATGTCTTTTTTTTATTAAAACATACAAAAACATTAGCCGTCAGCAGTCGGATTCGATCTTACGGCGCCAGGGCGTAAGATATTATCTACCGCACGCTCGAATTATGCGCCACGGAGACGATTGTTATATTAGCAAAATGTATGCTTAATAACATTAAAGTGACAAGATATTGCAAGTGTGTGCGTGGACAACGGATTATTGTGAAGCAAACACTAATAAATAGGCGAAATAATACACGTGCTATGTTGGTGTGCCCTGCAAATCTATTTGATTTGCTTTGTGTACTTACAGCAATTTTGTTAGTACCAGTTATTCAAAATAAAAAAATAAATAGTTGTCTATTTAGAAGAAAGAAACTCCATTTCCTAATGAAGTGACACGTACCTAACATTGTAAACATTCAAGCTCTGTTTTATTTATATTTTGAATCATTATCTCGTTCGATGATTTATGATGATATTAACCAACACACATCGGTACGGTACATATCTTCTAACGGACTTATTATCGAGATAGGATAACCATACGTTCTACGTGCGCTTTTCCTTTTCCTTTTGCCCGATGGGAAATTTAAAGCAAATCATATGAAAACAAATAGATTTTAGGTAGATGACTGAGGAGGTATTTTGAAGAAAGCTCCACAAAGACTTGACATGACCTGTCCAGACAGTGCAAGCGTTAGTTAGGCTGCCTGCCCACTTGCCGCAGAGCTGAGAAAAGAGGAGCAGAACTAATCAATCGCATTGCATAAAAATGCCGCTCCGACGCGCGACTGGAGTGTTTAGTAGCCTTATTGATCAGTCATCTATGGCTTATTGTGTTTCCAGGTGCAGGCGAGACGACCCGTGCCAAGGTCTCGTACGAGCTGGCTGGCAGGCTGCTGGGTGCCGACGAGGCAGCGAAAGCACGACTGGCAGAGGATATCGAGACCCTGGATTATACGGCACAGCCTAAACCGCAAGTTGAAAAGCCTGGTAGGTGAAGTAGAACGCAAGTAGTAGTTGAAGATAGATTTCTTAAATAGGTCCTCTTATTTTAAATACGGGTTTTTCAGCTATAAAAAAGTAACCAATTATCTGTCTATCAAAAACCAAAACTATATATATTTTGCCTGTAAATCGACTATCGAACTCTTTAGGTATTTATAAAGCATTGTTTTCAATAGAACGTAATTACAATATGGTCTACTAAATAACTGAATATAAACAAACCGATACTAATAATGTACTAAAGCGTATAAAAAAGAGAGAGGCGAAGAACTCATAAGGCATCAACAAATTCGTCCACATCATTGTCAATGGTAAACCGTGACTTGAACACTGACAGCATTGCCAACAAACAGTAGTCGACTTTCTTCACGTGACTAGAGGGCCGAGCTTAGCAATGCCATTGAACGTGTCAAAGAAGCTCGATACAATACAAGAAAATACAAAACAATGTAAAGTTCTGCCGTCTAGAAAACAATGGCGTTGTGACCTGCGACTGAACCATTCAATTTCAAGCTTCCTATACTTGTTTGTCTGATTCGTTAACGCATTCATAACGGGACAAAGTAAATTCAATACCAATCAAAAATATACGTTGTTTGCAGTAATTGTTTTACGTTTTAAACAATTACTGCAAACAGAGGAACAAACAGTCCGCTCTTGCGACTTGCGACGTGCCGCGGTAAAATTTTGTTTAACACCGCCGTGACACGCGGGGCTTCGTCAAAGGAAGCCCACGCACTGACCTGGGGAACTGCTGCTATTACCTCAGCGTGACTATGAAGACCGCCGCTCGGAGCAGCTCCCCGAGCGGCGTCTAGTTCATAATAATTCGCCTAACGCAACCTGGTAATACCCAACAACGTAACGCAGAGTCCATCTGGCCAATCTTCTCACCACAATGATTCCCCAGGCCCAAGGCAAGAGCCATGAGACCAGAGCCAGTATAATCGGCACTCCTAAATTTCGTGACAAGATGATCTTTCTCGGCAACGAACATTCTGGCACCACAAGCCTTATGATCCGGAACATAGCTTTTATTAAGAACTTATTTAAAACTATATTACAGAAATGAAGCGTTTAGTATTTGCAAAGTCACTTTTCATAAGAGTTGTGGTCGCGCGACCTCTATACGCGATATATCGTTGATGAAGTGGCACAATTGCTGGCATAGTAACATATTTACAGAAGTAGAGAGTCGTTCAGAAAATTTACCATGAGGAAATAAGGATCTTAACAGCGAGTTTTCTGCCCAGTGCGTTCCAAGTGCTCATAGCTGTTGTGTTATAACTCGGTCCACGTATAGTGGAACGTCGGAGGTGCTGACCCTCGACCCGCGGGCTCCGACATTGTGGGCCCATCGGAAGTGCTGGCAGCTCTGACATAGGGACAGGCTGGGAAATAGAAACGGGTTGTGTTAAGTTTCAGATTTTGTTGTAACGTGTCGGTTTTATTCTCCTATGTTAGACATGAGAGAATGTCGACATATTCTATTTTCGTATATAGTTGCGGATTTTAGTTTGTAAGACATATAAATTATTTTTCTTATGAATTTGTATATTTAGGCACTGGAAATATAATATTTTCGTTTTTTGCTCTTTTCAGGCATATCGCTGACAGGTGGAGCGAAACAAAATATGCCGTCTTTGTCAAAGTTGCTGAAAATTACTGAAGAAGAGACGAAGGTACAGTTTCACACAATATAAATAATGTTCATGACTCTTTTAGAAGTTGACCAGACTATTATCACTACGAGGTAATGTTTTATTTGATACTTTTTGGTTTATGTTTCTACTTAGCCCAAAAAATATCAAAACGATATTGTCAAAATTGTAAATATTTCGTTTTGCCTGACTGCCTGTACAAAGCCGAAATAGGTAAAAACTTAAGTCCTTTTGTGTCTCCCAAAATGCAAAATAGAATACTTATAGATTGGATAAGCAAGGTGCGGAGTACTCATAACCGGCTTGCGTGTATGACTAGATGTATGAATGTGAGTAAAGCAAAAGGAGTATGTAAGGATTGTAAAAGGTGGTGTTCATGGGAAAAAAGGCGTGCGTTTATGTAGATACTAGCTGACCCCCGCGGCTTCGCTCCCGTCAACCGGCTACCTACCTACCACCTACCTACCCTACCTACCTATTTACCTTACCTACCTACTAATCCACTAAGCTGCCCTAACCTACCTACCCACCTACCCTACCTACCCTACCTACCCTATCCTATCTATCTACCTACCAATTTGTTAAACTATTTATTTGAATAAGAATTAATACTACAATACGAATGTAACCAACCTTTGTTTCAACCGGGCGGCGGCGATCTATTTACATTTAAAAACACAAAAGCTACTATTGTGATTTAACTATGATAGTTAGATATAACTCCCGCAGACTTTTATCATGTAGTACATAATTTTTATATATCATCAATAGTTTTCTCAGCGCGTCGCCAAATAGCGAGTATTATAGGCAAAAGTTTGCTACTTTGGGTAACATTATTGCAATTTTTTAATAAGGATTATTTTGAAAATAAATCCGGAATAATGTAGCTTGCTTGCTTGCTTGGTGAAAGTATTTTAAAATCGGTCCAGTAGTTTCGGAGCCTATACGGTACAAACACACAAAAAAATCTTAAGAGAAAGAACTCTTTGTAATATTATTATAGATATAGTATAGATGTACATAATGTATGTATGGATTAGCCAGAGATTACTGCTCTTGCCAAGAAAAACAAAAGAAACACGGCATAGTTCTACTGCTAATTGGTTCAGATAAGCAGATTTTATATTCGCATTAAGAGCAGTGGTGGCCCTGTGGTAGCGGCACTTTACTTTGTGTATTTTATTTCATCACCACTGCTCTAAAACGGTGAAGGAAAACATCGTAAATAAACCGGCAAGCTCTAGAAGCAAAAATTCGAAGACATGTAACATCCACCAACCCGCACTGGGCCCGCGTGCACTTGGTGCATTACGGCCCATTCCCTATCACAGGGAGAAGGCCTGCACGCACAACGGACCAAATGGGCGTCTTAAAGCGGAAAAAGGGTCCATCTATCCTAACTTATCCTACAACCTTGCCCATTTAAAAACCTACAAGCAACTCGCATCTCATAGAGAGAAAGCCTCTGTCCCAGCAGTGAGGACGTTAAAAGGTATTCGTTAAAAAATACTCGAATTGTAGACTTACGTGCAAGCGAGAAACACAAGTATCAGTCCTTAATGAACTCAACATTTAACTAAGACTGCTACTACAAGACTCTGAATATAGTATTTAGGTAATACCTACTGAGCAGTTCGTAAACTATCACTAGTAGTAACATTGTCTATAGATCGCATGATTATTTTATAAGTCTAAACGAGTCGACTGCTTTATGTATTAAAGATCAAAATCTTTGCTTTGATAATAATGCAAAGCTTTGGCACTGTGAAACCTTTGGTATAGGTCAATTGCCATTTGCTTTCTCGATGGAAATTCAAGTCTTGCAAGTTACAAGCTAATATGTATGGAAGACAAAGACCTATCATGCCTACCTTAAATAATAGGGATGATTCCTGGGTAGAAAAAACAGAACTCTATTAAGTCTATCTATGAGATTATTAAATAATATTGGACACATATTTTTGCTTTACCAAATCAATAAAAAACTGGCAAATATAAGGTGCTTTTGAAGTTTTGACGTCACTTTTGAGTAAAAATTCAAACGTGACGACAAAAATATTTTTAGTCACCATCCCTATCGAGATTTGTCATCGACTTTCGAGTATCGCATTCTATGTTTGTGATAGGCAACACTTGTACATACATTGGCATCCGGAATGCTCGTGATCTTGCATCCTCTAGCCTGGCTGTGACGCTTGTCTTCCCGCCAGGGTCGCTTCGCGGTGGCACACGCTCCCGTCAAGACCGGGGACGTTCTGCTGGTAGACCCACCCTACGCCGCATGCCTGCTCGCCGATTTTTACGGTACGCACTGCTTGCATTGTTTCAAGAGGTAAGATACTTGTCCAGTGTCTTAGCCACAGGGCACGGCAGTATTTAGAGACGGCAGTACCAACGTTAGTGACAGCATAACCATTAAAGCCGTTTGTGTATAGAAATCGGTGACTTGCTTGCTTTGTATGAATAGTGCCACCTCTAGCAACGCCGAGGCATTGCCGTGCTCTGTGGCTGTGCTCTGAGAAACTCGCAAGATATCAAATGTGTCCAATGTTCCAGACTGGATGACTGCGAGAATGAAGCCCCCGTCTGGTGCCCCAAGTGCTCCGGAGTAGCCTTCTGTAGTGTCGCGTGTAGGGATGCAGCGGTGTCTACGTATCACGGTTTTGAATGCCAGTTCTTAGATCTTTTTATAGGTGAGACAACTATTTAAAATACATTTGTGAAATTGATATTTACTAGATATAAAAACCTTTTTTATAAAAAAATACTACCGACTTCCAAATCAGAAAACTAGAAAGTGGAAAATAACTTTATTTTTGGAAGTCGGTGTCTTTGATAGGTACCAAATTTTTAAGTGATGGACACCGACTTCCAAAAATAAAGTTATTTTTCACTTTCTAGTTTTCTTATTTGGAAGTCGGTAGTATTTTTTTATAAAAAAGGTTTTTATTTTGCACTTTTTAGTTGTACCTACCGAATAGGGAAGTAGTTAAGTAAGTACCTATAACGACAGAATAGATTACCCGAATAACATGAAACTTGAATATAACCGGTGAAATGAGAGATCTGTATACCCCTTTCGAGCGTACTGGCGTGATGTTATGTTATGAAATGGTATAAACAATAAACAGACATGCGATTGCAGTAATCCCGAGAGATTTGCCGTTATTTATTGAAGAGTTGAGTGAGTTGAGTGTTGTATATCTCCGAAGTTCTTCATCAGATCTTCCCCAAATGAAAATGGGGCCACTTTCGGAATATACCCTTTCAAACACAAAAAGAATTTTCAAAATCGGTCTACAATTGACGGAGATATCGGTGAACATACATAAAAAAAAACATACATAATGTCGAACATAGAACCTCCTCCTTTTTTGGTAAGTCGGTTAAAAAAGAGATCTGTGTTTGAATATTTAACTCTTCTTCATGTGTTCCAGGTTCTGGCATGTCAGTACTAAGTCACATAGCGCTACGCATGGTCACGCAAGCAGGCCTCGACACCAGTCTATCAATACACTCTAAATACATCAGCAATGAAGTCAAAACAGTCGAAGGAGCTGTTCTCAACGACATCGAAGGGGTCGCGAAGAAATCCAAAATAAAAAGCAGAAAGGAAAGACTTAACAGATCTAAGAAAGGAATCAAGAGTTTCACAGAAAAGAACTTTAAAGAAGAAGAGGAAGAAGTTGTGGCAGATGATAAAATGAGTATGGAAGAGAAATTAGAATTAAGGGCAGCACAGATATACGCGCTATGTACTCACTCGGACGAGAGGAAGGGAGAGGATTACTTGAAAAGAATAGTCATGGCGTTGTTTCTGACAGAATGTTTGAAAAAGGCTGGTTTCTTCAAGAAATGTAAGCAAGAAGAAGTGAAAAAGGGTGAGTTAACCAAAACATTGATACAAAACCATAAATTGGATGTTTCCGGTCTGAAAAACTGTGCGACGGTAGGAAAAACTCAATTGGGATGTTGACTTAAAAAAAGTTGTCGATTTTTGTTATGTATTTCGAAACTTTACATATATTAAATTATATTGTCGTTTTAAAAAACTCATTTATATATTTTTTTTAATTTTTGTAAGCAATCAAATATCGATAAAATCGAGATTTGAAAGGAACCACGTCTCTACGAACAGGCCACAATTAGTCGCCATGTTGGTGACGTCATAACGTTCAAGGAAATGTGGGGGCTGAGTCACCCTCGTCCGTAGGAGAGCACCCCATACGATTCCCTACACGTGGCCCCCGGGTGGTGCTAATCAGGTGACACAAACTGGTGGTAGGCTTCGGCCGAAGGCTTGCGACCACCCACCGGGCAAAGACGTATCGCCAAGCGGCCTAGCCGTGTTCCGGTACGATGCTCGGTGTAGCCAACTAGAGGAGTTGGGTCGAGATAGCTGTTCCACTGCAGGCGGACCGGTCTGACGCGCGCTGTTATGGGCGTATCGGGAGACTGGTCGCGGAGGGTAGCGGGATCCGAGGCACGGTGCGCCGCTGGCCGACTGCAGGTAGTTGGGGGCCCGCAAGTAGTGTGCCAGCCACACACGAAAGGCTGCCCCGCCAACTGTCGAAAAATCCCGGAATGCACCATCGTGCTGGTTGGCGACCAGAAGACAGGGCCCGATGGACATTCCCGGGGGGGCTCGGGCGTCCCCGCAGTCTCCAGACCAGTCCCCCATTGATGGCGTCCTATCAGTGCGTGTCTGTGGGTTGCCAGCGTGGAACCTCTTCTCACTGCCTTCTCCTCCCCTTTTTCACTTAACTATGCCAAGGAAAAGTAAAGGAAAAGCTGTACAGCGGCAGCACTCCCTGTCACACAAAGTGCACCTCAGCAACATAAGAGGGCTGCACTCAAATCTCGAAGCAGTTCATCACCACCTGGAGACTGATAGACCAGCTATTCTTTTCCTTTCGGAGACGCAGATCGGATGTCCGTCAGACGTGTCGTACTTATCATACCCAGGGTTTACCCTGGAGCACAATTTTAAACCACGCGCGGGTGTATGCATGTACGCCCGAGACGACATCTGTTATCGGCGTCTCCGAAACCTTGAGGACTCAAGGTTTTCCGTGCTCTGGGCGCTGGTGGACACAGGCCTGGATAAAATTATCTACGCCTGTGTCTACCGATCGCACAGTGGAGATCAGGAGACAACCAGGCTTACGGAGCATCTGTGTGAGGCGGCTGATGAGGCATAGCAGCGGTACCCTTCTGCCCAATTAGTGATACTGGGGGATTTCAATGCCCACCACCAGGAGTGGCTCTTCCCATACCAGTGCACTGATCATGCTGGGCGAGAGACGCGAAAGCTTGCGCTTGCGTTAAATCTCGCCCAGCTGGTCCAGGGAGCAACGAGGGTCCCGGATGTTGATACGCACACTGCCAATTGCTTGGACCTTTTGCTAACAACAGATCCAGACCGCTACTCTGTGTCGGTATCTTCACCTTTGGGTAGCTCCGACCATTGTCTGGTGAAGTCTGTATCCGTCTACTCCCCACCCGATCCCAGCCCAAGAGGCACTCGGCGGGTTTGGCGGTACAGGTCAGCAGATTGGGATGAGATGCGTTCGTTTTTCGCTTCTTATCCTTGGCGGCCCACTTGCTTTTCTTCAGCTGATCCCTCGTCGTGTGCGGACGCCGTCACCGATGTGTTGCGTCGGGGAATGGAGTACTACATTCCATTCTCTGACGTAGCAATGTCTAGCGTTGACCTGCCATGGTTTGGCGCCGAGTGCAATCGCGCCAACACGCTTAAACATGAGGCGTACCTGGCATGGGTCGACGCTCGGACGCGCAAGGCTAGCGACGTGGGCCAGCGGAAGAGAGCCTTTAATAGGGCTGCCAAGTCCTGCAAGAGGGTATTGCGAAGGGCTCGGTTTGACCACATAAGCCGTATTGGGACCAAACTTGCTTCCTACCCAGCCGGTAGTAAAGCGTTCTGGTCCCTGGCTAAGTCGGTTGAATCGAATTTCTGCCGTCCCTCACTACCACCACTGCTGAAACCCGATGGAACACTGGCCCACTCCGCTGAGGAAAAGGCAAATTTATTTGCCTCTCTTTTTGCGGAGTCGTCACGTCTGAATCCTGGTGATGCGCGCCCCCCTCCTTCTCCTGATGGATGCGAGACGAGTATGTCGGACATTCGTATCCATCAAAAGGACGTCCGTAGGGTGCTGCGCAACCTCGACGTGAACAAGGCTAGCGGCCCTGACGGAATACCAGCAATTGTTCTTAGAACCTGTGCGCCTGAACTGTCTCCGATCTTGACACGCCTATTTCGCCTTTCGTATGAGGCTGGAAAAGTGCCGAATGCTTGGAAGCAGGCTAACGTACAGCCCGTGCCCAAGAAGGGCAGTCGTGCTGACCCGGCCAACTACAGACCCATATCTGTAACCTCCATACTCTGTAAGAGTATGGAACGTGTACTCAATTCTAAGCTCCTGGCATACCTAGAAGCAAATGATATCCTAAGTGACCGCCAATACGGCTTCCGCCGAAATCGGTCTACTGGGGATCTTCTAGCGTATGCCATTCACATCTGGAGTGAGGCCATCGAGAGGCACGGGGAAGCGCTTGCCGTCTCCCTCGACATCTCGAAGGCTTTTGATAGGGTCTGGCACGAAAGCCTTATTGGTAAGCTTCCTTCATTCGGTTTGCCCGGTGGTCTGTGTGATTGGATTGCTGACTTCCTGAGAGACCGGTCCATTCGAGTGGTTATCGATGGCTGCTCGTCGGACCACTTGGATATTAATGCCGGGGTCCCTCAGGGGTCAGTACTTTCAGCAACTTTATTCCTGCTGCACATTAACGATCTGCTAAAAACCGGCACCTTTGGGTATGCAGACGACAGCACTGTTGCAGAGAGATACTTGTCCAACGCTCGTGCTACCGGGCCTCAGATCCAGTCTCTCCGGGAGGCCATGGTGGAGCGCTTGAACCTGTCCTTGCAGGCAGTCTCCGAATGGGGCGATGCCAATCTGGTCAGGTTTAATGCTGCTAAAACCCAGGCGTGTCTTTTTTCCGCTAAAAAGAGCCAATTTCACCCGGCTCCAACTTTCCGAGATGTGACCGTGCCAATAACTGACCATCTTGAGCTTCTTGGCGTTACGTTGACATCGACTCTCAATTTTGGCCCATACATTGAGGCAAAGGCTCAGCTGGCTGCCAAAAAGTTGGGGATCCTTGCAAAGGTGAGAAGGTACTTCTCGCCAGAACAGCTGCTCAGCTTGTATAAAGCGCAAGTTCGATCATGCATGGAGTACTGTTCTCATCTCTGGGACGGATATGCCAAATACCAGCTTGATGCACTAGAGTCGATCGAAAAGCGGGCCAAGAGGCTCATCAGTGATGATGCACTGGTTAAGTCAAAGCTCCAGAGCCTTGAACATCGTCGCCGAGTTGCCAGCTTATCGGTTTTTTATCGATTACATTTCGGGGAGTGTGCGATGGAATTGCATGATCTAATTCCGCCCAGCCCGTTTCATCATCGGACTACCAGACGTACGGTGATGCGCCATCGGTACATGGTGGACATCCCACCCATACGCACTAAACGTTTTGAGAATACTTTTATTATGCGTACAGCTAAGGAGTGGAACTCCCTGCCGGAGTCTGTGTTTCCCGATAGCTACAATCTAGGGGTCTTTAAGTCAAGAGTGAATAGGTTACTTCTAGGCAAGCGCGATCCATCGTCGACCACATCATCGCTTACCATCAGGTGAGATGGTGGTCAAGCGCGAACCTATATCAAATAAAAAAAATAATAAAAAAAAAATAAAAAAACTCGATAATGCAGTGCCAACTGCACGTGGATTGATTTAAAATATCCGAAAATTAGAGAAAAAATATTATAAAACAACAAATTTTATTTAGTTATGTGTGATAAAGGATTCATAAAGGCGAATGTTGCTAATATACCCACCTGATGGACGATTTGGAAGTTTTGAGCATAAATAAAGTAGTCGTAATGAATATTACGTGTTAGTAGACCGGTTAATGTTAGTTAATGTTGTTTACCTGGTACATTTATAAATATAATTGTCATAACGTAATCGTTTTTACATATGGGTTGGTGATATTGGTGTAAAATAAAAAGTAAACAAACACGATTGGCGCGAAACTTCGACTTTGGATATCAAAAATTTCATTAGATACCACTAAATATGATACACATAAACATAACATTTTCGTTAATTCCCATTATTCACATATCCCTTAATAATATTAAACACTAAGATCTATATTACATATTTCCAAACACTAAAAAGTTTGTAGAACAACTTGGTAGATTTTCCTTACACTAATTCGTCAGTAAATATCTCTTAAATGCGTCGACCGATTTTCATAATTCAAACAGAAATATTAGTTTTACGCCTATATTACGCCATTTAAGAATAAAATAATGAATATATCTCCATAAAAATCATGTTTTCAAGTTACGTAATTATACAACAATGTCAACTTTGCTCGAAAGTTCCCTTAAAAATTTACTGTTCTCAGTCTTTAATGCTAAATTAAAACAAGATAACAACATAATTAACACATTATAATTGGAATCCAGTTAGATATAGAACATTTCTCAAATTTAGTACAGATTGCTAGGTACTTGGCTATTGCGCGAAACACATAATATATAATGGGGATCTTTTTGTAGTGTTCGTACATAATGATACGAAGCAAGCACGATAACTTTTAAGGTTCGATATTTATGATCAATATATTCGATACTCATCAATATATTGACGATAATAACAAGATTGAATCGGGTAAAAGTTAAAACACTGTATAAGCTATGTGCCACAATGAGTAGAAATGAACGTTGTTACGTCACACGGGCTCGGGTTTGTTCGGTAAACTATCGTGGTGTTTTCGGTACTGGATTCAAAAAAATATTTTCGTTTGGAATTTACTTTGTAATTACAAAGAAAAAAAAACTAAATAATATTTTTGTATGAAAACTTATATAAGTATGATATTTCCAATTCTTACAAAAAAAAAATTGGTTCAACAAACCAATTGTCCTTCATAATAGATCGGTTCAAACTCGCTCGAAACACGACCAGTGAATAATTATAGTTACGTGATAGAAATAAGATAATTTTCCAACAAGTCCAATTAGTCGCGTACTTCTTCACTAACCCCAATCAATTCAAATCTAGGACTTTCTCTCAACTTCGAGGACTTCACGGAATACAAACGACTTGAATTTGTCGAAAATGACTTAACATCAGTCATTTTGTCGTAATACTGTACTTTAAACTTTAAACTACGGTAGACTGCTGCGAATATTTTGGCACATAAATAAAGATGTACAGATAGAACACTGAAAAGCAGTAAAACCACAGTAAAAATATACAAACGGTATGGAAACTACATACAAACGCTCGAAACGGCCCACTTACACACACATATGCACCGACGACACGACTCGGGCACTTCTGCGGTGCTGTCAGTACTGAGCACCGCGTGACCATGTGACATATCGATATTCCCATACAATTTTGTTATTTACCCAATCGCTATCACGATGCTTTCATTAATAGAAAGCCTCTGGTTAAGGTTGCGTGGGTGCGCGGGTGCGCGGCCGTCCGCTGGATGCGATTCGCTCAGGATTACTCGATGTGACGACACTTGGGGAGACCTAATGGTCTTCCCACACCGTTGTTTAAAAATGTTTACAAACATTACTAAACATTTTCTAAACAAACATTTTCCTAACATTTGTTAGTACATGTTTTAATGTATTAGTGTTAGAAAACGTTTGTAAACATTTTTAAAAGCCGGTGTGGGAGCACCATTAGTTTGACAGTGGACGTCTTTCGGCTGAAATAATGATGATGATGACGTGTTGGTTTGCAGCCCAGCAGTCCATCGTGGAGCTGATCCTGCGGAATCTGTTGCTGCTGCAGTTCAACGCGCACGAGATGTACGAGACGCTCCGAGGAGCCCACACGTTCAGCGGCTCCAAGCCCGTGTACATCGCCGTGGGCATCTTCCCCATCGGAGCTCTGTTCAACCATGAGTGCTACCCCGGCGCGGCCAGGTGGGGACACTTGAGATGTGTAGTTTGATACTTTTCTTCTTTATGTAGACACGCCCATCAAGCTAGACTGCAAAATAATAATACTAGCTGCCGAGCGTGGCTCCACCAGCGTGGAATTAGTACTTCCCGCAATATCTTTGTATGTACGAGTAATAGCATCTGACGTATAAGCCAAATTATTGAAAAATTTCATCAAAATCGGTTCAGTAATTATTGCTTGAAAGAGTCCAACACATCCATCCTGTCCTCTCAATCAAATAGTTCTTGTTCTCAGATAATTTCTTAAATTTCGTTTGAGACATGTAAGTAAATAAAATCACTTCATTCAAATCGATTAAGCTTTAAATAAGATTTTCAAACGCACGAAGTTGTGGGTCCATAACTTCAACCTTCCTACTTTTTCTACTACTAATAGAAGTTTCAACAAACATACAACCATCCATCCTTTAAATTTTCACGTTTATAATAGTTCTAGCTTCTGCCAGCGGCTTCGCCCGCGTGAATGTGAGAAATTAGCGCACAGTAACCGTTCATTTTTCCGAAATAAAAAGCCTATGTGCTATTCCAGACCATAATCTTTCTCTATGCCAAATTTCATCCAGATCCGTTTAGCTGTTCTGGCGTGATTGAGTAACAAACATACATCCATCCTAACTTTCGCAATAATATTATTAGTAAGATTGGGAGAAGTACGAATACAACGCGGGCGGAACCGTGGGCGGCAGCTAGTAAACTATATTCAAAACGTTATGGTAATATATCTAGAAACCGTAGAACCAAAAACTTAAATCGTTTATATATTCAAATTAGGCTGTCGAAGTCTCGAACGATACACAGCTATGTATAGGTACTTCCTATTGAGATAGTATTTAAAAGTGGGTTATTCGTTGTGGTGGCCCATTGACTTAGCTTCTCGTGCTTGAGTCGTGGGTTCAAATCCGGGGCGAGAACAAATTTTCTTTTTTCAATTCTTACGTAGCTCTTTTTAACCCCCGACGGGAAAAGAGAGGTGTTATAACTTTGACGTGTGTACCTGTGAGTCTGTGTATTTGTATGTGGCATCATACCTCCTAAACGGATGAACCGATTTTTCGCGTTTTACTGTTTGAATCGGTGTTTTCTATATCTCTATCTATCTATATTATAATTACGTGTTCAATAGATTGTCGATCGAAGCGTGACTACTACTATAATGTGATTTGTAATTTCGTGGACTAAACTGACATTTGGGGGGTTGTCACTTTATTGTTACATTAAAATAGAGTCGTACCTTAACTATCCTGGTTGATCGAAAGTTAATCGAAAATCGAAGTAGATCGAAAATGAAACTATTTCACGGCATAAAAAAAATAATTTGTTTAGAAACTAGCGGCCCATATTTAGTTTCTACTCATTTATGTCAGACTTAATTTTATCGATTGCATTTATTTTATTGTTGATTTCATATTTAACACAATAAAAGTTCATGTACTATGTGTATGAATACTGTTATATTTAAATATATTACGTTTATATTCATAAAACACCAATTAGTAAAAATAAATTCAGGAGTCACATCGATTCGATGAATCACTTATGATTGAGCCTTACCTACAACACTATGCTCCGCTCTTGCAACATTTAAAAAAAATAAGGTCAATAGCAGCTGTCAGTTTAGTCCACGAAATTTAAAATCACATTATAGATAAATTACATAGCATGAAATATAAAAAGCTTTTTTACAATAAAATACTACCGACTTCCAAATAAAAAAACTACAAAGAGAAAAATTACTTTATTTTTGGAAGTCTGTGTCTTTTGTAGGTAGGTACAATTTTCTTGCGTTATGGACACCGACTTCCAAAAATAAAGTTATTTCGCACTTTGTAGTTTTTTATTTGGAAGTCGGTAGTATTTTTTTGCAAAAAGGTTTTTTTTATTTTTCACTTTTTAGTTGTACCTACCTAATAGGCAAGCTGTTTAGTAAGGTACCTACCTATAACGCCAGAATAGATTACCCGAATATCATGAAACTTGAACATAACCGGTGTAATGAGAGATCTGCGTACACCTCAAGAGCAAACTGGCGTGATGTTATGTTATGAAATGGTATACACAATAAACAGACATGCGATTGCAGCAATCCCGAGAGATTTGCCGTAATTTATTGAAGAGTTATGTTGTATATCTTGGAAGTTCTACATCAGATCTTCACCAAACTAAAATGGGAGCAATTTCAAAAAATACTTTTTCAAACAAAACAAGAATTTTAAAAGTCGGTCCAAAATTGACGGAGATATGCGTGAACATACAAACAAATAAATACAAACATAATGTCGAACATAGAATCTCCTCCTTTTTGGTAAGTCGGTTAAAAAATGAGTCGGAGGTATTTAAATTTTACTTATCTATGTTTATCTTGGACGACGCTGACAACGTTGAAGGAAAACTTTAAAATCACCATCCCGCATTGAGCAAGCGTGGTGATTAATGCTCGTGCCTTCTCTGTACGAGAAGAGGCATTTGGCTTACGTAAGGCAGTAACAGCTAGGGTGGTAACATATTGATTTGAAGAGGCATGTCCTGAACGACTGTTACTAGGATGATATTGGATATCTGCGTCTTTTGTTTCTAGATACTTCGAGGGTCGCAACATCGTGCTGCGCGCGACGCGCCCTCTGGCAGCCGGCGAGGTGGTGGCGGAGAACTACGGCCCGCACTTCATGACGCGCACCCTGAAGGAGCGCACCAGGTCGCTGGCGTCCCGCTACTGGTTCCGGTGTGACTGTGTCGCGTGCAAGGAGGACTGGCCCACCCTGAAGCTCATGAGTGGAGACACACCGCCTAATATCAGGTAAAGCGGGTTGAAGAGACTCGGGTATAAAACTGCGCTTAAAGCTTTCTCAATTAACTTTTGCTATCTTCTGCTTAACGTGTCAATGACAACCAGACATTGTTTAGATAAATAGCTTGATAATAGAATATGCGGTGCTTAAACTTCATGCACAAAAATACAAAGGCGGAGTTAATGCCTTAGGCATTCTCAACAAGTGAAACAGGCGTGGGCGTGGTGAAGAGAACACGGCAGCTGCATCGTTTAGTCTGTTCGGTGATCCAGGGAGACTGGAAGCCAATCACTAAATAGTTGGCAAAACAAAAGGCAGACTCATTGTTTCACTCTCGTTTACTTTTACTCTGTAGAAGCATCAAATTTCAAGTCGATATCGTGTAAATATTCATAGCTGTGTTTCAAATACTAGGCTTATACAAAAGCAAGGTTTTCAAATTATACTACCAACCGGTTCATTAATGATGCATTCAATTAAGAACAGCAACGAACGTTTTGTTACATAAATTGATTTGAAATACTGCTATCATATCAGCCTCACAGTTTCTATAAATTTGATGGTTTTAATTTGCTAATGTACTACATTGTGTTATACCTATCTTCTGGCCAGATGCCCAAACGTGGCGTGTGCGGGCAAGTTCCGGGCGAATCTGCAGCGCTTGCCCGACCGCTGCGCCAAGTGTTCCACGTCCATCAGCCGGGAGCTCGTCAAAATCCACATGGAGACTGTCAACCGATGTGTCAAGCAGTATCAGGTACTTACGAAGAAGAATTGTGGCCAGCTCACCTCTTAAACTCAATAATCTGGGTCTATCCCACTAGTCCCATTGACTCAGTCCCACGATGGGACAAGTGGGATAATATGTTCCACTTGTCCCATGGGACAAGTGATACTAACATATTTTTTAAATTATGTCCCAATAAAAAACAAACAAATTTATTTTGACTGTAAAGTTCCACTAGGTAGACCGGTGACCTGGTAAGAGTTATGGGCATCTGTTGGATGCGAGAAGCTCAAGACCTGTCATAGTGGCGACACTTGGGGAGGCCTATGTTCAGTAGTGTTCGTTCTTCGATTAAAATGATTGTACGGAACCGCAGATTATTTTGCAGACTCACGCGCCGTGCATTCTGTTGCGCTTAGCATTTTGTAATTTGTATAAGTACTCGTATTTTAATTCAGTGTTCAACGGTCATTCGCGGTGGTCGGTTTTATTTTATCATCATCCCCATAGAATCGCCCTGGCATCACTATTAAGTGTAGGGATCCTCTACTTTTATTCTGGCTACAATGATAATGATAATAAAGTTTCCGTACTCGTATCTGCCTTTCCTATATTTGTTAATGTTATTAACCTTTTTCTTATATCCTAGGAAGGAGCTAAGCTGATGGATGAGGAGCGAACTGAAGAAGCGATCACAATAATGTGTGAAGCCATCGACATGTACCACGAGATTGCGCGCGCCCCTCACCGCGACACGCACCTCGCACAGGAGGCGCTGAGGTCGTGCTTCGCGAGCTTCGGCAACGTGCACTTGGTACGGGGGGAGCCCGAAGCCGGTGTTGATACCAAATCCAATGAGTCCTCAAAGACAGGCGGATTGATTAAAGATCAAGATACTGAACCACTGTGAAAGGTCCAGAATGTGCGTAAGCGTTGGGTGTCTCGATAGGAAAAGCGGCCCGTAGGATAGAAGTTTAGTCGATCTGGTTAAGGGCGGTTCCGCACTGCATCCAATCCGAATCCGAGAAATGTCAGTCCGAAGTAGGTAGTCGTAGTAATACTTGTATAAGGGGTTGCGCACACTGGATCCAAACTCTATCCGTCATACTCATAATAAATATCATTTCTAATTCGGATAGAACAGAATTCGGATTCGGAATGGATATAGTGAGGAACCGCAGTTGATCACAGATCGCAATTGAAGGACTGTATGTGAAAATGTGTCGTGTGTATTGTGCGTCTTTGGAATTTGCACGTGTATGTATTCAGTTTGGTGGAGCGATAATGGCCTTTTTACCAGACTGCCCCAGAAGGAGGCTAATGTTTTTAAAATTGTTTTTATTTAATGTTGAGTTGTTAATTTTTCGTAAATAAGATTCTGATGTTAAGAATATAATAAAATAAAACCCAAGTAAGTTTTTTTGTTTTTATTATTAAATATTTCATTCACGTTTCAATTTAGAACAGAAAGTATTCTTATTTTCACTATTACGCAAGAAAATTTGTTGCAAGATTTCACAAAAAGCAAATGCCATCAACGTACTCCAAGTACACGGTCCCTCCCTTTCAAAAGCCGAAGTACAATACTAGACTACAAGGTTACACATTTACGAGATGGAACCTCTTTTGGTTTCTTAAGTCTTGATGTTTTTCAGTCCTCAGGGGTGGATAAAACTTATTTCGGAATGACGAGAACTCAACCCTCTGCTGTACCATAAGACACAAAAAATAGCGACTTCGTACTAGTTACCTAGAAGCCACTAGTGCATTGAAACTTTTCATTGGATTTGAAAGAAACCTTACAGAACAAAACTTTTATCGCTTCGCAAAATCTTACTCTCTCAGAACACAGTAATTGCATTCCCAGTAACGATGACAACAGAATAATATTTTCAGTAGACCTGATCACAAAACTTGGGTCTACTGGTACTTCTGTGTTCTCAAGGGTTATCAAAGAAGGCTTTGCAGAGGCACTCTGGTAGTTCCTCGGCATCTCCTTCTCCAGTGCTGGAGACTGTTCTCCTGAGGGTATCCACTTGTGTTTGGAGCCCCATGATGCGAAGCTGCGCCTGCTCAAAGTTGTCGTTGAGGCGTTTGATCTGGCACTGCATACGGCATTGCAACTATGAGACATACAAAGAAGGGTAATTTATTATAGATCACAACTTTCTACAAGTTTCTTGGAAGTTGGCGTAATGTTGGGCTGTAAATCATCAAATCATGTACAATTTTGGAAATTTCTGATTTTACGTACTTGTAGAAATCTAAAAAATAATTTGAAATCTTCAAACTCAAAAACGAGTACTTACTTCTTCGCGATCTTTTTCAGCAGTCTTGACTTGAGCTCTGCAGCTAGCTAGTTGTCTCTCCAGTTCTGCTACTGTAGTCTGCATACACCTGTAACCAAATCGAAATCAAATGTAATTAATTTTCAATTATTTTTATAAACTTGCGCGATTGTAGTGATACTAAAGCCTAATTGGAAAACATATGGATTCATGGCATTTCGACAATTCAACTGTATTAATTGTGTGTGTTGTGTATGGAGAGGGAGGGGATGGCCAAAGAAAAGATGGATGAACTGAGTAAAGAGTGATCTGAAAGAAAAGGGAGTCAGTGATTTCGTGACGGGGGACAGGACGGTATAGAAGAAGAAAACGTATTGCGCCGACCACTAGTAACATGGGACAAGGGCAGGATGACAATGATGATGATGATGCATTGTGTGTTAGCAGTCGAGTAGACGGATTATTAAACATATGAAGCATTGGATTAGAAATTCCTTTCGATCGTGTCGGAAACTGTCATTTATAATATATTACGCAATTATCCAGTTAATGAGTTGTGAATAGGGTTACCATCTGTCCGGATCTATTCGGACATTTGGCGTCCCATCCGGACTTTGTCCGGCCTTCTAATTCACCGGCATTTTCGCTTCATGGCAAAATTTCGTGTAAACGCGTTTATTTACCTACACTACCAATACTATGATACAATGTGTCTATATCGCCTACATCTCATAATGTACACTATTTGCTATTTAAAAATAATTCAAGAATTGAATCAGTTTTTATTAAATTTTATTTAATAAGCTCAAACATAAACATAAATGAAAGTACAATTTTTTTACTGGTAGCTTAAATGTCATGACCTTTTTTTACAAGTCGGGTTTTTTGTCAGAACTTTTCAATTTTTGAAATGGAAACCCTTGTTGTGGAGGACAGAAAGGAAGTCTCTCCAAAAAGCATTGGTACTCAGATATATCAGGCTAGGTTAGGTGGCAGTCGATTCCATATTAGTTGGGAATAGGCTAAGCGTATTGATATTGTCTCGAGACGATGAATAATGTAGGAAGAATCCGATGCTACAGATCGTGCTAGATTCGTTTGTCCTCGCACTGGAATGCTTTGCAGCAATGGAGCACAAACGTACCTATTATAAGTTAACATACGAGTATAAGCCCAGGTTTCCTCACGATGTTTTCCTTCACAGTTGTCAGCGATGTCCAAGATAAACTTACAAAGTATATATTGAAAAGTCACAGGTACTTGCACCACTACCTCAAGCAAGAGAGGCTAGATCTTAGCCACTTAGACATTAAGATGAGATGTGGCTTATTACTCACTTGCGGATGGTCTCGGTGCGCTCGTTCGCCCGTTGCAGCGCGCGCGCAGCCTCGTCTCTTGCGCGGTCCAGCTCGCCGCCGATCTGTGCGCACTCGTGCATCTTCTCCTGCAGGCGCTTCTCGTTGGCCAGCACCGACTCTTCCATGTGGATCACGTTCATCCTGAGGGGAACGACACATTTGAGATCGGGAAAGACAAATAACTAGTATATAATGCAACTAGTGAATAAAGAACGGATTTAAAGCGAGGGCGATAGATTAAACACGAGCAAGTCAAGCACGACCGTAGGGAGTGATTCATGATGATTGAGTCACGAGCACAGCGAGTGATTTTTAGTGATTCTGTGATGATGTAAATCCGTTTTATTCAAGAGTTGCATACTAAATTTTTCAACACACTTGCTCATAAAGTGGCTCTAATTTCACCGCATTTAGGCACATAATGATACCTGTAATCAAACTATGACTTTTTCATTGCTATTATTAATAAGAGAGTTATAGTTTAATTTTTTAATTTATGGTTTGAGTTGCTTTGTTCTTAAAAAAAGTTTCGATACAAAAAAGATCGTAATTATTAAATTCATTCACTGTTGCCAGTAAATAAAATAAGCTTTTTACAGGGGGAATGTTATAATAGTATATTATGCAACTAATGAAGAAAAACGAGGGCCGTAGATGAATCACGAGCAAGTAAAGAATTCAAAGTGTTAGAATACTGAGCGACGCGAATGATTCATGGCCCTCGATATAAACGTTTTATTCAAGAGTGGCTTACTATACTGTATACCATGACTACTAGAAAAAGAAAGATTTAAGAAAAAACAAGGAGTTTGTATGTCGAGTATTTTTGCGTAAGGAGGTTGTATAGAATTGAGAATAAAATAATGTGTTTGTGTAGTGCTTTTTATTCACGTTTTCAGTGAATAAACCAAGCTTTTTTGAGGTTTGGTATAAAGGATAATATTTGGAATGACATCTTACCATAAGTTTGCCATATGAATGTTATCCATATTACCGACATTATCGGGTGGTGTAATAATACAGCCTGTTTTATTTTCAAAATCAGTGTTTTTAATTCGTGACTAGGAAAACAGATTTTTCAAAAATTCAATGTTGCAGGTTTAGTTTTAATCTAAATCGGGCCCGGGACTCCATTCAGTGTTTTTAGCTGTACCTCATAGTTTAGGATTTAGTCATCCCCGCCAACTTGGAAAGCTCACACTGTATAATAGGCCTCCTACTGATGGATAGTCTCCGCTGAAATTAGTTACCATGGCCGAAATTCGATAAGGAGGACAATCAGCTTACAACAATGTCTGTACTCACTTGAGCCTCTCGATCTCCGCCTTGAGTGCCATGTTAGCTTCGGTGAGCTGAGCAATCCTCTGCTGCAGCAGCTGCATCTGTTTGTCGTCCATGACCTTCTCCTGCTTCTCTGGCTTCAGACTATTGTGCAACAACATGTGGACCTGCCAGGAGAAGTATACTTTAGAATACTGTATAAGTTGTTCATATTTGTTCGCTCGACACAGGTATTGCTCGCCGCGTCAGCTGGAATTCTCATTTAGTTATGTGGGAGCTTGTCAAAAAAAAACTCTATATGCTAGTATAGGTAAGTTTTTACATAGGATAAAAATGTACACAGTGTATATAATACTTAACTGACTAAGCCTAAAAATAAACTAGTTTTAAATATGGCGTCATACTGTCAGCGTTAGAATATTCACTTAGGATTTCCCTTCATTCGAGTATCCATAACTATATAAACGGTTACTTACAACTAACCCCCGATTTCTGAATTAAGCATTTAAATTTGAGTATTAGTCAAACTGCACTTAAGCCTGAAAACCTGTCAAAGTTTGGCATTAAAGTAGGGTTTGACATATTCTTATCGCCAAATACTCAATTCAGAAATCAACCCTAAGTAAATGAACACTGAAACTAAACAAAGTAAAACAAAAGAATCAATAAATGCCAGGTGGATGACCGCTGCCACAACTCTTGAGTGTGATGGAACTACAACGACGTACGTACACAATCCAGGCGACGCGCTTGGCTTAGACCAGCTTTATTCAATGACCTGTAGCTTAAACTCCATTAGCTCTAGTGAATATGAATTACAGATAAGCCCATATACAAGACGTCACACAGTATGGCGCCTGTAGGGTCAGGCAGAGGTTACCTGCCTCTAGAATACCAACGTTTCACCCACATATTAATTTAAGTCGCATGTAATTGACCTGGTAAAAGCCGTGGGTATCTGCTGAATGCGACACGCATAGCTAGGGACGTCTTTTGGCTGTAATGACGATGGTGATGTTCAGCTGTGGTTACCTTCTCCCTGGCGCAGTTGAGCTCCCTGGCGAGCTGCTCAGAGTTGTGCTCAGCCAGCGCCTGTGCCTGCTGCGAGTCCTTCAGCCTCATCTGCGTGGCTTTCAGCAAGTTGGGGATGGGCGCCAGCTCCTGCAGCTTCTCTTGGAACTTTATCTGAGGGGGCCCAAGAACTTCAACATGAGGAAATCCACAACATTTCACCTTGCTGTGAGATATTGTTCAAGACGGCCGAGATATCGTGACTTCTTAAACCATTTTCTGCCGTAATACACACAATAATAAATGAAGGCTGAGTCTAAAATATTGTCAGTGTACTCGTACCTGATATTTATTTACTGTTTAGAGAATATAAGTCTACATACAATGTACTCCTATTAATCTTTCGGTCCTGCGCAGTAGACAACCTTTGCGCCTGAAGACTCGTAAGAGCTTTCTGAGACGTAGGACCTCCTGGCCGCTGTAGAAACCACCTAGCCTACCGGAGTATAAACTAAACCCATTCAAAAACACAGTATGAGTGTGGAGCACCTTCGCAGGAGATGGCCTCCCTTTTTTTTGGAACCTTTGGATATCGTCATGGATGTCCTCCACCCCGGGGTAAGCGGAAAGAGGGACGAGCAGAACACGGCACAACGCCGCCGCCGTCTCGGGACTTTCGACTTTTCAGGCAAAATACTCCCCAAGTCTGTTACCTGCAGACAACACCATATGGCACCCGGAAATAGTTACGGTCCCTCCGCTTGCCGGTACTATGGACAGGAAGTGTGGCCGTAACCTCCCGAATTTTTTGAAAGCCTCCTTTGCCACCATCATTTTCTCGACGGCGACCCACGCGCTCTCGTTTCTGACCATGGACTAGACACTATATCCAGAAGCGAGAGGAACGTAGCACCGACTGCTGCGAAGAGGTTACGGTGCTGCATTGCCCAGGCGGGATATTCCTCAAGGGTAGGATTTAGCCCCTCTTTGTATGCCCATCATGCCCGACCACCTGAACCGTTCAGGATTTGAACGTGGTGAACGATAGAGCTACCCAGGTAGATAAAATGTAGAGTTAATCGAGATGAACGAAGAAGAAGGACACGGTACCTTGACTTTCTGTATCTCAAGGTTGATCTGTTCGCTGATCCTGCTGTTGTCCATGTCCATCATGTCCATTTGTCTGCGCTGTTCCTCCACGAGCTGCTGAGCTTGCAGGTACTGACGAAGTAAATACGGCTTAGGTATGAAGTTGACTTCAACATAAGTTAGATAATTATTATTTATATATTGAAATGTTTTATTTTTATTATACTAGAAGGCCTAGGAGTACATACCGGCTCTTATATGGTTACACGTCTACTCCCTTTCATTTGAAAAATATTAAAATAACTCAAAACAAAAAAAATACATTTTACGTAATTTATTCTGACAATTCTTACACTATACCCAGGACTTAGCGAATTAACTCGCCCACATCGGCGGGTTAAACATTTAAGTAAACTTATAAGTTAATGTGTTAATGCTAGATTTACATCTAACTTTTGGTGGCGCAAGATGATATCTGATTAACCCTGAGCTAGCTGTTTACACAGAGTTATTAAGGATATCCCAGGAAAGCGCATGTGGCCTTTAGTGGATCAAAGTAGGTAACAAAGAAGTAAGCCATATACCTATTAGAATTGGCTCCCCTTCATCCAAGCTGTGGCCAACATTGGCCCTAAAATTATACAAGAATCGGCAATAAAGATAATGAACTAGCTGCACCGCGCGGCATCACCTGCGTGAAATAAGGACTTTTATCTTTATAAATTATAGCCTATGTTTTATTGTGATATATAAGCTAAATTACTGTACAGGTTCATCAAAATCCGTTGAGATGTTTTGCGAGAATGAGTAACAAACGTCCATGCATATTTACCAACTTTTACATTTTATAAACCGTATTAAGTAGGATAGGATTCCTTACCTTGACTCTATAATCCTGGAGCTGGTCATTCTGTTCCTTCATCAGCGTCCTGAGCTCGTCTATTTCCTCTCGCGCTTCCCGGTAGCACTGCTTGAGGGAGCGCACGTTCACCTCTTGCTCCAGAGCCTGTTCCTTGGTGCCGAGCAGCATGTTCGTGTGGTTCGTGAGACCTTCGAACTTCATCTCCAGCTCTCGCAGCTTGTTCTGAACCTCTCGGTGCTGGCATCTCTCTTTCTCCAGCTCTTCCTTCTTTTTTAGTAAGTCTGCTCGGAGCATCGCACACTGCAGAGTGATGGAGTTTTAGTCATCGTTATTTTTTCACAAACTCTTCAGCAAGCGACACCTGCCTGTTCGTAGTTAAGTTTTCAGAATAAAGGAAGACTATTGAGCAAAAGGCTCTGGCGTCATTGTCACCTCGTTATAGTTCATTCGCGTTAAGAAAATAGTGAGTTATCGTTGTCAGCCAACCTCCTCTCGTAAACAACAACAAGAAAGCTTGCGACCCGATTGCTCAAGGGGCCGACTGACGATGACTCACTATTTTCTAAACGCGAATGAACTATAGTATCGCTGCGTAAGTGATACCAGAGCCGCGATGTTTAAACTTGAAACAACTACGAGCTGCAAGCCTTATTTTCAGATACACAAAATCTTGACATTGCCTTCTCTTTACATATTAGAAAATGCCATATTCTTAAGAAATAATAACCATCTGTTTACTCGCATGGCAGATCGATTTCCGCGTAATAGACGCGACAATACCCAAATTTGCCAACATCAACACAGAACGGCACTTATGCATTAGAGTGTCTTTTGCATGGCTCCAAAAAATTATAACAAATTCCCTAAAAGCTGGAAGCAGTTAAGTAATTTAGCATTTAAAAATAAAGTTAGGCATTTTCTAGCAGATAAAGCTTACTACAATTTAAATGAGTTTTTTTATCACAAATTATAATAATTTTAAACATTTAATATTGTAATATCCTGACATTTTTTTATAATTTTATTTTGACATTCTAGAATGATTATTTTGTTTTGACTTATTATTTTAATATGTGTACATTTTTTTTATAATTTTACTCTGACATTCTAGAATCACAACCTTGACATGTATTATATGATTGAAATTTTCACAAACATGACGTTCTATTATTTTGTATCCTAAAATCTCTTCATGCTAACAATTTGTTATGAATGTATGGTACTCATGTTTGAGCAAATAAACATGATTTGATTTGATTCGTACTCGGCAGACTCTTGGACAACACACTTAGAAATAGAAATAAAGGTCGATTTGTTGCCATAGAAGTGTGGTTGACTACACTTACCAGCATCAGCTTACGGTAGAATCAATTAATATTAATTTTAAATTTATATTTTAAAGTTCAAAAGTGTCGCTTAATGGCCTAGTTGAAATAAAGAATTTTTGTCTTTTGTCTATCAAAGTCAATTATCGAGAAATAGTTTGTAAGGATATTATTGAATAATATCAACATAGGTCTGAAACTTAAATATTCATGGAATCTTTCGAAAACGAGGGCAAGTTAATGGCAAAGGCCAAGTGCCAAGTGCCAAGGTAAAGTGAACCAAGGCAAAAGGTATAAGTCACATCTTTTCATAAGATAAGTAGGTTTTCATCGGACTACCAGACGTACGGCGTTGCGCCATCGGTACATGGTGGACATTCCACCCATACGCACTAAACGTTTTGAGAATACTTTATTATGCGTACAGCTAAGGAGTGACATTACTGCCGGAGTCTGTGTTTCCCGATAGCTACAATCTAGAGGTCTTTAAGTCAAGAGTGAATAGGTTACTACTAGGCAAGCGTGCTCCATCGTCAGCCACATCATCGCTTACCATCAGGTGAGATAGTGGTCAAGCGCGAGCATATAAAAGATAAAAAAAGTAGGTAACATTTATATCAAAATTTCAGTTAGTCTCCCCAATCGTTTTTTTAGTTCTAAATTACGTTTATTGAGCTAAATAGCTGGTTATGGATACCTCGGTAACTTTAAGCTTGAAGTTTTCTTCCGTCTGTTTCAGCTGGAATGAGAGTTTGACCACTTCTCTCTCAGCGGGCGTCTGTGGGATTCAGAATCAGCAATGTTAAACAGTCAACATCAAGTCTAGGTATATCATTATTTTTATGTTTAGTAAAATCATTGGCCCACAGTTAGGCTTGTATCGTGGGTGCATTTAAAAACATATTAATACAAATACACAAACTGTCCAACCCGAAACAATTGGTAATAAGCCATACAAATAATTGTTTCATGCGGGAATCGAACCCTCGACACGCAGGACAGCAGCTCCTACGCCATCCGTACCGTTGATTTGGTCGAAATGGTCCATATACAAGATTCTCAGAATAAAGCTTTTTCTCGAGTTTCTCTTTGATTTTGTGACATGTAGAGGATTTTGTAACAATATTGAGAATGTTATAAAACCTCAGCACATTCTTACCGGAGGCGCTGCCGGGTTGCATGGTGCGGGGCAAGGTGGACAAACACCACACTGCAAAGAAGAACAAAGATCAGAATGATAAGATAAGCGAAGCTTAAGGAGACTTTTAGTGCGAACGAAACAATATGTTACCTGTCCCCCCGAGACCCCATCACGTGAGTTTTGTAACTTTCAGTAACATTTGGAAATTAAGCATTTTTGCTTCTCCAAATCACTATGAAGGATAGTTACGAGATTAGTTAATTATTTTTGAGTTGGCCTGAGTACACAAAACAATTTTTTGTGTAACTACTGTGGGAATTTTTATTTTCTCGTCTATCCCATGGTCCTATGGTGCGGAGTATCGTTGGATAGGCCATTAAAAAATATTACGGGTCTGTAAAAAACATTTTTAGATTCAACTATCCGTTTGCGTAAAATTAAGCTTTAAATGGCTAATTTTTTTTAGAGTCAAGTGTCCCCCCTCCTGTCAGCTAAATGATTATTCTTGAATATGTGAAAATATTCACGGCAGTAGTATATATAACGAAATTAAAAGAAAAACTATCACAGCTAAGTAGACTTTAACCCTCTTACAAATAAACGCGGAATAAAGTTATACCAAGTATAAACCTATGAAAATGTATGGTTATTCCTTTGTTATACCTGGTATAACTTTATTCCGCGTTTATTTGTAGGAGGGTAAAAGTTTACGAGTAATAGTCGACCAACTTATAAAATGTACTTGAAAAAGTATAAATGTTGTATATTGATGTATGGGGACAACAGTTTTCGAACGGCAGTTTGTTCCTTCGTTAGAGTAACGTCCGGTGATTTCATTGTTTATTAACGTTAAATGTAATGTATTTGGTTAATGTAGCTGTTTATACGGAACCTCTGTGCGTGAGTCAATCACACTTGGCAGGTTTTGGAAGAAACGATTCACTGTGACAGATAAACTCGCTTATATTAAAAACTTTTAATTTATCTGCCTTTAAATGGTGCATTTATAATATATGTTCTCGACATTCGTTTTTACATTATGTACCTCTTTGTTGGTATAATTTTCCCCGTTTTTACAACATTTTTCATCGATGCTCCACTCCTATTGGTCGTAGCGTGATATAGTCTATAGCCTTCCTCGATAAATGGACTAACCAACTCAAAGGATTTTTCAAATCCAACTGGAAATTTTAGAGATTAGCGCTTTCAAACAAAAAATCAAACTCTTCAGCTTTATTATTAGTATAGATACATAGATAGGCTCGCGTTTGACCACTATCTCTTCATGAAATAGAGGTGCCAATAAAAGTATTAACATAAAAATACTTACAGCTCTCGCCATAGGCGGCACTGGAGGCCCTGGCTATAAAACAGAAAGAAAATTGTGTGAGTATATGTCGTAGGCATTTCGGAAGAAAAACCTGTTGCGTCAATCAAGTAACATGGGATAAGGACAGGGAGATGATGATGATGATGATGTTGTAGCAGGTATATTGCTAGGTTCGTCATAAATACTTTTTATCTTTTCGTGTGAGGATGGGGCCACCTCTGGTGTCAGAGTTAATTAAGCCGCCTCTGGGAACCCCACAGGCCTCAGACTTGGCTATTTCAGACTTACATTAACTAAATATGTCCAAGTTTCGTCACGATGTTTTCCTTCACCGTTGCCTGCGATGTCCAAGATAGACTTAGAAAATACATACGAATTTGAAAATTCACATTGGAACTTGCCCAGATTTGAACCCACGACCTCGAGCACGAGAGGCGAGGTCTTAGCCATTGGGCCACCACGACGTCATACATACTGTATCATTTATTTGCATTAAGGCGGTGATATGTATCATGTTTCAGGGAATTTAATTATGTGACTGACATTCAATTCATCAAGATAAATAAATTATGTGGAAGCAAGATTGAAGGATACATCATGGAAAAGCAGCTGTGAGACTATCTCGTGTTTTATTTCAGATAATAGATTAGATAAATACTATGATCTAATGATGATCGTCATTCTTACTTAATGACTTTCTGATAATTGTCTAAAACTGTTTGTAGCATTGAAGTTGGTTACAGTAACGTAAGACGAACAACTTAAAAAAAGATAGATGTTTTTTGGTACACAGAGAATCAACTGAAATTTTAAAGTCAAACGGCCAAATATTTATTGCCTTGAAAATCGACCCTTGCGCCTGTTATTAACACGACAATACACATGTTCTTAACTGGCATAAAAGTGTGCAAGCAGCTGATATGCCCTAGTGACATGGACCGATGACCTGGTTAAGGTTGCGGGAATCCAATGGAAGAGAGATGCACGGTCGGTCACGCTCGGGGGCGGCCTATGTTCAGCAGTGGATGTCCCTCATCCGAGATAATGATAAATGATTGTAGTGGGAGTACTAAAATTGTTATTTATCTGTGTGTAATCAAAGTATCCTATACATTGATCGAACCCATGAGTTTGAGTTTAGTAATAAATCATGGGAGTTTCTTTCATCTCTCCTTACATGATGATGAATAAGTTAAGAGCGAGTTACCGGTTGGTCGAAGCAAGTGTTGGCGCCTGCCGCGCTGGAGCCGCGACACGACTTGATGGTGGCCGCGTTCTTCACCTGCTTCATATCCATCTTGACGTTGCGTACTTCTAGCTCTAGCTCCTGTAACTGCTTTTCCTGTAACAGACATTTACTTCGTTTCACCTGTACCGGTGTATGTCACAGGTATAATCTTGCAAGAGTTTTGCCCACTTTTCCGGTTCCTATTGAGTTGAACATTTGCTTACGTTTGGTTCTCGAGACGATGCATATTTTATATAAAAGCTTGGTTAAGAAATAGTAGATTGTTGCATCGAGCGCAAAGTGGGTTTTTAAACGCATGAGTTTTATGTTGGTGCCCCAGCGCATGCGAGGGCAATAAATTAACACGAGTGCATTAGTTACTCACTTTAGCGAGGTGCGTAATCTATTTTTCTTTCAACTACCAATCTACATACCCGTGATAAAATATACCTACTCAAAAGAAAAACTCAAGATATTTAACTCGCGACTTTTGCTGCAAAATGTTATTAATTTTTTTATTTTTTTTTATTTGACGTCTCGCAATTTTCAATCCAAGTGATTGGTTACTGCTTAACCGGACTATCCTGTGGAGACTAAACTAAGCCTCCAGCCAGGCAATTATTAACAATTTAATTTGCAGCTGTATTTATACTTTCTGGAATTCATGTCGCTATCGCAGTCTATTACCATTTCTTTTTACTTTTCTTGCTAAATATGAAGTTTCAAAGTATTACAATGGTACAAAATGCGCGCCATTTGTTTTTTTTTTATTAAATCGATTTTATTCAGGCAATTTTTATTTGCCTTTATGTTTTTGATCTAATGCGTACTATTGCATACATTTTATATTAAACTTAATGGGAAACATTAAACCACTGTGGTATATTTATAACTAAATAAAAAATTAAAACAGTACATTAATGAAAAACTGTGCAACAATGAGATTTCATATGACATTTCGGCACTATTTTGGTTCTAATAAAAAAATACGTCCTTTGTGATCGGTTTTGTAGTGATTAATGAAAACATTACTACGTAGTTGAAAGAAACAAAATATATAAGCTTGTTCTAGTTTAGTCTGGTTAGTAAAAAAAATACGTTGAATGCAATACGTACTAATCCTTCCGTAGAAGTCTTATAATTTTCTAGTTTCTCTATCAGTTCCTCTGCATGAATAGTACTGTCAGTCTTTTCGCCCTGAAAAATCAAGAAAAATAGTATCACAATATGGATTTCCATTACAGATGTATTTATTTTTTATGGGTATTCCTAAAGTTTTATTTTCAAATAAACGTCGTCCCCACAGTAGGCATTTCTTTCTGTACCGTGGGTGCGTTTACAAACATTTAATCTCACATACACAAGATCCGGAACAACTATCTGCAGGCCATACTAATATTTTTTCCGTCCGGGAATCGAACCCGCGACACGCAGCGCGCTTCACGTAATATCGCCTGTAAGTATCTCTTTCTCTGTTTAGGTAGGTACTGCTTATTTTTTTCATAATATTTTTGTAGTTCTTTCCTTATTTTTTCAAGCCTTTTAATTTCATATGTTTCGGTGTCTGTAATAAAATCTTGCAAGTTAAATTTGACTTACTTCCAGATGTTCGATTTAACTAAATATTTGCAAACACGTTTATTTCTCGTGCAAGCTTTAATATAAAAGCTTTTTATAAACAATATATATATATTCAATTCGGAACGCATCTAAATTTTAAGGAATTATAAATATGAAGAGGGAACGAGAAAATGATGGCGTGCGAGTTATAGGACGATGAAGGACTTGTTGTTGTTAAAATGTTTGAAAATAATTAATGAAGTTATTACCACCTCAAGACAAAAAAACCTCTTAAACTTTGTAGGTTACGGTTTTATAGCCAAAAACAGTATTGTCCATAGACTACTCATCTTGCATGCCTCTGTACTGCATAAAAGAATTTAACTTACTTCTTCACTATTATCTATTTCTTGATGACATCTGGAATCCTTGGTCATCGGTGATGCATCGCCCTGTATATAAAACCCATTAAACATTTTACAAAGCATGTCCTCGAAAAGAGCGTTATCCGTTAGCATGATACACGTACGTAAGATGATTTCCGACTCGTATCGATTTATCCACTCATCGGATATCACCTACCTTCCGCACTTGTAGCATAAATAACTATTAAATAGCACACAACTCGTTTACAGTGCACAACTCATCTAGAATAGAAATCTCCAATTGCATGTTATTTGCTTCGATTTTCGGCGACCCTGCTTGCATACAATTACGACACTATATAACTAAAGAAATTGTTGAGATACCATAGAAAGAGATATAATATTTTCCCCTTTCCATAAACTTTTTCCAAAAGCTATACAAAATTTTGCATCACCAAATTCTTTCACCTCCGGATTATTTTTATCAAGTTTCTCATGCAGCAGACTGTTCTCTCTATTCATCATCTTCAACTCTCCTTGCAGCCTCTTCACCTGCGCTCTGCTGGTCTCCAGGTTTTGGTCCTTCGTCATCAGCTCCTTGTACAAAATATATCTGCAAGGACATACCTGAATTTATCCATGTTCTGTGAATTTGTTATATGAAGATTTATCTAATTTAGTTTTATTTATTTCAGTGAATTAGAAGTAGATTAAAATTGCTTGTTTTTGAGTTTGTGTTGTTTTTAAAACTTGACTTGACTGATGGAAATGTCATCTGACATCTCGATTGCACTTTCTAATTTTGAATGTTTTTGACGGATGTTATTAAATGGCCAGTATTATAATGAAGGTAAACTTTGTGAACAGCAAAAAGTATTTGTTAATGAAGGTGCGGTGCCCGCACTTTGGACATCTATACTTAATTATATACTTATCTATATCTATACTACAAAAGAGGTAAAGTTTGTGAGTTAGTGGGTTTGTGAGTTTGTAAGTTTGTGACGTTGTAGGGGTAATCTCTGGATCTACTGAACCGATTTTGAACATTCTTTCACCAGTAGAAAGCTACATTATTCCTGAGTGTCATAGGCATAATATATATTGTTAAAGCGTTGCGTTGAGGTCAACGGCAGGAAACGTAGTCAAGTCGCTTATATTGCAAGCAAGTGTTTACATCAATCTTATATTCTTAATTTACAGTACCAACAAAACAAGGGACAAAAAATAAACCTCTTGACTTCTAAATCAGCGTTATCGGCGGCAAGTTTCTCCTGCATGTCGTAGCTCTCGCTGAGCTTGCGAGTCAGGTCAATCTCCTTAAAAAAAAACACAAGATTCGTTACAATTGTATATTTTGCATTTTTTTACATGTTTGTTTATAATCGTAATGTCTGGGACAAAGTTGTGCACGTACGGATTTGCTGCGTGTTTGCGGCTCGCAGAGCACCAGGCCGCGGGTGCAGTCTCGCTGGTGACCGGCCAGGAGCACTGATGGGTGACTCATTTTCATCTCGTGGTGCAGAGGTGGCTCTGAGAAAAGAAAACTATAGTTCAGATTCAATCTTCCTTGTCTTTTCCCAAGCGGGTGCAGTTGAGTACCGACCAACCCAGTAAATGGGTATTACGATACGCCTTTGGAAAGACTTCTTAACAGATTTTCTGGCTTCTGACTGTAACGATTTATCAAAGCTGTACAACTGACAGCCGGAACCAGCAGGATTAACATGCTTGCCGAGGCACGGAGAAAACTCCGTTTGTTAAGATGGTCACCCATCCACGGACCGATTCCAGCAAACGTTGCTTAACCTCAAAGATCGACCCATGTGACTGATATTATTTAGAAGTAGGCAAATAATTACAGACCTATGAACCTGTCACCAAATGAAACAACAAGCGTTTCTTTCACAATCAAGCTCAATAAAAGGAACCGAAAACAAATAGAAGAGGAACAAAAACAAAAACAAAAATCAATGTTTCTGTGCATACGTAAAAGTATAAGTGTATGCCATAGAAATATAAAATACAGCAAAAGAGCAAACTGGGACAGGTTTCCGATATATTTTTGTCTACCGGGCGTCTCCTTGTTAATTATATCTATGGTGTATGCACAGAAACATTGTTTCTGAGAACGGCTAAACCGAGCTTCTAGACAGTTGATTAGTCAATGTGAGATTAAGGGTGAAGCTAAACGAACGTAATTTTGTGAATTGTGAGTCGCGATAAATGAGTCACAGAATTTACGTTCAACTGAAATTCTGTTAGACTGCCAGACGGACGGGCGTAATTTCAGTTGCTATTCTACGTTTGTGCGAGGTGCTTGTGTCGTGCAATGGATCCATCAAAATATTGTGTATTTACGAAGCATTAAAAGAAGATGTCAGAAAGAGAAGGAGAAGCTGGGTAAATCCACTAATTAGAGAAAGACTGCTGATGACTGATGTGCGTGAGTCAGCAGACAACTCAATTTGCGTCGCCGTGTGGCACAAATCGGACTTTACTAAGAACTTTACTTTAGTATGAAACCGAATGCAGCTAAAATACCGCGACGCATTTTACGCGACTCACAACTCACAAAATTATGTTCGTTTAGCTTCATCCTTAACCTCACATTGACAAATCAACTGTCCAGTTGCTCGGTTTTGCCGTTCTCAGAAACAATGTTTCTGTGCATACGTAAAATTCGTAAAGCTCGTTTTTAAAAACAATTATTATTTTATATCGTGCGTGATCTTTGCACTCTAGTTTTAAACAATTTCCTTAATTTGCTTGGGGGACGACAACTGAATGTTTAAGACAAACGCATACGGAATATCAATGGGCTGTTTTCGGAGCAGCTTAAGTACATGTTCACTGGAGAAAACATTAATAATACACTATTTATTCAACTGATGAACGAATTCAAAGACTGGTTATTTACAGGTTATATCACAGCATAAGGACGCATAACCAAAGATGTGCATCATAGCTCTGCTAACCCTTTTCCACCAGAGCTGCACTAAGCCTGGCTAAGAAAATGAAGTTACCCCACATCGGTGGCTGTTTTCCCCCCGCACCGCCTCGCTACATTGTACAACTTTGGTAAAAATTCACCCTAAGCTAGGTTTTGAAGCATCAAGAACGAAATAAACCCGTCTAAAGATCGTAGATGGTGGTGTTCTGTAGTCTCCTTCCCCCCATAGTAATAGCACGTGAGTTTATACATGTACTTATGTGGAAAATAGAGTCTCTACCATAAGCACTGCCGGGCACATAGTCCACGCACGGCGCCGGTGCGCGAGGCTCTTCCCTGGACTTCCGCAGCAGCGCCTCAGGCCCCACCAGCCGCTGTATGCTCCTGGTCATGCGGTCGAAGCGCTCCATCTCGCGCAGGAGCAGCTCGTTCCGCTCGCCCAGCTCCTTCACGTCTGCCTCCGTTATTGTGGCTTTCTGAAACAGTCATGACTCGTCGTACGCTTTCGAAAGAGACTATTATACAGAAGGGGCAGAGAAAAATCTTAACAAAACTATATTATTAAAACTGCTTCGTTGGTCTAGGTCCTGGGTTTGACTCTCGGTTCGGGCGTAGTATTATTGGGTTTTTCCATCTGGGCTTTCTCAGTAGCAGCCAGGCCATTGTGGCCGGTTGATGGAATAGGCTCGCCCCCTGTTACATGGGTCTTAAATGGCAAAACGTACGTATGCTATAGGAGCACCTCTGCCTGACACTTCGGGGAATACAAGCGTGGTGTTATATTATAAAATCTGTATACATTACCTATTTCTTAAACTTGATGTGCCATAATTGGGCTTGTATTAAACAGAAATATAGAAAGAAAAATCAGTAAAAATGCATCGAATCAGGGCACACGCGTATCTCCAGTTCGGACCATGCTCTGAACTACCCTGATTCATCATTAAACATTCAAAAGAGTAAACAAACTACTTTCATGTCGCTCAACTCTGACACGACCAGTCAAAATCCGTTTCAGGAAATAAATCTGGAACAAACCACGCCAAATTCATTGAAATATTTATAACGAAAGGATGGCTCCGAAGCGGCATGAATAATAGATCCGCTTTAAAACATGACGATTGGCGTAAAAGTATTGCTGCTGACCCTGCTCGACATGTTTAAATATTCTATTGAAACATCAACCACAATTGAGGGAAGTATTGACACTGAACTGTATCTTGCTCTAACAATCCGACAATAAGAAAATTGATATATTAGGTCATTACATATGAAATTGGCGTTTTGTTGTACTGGCCACTTTGATCTCAATTATCTCCTCTTTGGTTTGGAATTCCAATTTTAAATTTATACAGCTATTTAGGTACTCATGCTTTTGTGTTTGGAAAACCGTAATTCATTAGATTTTTCCCTCTTTTGGTTTTTTCTTTGCGCCAGTCAGTTTATAAAATGGAAAACTTGAAATATCGCGTTATTTACGAGTACGAGTTCCATCGTGGCACCAGTGCTGCAGAAACGGCTCGAAGGACTAATGATGTGTATGGCGACGGTATCGCAAAAGAAAACACAGTGCGTTTTTGGTTTTAACGTTTTCGTTCTGGAAATTTTGCTTAAAGCTAGCTCGCAGTCTTAGGGTAGCTTTGATGAATGATGACCAGTATTCTAAAAACAAATTTAATACAAATAATAAATAAAGAAAATGTTTTACTACAGTCTGCAAACAATTGAAGACCATCTAATACTTCAAACTGTTGCTACGTAAGCAAATTTCAGCAGGTGGTGATAGCAACTTTGAACCCGAGGCGATGGAGGCAAAGTATCCGCTTGAAAGAGCCCAGTGACCAAAATCCTCAGTGATGAGGGACCGAATGAAGAAGAACCTATTGAGTTGAATGTTAAGTTCGGATTGACTTGAAGACTGCAAATTGACCAGTGGCTACGGGTATTCTAAGCCCGCGTAAATTATATTCGGATTATATCAGGCAACCTGTTAATGAGTTCGTTAGTCATTCTCATTTTATTTAAACAGCAGACTGAAGCCGCCCGTTACTTGACGTTGATACTGAAACATATCCTGAAAATAAACTAGCAAGCAGTTAAAAGGTATACATAATTTCTGAACAAAATATGTAGTGTACTCAAATTCTGTCATCAGATTAATGGAACGAGAAACTAGTGTGAGTATATATGCATCGATTTAAGGTCTCATGATCAAACTACAGAAATTCTAAAGTTCAATATCAACGTGCCTAACCTTTTCTCAATAATGTTTGGCTCGGTTTCCAGTCTAACCGCATGAAGATGAGGGAGCGACTGTCTAACTAACGCACGAGGAAAAGATAGCGGGACGCCTTGTATAGTTATATTTCGGGGAGTATGCGATGGAACTATACAATTTGATTCCGCCTAGCAGGTGATGTAACTTCTTATCATGCAACTTCTTATGAACTGATTTAGATGAAATTTGGTATGGAGTTACTAAACCCTGAGAAGGACATAGGCTTCTTCTTGTGCTTCAAAATCGAAAGGGAAATATGGGACGGGTTAGTCTTGTATGAAACTTCTTATTATGGGGATCGATTCACTTCAAACTTTACGGAAATACTTCCGTAACAAATAAAATGTTTTGTTATTTATATACCTCTAAAAGAGGGTTGGTGTTGTAAAGATAAGATATACAAATTTTCTTCATGAAGCTGAATTTTGGCAGGTAGTAGTAGTATAAAGATAGTAAACGTTAGTTAAGAAAGGATTTTTGTAAATTCGAATTTTAAGGAGGTAAATGGGGAAAGCTGAACTTCGTAGGAAACTTTTTATTGCGGCTTCCGATTTGGTTGAAACTTTGTTGGCATGTTTTGATAACAAATGATTGAGATCTACATACTTATTTAGATTATCTAATGGGATGAGGATTCGTATTACACAATATGGGCAAAATATAATAGGTGCCAATATATTAACAGGTATGAGAAGGGGAAAGCGTGTTCATACGTCGAATCCTGGGAATTTTGGGGGGCTGAGTCACCCTCGTCCGTAGGAGAGCACCCCATACGATTCCCTACACGTGGCCCCCGGGTGGTGCTAATCAGGTGACATTAACTGGTGGTAGGTTACGGCCGAAGGCTTGCGACCACCCACCGGGCAAAGACGTACCGCCAAGCGGCCTAGCCGTGTTCCGGTACGATGCTCGGTGTAGCCAACTAGAGGAGTTGGGTTGAGATAGCTGTTCCACTGCAGGCGGACCGGTCTGACGCGCGCTGTTATGGGTTATGGGTATCGGGAGACTGGTCGCGGAGGGTAGCGGGATCCGAGGCACGGTGCGCCGCTGGCCGACCGCAGGTAGTTGGGGGCCCAAGTAGTGTGCCAGCCACACACGAAAGGCTGCCCCGCCAACTGTCGAAAAATCCCGGAATGCACCATCGTGCTGGTTGGCGACCAGAAGACAGGGCCCGATGGACATTCCCGGGGGGGCTCGGGCGTCCCCGCAGTCTCCAGACCAGTCCCCTATTGATGGCGTCCTGTCAGTGCGTGTCTGTGGGTTGCCAGCGTGGAACCTCATCTCACTGCCTTCTCCTCCCCTTTTCACTTTGACTAATGAAATGAAGAAACACAGAAGAAAAGCTGTACAGCGGCAGCACTCCCTGTCACACAAAGTGCACCTCAGCAATATAAGAGGGCTGCACTCAAATCTCGAAGCAGTCCATCACCACCTGGAGACTGATAGACCAGCTCTTCTTTTCCTTTCGGAGACGCAGATCGGATGTCCGTCAGACGTGTCGTACTTATCATACCCAGGGTTTACCCTGGAGCACAATTTTAAACCACGCGCGGGTGTTTGCATGTACGCCCGAGACGACATCTGTTATCGGCGTCTCCGAAACCTTGAGGACTCAAGGTTTTCCGTGCTCTGGGCACTGGTGGACACAGGCCTAGATAAAATTATTTACGCCTGTGTCTACCGATCGCACAGTGGAGATCAGGAGACAACCAGGCTTACGGAGCATCTGTGTGAGGCGGCTGATGCGGCACAGCAGCGGTACCCTTCTGCCCAATTAGTGATACTGGGGGATTTCAATGCCCACCACCAGGAGTGGCTCTTCCCATACCAGTACACTGATCATGCTGGGCGAGAGACGCGAAAGCTTGCGCTTGCGTTAAATCTCGCCCAGCTGGTCCAGGGAGCAACGAGGGTGCCGGATGTTGATTCGCACACTGCCAATTGCTTGGACCTTCTGCTGACAACAGATCCAGACCGCTACTCTGTGTCGGTATCTTCACCTTTGGGTAGCTCCGACCATTGTCTGGTGAAGTCTGTATCCGTTTACTCCCCGCCCGATCCCAGCCCAAGAGGCACTCGGCGGGTTTGGCGGTACAGGTCAGCAGATTGGGATGGGATGCGTTCGTTTTTCGCTTCTTATCCTTGGCGGCCCACTTGCTTTTCTTTAGCTGATCCCTCGTCGTGTGCGGACGCCGTAACCGATGTGTTGCATCAGGGAATGGAGTACTACATTCCATTCTCTGACGTAGCAATGTCTAGCGTTGACCGGCCATGGTTTGGCGCCGAGTGCAATCGCGCCAACACGCTTAAACATGAGGCGTACCTCGCATGGGTCGACGCTCGGACGCGCAAGGCTAGCGACGTGAGCCAGCGGAAGAGAGCCTTTAATAGGGCTGCCAAGTCCTGCAAGAGGGTATTGCGAAGGGCTCGGTTTGACCACATAAGCCGTATTGGGACCAAACTTGCTTCCTTCCCAGCCGGTAGTAAAGCGTTCTGGTCCCTGGCTAAGTCGGTTGAATCGAATTTCTGCCGTCCCTCACTACCACCACTGCTGAAACCCGACGGAACACTGGCCCACTCCGCTGAGGAGAAAGCAAACTTATTTGCCTCTCTTTTTGCGGAATCTTCACGCCTGGATTCTGGTAACGCGCAGCCCCCTCCTTCCCTTGACGGATGCGAGACGAGTATTTTTTTTTTTTTTGGGACAAACCCACCGCACTATTCCCAAACCACTGCAACTCCTGAAAGCCAGAATCAACAGTGGCGACCACCAGAAAAGCGCCGAGGCAATGAAGCTCGACGAAGTCCCGGAGAATGAATTTAACTGTCTTGGATCCCGCAACGAAATTAATCAGAAAAGAATAACGGAGGAGTAGGAAAAAACATAAATTTCCACTTCCCTCCATATCAAGCAGGAGACAGAACAAACAAGGCCACTAGGCACAAAGGGTCGTTTACAACTGGGATAAGCCCAGTTGCCTAGCACCACGGATAAAAATAAGAATTAATAATTAATGGGTCCTAACATTGTGAGCTGCTATGTTTGATTCCAATAATAGGTATGGCAAAAACGCTTGAACGCACGGAAATTTGTTCTAGTTTCCACAAGGTCCGTATAGTAAACAACTCCTGAGGTAGCCTCTACATTATTCAACATAATATTACGTTCATTCTGCCAAAGAATACACTCCCATAAGATATGATGTGCAGATTGTACATATTCGCAGTCAGATGTAGAACACTGACATAAAGGCGAGGCAACGAGCTTGAAGGAAAACAATTTACTTTTAAAGTTACCATGCCCTGTGAGAAATTGGGCAACACAGTGATCCACCTCCAGCCACGTCCTGGCCAGCCGAACGCGAACGGATGGAAAGAATTGGTGGAGATGTCGGCCCTTGATAGAATTATCCCACCTACATTCCCATTCGGATAAAAGTTCCTCCCAGACGTCAATGTACTACTAATGTGTAATGTATGTGAGACGAGTATGTCGGACATTCGCATCCATCAAAGGGACGTCCGTAGGGTGCTGCGCAACCTTGACGTGAACAAAGCTAGTGGCCCCGATGGGATACCGGCAATTGTTCTGAGAACTTGTGCGCCTGAACTGTCTCCGATCCTGACACGCCTGTTTCGCCTTTCATATGAGACTGGAAAAGTGCCGAATGCATGGAAGCAAGCTAACGTTCAGCCTGTGCCCAAGAAGGGCAGTCGGGCTGACCCAGCCAACTACAGACCCATTTCAGTTACGTCCATTCTCTGTAAGAGTATGGAACGGGTGCTCAACTCCAAGCTCCTGGCATACCTAGAAGCTAACGACATCCTCAGTGACCGCCAATATGGCTTCCGCCAAAATCGGTCAACTGGGGATCTTCTAGCGTATGCCATTCACATCTGGAGTGAGGCCATCGAGAAGCACGGGGAAGCGCTTGCCGTCTCCCTCGATATCTCGAAGGCTTTCGACAGGGTCTGGCACGAGAGCCTTATTGGTAAGCTTCCTTCATTCGGTCTGCCCAGTGGACTGTGCGATTGGATCGCGGACTTCCTGAGGGACCGGTCTATACGAGTGGTTATTGATGGCCGCTCATCTGACCAACTGGATATCAATGCCGGGGTCCCTCAGGGATCGGTACTCTCAGCAACATTGTTCTTGTTGCACATAAATGATCTGTTAAAACCCGGCACCTTTGGGTATGCAGACGACAGCACTGTTGCTGAGAGATACGTATCCGACGCGCGTGCTACTGGGCCTCAGATGCAGTCTCTCCGGGAGGCCATGGTTGGGCGCTTGAATCTGTCCTTGAAGGCAGTCTCCGAGTGGGGTGATGCCAATCTGGTCAGGTTCAATGCTACTAAGACCCAGGCGTGTCTTTTTTCCGCTAAAAGGAGCCAATTCCACCCGGCTCCTTCTTTCCGTGATGTGACCGTGCCGATAACGGACCATCTTGAACTTCTTGGCGTTACATTGACATCGACCCTCAATTTTGGTCCATTCATTGAGGCAAAAGCTCAACTGGCTGCCAAAAAGTTGGGGATTCTTGCAAAGGTGAGACGGTACTTCACGCCAGAACAGTTGCTCAACTTGTACCAAGCGCAAGTTCGGTCATGCATGGAGTACTGCTCTCATCTCTGGGACGGATCTGCGAAGTACCAGCTGGATGCACTAGAGTCAATCGAAAAACGGGCCAAGAGGCTCATCGGCAATGAGATACTGGTCGAGTCTAGGCTTCAGAGCCTTGAACATCGGCGCCAAGTTGCCAGTCTGTCGGTTTTTTATCGGTTACATTTCGGGGAGTGTGCGATGGAATTGCATGAACTAATTCCTCCTAGCCCGTTCCATCATCGGACTACAAGACGTACGGCGATGCGTCATCGGTACATGGTGGACATCCCACCCATACGCACCAAACGTTTTGGGAATACTTTCATTATGCGTACAGCTAAGGAGTGGAATTCCCTGCCGGAGTCTGTATTTCCTGATAGCTACAACCTGGGAGTCTTTAAGTCAAGAGTGAATAGGTTTCTTCTCGGTAAGCGTGCTACATCGTCGACCACATCATCACTTACCATCAGGTGAGATAGTGGTCAAGCGCAAGCCTATCAATAATAAAAAAAATAAAAAAATAAAAATCCCAATAATCCCACTGACCTATCATTTCAATTCAAAAGACTCCAGTTTCTAACCAAACTTAGTTTTGCTATTACTATTAATAAAGCTCAAGGGTAGTAAGGGTGCATTTGGAAAAGCCATGCTTTACCCACGGCCAGCTACATGTAGCTGCTGATGTTCACGTATGTCCAGGGCCCATAATGTAACGTGTTTGTATTAGCATCAAATGACAACATAGCATATAGCAGCGTCCTAAAATGTTGTACCCATGATTAAAGGCATAATAAAGGAATGTCAATTAACTATAGATGCAATTTATGATCTTCTATTTGCCGCAAAGCAGAACCTATGAGTGTGAAGTTCATTTGTTTCCTTTTGTAACTATTTAACCTATGCATATAATGACTAACGTCTTCAATTAAATGAGTTGAGTATGATAAATGAATTAAATAACTGAGTTTTCCAAGTGGGCGTGGATGACCCAATTATCACTAGAAAGAATAGCACAAAACACTCAAAGGAGTCAAGGGGCCGATTTTGATTAAAGTAAAACTGCAACATTGGATTATTCTCTCTCTGTATGTCGGACAACCAGAATTGATTGACAAAACTATATTAACGCGGGCGAAGCTGCGGGTAAAAACTAGTAAAAATAAAAAAAATTGCGAGATGAATAACTTAACTGAGAATGAACGGAATGGGGGAGGCCTTTGCCCAAGAGTGGGAAAATTCAGGCTAACAAAATAATGTAATAAGAAGGACCTTTCTTGGATGTGAGCATACCTTTTGTATTTCAAGAAGCCTGTTCCTAGAGTCTCTGATGATCCTAGAGCTCTTGCGGGTATCGTGATGAATGTCCCTGATTTGTCGCGACACTGGTTCATCCACATCAAGCATCAGAGGTGAACCTGTGAAACAGCATTGTAATGAAAGGAACGCTTTATCATTAACCGTATATATGTATATATATTTTGTTTTATATTTGATAGGCTTGCGCTTGACCACTAATCACCGTTAATTATATATTGTAAAGAGTGCGTGCATACTTACATGATCTCGACTTCTGAAAAGAAATAAAAAGTGTGTCATTATTCTGATATGTTTTCGTTTACACGTATTTCATTAGGCAATAGCAAATGCATTAATGTTTTACATAGCCCTATGTTTAACATAATCTGCCTGCCCTTAACCCGTTTTACTTGGGGTCGGTGCAACACGTGTCCTTCGTCCGTACATTACACATACATTGCCCTATCTTTATATATTACTTATTTTATTTTAATTCAAATTGCATCTTATTTTTATTTAAAATTGCGATTTTTTATATTAATTCAAATTTAGTTTATTTTATTTTAATTTTAAATAGTGATTATAATCTGAAACTAGAACGTCTGGCAAACGAAAGAAGACACTTGAATTATTTAGAAACTTTTTATATGGCAATGCTATACTAATGTCAACCTCAATTTTCCAAAACAAAAAATCGTGTGAAGGCGGCATTAGTGAATAATTTATACATATTTTTTTTAACAAGGTTTTTTCGTATTCTTCTCAGCAAACCCTTTCATTTGATACCCATATCATGGCAGTGCACAAAAAATAAATAGTCCACCATCTTGGGCCGTCCGCCATATTGGATTTAGAATGACGTCAGTTATATAAACATGCATTGTCATTCAAACTAAACGTGTATGCAAAATTTCATCTTAATCGGTGGAGGATAACTGCTTTAGAATTCAGTTGCAAGATTTGACCCGAACACACTTACAAACATACATACATACATTGTAAGTTAATTAAAAGCTTGTTAAAATGAATAAAACTATTAAAAGTGGAGTACGGGAGATGTTGTTTCGCATGAAGACTAAATATCAAGAAAAACAACAGAAGAAAGACGCCGATTTAAACAAAAAACAAGATTGTTTACGTGTGGTGTTAGATTTCATAAGTTAGTATGACTCTATTATGTTGATAGTTAGATACATTGTTTTAATTCGTAATTAGGTACTACGAGTATTGATGCAAAAACTATTTCTCTATTATGATTCACATTCATTTTATAATAAGTTAAACACCTTCATAATAATTCATTATGGTTATTTATTTATCATACCATAATAAATATTGCATTGTAATTTTAATATTTTTTTTCTTCTACAGGAAATTTTGAGGATGTAGTTAGGGGTTGATGAGATAGTGAGAACTATTGAAAAACTTACGGATTTAGAGCAGAAACATAGGATAAGAACCCAAAACCAGTAATTGGATGAAATAGCTTCAATCACTGGTAAGTTTTTAATGAGTACATAAGTTTTATAAATATATAATTGAATTCATGGTTTGCAGCCTTATTATTCTGTTCACAATTCTTTACAGAAGTGAGCGTTACTACATCATCCCAGGGAAAAAAAGGCCACATAACCCAGTGTCCGACCTAGATAGATTCGAAGGTGCTATTCGTAACAAAATTACATCGTTAGTTAACAAGTTCCTACTTTGAGGACTTTGTTAGTGGAAATAAGGGTACACTAGTCGACGGCGCGAACTATTTTGTGCGCGGGGTAAAATGCGCGCTATATCAACCGACAACACGTGCGGAACACATAGATGCTGTTATGAGCAGTAAGAAGCTAGTACGCGTACGAATACACACTTTTGCAAATTTGTAGCGAAATGGATGATGATTTAGAACGAAAACGAACGCGCGAAATTTTATAAACAGATCTTTGGGAGACTGGATATCATGAAAAAACGACTGAATGTATCTGTTCAAAATAAAATTATTTGCATTGTTGAACTATTAATCTATCCCTGTATGGAGGCCGTTTTTCATATTTCCTTCTTCTTATGGTACTTATTTGCGCCCAAAGATGCGTTAAAATGAGTGTTAAAATATGGAACTTTCGAAGCTCATAACTTTCTAGTATTTTTTTTTTTACTTTTTTGCTTCCATACAGGGCTAGATAATGATGAGACAAATTGATATCATTTTATATTTTGAACGTACATCGTCAAACAGTGGAGTAAAAGTCAGACTACGTTTGTATGAAAGAATTTTCGACTAGTGTACCCTTAAGAGAAAACATTGATTTAATGGATGCCGGGCAACTCTTCGTCACTTATTATTGGCCTATGGCTATGAATTTAAGAAAAATAAGAATGAGCGTTCATTGTTAATTGAACGTTCTGACATGTCTGCCTGGAGACATCGGTTTTGAAGAACCTTGGCGTAGAGAACGAAAGTCAATCATTTATTTAGATGAGACCTATGTTCATAAAAACTACAAGCCCAAGAAGTATTGGTAAGGTCCATCTACAAGTGCCGACAATTGTGCCGGATCGGAGAAAGGCCCTGTGCCAAACTCATTGTTAGCCTTTAGCACTAAATCGAAAATGGCGGACTACCACCACGATATGAATGCTGTAAACTTCAGTAAATGGCTAAGAAAAAAGCTCATACCAAATTTAAATGAGCTGAGTGCAATAGTTATGAATAATGCCAGTTACCATTCAGTCATTGTAAATAAAGCTCCTACATCTTCCTCACTACATCACAAAATCGCAAAAATGAGACAAGAGAATAGCTTACTTTGAATGATATTCCATTTGAAGAATGTCTCACCAAAGCAGAGCTGCTATGTTTTTTAAAACGAAACACACCAGAACCAGTATCTGAAGGTGATGAACTTCTGAAGCATAATAAGCAATCAGTATTGCGACTTCCCCCCTACCACTGCGATCTAAATGCCATTGAGTTGTTATGGAGTTAGGCTAAACGTAAAGTGACAAGTAAAAATATTTCCCTGAATGCAGATGAGTTAGAGAAAGTTATAAAAATCGTTTTCAAAGTCAAAGTCAAATATATTTATTTCAATTAGGCCAATAAGCGGCACTTTTGAACGTCAAAAATTAATTGTTAATAAAAAATGTACAAGTAATAAAAATTGACTCTACCGTGCATTCGGAAAGTAGCTTGTTATGGAGAAGAACGCACAAGAAACTCCATACTTACTCTTTTTAAAAAAAATATGTTTTACAAAGTTTACTTATGTACATACATTAATAAATTCATATATGTGAGGACGATGCACCCAAAAATAGCACTACCCACTATACAACGTACAGGTATAAAGTAATAAAAGCACTAACAGGTAAATTCATTAGTTTTATAAATAGGAACATGGTTCTCACATACTTACAAATATTGCAAACATAGGTAAAATACCTAATTCAACAACAACGGAACCTTGTGTGAGTCAAATTCTGGAAAAAAATATAAAAAATAACCTAAGAATACAAAAACTATGAATAGGAATACAAATTAGCAAATTTGATTTTGTCCACACCAAAGATTGCCCTACGGAGCGGGACCAACATGTTGCCAAGCATTCTTATCTTGAATATAATCATCTAATTTGTAATATGCTTGTTTACAAAGTGTGCTTTTAACTAAAGTTTTAAATTTACTTTCATTTAGTTTTAATATATCACAAGGTATTTTGTTATAAAATTTAACACAGTACCCCATGAAAGATGAGTGTACTTTTGCTAGTCTATAAGATGGTTGATCTAACTTATCTTTATTTCTCGTATTAAAATTGTGTCTATCACTGACCCATAAACCATAACTCCAGCGGAGTGGAAGAAAATGACTGATCATGTCATACATGTTGAAAATAAATATAAAGAAAGGGACAGAATTACTGTAAATAATTTAAAAAGTTTCATTAAATATTATTTTTTACAGTATTTCAGGAAACAGACTAAGATTAAAATTTTGATTATGATAGTGAATAAACCAAAATTATTATTGAATACTGTTTTTTTTTATTCAGATTGATACATAATAATAATTGGTGTAATTGCTGCAAGGCGTTCCAGTACGACTTGACTTAATGTCCTATGTCCCCTGGATGGGGCAAAGGGTGTCCACAGTAGTCCTCCTTCGCGATCGATCCTGAGCTTCACGCTTCACCTCGCTCTACGTCATACCAATGCTCGTCGCTTCCGCCAACACGGTGCGACGCCAGGTCTGACGGGGACGGCCATGCTTTCTTTTGCCTTGGGGATTCCAGTCCAGCGCTTGCTTCGGTATATGATCAGAATCCCTTCGCAGCGTGTGGCCAATCCAACTCCACTTGCGACGTTTGATCTGGCGGTCGATCGGGCTCTCGTGGGTAAATGCCGAGTATGCGACGAAGACAGCGGTTGACGACGACTTGGATTTGGCGTGAGATGTCTTTTGTGACCTTCCACGTTTCGCACCCGTAAAGCAGCACGGATTTGACATTTGACCCGAAGATCCAGTACGAGGTTTAACAAATAAAATAAATAATATCTAAAGTACTTTTATTCAGACGAAGTAAAATAATTAATTCTAAAGTATCAAATTAGGTCATTCCATGTATCTAATACTAGTTTTGGGGTTGCTATGCTGATATTTTTTAAATTTGCCGCGCTTTTCAGTCTCTACTTTCGTTTGCCAGACTCTATTCATCCCTAGATTTCAATATCTTTGGATAACCTCGTAAATTATTAAATATATAATTTTAACCTTCTGGGGAATGGAACTGGCATCTTTAACACAGGTTACTTTGTAACCTAGCTAAGAGGTCAGTTGCGATTCTTATTGTGAATGCAAAACCACTGTTCTTATAATTTTTTTTTTGTAATATGGTTGTTGGTTTTTATTGTGTGTTTAAGAATTAAAGCATTATTATTATTATATTCATTCAAAGAAGTTTTTTGTTTTCAAGAAGTTCTCATCTGGGCAATTTTTTGTTGGGTCAATCCCACCGCACTATTCCCAAAACCACTACAACTCCTGAAAGCCAGAATCAACATTGGTAGCCACCAGAAAAGCGCCGAGCTCGACGAAGTACCGGAGAATGAATTTAACTGCTTTGGACCCGCAACGAAATTAATCAGAAAAGAATAACATAGGAAAAAATAAAAATTTTCGCTTCCGTCCATATCAAGCAGGAGACATAACAAACAAGGCCAGTAGGCACAAAGGGTCTTTTACAACTGGGATAAGCCCAATTGCCTAGCGCCATAGATTGTGATATTTGATCAGGCAAAAACGCTTGAACGCACGGAATTTGTTTTAGTTTACACAAGGTCCGTATAGTAAACAACTCCTGATGCAGCCTGTACATTATTCAACATAATATTGCGTTCATTCTGCCAAAGAATACACTCCCATATACTGCACATATTTCGCAGATAGATGTAGAACGTCTGGACAAGTACAAATGTGATTTTTCCATTCAAATATACTTTCGAAGTCGACAACGGTGAAGAAAAAAACGTGAACCCAGCTAGAGATGTACAAGTCTGAAATCGCCAAACCGCCTCGAGAAAGTGTGGGATTAATGCTCGTGCCTTCTCCATATGAGAAGAGGCCTTGCCTTTGCCCTGCAGTAGCACAGGAACAGGCTGATATAATTATCATATTATATATATTTGAAAAGTTTATATTATGCTTACTATTATTGCAAGTTACCTTAGGTACAATTGGTTTGCCGCAACACGAAGGCCTATCCGGTTTCCTGGCTACCCTCTGCGAGTCGGCCGGCTCTCTCTGCGGGAGCATGCGAGTGCATTTGCGGCTGGTCTCCGGCACCGGACTGTGACCGACCATGCTGTCCGGGCTGCCTGACACGTCGCCCTTGCCCGGGGGGTGTTCTAGCCGTGGAGAGGTCGGACTTTGCACATTTTCATTAATAAGCTGGAATTTGAGAGACATCTGTTTTAATGTATTACTATCAAACGCCCTGCTTCGCGCTAATGCATTGGCGAGATATCAAAACAAACAGTTCTGAACTAAATCTAAATATATTATTGTATCATACCTACTCATTTAAACGTTCCGGTCACATAGACAGACATAGAAACAATGGTAAACACGACACAAAGTTTATAACCTATTTTGTTTTAGGTCGTATTTATAATTATCTTTATTTCGAACAAATTTTACAAATTAAGTATGTACGGAAATAACTGAATTATTTAAAAGCTACGCTGATGACGACTTTGACGCTACTGCCTATGATCTAGATAGAGCCCACGCGATACTATGTAAGTAAGTAAGTACTGTATGAAGAGATATTATAGTTTGGGTATGGGTAGCACTCAAACAAGCGGAACATCTTACAAGAGGTCACCGCTACCTGTGATTACAGTACCAGAGGCATCGCAGGTGTGTGCCATCACAGTCATGGGTGTATTCACGGTGGAGCAGGGTGGAGAACCAGCTGTCTCACCCTCCGCCTTAACAAGATGTTTAAAATTTACGTATATTAATTTTTCATTTAGGACGTTGAATGTAATAGAAAATTCCATCTTTTTTCGTTCGATAGCCTAAAAAACCGCGAGCTAGCAACTGTTTACATTTGGATTTCTGTTAGGGGGGTTTTACACTATCATATAATCTAAAATCATACAAAAGATCCTATAAAAATGAGACAAAATTATCAAAAACGATATGATTCATATGGCTATTACATTATCATATAAATATGACTCATAGATATGATAGTGAAAAACCAGAGTGTATTATATGATAGTGTAAAATCCTCTTAAGCATTTCTGAGTACAGGGATGGGTGTCTCAAGCCACCGGAATTATAATAAACAAATGATACTTAAGGTTCTCAAGCTAATGAAGGAGAGGCGTGAGATGATCCTGCAGTCTTAAGACGATGCGTTGAAAAACCGGCAGCTAAATAGACGGATCTCAAAATCCTTGAAAAGCGACCTCCGCCGCTTTAATACTGAGCGTATTAAAGAGGCAATCGAGCGGAATAAGGCCTCCAAGGTCTTTGCAAGAGGTCTGTCTATTGGGCAGAGCCAGCTCACGAAACTGAAGACCGATGATGGCAGGATCGTTTCCGCCAAACCAGGGCTTCTGAGGGAGATCGAGAGATTCTATGGGCAGCTGTACACGTCAACCAGTAAACCCGTCGCGAATCTAGCGAATGACCCTAGAGCTAGATTGACCCGACACTATACTGAAGACATTCCGGACGTCAGCCTGTATGAGATTAGGATGGCTCTGAAACAGCTTAAGAACAACAAGGCACCGGGTGACGACGGAATCATGGCTGAACTCCTGAAGGCGGGTGGAAAACCGGTTCTTAAGACCCTTCAGAAGCTGTTTGATTCCGTCATATTCGAGGGCAAAACGCCACAGGCATGGTGCAGGGGTGTGGTGGTACTCTTCTTCAAGAAGGTCGACAATGCCTGGCTGAAGAACTATAGGCCCATCACACTTCTTAGCCATGTCTACAAACTGTTTTCAAGAGTCATCACGAATCGTCTCGCACGCAGGTTTGACGATTTCCAGCCTCCCGAACAAGCCGGATTCCGTAAGGGCTTCAGCACCGTAGACCACATACATACGCTGCGCCAGGTTATACAGAAGACCGAAGAGTACAACCTGCCTCTCTGCTTAGCGTTTGTGGAATACGAGAAAGCCTTCGATTCGATCGAGACTTGGGCTGTATTGCAGTCTCTCCAACGGTGCCAAATTGACTACCGGTACATCGAAGTGTTGAAGTGTTTATACAAAAACGCCACCATGTCAGTTCGACTTCAGGATCATACTTCGGAACCAGTCCTTCTGCAGCGAGGTGTGAGACAAGGAGACGTCATATCTCCGAAACTGTTTACTGCTGCACTGGAGGATGTCTTCAAGGTTCTGGACTGGAGAGGGCTAGGCATCAACGTCAATGGCGAGTACATCACTCACCTTCGGTTTACCGACGATATAGTGGTTATGGCTGAGACCATGGAGGACCTCAGTACAATGCTCGATGATCTCAGTAGAGCTTCCGAAAGAGTGGGTCTTAGGATGAACATGGACAAAACCAAGGTGATGTTGAATGCCCATGTTACACCCACTCCTATCAAGGTCGGAGACTCTACACTCGAAGTTGTGGGCGACTATGTCTACCTTGGACAAACGATCCAATTGGGTAGGGCCAACTTCGAGAAAGAGGTCAACCGTCGAATACGACTCGGCTGGGCTCGGGAAGCTGCGCGGTATCTTCTCGTCCAACTTACCACAGTGTCTCAAGACGAAAGTCTATGACCAGTGTGTGTTGCCAGTGATGACATATGGCACTGAGACGTGGTCGCTTACAATGGGCCTCATCAGAAAGCTTACAGTCACTCAAAGGGCAATGGAGAGGGCTATGCTCGGAGTTTCCTTGCGTGATCGAATCAGAAATGTAGAGATCCGCAAGAGAACCAGGGTTACCGACATAGCCCGAAGAATTGCAAAACTTAAGTGGCAGTGGACAGGGCACATTGCTCGCAGAACGGATGGCCGATGGGGCAGAAAGGTTCTGGAGTGGCGACCGCGAACCGGCAGACGTTGCGTTGGAAGGCCTCCCACCAGGTGGACCGACGACCTGGTGAAGGTTGCGGGAATCCGCTGGTTGCGGGACGCACGGGACCGGTCAATGTGGCGACGCTTGGGGGAGGCCTATGTCCAGCAGTGGACGTCTTTCGGCTGATATGATGATGATGATGACAGCTAAGGAGTGGAATTCCCTGCCGGAGTCTGTGTTTCCCGATAGCTACAATCTAGGGGTCTTTAAGTCAAGAGTGAATGGGTTTTTTCTAGGCAAGCGTGCTTCACCGTCGACCACATCATCGCATACCATAAGGGTGATAGTGGTCAAGCGCAAGCCTATAGACAATAAAAAAAGTTTTATTGTAAATTTATTAATAATGCTTGCTGTTTTCACTATTTAGAGTGTTCTAAACTGCATGCCTTCAAGTTACTATATCTATACTATAGTAATATAATAATAATATATAATATTATAAAGAGCAAAGATTTATTTGTTTGTTTGTACCGAATAGGCTCCGAAACTACTGGACCGATTTGAAAAATTCTTTTACCAATAGAAAGCTACATTATTCCTGAGTGACATAGGCTATTTTTATCCCGAAAACGGGTCATGTGGGGTGGTCCACGGGAGCGAAGCCGCGCGGAACAGCTAGTATTGTATTAATTTAATTGCAATTGTATTGCCCGATTCGTGAACCACAAAAAAAAACCTACTATTTATAGCGTTTCCTCACTTTTTCCTCACCCCTAATCAAATGCTGGGTACGCCCATGACCCCAGAGACAATGAACGCAGATAACTTACCAATAACTGTGACTCTGAAGCGGACTGGCCGTTAAGTGCTGGTTTGCCGGGCTGTGCTTGCACTTGTGGCCTGCTCCGGACCTTCTTGTGAGCGCCAGGCAAGTCTGGAGAGCTGATCGTCTGGTCTACGCCGGACCTTTGAGACTGCCGCTCACGCGCCGCTTGTAGAGACTGCCGCTCACGCGCCGCTTGTAGCTTGGATTTCGTACCCTGAACAGAAACGTCAAGACCGTATTTAAGTGATCTACTCCAATACAACGTGTTCTATTCTTTTCTTCGTGACGAATGGATATTTTGTGGGACTGTCCTAATGTTGTACTTTGACGTTCGACGACGAACGAAAAGGCACAGGCTGTCAGCCCCATTTTACTGATTTTGGATGCGGAATGACTTCCAACTTAGTGCTTTTTCTCTTTCACTTTTTCAGTCTTTGACTCCATCATCGTCATATCAACCTTGTTTTGATTCACGTTTCCGTGGCCTATGATATTCTGGACGTTATTTATTTGAGCTGATGATAGGTATAGGTCAATATGTAGCCTCTGCCTACTCATCAAATTAGCAGATTATTATCAAACACAGCGTGCATCAAATTAGCAATCAGAGATTAGCATCAACTCGGCCGCATTCTGGCGCTTCATATTGATGACATGCGACTCTGCCTCCTTGGTCTAGTAGTGGCAAGCGCTATTGATAAGCATAAGGTAAGGGGTTCGGTTCTTGGGTCGAGCATAGTGTTATTGGTTTTTTTCATGTGGCATTTCTCAGTGTGCCCATTTGATGGCGACAGGCTCGAAATATTTAAACATGATTTGTGATATGTGTGTACTATAGTTGTGCTCCACTGCCTAACGCTTCGGGGAGTTCAGGCGTGATGTTTATGTTTTGCTGATAGTTCAGCTATTGTTGGTCAACGTCAATCATGTGCAAATTTATAATTAACCGTCTATTAAAGTCATTTGCCGCTTGATTATCTTTGTTAATTATTTGTTTTTAACCGACTTCCCAAAACGGAGGAGGCTCTATGTTCGACGGTATGTATTTTTTATGTATGTTGTCCGATTTCTCCGTCAATTGTGGACCGATGTTGAAAATTATTTTTGTATTTGTAAGGTGGTCCCATTGTCACCAAGTCAGAATCTGATGAGGGACACCATGGAAATCGAGGGTTCTCTTCAAATATTATAGGATTAAGATATTATTGAACATTTTAAATTTATCTAACTTTTGATAGAGTGAACCGATTGTAATGAAACAAAAACTAAATAATACTTCAAGTTACGCACATTTTATTTAAAAATTTATTTAATTGTTTATGTAAAAAAGTTATCGTATCACGTAAAATTTACGAAATGAAAGTAGGTAGGGTTGGTAGCGAAGCCGCGGGCACAGCTAGTGAAAATATAAATATGAAATAATGCGTGTGGGTAATTTTTACACAAAATAATTACTATTGCGGCCGGGTGGGAGCAGCACGGCCGATTCGGTGATGGGCAGAATGATATGATTTTATCGCAACTTAGATTTTCCGAGCAGGGCCGGACCGTGAATTTGTAGGACCTTGGCCTAACTACCTAAACGACCTAATTGACATTTTGTCAAAAACTAGCTTTCTAAACTAAGTAAGTTAGTTGTCTTACGTAGAAAAGGTGAAGAACCAAGACAATCCAGGCCGCAATAGAGGGAGCGAAGTGTGAGCTCGAAAATTTTAGCACCTGCACTGGGTGAATGACTGCAAAGAAAATGTTATCTACATTTTCTTTTGGATCATAAAAAAGTATTATAGTAAACCCCTTTTGACGACTGGAACCCAAGGCTGGGCTGAGATGGGGCTCTCTAGACCCAATGACCGTTAATAACAACTTAGTGCCGTTTACTGAATATGCCAACTCTATAAGGAGGCCCTCTAGCCCTCGGTTCCCGGGTAACTTTAGTGAGTTGCATCATTTTGCACTTAGTGTTGTTTTAGTAGTGCTTGTGCCTTACAGCATTGTAGTGATTCACAATATTAGCAGCGTTGCATTTTTTCTCTCATAGGTCTTGTAGAAAAAATATGTTAAGCAATATTGACAAATTTTCCTTCAATGCTGAGGGCCCTTTATTTCTACGGGGACTTTTTTTTCTTTTTTAGCCTGGATAAATGCACATGCATATTGCGCTACCACCGGGAGATAGCGCAGTTATGTGGGACTCTAACCCACTAAAACTCCACGGGGTCCTCCTGTGCCGCTTATAGAACATGGAACATGGCCACGCGTTAGCACTCACCGCGAACCCGCCGCGGCTGTCCGTCACCGGACCCTGCTCTGGGGAGTACAGACATCACCGGCGCACCAGAATGCACTGTACGCCGTGACCACCCCAGGGACCAAACCAGCACATGGACGCCACACGACCCCGTGTATGGCACCGTTGGTTCTCCTGAGACGGGTTAAGATCAATGGCTACAATGGCTACGTAGTAGTAAATCTCATACAAAAACATAACAGATCCGTGCCTTGCGCATCGGAATGCTAACTTCAAGGCGACCCAGAACTTTCTTGGCGAGAACTATAACACGATGCCCTTTGGCTGGTGTCAGAGTGCCTAACTTCTGACGACCCGTAACGACTATCAAGAACCTACAAATGACAACCTGGACCAACAATTTACCGTGCTTTCCGAGGCACGGAGGAATCTCGTTATGTAAAGATGATCACACACCTTGAAGATCGACCCGCGCGGCTGATGTAGCCACGAGCTCGTCCATACGTAGCACCTTATCAAAATATAACTAGCCTGTTCTTGAAGGGTTTCCCGGCGATCCAATTAAGTACTACTTAATTCATTTGATGTCATCGGCCCACGGTTTTGATTTAATTTGTGATAACGGATAACTAACTATGAATAAAGTTGAAAGTGAGTGTTTTTGCCTGTGATTTGACAGCTTACGGGTCCTACTTGATTTTATTAAATTTTCTAAATGATTTGGTCGCTAATCCTTTGACCTCGGTACTCAAAACGCTTTAGGTACTCAAACGTCTGAATTAGGATTAAGTTTACGCAACCTCCTGAAGCTTCTAAAAATACCGAATAACAGAAATGGGAATAAGTTGAAGACCGGACACAGCCAGAGAACATCGTGACCTTTGGGGTACGCCAAATAAATCTTGAAGTGATGGAAAGTTTCCTGTTTGCTCAAACTTGGGGTAAAACGCAATGACACCTTAGTAATGGTGAAATAGGCACTAATGAGCCTATAACCTCCCCTCTGCCAGGACACAGACGACTCGGAATTGGACTGTAAGCTGGCAAGAAGGCCAGCTCCAGATTCCAATTGGCAAATATCACATGTGTTCGAAATTTGGTTCTGGGACATGTCGGTTACCTCACTGTTTTTGTTTTTATTTTCCTCACTGTTTTAAAAGCACTGAGCTGTGATAGTTATAAGATCAAATACAACTCCGCAGATTGATTTCTGCACGCAGGGTTCTAGCTGCTAAGGATTAGTATATCAACAGGCACTCGTAAAAAACAAACAATCTAATTTATGCAGCGACATTGTTCTCTGCAGGCGTAGTACCTAAGGGCATGTTATGTCATAGGTATTATGTGTATTGCTGCAGTTGTTTTAGGCGACCTAAGGGTGTAGACAAAGTGCATTCTATCAGCGATGGCGGTGGTCGAAATACCAAAATGTAGGTAATTGATCACGTGACCATTCGATAGCGCTAGGCAATCCCATACTTTTTTGAAGTCTCTCCAATCGCTATCGACCGTTTCGTTGATAGAATTTCACTTGTCCAGAGCCACTAGAGTCCCTATCTAAGTATTTACATAAGACAGCTCTACACAATACAGCATATTGGATTGTACCTCGGGGTGATAGCCGCAACTCCATTTATATCCGGGTTAAATTTTGCATGGTAACAAGCATCATGTATTTATCGTTAAAATTATAGTCGTTGGTTAATTGAATTCCTACGCAGTTTATATTAATGCTATGGCAAATTAGGTAAGTACTTATAATTATATAAAAATATCGAACAGAACTAAAAACTACAATGATAGTCGGAATGGAGGATCAAGAACAAGCCATGAATGCTATATTACGAAGCTGACAAGACTATCGGGCAATGTCTTACTTATTTAAAACCCTGGCTGTACCATGCTATCCAGTACCTGGGTTGTAGATGTCAGATGACAGTCGCACTATGTGAAATACATTCAGCTGTATCTGGTTAGACTGGAAGATGACCCAAAAAACTAAACAGTTTATGAAATCTAAAACCCTATATAGACGAGCCCCTACAAGTTGCAGCTTAGAACAAGATGCAAGCATGCAAGTCATTTGCACCGGAATGTCCCCTTGTAGGTTATAACAATATCTGACATAATACTCAACTGGTGAATTGTCGAAACAACACGCCGAGCACAAGGTCAGATGCAGGTGAATGGTCGCGGGACGATCAGGTTGCCGACAGACTGCTCGGCTGGCCAAGTGTGTCGGAACGAAGGATGTAAATACTGCGGCATTTATATTTAGATCACAACTGATGCTGTCGACCTATTTTGGCACAGACCATAACAAACTGGAACCCCAGAACTGTTAAAAGGAGAAGATCGGGAGCAGGCCTTCTAAAAGTTAAAAGACGACATTTAAAAAAGAACCGGTAACCTTTTGTCAGGATAACTTTGCAACGAATGGAAGCATTTGGAGGACGCTTTTACCGCCTCAGACATTCCCTACTGACATCACTTACAACGGCAATACTAACCCACAGTACTTAACTTTTTTTTTGCTAACAATTTAAATCGATGTTGTCCAATCATGATACTAGTGAAAACCTTCCTTAAGATATTAATAAAAACTAAGTGCAACTAAGTGAACTAATGCAGAAAAAAGTTTGGGGAGTGTTGCGATTATCTTCGTGCCCGTGATAAATTTCGTAGAGAACAGATTTGACTGGGATCTTCTTTATTTTAATCGCTAACATTTGTCAACGGTTTCGGCCGCGTGACAGTTGAAAATTATTCCGAAAAGCACTACCGAGACAAAAAATCCTATTTCCTAGTCTCAAGTCATGGTATCGTTCAGATGTTTAGGCACAATTGACTAAAAACATAAGATAACATTCAAAATATTATTACAAATGGACGATAGACTCTTGTCCCGGCTGTCATTTGTAGATCTTTGATGGTCGTTACGGAGAGTGTGTTGTGGACCGGACAGGATGCAGAAGGCGCGCGACAGAATCGTGTGGAGTGATTGAGGGGGGGCCTACGACGCAGAGGCGACGAATAGCGAGGGCAAACGCTCATAAAAGAAAGTAAAGAATGAAGTAACAGATTGAGAAGAAGAAGAATTTCTTAAAAAAAGTATTTGATAAGCGGGCTTGGCCCGCTTATCAAATACTTAGGCTCATCGGAAATGAGGCACTGATAAGGAAATTTCCAGAGCCTTGAACATCGGCGCCGAGTTGCCAGCTTGTTGGTTTTTATGTTCTTGTCGGTTCCATTTCGGGAAGTGTGCGATGGAATTGCACGATCTAATTCCACTTAGCCCGTTTCATCACCAGACTACCAGACGTACGGTGATGCACCATTGGTACATAGTGGACATCCCACGCATACGCACAAAACGTTTTGGGAACAGTTTTATTGTGCGTACAGCTAAAGAGTGGAATTCCCAGCGAAATTCACAGTGGAGTCTACGTTTCCCGACATCTAGGAATCTTTAAGTCAAGAGTGAATAGGTTATTTCAAGGCAAGCGTGTCTCACCGTCGACCACATCATCGCTTAACATCAGGTCAGATAATGCTCAATAGAGAGAATAGAGAAAAAACAAAAAAACGCTATATTTTAACGTGTGTCTACATTTAGTTAAGTGTAAAAATTTTAAGTAGTAGCATACAGCATAAAGGGCATATTTATTTTATTTTTATTTTATTTTACGGATAGTCAGAAGCCAGGCAAATTTACACCAGTTTTTGCTTTTGCAAGGGGTATCGTGTTATCCAGTTACTGGGCTGTGGAGTACAGATAAGCAGTCGCTCTATGTACTCAACTGCTGGTTTGACTACATTCTGACCCCAATATAATTGCGTAAGGCAAGGCAAATTTAAGAAAAAATGTGTGAATAGTTCCTCCTAGAAACTATGTAAGTACATGTATTACTGGATAATAATAACGATAGAGGATAGAACATTTTACCAAGAAACACAAATGTCATCAGAATTACAACAATATGGTAATTACCAAAAATAGTCATTATTAGAAGTCAGATCAGCCAGAATTAGGTGCGCGTACAATAAAATAATATGCTACTTTTTCTTGTAAGGAACCTAGCAAGAAAGCATTTTTCATAAATCATTCAACGTTAATAATAGTACGGTTGGTACTTAGTCCTCCTGCTTCATAACATAACAATACATGTCAACTGAAATGTGAATTGTGTCAGTCCCTAGATAGACCTCAGTGTCAGATACTAATATAGTATCGAATTTTATCGAAAGAGACCCCAGAGAGAGTAAGAAACGCCATACCAATAATTTCTAACGAACTAAGTCTTACTCAAATAAATAATGGTAACATTACCTTCATCACAAAATCCTCTATCTATAAAATATACACTTCCATTAAATAAGAATTTAATTTAAAGCGAAAAACTAGCCGAATACGATATGGCCGAACTTTGACACATCAGAGCTTTTTTTTTCAATATGTCGGACTCCGTTATCAGTGGCCAGAGCTATCTTTATTTTTGTTCAGTGAGAAAGGTTTTATACTTGAATAATATTTTAAAAGTGATTGAAAAATACGGCGCCTGTACGATTCGATGGTTTTTCTGATGTTGTGCGAGACTGCTAGGTAGATGAGATAGTGATAAAATAATTTCACAAAATTTTCGTTCTGGTACTTATATTGTAGAATAATAATAATGCGTTTTCAGACTTATACATCTCTAAGTCCAGGTTTTCTCTAGATTCAGCAAAAGCCAAGATCGTTTTAGAAAATACAAATAAGTTGAAGAAGTCACATTGGTTCTTGCACGGATTTAAACCCACGACCTCAAGAACCCGTTTCATTTCGATTTAACTTTAACGTGTGATCTAGAACACCTTCTTAATTATTCAAGTTAGGTAATTTCACAGGAAGTGCGAATATGTTGAAGGCTCTATACTGCGTAAATCTCAAGCGCAACATTGCCTATTTCCATATAAAGTCACAAGGTCTCATAGAAATGGGCCAAAGATCCGCAAATCCGTGTAATATTCAAATGTATTGACGTGAACCGGATGCAATACCAGTTAGAAATACTTGAACGATAAACTCAAGTTAATGGTTTGTCTAATTAAAATAACTATTCTTTACCACCGACTCTGTCTGTAGCGAAACGAAAGGTGCACATAACTTACGTTTCGAAAAACTCATTAATAATAACTCATTTACCACTTTGTGAAATGACTATTTCGTAGAATTCTCCTTCTCCCTAAACGAATCATTCAAAACCACAACTAAACGATTGCACGAAACTAAATCATTAAGTTATGGATAATCGTTAAAATTGTAAATAGCTACACAGAACAGAAAAAGATCGAAAAAAACAGATTGTGTAACTTAGTAAAGACTATACAAAGTAACTAAAAACAGCAGAAAATAGAATAACTCTTATAACAGAAGATCTTTGAAGCATCTTTTCTGAAGAAATAAAAACAGTTTAATTCTTCTTCTTCCTCGTTTCGCTCTTGACAGAGCAGTCTTGTCACTTTCCTCACGAACTCTCCATTTGGCTCTGTTAGAAGAAAGTCATTAATTTACTGGAACTCCAACCGCAGATTTAATTTGATCGGTCTACCTCATCGGTGACCTCCCGCGTGGCCTATTTTGTATTCACTCTGCCTAATGGTGTCGTTATTCCGCCTTGAGTCATGGTCAAAGAATTTCAGTATGCAATACTGTAATATTGTTGAAAGACGCTGCTTGAGGCCGAGTTCTTAGAGTATGGAGACTAAGTGCGGCATTCTGTCCATGAAATGCCAAGCATTCTACTCCAACTCCACATTTCTAGACGATCTATCTTTTTCTTTTTCAGTTCTCGTAGTGTTCATTTCTCAGCTGCGTACAGAAATATGGGGTAAACAAGCGCACGGATGAGCCTAATCTTAGCGGCTTTCATCATACTGCGATTCCTCCATACCTTCCTTAACTTATCCATTGCCCCTCTAGACATCGCAATTTGCCGTTTCACCTCATCCACGCAACAGCTCAACTATTGCTTTCAATCATAGCGCCAAGATATAAGTAGGACTGAACTACGTCTCAGTTGGCAATCTGTGTTACAGCCGACGAATTGTTGTTGCTACGGGCCACAATCATTATTTTGGTCTTACTCCCGGTCCGATTGATCTTCAATCCAAAGGTTAAACAGAAGTGGCGATACGATACATCCCTGGCGGACACCTGCACTGGGATGCAAGCTGCCCAAAAGGTGTCTATCTGATCGCACTGATGCAGTTCCTCCTTCGTAGAGTTCTCTAAGAAGGTGCACAAAATGTTTTGGTGTGCCCATTTCCAGTAGCGTCTTCCACAAGGTTGGCCATTTCACGGAGCCAAACGCTTTTGCGAAATCAACAAAGCAAATGTAGGTCGGATTGTTAAATTCTCATGCCGTCTCGATAACCTGACGAACAATGATAATCTGCTCCTTCACAAACCCAGGTTTTACTTGTGCGATTTCTTTCGACAGGTGTGCGTAGGCAGCCGTCCGTTAAGGAAGTGCAGCAATATTTTACTTGCATGACTCATCAGTGCAATCAGATGGTAATAACTGCACTTTTTGGTGGAGCCCTTTTCGTGGAGAGGAATGAGAAACGTGTGAACCCATTTCAACGGCCATTTTTCTGCCATCCATATCTTATTGCAAATGATGTTAAAGATATGAACGCCGCGTTCTACCCAATGCTCGAATGGTCTCAATTGGAATGGTATCACAACCCGTAGCCTTTCCATTCTTCAAATGCTCCTGCAATGCTCCAGTGTATCACTCTCAGGTTCTGGAGGTGTAAAGGCTTCTGCGGATCTTCAAATAGTGATCTACAGTAACTTCTCCAAGCCTCAGATATCTGCTCCAGTTCACTTACCACTTGACTATTACCCGTTTTCCGTTTTCCAATTTCCAATTCCGTTGGCTGTTTTCAATGGGCCAATTTTTTGTTGGGATAAGTCGAATTTTGTGATGCCGGTCTCTCGACTCATATCTACCTGCATGAGCTTCTATCTCCTCACATATTATATGGTGCAGATGGGCGTTGAGATCCTGCCCGAATTTCGTTTGGATCTGGGCAGACTTTTCATTCAAGGCATGAACACTTTGCACCGGCTGATTTAATTTTTCGACGCTCCTCAACAAGCGCAAAGGTTCCATTCTTCATCCAGTGTTTCTGTTTGTGTGTCACAGTTAGTGTGTTAGATCTTGAGACCGCCAGCTCTATAAGGGACTTTGCTCTGTACCACAGTTCTGCCGGTAGTTCGCTATCAAAATCTGTGTTCGTCCATTTATTCCAGCTGTGTTCCACTAGAGACTTGAACTTCGGAACATCTGTTATGCCTTCTTGGATTTTGGAGGGTTTTGGCAGCCGTTAATTTGAGTTTGAACTTTGAGATCAGAAGTTTGTGATCTGATCCGCAGTCAGCGCCAGGTAGTGTATGAGCATTCTTGACAGATGACCTCCACCGCGATCGAACCAGAATATAGTATAACTGGTTGCGGTATTTCCATCGGGAGATGTCCAAGTATAGCCTTCGAGGGTGGTGTTGGTGGAAGAGTTTTTCGCACGCAAATTGTATGATCCTGTGTCGTTCCGAATAGCGAGTCCAAACCTTCCGACGCACTTGTCAAGCTGCTGAGCATTTGATACAATTTTGGCGTTGAAATACCCAGGATGGTGATGAAGGACAAGAAGTTCTCTGTTGTGGATTTTGGCTATGGTGATTTCAAATTCGGAGTAAATTCACTCAATTACCTCGTCACTAGCTGTGCTCGAATGGGCGTATATCTTTATAAGGTTCAGATTCGCTGGCGACGCTTTTAGCTTAATGCAGATTATCCGGTCGCACACTCGCTCGTAACCTATCTATCACACTATTCTTCCGCTGGGCGGGAACTAAAAAGGCTACACCGTTCTGGCTGTTATGCTGTCTTTTTGGCCTGAGAAATAAACGACGTGGTTGTTGGTTAAGATATTTCCGTTGTTTTTACAATGTGTCTCGTTGAGTCCACATACAACTTACAACTTCTCTTTCCGGGATGGTGAGTTTTCCGGGACTAAGCAGTACATTATAACCTCAATGGACTAAGAAGAAAAGTAACCACTGTCCAATGTCAAAAACATAACAGCTCTGAAAGAAAAGATCGGGATGAAACGTAGTACATATTTTATTACCTCAATGGGATGAAATTGTCATTTGCTTGAACCGAAAATCAATATCCATCAGCATTAAACCGCTCTGGGCTTTTTTTTTTAAGATCTTTGATGAATTTTTCCTAAATAAAAGTACAAGAAAAATTTTAATATTTAAAAAACGCCCGGCCCATTTTCATTTCATGCTATATAATTTATCTAGTACATAGTAGATACGCTTCGATCGGCAATCTATTGAACATGTAATTATGACACGATATCCTGCGTAAACACCCCGATTCCAACAGTGAAACGCCCATAACTTTTGAACACTTGAACCAATTTTATTCAAACATAGCTAAGAACACTCTCGACAAAATCACCTTTCAAACAAAAAGAACTAAATCAAAACGCTACGATGCCACAGACAGACACACATATACACAGATACACAGCAACACATCTCAAACTTATAATACCCCTCTTTTTCGGTCGGGGGTTAAAAAATCACTACAGTTCTAGAAAATTCCGTACCTAAATCGTCAATTGCTTGTCGTGTCGATCAAAATCGTCATGACCATCAGCGTTTACCCACTTTGTCTTCTCTTGGAGGATTACGGCTCAGCCAATACTCTCTCATAGCGAGAATCTACGATCTCGCAGTGAGAACATTATAGTCTGATTAAATTTGTAAAAAACAGACAAATAAGAACTAAAACTAATCCATTTCTGCATCTGTCAGCTGTTCACATTGCCACACACAAATGGCAGTAAATCATTGGTCATGTTTTATGTGTCCACGAGGCTATAGCTCAGGCATGTTAGATTTGTTTGTAAACTTGAAAGGCCAAAATTGACTTAGGTGAGAAGTTATTTGGTTTGGTTTTGTGAGAGTAAGAACCAAAATTTTAAGATACGAGGCATCAACCAACCTGCACTGAGCCCGTGTAGTGGATCCACGTCTTTTTACTAAGAAGAGGCCTGTCCTAGCCACCCATACCCATTTTTTCTTTTTATAATCTACGTTAAAAGCATCATCAGTTACTTACTTCTAGGCAAGCGTGCTTCGCCGACAGGCTTCGCTTACCATCAGGTAAGAAAGTGGGGAAAAACAATGGGTATCAAACTCGGGCCCTAACACTGACACTGTTGCTATAGAAGATTATTAGCATACAATGTATCTCAGTTCGTGTAAGTATCCACAGTCAGTATCTATTTTACAATGTTGATTGAGAGCTGATTGCTTGACCACTATAATACTTAGCAAGTATATATATATCGGAGGAAGGTAAATAATTAGTAATAAATATCCCTTGTAAACTTATTACTTCAGGTTTGTTTAATTGGCAACATTTAGCTTCTGATCAGTTCTCAGTTCGATTTTATTCGATTGACAACACTTTATTTTTCTTATGTCAAAATACTCGATTTGGATTGGATAATACAAGCAGTAATTTGCCGGAAGAGATTCTCTTAGCCAATAAAAAGCAGGAGTGTCATAGAGGCACTCTGAGTGGGTTCTCCCGCCATATTGGGTCGTGACTGGGTCGTGAAGTTAGAAAAGATACGCGCGGACGCGCGTTTTGGGAGTTTAAAAAGGAGTTGAGAGAAAAAGAGTTGAGAAGTAGCCAAAAGTGGCGTGTGTGAACTTGAACAAGTGTGTTTTAGTTGGGAAAAAGCGAAACGATTGGTGGCCGAATCCGCTGCTTTGATAAAATTGGAACAAGAACTATCTCTAAATCGGCATAAGTTACCTGCTTTGTGCATTGCATACCCACGATATGCCCACAGACCGAGGGTATTATTGAAGATAGCCCTCCTATCTCCGATATCGGAAGTGAAAACAATGCACGCACAAAGCGATAATGGACCAAATGAGACGAGTAATGGTTGGCGCGCTCTGGTGCGCGAAAATTAGCATGGAAGTACCTACCTACCTACCTAATGGAGATGTATTGCAACTTGCCGGCTACTAAAGACAGAAATATCATGTTGCCCGAGTTCAACCGTATCGTGTGGCCTATCCTAGACAATATGCGAAGTCGGGTTGCAGATAATGATGAAGTTAATGATGACATCGACGCAAACGAATCGACGGAACAATCCTGACTAGATACTTGGGAAACGCAACTGTGGTGGTGATGTTCAGGGAAGTATAAACTTAAGTATTCCGACAATAATAAGTACCAATCTAATGCCTTATGAAGTTCAGCCACAATATTGTTTTTCTTGGTTTATAGTGGCTAAAATTTAAAATAAATTGTTATTTTCGTTATGATGCTAAATGAAACTCAGCCAGATTCATACTGTCAGCGGAATTCGCAAGAGATTAAGACCACTTGTGCAAATACAGTGCAAGAGAGCAAACATCCTAAGCTACAACTTGATTCAATAAAACTATAAGCTTGTGGAAATCTTGCTCATAGACATGAATTTTTCAGCCATTCACACAATATGCAACAAATAGCACGGACGTCTGAGCCCTTCAACATGGCTGTGGATACCACAAGACCTGTTGTGACCGGCTGCGTGTAGTGCTACAAGATAAGTGTGGAGCTCAGGTTCCATTTCAAGAGGCAACATACAACCTGCAGTCTACAGTGCTATGAAAGAGGAAATTTAGTGGTTTTATTCATGCCGCTGCGGTGATCAATCAATTTAATATTTTGTGATAGCACCTAGGAGTCTGGACATGTGCATGGTTGGCACTGCTGCCTGACCTTTCCGGGTGTACAGGCTTAAAGGTATGTTACTTTGATCTGCATTCAACTATCTGTGCATTGGCATACATTTGTGGCAGCCGAAGTATGTATTGGATTTGGAAGTACCTAAGTTTTATAATTAATTGTTGCATTAATTGCAATTTATAACTATTGCATTATGTTGTTTAATGGAAATGTTTAATGTAAGTTACATGAAAAGAGTAGAAAAATCAAACAGCGCCATCTATGTAATGGTATTGATACTGTAGGTTTCTTTCAATAATCATCGAAATTGGATTCGGGACCCCATTATGCTGTGATTTATTGCTTGGGGGAGCTTATTGAATACGAGCATGTTGTTTTTTCGTGATCAATTTAAAAACAAACAAATAATTTTTGCATAGACAGAATGAGAAGTCCGTGCATGTCACGCCATCTTTTAAATCTTTGACGCCATCTTTGAAATATTTTGTTTCAAGTATTGGATCGTTTTTATTCACCAACAAAATAAACAATGAAACGATTTTCGCAATTTCATCTTTCTAATGTACTTAGAGCATTGGAATGTGAGAACAAAACGGAAAGAAATTAGATTTCATTACATTATTTTATGTTGCATGATGTTAGAACAATATACGGTTTTGTGACCACTAGTGCTGTCACAAGAGTACACACATTTATGAATAGGTTGTTAGTTTACTCACTACTGATAATCGAGAAGTAAAGATACTAGGCATTTTAGCCATGCATTCTTTATTAATAGGTGTCACTTCAGATTGCCCGTAAATATTATTACCACTGAGTTTGTTGTTGATTTGATCTTCAAGGAAATTTGTGAATATGCTTTTCTTGAAAATAACGTACATTTTAACTATTCGCGTTAGTATTTTTAATGCAAGTGTGAATCCAGTTATGGAAAGTAAAAAGAAAAATCGTAATAATAGTGTATCTTTTCACATCTTTGGCTGATTGGGATTGTTTTTACAACTAAATTAAAGTATCAGGTAAAAGGGAAAGAAATTTATTTTGTTAACGTTGAATTCAAATATCTTTGTGTAATACATTCGACTATTTTTAAAAAATATTTTGGTTCATATCAAAACAGAAAAATCGAATCTCGATATTCTAGGGCGAAATATCGATACGCTGGATCGATTCAGTACTGGATATCGATTGAAAAATTGTTTGTTTATTTTTTGCCTTTAAATCGATTCGTCGATTAATTGATAACAGATCGCCATCCCTTACTCATCTCTATTAGACAGTGACATGAAGGTGTCAACATTCGAAAAAGTTCGAAAAAAGTCGGACAAGACAAAACATAAACAAATAACTTTTAACTGTGATATGATTTTTAACTTATAAATTACTGGATAAAGACTAGATTATAAATAAGTTGTTACAAAGTGTGAGTCACTGTGAGGATTAGACTTTTAACTTTTGCTTTGTTGCAAAAACATGCAATAACTTTCAGTTAAGAGTTATGTGATCAAGATTATTTTCAAACCCGTGTTAAAGTTTAGTTAAATAGTTTGTTGGTCGACTCGATTTGCAATCTTACAACCTGCAGACATCACGAGGATTAACGTTAGTATAGCCAATACAGTTGGCGTTTAGTTTTGTTGCTACCAACGGTTGAATAAAGGTAAAGTTAATGTCTGTAGTTGTTATATATCGCATTGTAGAGAATGAACCAGCTGATTACATGTCATTCTAACGATACCTACCTACAAATAAAAATTATTTAAGTGGACTATGGCAAATGAAAAGTGCAACTAGACATGTAGATGGTGTCTAGAAGACGTATTCAGGTATTATGGGATGCCCGAGGGCCAATTACTGTTTGAAGTTGCGGCTGAAGATGAGATAGATGTTCAATTGGCAACATTTTAATTTACATAGAACAGTTTTTCAGTTTCATGGGTCAGAGAGATGACGGAGTCAAGAGTTGATTCGGCATTTAAGTTGAAAGTGTATTCTGTGTAGCAAATGTATTTGCTAAGTTATTGTTGATTGTGGACCATGAATGGGACACTTGGTTTCTATTTGATTTACTTGGTTCATGCGTTTTTGTTTTTTGGAGAAAACTAGGAATGGTTTCCTTGTTCCGTGTTGTTCAACGATGCTTGGCCTCGGTAATCTTGAACATTATTCAGAAGTTTTAATAATTGTAACATCTCTTTAAAGAAAGGTGTGAATTTGTGAATTGTGTGATTGTGTGGTGTCATGTAAGCTAGTACCTACCTTGAATAATAAATGTGGAATTTAAAGTATACTGTCAGTAATGGTTGTGGTGTTCTAACTTGTTGAATGTTCTGTGCTGGTCATTGTGAACATACCTAACGTAATTTTGTTTTATTTGCTATCTGAGCAAGTTGGATAAGATAATGTTAACGCAGATGTAAACTCGGTGACATGCGGTGCATGATTTCATTTTCAATTTTAGTTTGCAAAATTGGTAATGTTTGATGTTGCTAGTTATTATACCTATCGCACTGAGGGTTTGGTATGAAATCATGAACATAAAATGAAGTTCTTGAATATGCTTTTGGCAGGGTTAGAAATCCTGAATATGAGGTTGCCTTTGTATTCAGTACTGAGAATGAAGATTGAAATAACAAATTTGATTTTTGTTTAAATGTGCTGTTTATGGTTATTGGAGTTCTGAATGGTGGCAGCTATGTGTTGAATTAAAGGCTTTGGTTCATGATGAGTTAGAGGAAAGCTGAAAGATCAAGTACCCATTGAAGTAACTGAATGTACTGTGTTGAAGACTGATTCAAATCAATCTAGCAATGGTGAGGTCGTGTGTATGGTCAAAGGACTGACTGTACGGTGATGAGTAGTCGCTGCGGTGACTGCTGTAACCGAGGTGGGTTACGAGGTGAGTGGTCAGAGATGACTGCTGTAACCAAGGTGGGTTACGAGGTGAGTGGTCAGAGATGACTGCTGTAACCAAGGTGGGTTACGAGGTGAGTGGTCAGTAAGATGACTGCTGTAACCGAGGTGGGTTACGAGGTGAGTGGTCAAAGATGACTGCTGTAACCGAGGTGGGTTACGAGGTGAGTGGTCAGTAAGATGACTGCTGTAACCGTGGTGGGTTACGAGGCCTGGTCAGGATGACTATGGTTGCAGGGTGGTCACTGGGTTGACCATCAGGAGCTACAGCGATTGCTGTGGGACCAAGAAACATTGCTGGATTTGTCAGGGGGGAACCTGGTCCCTCTGGGGCTTTGGAGTCCTGTTATCTGTCTGGGGAAGCCTGGTCCCTCTGGGGCTTCGGTGACCTGTTGTTTAATGTATGTGGCATGGGTATCTGGCAGTTTGTTGCTTCGAGAGGACCGGTTGTCTGGGGAAGCCTGGTCCCTCTGGGGCTTTGGTGACCTGTTGTTTTGTGTATGTGGCATGGGTATCTGGCAGTCTTGTTGCCTCGAGAGGACCGGTTGTCTGGGGGAGCCTGGTCCCTCTGGGGCTTCGGTGACCTGTTGTCTGGGGGGAGCCTAGTCCCTCTGGGGCTTCGGTGACCTGTTGTATGTCTGGGGGAGCCTGGTCCCTCTGGGGCCTCGGTGACCTGTTGTTTGGTGTATGTGACATGGTATGTTGTGTTGGGCGTTTGGGTGGTTTCTGGCACACTTAGTGCTTCGAGACCGACTTGGCGTTTGTTGGGAACCTGGTACCTCTGGTGCTTCGGTAACCATTTAGAATGTGTTAATATGGTTGTCTAAATGGTGAGGTGGCTGGTTCGATAGTACGACGATGGTTGTGTACGGTGTATGGTGTGGAGACCTAGATTTACATGGAGAAAACAAATGAACAGTGTGAAAGCTATGAGAATTCAGTTTTCTTGAGTAAAGATGTACTTGAGTTTTGTTGTAGGCTGGTAATATAAGGTGTTGATTGAAGGTTTCATGTGCAAGATGTTACGATCACGTTATTTTTTTTATTTGGTCAGGAGCGGCCGAACTTAACCTATTACCTATTTTTTTATCTCTTGGTTTTTGTTTTTTTTTATTGAGTAACGATGTTGCTCGTCGCTTTACATCAAACGTGGGACCGTTTGAATGTCAAGATGGCCGTATCGGAGGAAGGTAAATAATTAGTAATAAATATCCCTTGTAAACTTATTACTTCAGGTTTGTTTAATTGGCAACATTTAGCTTCTGATCAGTTCTCAGTTCGATTTTATTCGATTGACAACACTTTATTTTTCTTATGTCAAAATACTCGATTTGGATTGGATAATACAAGCAGTAATTTGCCGGAAGAGATTCTCTTAGCCAATAAAAAGCAGGAGTGTCATAGAGGCACTCTGAGTGGGTTCTCCCGCCATATTGGGTCGTGACTGGGTCGTGAAGTTAGAAAAGATACGCGCGGACGCGCGTTTTGGGAGTTTAAAAAGGAGTTGAGAGAAAAAGAGTTGAGAAGTAGCCAAAAGTGGCGTGTGTGAACTTGAACAAGTGTGTTTTAGTTGGGAAAAAGCGAAACGATTGGTGGCCGAATCCGCTGCTTTGATAAAATTGGAACAAGAACTATCTCTAAATCGGCATAAGTTACCTGCTTTGTGCATTGCATACCCACGATATGCCCACAGACCGAGGGTATTATTGAAGATAGCCCTCCTATCTCCGATATATATATATACTGCACACACATAACAATGTACATCACGCCTTTGTTCCCCGAAGGGTTAGACAGAGATGCACGACCACGTGCTCCACATTTATGTTTGTATATATATATACGCCAGTTATTGTTAGTCCAATGCAATTCCAGGCGAATCTATTGTCATCAACCGGACGCAAAGTCTAACTACGGGCTGCTAATGAGGCATTCCAGAAGAAATAAGACAACTAGATTTTGCCCGACCTGGTAATCGAACCATGGACCTAGTGCTCAGCAGTAGTTTGCGAGCAGTTACACACACAAATAATAAGCAATGAAAACTACGTAATAATGTTTCGTACGCATGCGACCAATGCACTGTATGAGAATGTTCTGCACGATTTGCACACGGTCGCATTGTGCGAATAGTAACTTCGAGACACAGGTTTCAGGAGGCGATAAAAATATGAAATCAAGTAGACTTAGCCACAAAACTATCATAAGAAATATTGTTCCGTGAACATTTCAGATAACAGTAACTGGTTACTATGAATCAACTGAATCAACTTAGACGTTGTTCGTTTCATTAACTTCTACACACATACACACTCTTCAGTAGACAATTGCTGAGTACACAACTAACGCAACACGTAAGAACCTATCCTGAAGCTAGCGACACCACCTTATCACAAGACAATAAGATTAATTATCCAACGGCAAGGAGTTTGTCAACAGCTAGATAACGTGGTAATGTAGCATCACAGATAATACGTCTAATACAATTAGTTGCATGGACAAGGTTTCCGAGGGGAAGAAGCCAGTTCTTCACTACCCAGGGTGGCGAGAAGGCAGCTGCAGGGAACATGGCTCAAGGTAAGAACACTTCTATATTCAGAACCCTCATTTATGCTGTAATTAAGTAGTGTACACAACGTGACTATTTGCATAAAATTGTAAGCAACAATGTCAAATGGCCTTTGCGATATTTCGTTAACGTTACATATTTTTAAGTACTTATATTTATAAATTATTACAAGTAAAGTTTTATTAATGTGGTATCTACTAATTACTCAGATTTTGTTATAAGACTATATCAACTATATATTATTTTGTGGTTATAACTGTTCAAATTACCCAAATGTCACTTTTATTTGATCAGATGATCATAGCAAGGTATACTTTTCTGAAATCAGGGTTGGCAGCACTACTCTGAAGGAGTGTGAGGATTTCAGAAAAGTACTAGATGAAGTGCAAATAATAACTTTAATACATAAAACGTGTGCGTAACTGAAGTATTACTTAGTTTTTGATTCATCGCAAATGGTTCACTCTATCCAAATATATATGAATTTAAAGTGTTCAAGAAGTAAAATATCACAGCACACGCAATTCAGATACTCGAATAGTTGAACTCCATATTAGTTAGATGACGTTGTGCATTTGACGTTATTTTTTGAATAGTGGTGTTACGATTCACCGCAGGTAGGTAGGTAGGTTAGGTGGGGTAGATATGTAGGTAAGTAGGGTACCTAGGTAGAGTAGGTAAGTGAAGGGATAGGGTAGGGTAGTGTAAGCAGTTGACGGGAGCGTAGCCGGATCAGCTAGTAATCAATTTATTTTTTGAGTGTTCCCTAGCTCTGAACACTTAAATAGTGTTTGACTAAAAATATTTCTAACAACATGTTTGTAAGAAGGATCCCCTCCTCCTTGCGTCCAATAACTGATTTTTATTAGAATGTCATATCATCAAAAATCGGCAGATAGACTGTGTCGGTAGACTAGGACCGAAATCGGTAGATCTACCGAAAAGTTTGTACATATAACAACAACACTGGTTCTGTGGATATTCTTTCCTTATTGTTGTTCTTAATAATTTCATGGTTTATCGTTACTAGATCCTGATGGGAATGCGAGGTGTCCACGGGTTTTTCTTTATATTTGCATACGGGGAAGTCCTAGTCGATCTTAGTCAAATGTCTAGCTGGAATTGGACCTCGGCGACTTGCCTCGACGCCTTGCGTCCCTATACATACAGTTATTAATGTACTCTGTAGGCACTAAGCCTAACTGACGTCATTCTGCCACGGATTGAGATACGGAATGTGAAATATTTACCAACAGAAGTTCGTAACAAGACTATTGTCGTGAATGCTTCACAATATTGCTGTTTGCTTTACTGATTAGTTTTATAGTATTTGTAGTACAATGACTTATTTCAAGGAATTGGGCGCTTAACGTTAGAGTCTTACAGTTTCAGATTATCAGAGTTAGATCATCTTGATAAAAGACAGTTAGGCCCACTTATCTCACAGAGAGTTGCTAACAACACGAGGTTAAATTGGCAGTTTGTCGTACAATATTGTCTGACTGCAGAGCTTGATTTTCTCAGTTTACATCTTTTTAGTTCGCTTTTTAAGCAGTCGGGATTTTTGATTTTTTTAATTCACTTTTTTTATTTAAAACTTTTTTGTTATTTTTTTTCGAATTTGGTACTTTTAAACATATAAGTATGATATATTTTTGAAATCACCTCTTAAAACCCTTCATTTTGATATCCCACATGATGGGTTAGGAAGAAAAAAGAATTTGGCCTCCCACAATATGGCGCCCAAAAGCCGCTATTTTCCTATTTTCCAATTTTAATGTAGCCAGTGACACTCGCAGGGTTAAGACGAATCGATTGACGTAAGAACCATCAAAATCGACCAACGCGTTTGGTCTCTAGAACGCCACATAGGAACAAACATACATACATACATACATACTTACATACATACTTACATACATACTTACATACATACTTACATACATACTTACATACATACTTACATACATACTTATATACATACTTACATACATACTTACATACATACTTACATACATACATAGACTGATAAACACATTACCCTCTTTCGGCAGTCGGCTAAAAACACAATGGAATGTATTTTAGCTCATAAATCGAATACTTAATGGACATTAGTGAATCTTATGTAGGACTTTTTTGTGCACAATTTTGAACAAGGAATAAACTTGCTCTGAGCCCAAATTGCAGTATAATCATAACTTTCCGACACCAAAAACTAATTTTTGGGCCCTTTGACCATGAAGACTTTTTTGTACACATAGTTTTCACAATTATTTAATTATAATGGTATCCCTAACGTTCATGTACATTTTCAGCTTCTTTGGAATGTATGCAAGGTTAATCTCTATTTTGACCGGACTATCAGTCACTTGTTGGCATGATATTTACAATAGTGTGGTACGTGAATACGCACCCAACATTTTAACCTTGCCATCATCAACCAGCGTAGCCTTTTACCCACTATGTTGACGTCAGCGCCCGTCAGTCTAAAATGGTGCAACTGATTACCACTGTTTTTCAGGGTTTGATTGCCAATCTGATTTTTTAAACCTGGGAACTGGGTAACACGATAACCAACAGTCAACTGGATCACCGATATTCAACAGTCTTACCAATGGTTATCGTGTTACCCAGTTCTATCCGTCAGTACTGTCATAGATGTTAAAATGACATCCGGGACCAACGGTTTGACACTCACAGACACAGGCATCTCGGAATATTAAATGGTCACCCCTCCAAAGACCGACCTTGGCAGGCTTTACCTCGAAGCTCGACCGTGTGGCTGTTATTATTCCTTGCCATCATCATCTAATTAATAGATACCACATTAATAAAACGTTACTTATAATAATTTTAACATTCATAACAGGCGGTTCCTAGTAGATTAAACTTGTTTCGTCATCATTAATCGCATTTTGCTAAATTTTCTCGTGCGGAATATCCACAGTTCCATGTATGACGTACATACAATGAGTGAATAGCCGATGTGCGGGCCATTTTATTGCTAGGAGAAGCCCACTGCCTGTTTGACGCTCACTCTTCTATATGCTAGCATTTTTCTGCGACTGTTCCTTCCTGTTAGAGCAATTCCTTCGATAGAGGACAAAACTCTGCTAGCAAGACAGACGTATTGCCTTCAGTTATTGGAAAGTCATGACGAAGTTCCATAACGGCAGGTTGGGCATTAACTCTGAAAAATTTCGAGGTTGCCCTTTCTTCGGACAGATTCCTCAAGTATTTCTTGTATTTGTAATTGTTTCAATCTTTCCTGATTAGTCTTAGATCGTAAAATATAAATAAAAAGGTCCATTTGTTACACAATCCCTTCTAACCCTAGCCTTAAGTCGTGTTTGCTTTTGTCGCTATATCTCGTTGTGATAACACAATGTGGAGCGAGGCAAAAGGAGACTTTATCATTTACTATTAATGTTGACAGATTTTCATTAATGTCCTACCAACGTTTGTTTTAGTGCTATTTTAGCTATTTAAATTAATTTAGATTACAAGGAACAGGTATTCTATTAAGATCTTATATCCATGTAATCAGTTTGCCTAAACTTGTTTGTATGTCAAGGATCTATACGTAATCAGTTTCATTGTATGGATAGAGATACCTATTTCATTCCAGTCTAGATTTTTTTATTCTTCTTTTTTCGTAAAAAGATAAAGCGATCATCAATTTAAGCGAGTCTTTTCATGAAACTATCCACTTCCCTAAAATGAATGTACCAACATAACATCATGCCTGTATTATCCGACGGGCTTAGGCAGAGCAGTACCCATAGACTCCCACATTTCGCCTGTTATATCTAAGTCCCATGTATTAGGGGACAAGCCTATTGCCGTCAACCTGACTCCGGCACACATCCTGACTCCGGGTTTCTACTGATATATTCCAGATGGAAAACCAAACAACACTTTATCCGACCCGGGAATCCAACCCTGGAACTCATGCTCAGCGGTAGCGCATGCGCATGAGCATTTGAGCAACGCGGCAGATCCACCATTCGTCTGTCGTGTCGTCGTCGTCAACATTGACCTAATAAAACCACCATCCCCCAAGCATAGCTGCTGCATCGATCATACGGTCGACGATGATTGTAGTAGCTGTTGCAAGTTGCCACCTGTGATTCCATTACATGCTAATCCATGTGAGGCTGTTTTGGTACGCCATGTATTAGGATATCGGTTGCGTCTTTATCCCAGTAAATAGTAATGCGCCGTTAATTTCGAACTTTTAATTGCAAAAGATACTATGACAATAGCTTTATATAACTATCGCGAATCAAATGCAAGAGTAGAAAAAATAAAGTGACAGCCGAAAGACGTCCACTGCTGGACATAGGCACGGACATAGGCGTTCCACAAACGTCGCCACAAAAGAAAATATACACATAAAAAAACATACAAAACAACATAATTATTATACTTACTTTAATATTATTTTGTATTTTTGTGTTTAAGGGTACACGACGTGTGTAAAACAAATTTTCAAAAAGACTTTGTCTTCTTCCTAAAAGGGGACGAGGCCTACTGATTATTTCATATAATCCGCAGATCGTATTTGTCCGCGATAACACAATACAGACCGAGGACATCCATCGCAGCATGGCGACACATTGTTGTCAATACTTCCGACGTCATAGCATTGTAATCATTATCTCCGGCCTTGCCCGCAGGTTTCTCTGCCCGTCTCCAAACGCACGCAGTTTTTTAGTCGGAAGTTACGAAATGGAAAGTAGTTCGACGTGTTCTGCTTTTTTTAATTCTGACGGTTTAAGTGCTTCCAATACCGTTGATTCTAAGGAACTGACTTCGATAACCGTGGGTAATATAATAATTTAAAAAAAAACCGGCCAAGTGCGAGTCGGACTCGCGCACGAAGGGTTCCGTACCATTATCGCAAAAAAAACGGAAAAGAATCACGTTTGTTGTATGGGAGCCCCACTTAAATATTTATTTTATTCTGTTAACAGAAATACATCATCTGTGAAAATTTCAACTGTTTAGCTATCACGGTTCATGAGATACAGCCTGGTGACAGACAGACAGACAGACAGACAAATGAACCGCGGAATATTAGTAATAGGGTCCCGTTTTTACCCTTTGGGTACGGTACCCTAAAAACGACTAGGTACTACCCACCTAATGGTTTTTTTTATTATTCTGGTGAAATGAACTTTAGCACCTGCAGTGAATAAATAATCTCATAATCCGTTTACAGCACCCACGGCTGTCAAAGAATATTTAACGTTGACAATTTAATTAACATAACATCACTTCTGGATTCTTCGTCTGGTTTTAAGTTAAATTAAACTAATAATCTTCAAAATTATTTTGATAGAAATTATTCTTTAAGTCTTAGTCTTAGTCTTCTTTATTCAAGAGTTCGGCAGAGCTGGACCTTTATTACACGCATTTCAACAGTTACGTTTATTTTGTCAACTGTGCAATAGTTATTTATGCTACAAGTGCAGAAAGTAGGTGATTCCCGATGAGTGACATTTTTATTGTTGGCATTGGCATTTAAATCGAAACGAGTCGGGCATCATCTTACTTACGTGTATCATACAACATTTTACTATGCATTGTACGAGGAAATAAAAACAAATATCTGATTCAAGCGCGCTCAGCATATCCACAGATTAAATAATAGTTCCTCAGGCATATCTATTACTATAGTCTATAGCTGTCACGTCGTAACGCAAAAAGGCACGAGCAAAATATACGTTCTTTCAAACATTTAATGAATATTTAAAATTAATTTATTGATCAAATCTAAATCTAGAGAAAAAGTTTTATTTACATAGATACAAGTATATACAGTGTATAAAAATACTTAATTAACTAAGACTACAAACATAAACACTTAAACCAAAAACTACTCATTAACTAAACCAAAAAATATACTAATCTAAAATATGGCGTCGAAAAATTCCTCCACATCGTTGTCCACTGGTAATGTGCCCAAAAGACTGGCAGTATTGCAACGTTGTATGGCAATGCTTTTTCTCTGACCGAGGTAAAAGCCAGCCCTTGAGTCACGCGAAAGATCTTTAAACAAAGCGTGAGCACTCGGGACCCACGGACCAAGAGTTTTAACCCTAAACTGCTCGAAAATATAACTACCGATGAGGTTATTATATTTCCGCCGCTTGAGGTTCTCTGCAGCCGCAGCGGCAGCGCCAGCACAGCACGACGAGCTAGGAAGATGGGATGGCGTAAGAGTATCGACACAAGTAGCGTCCCACACTAAAGGCCTACCCATCTTCTATGGAAACAAAGACATCCCGTCCGGTCTTTTGCCATCGTCACGTGCCAGGCCATGGGGTTCCAATACGGCCGGAACGCCGACGGTGACGAGAGCACGACGGATGATGTCGTTTAAGTTTCCGTGACGCGCTATGCGACCCGCACTTCGGCTGCATGATAGACCGTGGTGACCGAGGCTGTTGACAACTTCGCCACAGTGACAACGATAAGGAGTATAACAGGGAGCGCCAAGACGTAGGGAAGCAGCGAGGCGGAAAGTATAGTGTCGTCAAACAAAGTGCCTATGTTCGACGACGGTAGTGCGTGAAGCCAGAGGCCCGACTCCCACACACCCACAGCCAGCAGGCGAGCGCACTCGGCAGGAGTGGCAGAAGTGGCAATTTGGTGCTCCTGAACGGCTCATGCCACCGTCTCTGGGATTGATGGGTAGTCGTGGAGATTACAATTCGGGCAAGCGAGTCTCCAAGCATAAATAGCCCCGGTGAAGCACGGCACATCAAAATTAATCAGTATGGGTGCTAGGATATTCCTGATTAATTTCTCAGTACCGTGGACCGAGGATATAAATGCCGGTAAACTAATACTAGAAATTTTGCGGACGCCGAGGCCCCCCATACGGATGGGAAGAGTAGCTTGAGCCCAAGCTCGGTCGTCCATGGCCACATTTAAAATTAAAGTAAGTGTATGACGGATAATTTGGTCCATTTTTTCTAAAAGATGAGGGTGCTTCCATAGATGGGAAGCACGAATGAAATATGTTAATTTGGGGCCAAAACAACAAAAGCGGATTATGGTGATAGCCGAATGCATGTTAATTTGGAGCAATCTTTCCGAAATGTTGTTGAAATTTTGAATTTTTTCCTCAATAAAATCGGGAAAGGAATCATCGAAGACTGGGGACCCAAGGAGACGAAGAGAGCTTTTTTCAATAATTTTGATTTCGGGGGCTATTTTATTGAATTTTGAAAGTGTCACTTGTCTGTCGGTACTGTCAGATAAAAATAACTCACATTTACAAAAATTTAGATCCAGTCCTATAGAATTTAGTTGGTGTTTTAAAAATTGCAAGTCTAAAACTGTGTCGACATCACCTCCCAGGGTTCCATCATCGAGATACCAAACGTTAAATTTTGAATTTAGCTGTCGAATAATTGGGTGAATAGCCAGACTGAAGATCACTGGCCCGAAAGGGTCACCTTGTTGACAGCCTACAGCGGATTCCGGAATCTAGAGTAATTAGAATCCAAAGCGACGCCAGTAATTCATCCGTTTTATTCAGGAGTTACATACTATATTTTATACGTATACCATGACTACGAGAAAAAGAAAGGTTTAAGCGAAAAGCAGGTTTTTTTTTTTTTTTTTTTTTTTTTTTTTTTCAATTCAAAATTCACAAAAAATGTAAAGGTTTTAAATTTTTTGTAAATTGAAGCTGAGCTAGATAACAGCACCTGAGTTTCAAGGGCCAGTGACCATCTCCGTTACGTTAAATAATTATAATTAATTAAACACCAATGCAATTAATATTAGAATTACAATCCATATAAGTATACACTAAACATCCTAGACTAAAATCAAAATCATTATTAAAAACCTAAATATAAATAAACTCAAAATTATATTGATGAAGGAAAGTCGAGTATTCTTTGCACAAGGAGTTGGTATCGAGTATTTTATGCGCAAGGAGGTTGTATAGCACTGAGAATATATATTGGTGTGTTCTAAATTCAAACACTAAAACAGTTATGTTAAAAGTGCTTTTTATTCACTGAAAACAGTGAATAAAAAGCAGTTTTAATCACTATAATATACTATAAGCTTTTTAGAGGGGGAATGGAATAAATAACTATTTCAAGCGCATTTCTAAACCTTTTTGAAAAGACTTTGAGCTACTCAACTATGCCTTTTCATAATATCTATGGATTTGGCTTGTGTTATTCTTCTACTTAATCTACTACCGTATTTTATTGTCCTGCTACACTGTATGGAGATACCTGTTAAGCTTAATGACACTTTTTGTTGCCAAAATGGAGTCACGTTCTCGCATTGCGTATTCAATTGTCCTAATGTTGATTGCGTTCAAAGTAATTAAGTAACTACTTCCTACCTGACTTCTACGGTTCAAAGACAGAATAATGAGTTTGACGTGTCTGATTATTTGAACATGTTAACTTATGTTGCATGAAGTTTTAATAAATAAATAATAGTATTAGTAGTTGTAGCTGGTGAACCTGTCATTTGTACAGCTGTAAACCAGCTGTTGTCTTACCTACTTGTATAATAACAGCAGTAGTACAGATAATGGACCTACTATGAGAGAGGCAGAGCAGGATCTCGTGGCTAAATTATAAAAGACACATGTGTCGATCTTCATGGTTAAGGAACGCTTGCCGGTCCGTGGATGGGTGACTATCGTCGATCGTCCCTCGGAATGCACGATAAGCTGTTGGTCCCAGCTGTCATTTTAGATCTTTGGCAGTCGTAGGTAACCATGTGTACGCTTTGTGTAAAACACTGGTACTCAGCTGCATCCGGTAGGGCTGAGAGCCGACCTTTTCAACTACAAATATGATACTTTGCTTACCAAATTACTCACAATCATCATCGTCATACATTCATGCAAACGATGCATATTTGCCAATGCAGTGGCATTTTATTGATGCCCTTCTTGAAGAAATCAGCTGGACGGGAGGCAACAAATTCTTCAAAGGCATTTTGTACTGCCTCTCGAAAAAAAGTAGAAGTGTGTAGGCGCAAGGTCTGGTGAGTATGGCGGTAGACGGAGAGCTTCCAATCCCAGCTCTTGTAACTTGGAGACCATCTACTGTGCAGTATGAGATGGTACGTTCACGTGCAGGAGCTGCCAGGGGCTGAATATAGTTACCGGTGGCCGCTCGTACTATTACGCTAATCAATACACAAATGATTAATTTGGATAAAAGAATTCCATGTTTCTAAAATAAAATTAATTTGAAATTCTTAGCCAAACAAATAACATTTTGATTTGAAATGGCCGTTACTGCAGAACAGCAATTTCATAGTTTTATAATCGCACACTCTTGGCAATAGTAGAATTATATGAATACTATGATAATGCTAGACACAGACAGCAGGAAGTATTTTACTTTACTATTATATCTGTGAAATCTTACCATTGTATGAATTTAAATGCTTATGTTTCTGATGACTGGGAGAAGGACATTTATGAGCAATATATGTAACATATAGGGGGGTATTACACTATCATATTATATCTAGGATCATACATCTATGAGTCATTTATATGATATAGTAATTTAAACATATGAATCATATCGTCTTTGAAACTAGATTTTTGACATTTGATATTTTGGATAGGATCCTATGTATGATCCTAGATATATATGATAGTGTAAAACCCCTCTTAGTAACTAGTTTGTGGTACTTTGTAGAAATTAATACTTAGGTACTAATATTTAAATACATCGTATAATACTACCCACATGTACCTACTAGCAACAATTACTAGTAATTATAACGCCACGTGCCACGTGCATATAATAATTAAAAATAATAGGCAAAACCACCAGTATTTTCCTCACAGAAATTAAATAAATTAAACGTGATCGATATATAACAAAGCATGTTGTACTCGTATACCTACCTAATGTATAAGTAACGAGGCCCGTCGTTATGGAGAACCATTTTAAGGTCATTAATAAATTGATTATAGTGGATACTAATAATTCCTTCTTAACAATTTGTGCTCTCATAATTCACGTTAATAATTTCATTAAAAAAATAAGTCATTAAGGGCCTACAACCGCTTTAGTGCCGTAAAACGGTAACTTTCTATAGCATACTCCTCGGTAACGGCTAGGTTAAAAGGATTGAAAAAAAAAATGATTTTGATTACATTACATTATTTTTTAAACAAGGTTTTTTCTAGAATCTAATAGTTTTGCTTTAAAAAAATAATTAACAACACGATATTTTAACGCAACTTTTTGATACTCCTCCAAAACGACTTGGATGTTTAAAAATATTTTAGACAGAAAAATTGATGGCTGGAATTTCTTCATAACTGAAATTGCATATGTAAATCAAATAATGTTTTGCAAACAAAACTGTTCAAAAGGAGGTTCAATATTGATATTTTGGCTCCGAGCGGGCGCACGGCCAGTACTGCGTTAACATTTTGGCATGGAGCGGGCGCGCGGCCAGTACTGCGTTAACATTGGGACGTATATATCGCCTTAACATTATATTTATATGAAGTGTCAACTGAAGGATTTTAAGTCATGGTAACTTAAGTTAGTCATTCCTTTCGCCAAACGGATTTATTATATATCGTCTGTATTTTCCCTCAGCTAAGCAAAGCCTCGTGTTGGTCTAGCCTTCGTGTTGGTCTGTTGATATCGCCTAGCAATCAATGGGATACCATCAGAGGTTCTTTCGATCCTCTTTTTCATGGTACTCAAACATAATTGGTAAAGGACATGCCACACATGGCTTTAGCATGTATGTAGATAGTAAGTAGATACGGCAGGCACACCTTTGCACAACACTATGGGGATTAAATTGTAAGAATTATTTTACTTGTGATTTTTAATCCAGAATGACTTCAGAGTGTTCAGAGCGAGAACTACATATGGTTGTAACGTATACTGGGGGTTGCACCACTACTTATGCCCAGCTAAAACTCTAAAGGAAGTGTTGCTTTGATAGACAGAAAAACAAACCGGTCTGTGGGTGTAGTGGTCTCTACTGCGGCACATATGGTCCTGTGATGGAAGCGCGGCTCGGTTGAAGTGTTATTGGGTTTCTCAGTAGCAGCCTGTCTAGGTCTGTGTCCGGCTGATGGCCATAAGCTCGCCCCTATCACATTGGACTTAAACAGATTTGACGAAATGTGGATGTACTTTGGGAGTTACAAATAATTATTTTTCCTTTCTTTCTTTATTCTTTCTCTCACCTCTGCCTAACCTAACGAGGAATACAGGCGCGATGTTATGTAGAATCAATGATTATCTTATATGATTGATAAGAAATGTTACAGTTTCACAGTCTTTAGGTAGACTGATAATAGCAATTGTACGTATCATGCTAATAACTAAGTCATCATCTGCCATCATCTGCCTAGCCTTTTTCCCAATTATTGTTGGGGTCGGCTTCCAGTCTTACCGGATCCAGCTGAGTATCAGTGTTTTACATGGAGCGACTGCCTATCTGACCTCCACAACCTAGTAACTGGGTAACACGATACCCCTTGGCAAGACTGGTGTCAGATCTCAGGCTTCTGACTACCCGTAACGACTGTCAAAGACCTTCAAATGACAGCCGGGACCAACGGCTTAACGTGCTTTCCGAGGCACGGAGGAAGCTCGGTATGTTGAAATGGTCACCCATCCACGGACCGACCTCGTCAAGCGTTGCTTAACCTTGAAGATCGACCCGTGCGGCTGTTATTATTTAGCCACGAGCTCCTCGATGCTAATAACTAAGTATAGGTAATTTTTTACGGTCATTGGTCACTCTGTTGGGACTTCTTTTTGTACGTAGTTTTATATAATAATCTTACTATAAGCATTTCCCGTTGGTTGTCACTTAGAGAATACTAGTGCCTTGAATGTACCTACCATTGAAAATATTAGAGCCCCCGCAAACTACAGACACGGATGATAGTTTGGTCGGCCATTACAGCGATATTAGGTAATGAATGTAATGTTTAATCCGACCAAACTATCGGCCGATATAAAGTCTGTAGTTTGTGGGGGCCCAATTTCACTGAAAGAAAATGATATAATAAATTAATATCGAATACTCAAGTTTGCAACCCCTTACAGCTGCGAAAAAGTCAAACTTCTAGATCAACGCAATCAAGAGATACAGCCGTTAATGACGCATATTTTACATTCGCAAGGGAATCTACAGGGTACTTCCCGTTGACCTAGAATTTAGCAAGAAGCAATTGTATTATAGCACAAGTAAAGAAAAAAGCCGAATACTGTAAATTTGTACCTATGTCTATACCTAGGTAAACTCACCCCGACTTATGTCGATGTATGCGGACTACAGTTTTGCTACGGCAAAGTTAATTTTGTCGCTCAATTCTGTTTATCATATCGTTAGAGCAATGTTCGGTGCCCTCATACTTTATTATTTTGGTGAATGTATCTGTTTGTACGGAAGCTCAGTGCACGAGTCCAACTCGCACTTAGTCAGTTTTTAATCTAGATAGGCTCGCGCTTGACCACTCAGAGAACTACCTAAATATTTTTATTTTATTCATATCTTCTTCACTATGTGAGCTGTACCGATGAGAACTGCCTTCTTAATTTGGTCATTGATCCAGCCACCTTGTGAGAGCCTCTAAAATGTCAAAAAAAAACTAATCTGCATAGGTCTAAAGGAATCGGTCAAAGTTTAATAAAAACATCGTGAAATATTCTCAACAGACGCAAAAAGTAATAATTATGAGTGCTAGAAAGATGTTCTTGCTGTGTTTAGTTTTTTAGCTAAATAATCTTTTTTAGGGTTCCGTACCAAAATGGTATAAACGGGACCCACGCCCACGTTGAATTTGCCATACAAAGTGGCAATGCTGATTGCATTGCCACGTTGGATGGCAATGCTGATTCTCTGGCCGAAGAAAAGCCCAGTCCTCTGGTCACGTGATGAGTCGACTAACCGTTTGCTTACATCTCGAAATACTCGGATACCATGGATCTAATGTTTCAACTCCAAACGGCTCAAATATATAGCTTCCAATAAGGTTGTTGTGTTTGCGCCGTATAAGGTACAAAAACGAAAAAATATGTATATATACATATGAACGAAATCTTATGTTAAGAAGGTGTTATCAAGCACTTAGCTTATTTACCCTTTATTTAACCGCTGATGGTGAAATGGGGATGTTATAAGATTGACGTGTGTATCTTTGTAATCTTTTTAAGGTGATTTTATCGAGAGTGTTCTTAGCTATGTTTGATCAAATCGGTTTAGCCATTCAAAAGTTATGCGCATTTTATTTCGCAAGATATCGTATTTTGATTGATTTTCGACCATATCGTATATATGTACATACTAGTATGTATTTTGGAAATTATCACTTTAAAGCACTTGGAAGTAATATTTTACTAACAGGCCAATTTTTTTTTTGCATACACCAAATGTTTTTAAAAGACCTATTTTTAAATAAGACTAAAAAAGAACGGACTACGGACGGACGATCCGATAGGACTAAAAAAAATCATACTCCTTTGACCTGCATGGAATTTAACTTAAAACAAAGATTTTCCAGATTGTATTTTACAAATTTATAGGCGTGAATAATGAAATGACGGACGAAGTAATGATACACACATAATATAAGGGTACCTTGTTGCTTTACTACGGAACCCAAACAAATAAATAATCTGTTCATATTTAAAAAATATAATGCAACTTTTGTAACAGGAATACAAGCCTTAAAAGTTGATTCACCCGAATACCAGTTTCTCAGTTTCTAGTATCGACGATATTATTATAGTTTCTGTTTGTATATTCAAATAACAGGCAATGAGGTGGACAGAGTTATAGAGGTATAGTCGGGAAAAGCACATAGGATACTTTTAATCCAGAGAATATGTTCCCTCGGGATAATTTTCGCTATTCACACGGGCGAAGCCGCTGGCAGAAGCTAGTACTATTATAAACGTGAAAGTTTATAAGGATGGATGGATAGATGTTTGTTACTCTTTCACGCAAAAATTACTGACCGGTTTTGATGTAACATTACAGAGGTATAACTTATACATCAGAATAACACATACGCTATAATTTATAAAGGAATTGGGAAAAGTACTAATACAACGGGAGAAATGAAAAGAAGAAAGTGAGAAGTTTGCCCTGCAGTGGGACAATTCAGGCAGAAAATAAATAAATAATAAATTATATAAATATTAAGATCGAGTATTCAGTTGTACAACATTAACAAATACGGTAAACATAAGCGGCGCAAAAAAGTCTGTGAAAAACAAACATACACTTTTCAATGTTTACTTGAAGAAGTTTTCCTGTGGACGAATATATAAGCGGTGATAATTTGTACCGATTCAAATGTGGACGATTTTAGACGCAGAACGACGTGCGTCGTGAAGATTCATGGGAAATTTTTATTGTTTAAAAAAAATGTATTTATTTAATACTTTTGTTGTGCTGCCACTACTGCTGGGTGAGTGAATTTAGATACTTTTTGAGCTACCGTGACTTGGGGATCATAATATGTGATGGGAGAGGGTTCGTACATACGGAGGCTTACGAGGCTATGTACAGGAATAGGCTCGACAAGTTACAAGAGACGCGAAATTCGCGTAAGGTCTTTTGACGGACGATAAAAGTAATAAGAAATGAAGCTTCACAGGACGACAAGGCAAAGGGCTGAAAACATGGTATAGGAGGTTACAGGACAACCTCGGTACATAAAAAAAAACATGTAGATAATATAAATTCGAATGATAACACTAAACATTGTTTCTGAAATAAAAACTTAAGCCATACCTATACTGGTTGATAATCATAAAACATTTATTTAAATCACTTGAAGAGCACACGCATTCTATTAATAAAATTAGATATAAATAAATTACCTGCGAACAACTGGTTTATCATATACCTACCTATGTTTGAGCTAAGTAGCTAGTAGCTATCTTACTTATCACACTAATATTATAAGATGGATGTTTGTCACTCTTTCACGCAATAATCGCTGAACAGATTCTGATGAAACTTTACAGAAATATAGCTTAAACATCAGAATAATACATTTACTATAATTTATAAATATATTGGGCGATGTAATTACCACGCGGGCGGAGCCACGGCCGGCAGCTAGAATCTATATAAATACCGCTTTAATACATAAACAACTCGAAATTTTATTATTTTATGTCCTCCTATGTTTCAAGAAGGCACAGTCGACTTGAGCATTTTATTTTATAAGATTATATATGATTTTCTAAAACCTGAATCGTGGTTCGAATGATTAATAAGTAGTAAATAATAATGCTGACCTTGAATACGTCAACTCATACCGTATAATTATGTAAATTAAGTATTATTTCTCTCTAAAACATATTGTCAAATCATTTTTAAATCGACAGTATATAAATACAATATCAAGCAAACATGTTACAATTTTCAACTTACCTGCGTCACCTATTAGAATTTTCTAAACTTGCGAAGTCGAAGGAAAATCTGCTGCAAGGGGAATGTCCGATTCATAGTATCTCTACGAGCACGCCCCAGCACCCACCGCTAGGTGGCGTGATACTCATTCCTGTTCATCAGAAAAGCCAAATGAAAGATGTCCGGAAGTGCCGGGTAGCCAGCGGCGAATGTATAGTCATGTACAAGGTACATAGCTATACACTTCGCACTAAGGATTGAGGAGCCACTTTTCGTATCTTAATGAAATTAATATACTTATATAGTAGAATTAAAAAAAAAAAATGTTCTTTTGTTTTGTAGATTATCCTGCTATTTAAGTTAGTCTTTACCGGTAATGATACCAGCCCCGCAAATACTAAAACTTCTTCACGATTCTGGCCTCCTGATAGTTTGGGTATAAATACTTATAATGTTCAACATCTAACTAAAAACCAAAAGAGGAAGATATATTTTAGTATGTTATTAAACTCTCTTCTGATGTTAATTGAATTTTTGATTTTGACGACGTAAGGAAAGTAAACGTTAATATTTTTTTAAATAATAAATTATTCCATAATGTCACCTGCGAAAAATATCGATAAAATATGTTATTGTGTTACCGGCGGTAGTTAAGACATCTTCTGAAGTCGACATTTTATACGATATGGAGATAGTTTGAGACCCAGGTCATAGGATAGTTTTTACTATTTATTCCGTTCTAATAACAACAACTAATACCACTGGTATTTGTTTCAACTCACATTTATTTTCTATGGCGAACGGATACCATTGTTTATACTAATACCAAAACAAGTTCAAAGATACAAAGTACAGTCAGTAAAAACGCTTGATTATTATTTTGTTTCTTTTAGATTGTTTAATTTTTATTTTTATGTATTTTGAAGAACAGATAAGAATGACAGCTAAATTTTGCAGAAGCGTTTTTGTTATGATAAAAAGATTTTATGGTAAGTCAAGAAGTAATTCACATGTTTAATTATCATAAAAAAACCGAATAATATTAGCATTACAAAAATAACAATAAAAAATCGACTTAACAAAAGAGGATCGATTATTTATTTTGAACGAAATTAGTAATTGGCAACACTTTTTATTTTATTAAAAAATCAATGATTTCCGGATTTACCTAATTGCATTTTATCTTTTCGGTCTTCATTCTTTTCGTTTTTGTGCAAAAATGTTGCAATATTGTTTGGATAAATGAATAACGCGATTAATAAACATAAAACAAGATTTATTTATTATTTATTATATACTTTATTGTACACCATAAGTAACATTTATAAAGGACACTTAAAACTAAAAACACATACAATGGGCGGCCTTATCGCATTCCGCGATCTCTTCCAGGCAACCAGGTATGGACAGTAATTGCTGGACACGAAGTGGGGCTGTTATTGGTGTTGTAAGATGTTTCTTGTAAAAAGCTAATTTATTTATTATTTATAAAACTTCATGCAACATAATTAAGTTCTTAGTATTCGGTGGTATTCGTTCGCACATTTAATTTAATTATTTAAAGAGTGCTATCCGTTCGGAACAGAAAATAAACATGAGTTGAAACAAATACCAGTGGTTGTTGTTGTTGCTATTAGAACTGAATACGTCGGTTTTATCCCGGCAATCATCCTTAAAGGATGTGAAAGTTTGTATAATGATCCAATAAACTTCTCAAGTGAGGCGGCCCACACACCTACAATAATCCCCCTGACCGCGAGGTTGTAGGCGATGGCCCACGTCGCCCTCGCAGTGCTGGGCAAAATCATGTTTTCAGCTTTAACAAAAACACAAATTACATAAAGTAATTTAACTATTTTTTTTAAAACAAATTACAAAATACAGTCAGGCGTTAGGTTATATAAATAACCATTTAAGAAAGAAAATGGCAATTGACAATATACTTGACAATTTGACATACAGTACAGGTGCAGTGTTGCCAACTTTAAAGATTGACTTTAGCGGTCGCCATTTTGCTTACGAAAGCTATCGAGCGATATTTTCCTGCAGAACGCAAAATCTAGCGCATCCATTAATAAGATTGCTAAATGTATTTATGTTCAGAAGTATTTTAAAGTATTTGAAATACTAACACCTTGGCGTCACTTATTGAAATACCAATTACGAATTACATTTAAAAAAAGTAATTGAATTACAAATACCAAATATGTATTTGTATTTAAATTACGTATTTAATTACAAGTAATTGAAATACTGCCAACCCTGCCCACGCCTTATGCTGCCTCTGCTTGCTAGGAATTTCAGTGGCAAACCCGAGGGTTGCAAGTTGGCAATATGTTACTCCCGTGGCTGATATTACCGTCCCATCGGACTATGAGAATGAGGGATCAGAGTGTGCACCTGAGTTTTCGCATGGGTATATTAATTGTGTACTATAATTTCCACTAGTCATTTCACAATTTGCGATTTCAACGATATATAATTGTCGGTGATGTGTGACGAGAGTCGACAACAATGAAGATATCTCTTGTCAAGGTAAGGAATTAAAGAGATTCGGCCGAACCGTTGGTATACCCACTCGTTTAAGACATCACGATCAACAATATTTTATGAACGCGGAATACTTACGCCCAGGGTTCAAGTTACTCAGAACTATAAGAACTGCTGTGTCCAATACAATAACGTCTGCTTTTACATACAATGGAACCGTAGCAAGGCTAACTATTTTTTCTTTTATAATTTAGTTGTAGTTTAATTATTGAGATAAGCAGCATGATCTAATTTGAAAAGGTAACCCTTTGGCGGCCGAGGCATAGTTTATTTCACCATGACAGTAAGTTGTGGTTTTAAAATCTTATTAAAAAAAGAAGTTCATAAACTAAAAACCGACTACTGCAAAATCACTCTCTAAAAAGAGCGTGATTTTTCAGTACCTATTCCAGTTCTTCGTAGAAGTCGGGGTATGAAACAAGAAAACTTATTCTTATCTGAAATTTTTATGTACAAACTGTTCGATATGTATTAAATAAACAACTTACATGTAATACATATTTTATTGTGTTAAAATATTTATATTTATGGGATAACCGTGGTCGTATGCCACCTATCGTAACAACACCATACATTCTGCAAATTAGCATACGACCACGGTTATTCTAGAGGGCGCCATATTCAATTTAATGTGACGTCACATAGCCTATAACCAGCGGACAAACAAGACGCTACCAACGACACCTCAATTGTTAAATTATGATAAGTAGTTTAGAAGTTATGAGAGAACAGATGAACATACATACATACATACATCTCTGTGCCAGATCCGTTAGCCGTTCTTGGGGGATTGAGTAATAAACATCCATCCATTCATCCATCCAAACTTTCGCATTCATAATAAAGTAGGATATAGTTGGATACTATTTCTCTTCAGCCATGGAAGGGTTGATACGAACCCATCACATTATTATTAATTGTATGCAATGATCGCGTGCTTGTTGCAATCTTGTAGCACTGGGCGTCGTCGCCCCATGTCAGGGCTTCTCGCATAATGAGCGAGAGTTTGCAGCGATTGAGATTAATTCACTATCTTCATGATAAACAGAAACTGCTAATTATTGAAAGATTTGTATCAAACCTAAGGATGCTAGGACTCAAGGAAGGAAAAAGCGATCTCTTCGTAGAGGTAAATGAGATGATTTGCCACAACGCTTAACTAACCACTGTCATGCCTATGACGAATAAAATGTTAGGTAGATTGCCTACTGGCATCTGGAACAAGGTCGGTGCTGCCAGTACTCGGCAATCTAAAGAAATGAAACTCCCCTACTCCTGCATTATTCAGGCACTGGACCCAGCCTCTCAAGAAGAGCCGAGCCTACAGAAGAGTTGGTCGAGATTAACTAGGCTATTGGGCTATTTACTGAATACAGAAATATACCTATGAGAACCAATGGTCAGGTAGGGATGGTCACAGAATAGAAACAGGAGGTACTCGTATAATTTACAACAAGGTTTTTTTTTGTAAAATCTTTTTTAATCAATAAATTGGACAGAGTTTTCATCTAACAAAATGTCGCAACAAAATTAAAATTGTCTAACACTTCCAATTTTTAACGGACTTACCAAAAAGGAGTAGGTTCTATGTTCGACTTCATGTATGTTTTTTTTTATGTATGTTCACCGATATCTCCGTCATTTGGGGACCGATTTTGAAAATCCTTTTTTGTTTGAAATAGTATGTTCCCAAATTGGTCCCATTTTAATTTGGTGAAGATCTGATTAAAGACTTCGAAGATATACAACAGAACTCTTCAATAAATAACGGCAAACCTAGGTAGGCAAACGGTAGGTACAACTAAAAAGTGAAAAATAAAAAAACTTTTTTGCAAAAAAATACTACCGACTTCCAAATTAAAAGCTACAAAGTGCGAAATGACTTTATTTTTGGAAGTCGGTGTCCATAACGCAAAAAATTGGTACCTACAAAAGACACCGAGTTCCAAAAATAAAGTTATTTTTCACTTTCCAGTTTTCTTATTTGGATGTCGGTAGTTTTTTTTAAATAATACTCACAAACTACATATATACCATATAGGGTGGAATACCCTTGTTGTGTGCTATTTCAATTGTAAAGAGGTTTGATATCTCTTGCTAGTTACCGTTGCTACAATACTTTTTGGTAAACCACCATTTTTATGCTAACTATAATAGTTTAACGCTCTTACAAATAAACGCGGAATAAAGTTATACCAGGTATATCAAAGGAATAACCATACATTTTCATAGGTTTATACTTGGTATAACTTTATTCCGCGTTTATTTGTAAGAGGGTTAATGTTTTGCACCGCAATCAATGCATGATGCTAGAAGCTAAGAATTTGCTCCCAAAATAGCCAACGTATTTACAGGCAAGTTCGCAAGGAATGCATGGCTGACTCATGTCTCCACAATTTGTTGCCTTATCACTTTAAACACTCCATCGGCTATAATCTGTCAGGCGTGAAGCACGAGGACGCTAATACAGTAATAACAAGTTACTTGTAGAGTTAAGCACGGTGGCTAAGTAGGTAAAGATCAATGATGCCTAATAACATCACGTTTGCATTACATAGACCACAAAGATCTATCAGCTAAGCAGCCGGGAAAAAAAAACCTTGAACATATTCCTGCGTGGAAAGTACTTCGCTCCAAACTTTCTAATATTATCAATGTGAAAGTTTGTGAGGTTAGATGGATGGATGTTTGTAACTCTTTCACGCAAAGACTACTGAACGGATTTTGATTAAACTTTAAAGAAATATAGCTTATACATCAGAATAACAGGAATCAGAATAAATATGTAATTCTGATGCATAAGCTACGTTACTGTATTAAAGTTTTATCAATATCCTTTCAGTAGTTTTTAAGAGTAAAAGACTATATATTTTTAACCCCCGATGGAAAAAAGGGGTGTAATATGTTTGACGTGTGTACCTGTGTTTGTGTATATGTGTATTTGTATGTTTATGTATCTTTCGGTGGCATCGTAGCTCCTAAACGGGTGAACCGATTTTAATTTAGCTTTTTTGTTTGAAAAGTGTCAATATCGGGAGTATTCTTAGCTATGTTTGATGAAAATCAGTTCAGCCGTTCAAAAGTTATGGGCAGTCATACCATAAATACGTTTTCGATAGATTGTTGGTCGAAGCGTGTCTACTACTAGGTAAATTATGTAGTTTAAAAAGTATGAATAAAAATAAGTTTGTTTTGGAATTTTTAACTTTTACTTTTTACAGAATAATAGAATAGAATAGAATAGAAAACATTTATTCGACACAGACACAACACAACAACAATAATCACAAAGTAACAGAGAAGAATAGTAAAAAAGTACAAACAGGGAGAGTACAATATTTATTATATTATAAAAAAAACCGATCAAGTGCGAGTCGAATTTGTGCGCCAAAGGTTCCGTGCCTACCCATTATGCCGCAATAATAAAACTGGTATAATTTTTATTGGTGGCAAATAAAGATTTTCGCGACAAGTTGTAAGTACCAAAATTTTCAACTTATTTTATTTTTCGAAATTTTGCCTTTATTTGTGCTGTAAGACCTTACTTTTTGCCAAATTTCGCGATTCTATGTCCACGGGAACTACCATATAGGTTTTCGAACCAAAACCTATAGGGTACTTCCGGTTGACCTAGAATTGTCATTTTTGTTTAAAACCAAGATCAGATACAGAACAATGAAAGGGAAAATTCCGGAAAATAAAAAAAAGTTGAAAATTAAGATAAATATTGGTACTTATATACAAGTTTTCGCGAAAATCTAAATTTGCTTATCTTTTCATAGTGTTGACTCAGGACCTTGATTTTTGTATACCTAATAGGGACTATAGACCTCAGTATCTGGTATAAATTTCAATTTGCTAGGTCCACCCGTTCCTGGGAAAATCGGTGGTGACACACGGACAGACGGACAAGAAAGTGAGGTGACGGATAAGGGTTCCTTTTTTTACCTTTTGAGGTACGGAACCCTAAAAAATTATTTTAAACCAGCTTTCCATGCATTGTCATCCAATCCAAACGTGTATGCAAAATTTGGTGATGCGGATGAATGTTTTAAAATTCAGTTGCAAGATTTGACTCACACATAATTATAGATACTAAAGCAACGTTAAGTTAAGTACAGTACCTACTCGCCAACTTCTTGGCCGCCCTGAAGTTGGCTACAATGGCTGCGCAGTAGTAAATCTCATACAAAAACAGCACCGATCCGAACCTTGCGCATCGGAAAGCCAATTTCAGGGCGGCCCAGAAGTTTGGCGAGTAGGTACTGTACTTAACTTTGTGTAGGAGTACTGGTTTTCAGGTGCAAAAGTCATCTTGTGAAGAGTAAATTACCTCTTTGTAATGAAAAAACACTTAAAGTTATTGTTAAAATGACGTCGGCTGACGATTATTATGCATGTTCTTTGTGTTTATCGCTACACAATGTTGCATATAACTATGTAACAGACGTTTGGACAGCTCAATGGGACAATAATGTTGGAGAGGTACTCGTACCACAATTATAATGATGAAGCCCAGAAAGGCCGAAATTAATGAATTCTGAAATGTGACTTTGTCCTACCAAAAATAATTTATTAATGTCCTTTTTAAAGGAGCTTGTGGCGAGACGCTATTTAAATTGCGTCGATTATAAGCGATATCGCGCATGCATTTTCTACGAAAATGTCAAGTGCAAATATGTCGTATATATATGCACCTACTTGTAATTTCGCTAAGTGTAAATCGCTTGTAAGTGTGGTTTAAATCAAATAGCGTCGAGCTACCAGCAAGGTCGCTTAAGTAGAGAGGCTCTGGGATTGGGATACTGATATATTATTACATATGGGATTTTAATAAACAGCTATGCCTAGTGTGAAGTGTACGAGGGCCTCATAGTTAAACATAACCGTAGAATGATACTCGTGACGATAATCAACGGGCAGTTGGTCCTCGGCCGTGAGCAAGGTCAAAGATACGCGAACCGCCTGCCATTGTTTCTTGATATAGCGCAAGATATAAGGGACTGGCGTTTTGTTTTTATCATTTACTTAGTCTTTCCTCTTTTTTGTTTGTTGTTTCACGGTGTAGATTTTGCTTTTGATGTGTTCATTTTTTTTTATTACTTCGTCGTTCTCTTGTTTCGTTTTCATACTAGTCACTACTCAAGTATTGTAATACACATATAATTTTTTTAGGTTACCATAAAAATCAATCTTTCAAACTTTGTTGCGCACACAAGTATTGAGTTTTGTCTCTCTTTGTCAATAATAATATTAATTCTGTGTCAGTCAATCTTATTACTCATCATAATAATAACAGCCGCAAGACGTCCACTGCTGAGAATAGGCCTCCCCCACAAAGATCGGTCCCGTGCGTCTCGCATCTATCTGATTACTATTTCGTAGTAAATTTATTTACTTATAAATCGCTACTACGTTGCGCTTGCGCCGGGCCTCGATTGTAACAAGTCGGCTGCACGTGTTTCTGTGACGTCAAGAGCTGCTCTGTAGTTTCCAGCGCCGCACGGATTCGCATGACTATCGGAACTAATCTTATTTCCTTCGCTATCGACTTCTTCATTAGATTTGATGACTTCGGGGAGACGCTTTTTGTATCTCCCCAGGCATATACCCTAACAGACGTTGCAAAGACGGGATACCGGGGTGGTCTTTTAAGAGGTCATGAGTCATGCTGATGGTGATCACTGGGGTGGTTTTCGTGAGTTCAAAATCACACACTCCTTTCTCTGTGCCTGATTTTTTCCCAAAAAGTCCAGGCGCGTCATGAAGATTTCCGCAGAAAAAAAGGTGGTCAGTAAAGTTGATTACAGCTCTTATGTGTTTTTTGTTATTTCGTTTTTTGTCATCTTCTGCCTCATTATTGATCTCGTCTCCTAACAATGCCGAGTGTTGATGTAGATATCCACTATTAAGTATATATAGCCCGCCCTTCTTCAAGCTCTATGTCTAGGGCTGCCCACTTCAAACTCTATTAGGCTACCTTATCCAGGTCTTCAGTGCACTATAGTCTAATGATTGATGTGGTTAATAAAATCTGAAGCAAAAATATTTGGAAAATCCAAAAAAACCGGCCAAGTGCGAGTCGGACTCGCGCACGAAGGGTTCCATACCATTATCGCAAAAAACGGCAAAAAAATCACGTTTATTTTATGGGAGCTCCACTTAAATATTTATTTTATTCTGTTTTTAGTATTTGTTGTTATAGCGGCAACATAAATACATCATCTGTGAAAATTTCAACTGCCTAGCTATCACGGTTCATGAGATACAGCCTGGTGACAGACGGACAGACAGACAGGCAGACAAATAGACAGACGGACCGCCGAGTCTTAGTAATAGGGTCCCGTTTTTACCCTTTGGGTACGGAACCCTAAAAAGGACTCGGTCGCGATTCTAGTCTTATCGAGTATGATATTTATGACAACATCAAAAAGCGCTACAGCTGAGCATGAGGTCCTGAGTTCGATTACCGGGCCGGGCAAAGTATTATTGGGCACTTCTCAGTAGCAGGCCAGGCCGGAGTCTGAATGTGTGTCCGGCTGCTGGCAATAGACTCGCCTCCTCTTACATGGGACTTACAAAGTGTGTGTGCTCCAGGGGCACCCCCGCCACCACCACCGGTTCGAGGAATACTTGCGTGATGTTATATTATTTATCTTAAACTTTTACAATTCTGCTTACGCCAGTCATGCCATTAAGTTATTAAACATTAAATAACAGACAAAACGCTACATTAGGTATGGTTCATCTGTTTATCGCAAATAACATTCTCAGAAACGTTTGGATTCGATTGTAAGATAACAATCTATTGTCGGGGCTTGATCCTCAACATCCTGATAGCAATGAAGCACGACGTACCTACTATACAAGTCAGCAGTCGGTCAGATGTGAAATAGCGAAACAGGCCTGACTCTTCCAAGCTGTAAAGCGCCATTGCAGCTTATTCATATCGAAACAAGGCCTTATGAGCGGACTGAGTAAATGCAATGACATTAGACAGAGTCCAAATAAATGATGGATGGAGAGAGAAGATCAAATGATGCCGTTTCAGTTTTTATCAGAATCGGCTCCGACACTCCTTCGAATGATTTCGTTATTCCTCATAGTTTTGGATTTAGCCACGCCCACTTGAAAAACTCTGCTATATAATTCAATAGAATTCAACATAATTATGATAAAGAAGACGCCACCATTTTTTAAATCTGTTATATTGATAGTTGTATTGCCAAGTGATGTGATGTGTTGTATTGCAAAGTATTATATGACTCAAAATATTGGAGTTTACTCCGTGCCTCGGAAAGCACGTTAAGCCCGTGGTCCCGACTGTCATTTGAAGATCTTTGACAGTCGTTACGGGTAGTCAGAAGCTTGAGATCTGACACCAGTCTTGCCAAGGGGTACCGTGTTACACAGTTACTGGGTTGTGGAGGTCAGATAGGCAGTCGCTCCATGTAAAACACTGGTCCCAATATAGTTGGGAAAAAGGCTAGGCAGATTGATTGAATCACCGACAGAACGCACAGCCTAAACTGCTGGGGCTAGAAGAATATCATACTACTGTCACACCAAAGTTTATTTATTATACAACGAAGGTAGTTGGATTCCTATCAGGCACACCGCTGATTCGTACAGAAAACGCAAAATCATTGTCCACATTTGTCACACTCACGCATGCTTTTTGAAAGAAAAAATTGAGATTTAGCTAGATAACCTATCCAACTTTGATTTTAATGCAGGTTTTGACACGTTCTTATAAATTTCATTAAAGTTACCAAAGCCGGGGCCAGTGTCTACTGCTCGACTTATACAAAAAATTGTGTTAAGTGATAATTATTAAACGTACATATATAATCTAGGTATACACGATCTTGTAACTGTACACTGTTCACTTCACTCCGTCCATTTACACTCGGGCTTGTAACGAAAGCATAGCGCGATTCAATTCGATCCCAACTCCATCTATCGAGCGCAGGGTTCAACTTTTACCTCACAAATCGATCGTTGACTTTCACCGACGTTGATCGACGCTATTTGATTATCCAGTATGGTTCGCCTTCGATTTGGTTTAGAAAGAACTGTCGATCGATGTCGACTGATTCATGTTACCATCGAGCGACGATAATTCGGTTTATGTGATAGTGGCAACATCCTTTATTAGCTTCCATGCTTCATTTTAGCCACAAGCTCTAGACAAGTGACATTATTTTCATAAACTCACGCTATTGGCCATGGGGATAAGCAGAAACCACAGAACGCCACGCTGCTACGATCCTTACATAATCCTTTTGCTTAATTTTTGTTCTTACATCTAGTTATACACGCACGCCTCTGTTATGAGTACTGCGGCGCACCTGGCTATATTTTTGAAAAAGTATGATAAAATGTCACATTGCCAATCCCTTTCATTTATGGCATTTCAGGCATCGTCGTCGTTGATAAAGACAAAGTCTAGAGCCTATGTTCTCAGTGACAATATATTCGTCTCTTCCCTGTAGCAACGCCAGTCTCGGCCTGTCAATGTTAACATAGGCTCAAGTAATTACAATAAGTATTGTTGTGTCGATGCTCGAGGCCAGGCCCACACTCAACTATTGTTATTACTTATTATGTGATTATGGTATTTTGATTTAATTTTAATATTGTGTATGGTCGTGGAACAGGGAAGAGGCATTAATGAGCTGTTGTGTGTAAAGATCCATAGCTTTTTAGCCGGGTGTAGTCACGCACGGACATCAGTGATGTTTGGATGATTCAGGAAGTTGCTGGACACAAACACCAGCATATTATAGATTAAAAATCATTTCGGTTTGCCCATAAAGGACCGTTAGTGCTTCTGCCAGACACTCGGTACATAGACTTCAACTGAGGAACCATCTTGCTGCCTGAATAGCTACCTAATTGATTGATATATTGGAACAACAAAACGGGTGCGTTAAGAGTCAGCAAACCAATAACATTAAGAGAAAGCTTTGTCGTTACAGACAGATTTTTTAGGAGGCTCCGCCATGTCTTAGATAGACCTAAAAATACTGAAGTAAATCCTAGCTATCACATAACAACTTCAAGAAAACATTTTCTCTAATTAACATGTCCTCAACACACAGTAAGCGGATATATCATATCAATAGAGAATGTCAATTAATACCAACGACATGTGTTTGGGAACCTCATTTTGGAGCCTGCCCCGAATTTTGATATCCACTCAGACAACTGTATACTCAGTGTCACTGAGAATAGAGTTGTAAATTTCGTAGCTCTAAAAGGAACTTAATCAGGTAATTAGAAATGTAATTAGTGTCAATATCATTTGATACGACCGAGTCAGCAGGATGCGAATTAACAAAAAATATGTCTGACTCTAGCGTTTCCTCTCGAAGTAATGTTACTACGATGGTTTTAAATTGCGTCGATGTGCGATATCGCGCACGTATTTACTAAGAAATATACCAAGTGAAAATCGTCCGAATTGCATCGTACTGCGTCCATGTGAATGCGGCATGATATAAATGGAATCGCGACGACCATCAGGCAGGTCTACCGTGTACCCGTGGACCCGCTGTGTACCGTGTACTAACTTATGGCCACTCTTTTAGCCCTTAGCAATTCAGCATTACCTTCGCTACTAGGTACTTCATATGTTTCCTTCAGGTGCTCTTTTACGGCAAACTACGTGCCACTATGTTTATTACCTGCCACGTTATTATTCATTCTTTCGAACCGAACTGCGGTAAAGCCAAAAGGAAAATGTATGATTTTGCCTGCAGTCTACCTGTGTATGTAAATTGTGTGCGCCTGCATTAATTGCGCGCGCGCACTCGAGAATTTCGCGTGACCAAAGTTTCACAGTCCTTGCGTCTATCCATATCTCGCGCTGTTGTGTCGCTTGGGGTACCTTTGTAATTATCTACTGTCGAAAACATGAGGTATACTACACATAGGCTAGCTCAGACAACTTGGTAAGCCATAGCCATTTATAATATATGTAGGAAAAATTTAGGAATTTTGGTGCATCGTCTGTCAGTTACTCGTTCCATAACGGTCCCTCTACTAATGATGGGAAGTTTTGATTTTAATAAAACCATTGTTTTATTCGTTTACCTAATCAGCTACCGAGGATCAGAATTATGTAAGTTGGGTTATTCTTGAGTAATTGAGTATATCTGAAAAAATCAGATAATAAAAATAATACTTTTTTAATCCCCATGTAGACCCATCGTCTGGGGAAACGGATGGTTATTTCGGACTCCAACCGATTAAAACCCTACAGTACCTATCGCTAGTCGCTACCAGGAGTCGAGGGTCTGGGCTGCAATTAAATTCACGTCTATCCCCAACTCGAACCAAACGAGTCTATGAACCAGCAAACTTAAGTGTCGCAGAAAATTGTTTCGCTATCTTTCTGCAACAATTCATATAGCCATTATTAGCTAATAGTACCTGACACTTAGCATCACTATACTTTGTCACCAGGCCGGCGAGAAAGCATGTCCCTGCCCACTGTAAGGATTCGGCCATAAAGGCCATTCACAATCCTTCCACCAAGATCATCCCTCACACAATCCTTCCATAATTTCTTTATCTTCCTCTCCATAGTTTCCTTACATAACATCACGCCTGTATTCCCCGAAGTGTTTGGGCAGAGGTGCACGTATGGTTCGCCCACATTTCGCCAGCTATGTTTAAGTTTCATGTAATATGGGCCGAGTCTATCGCCATCAACCAGACACTAATCTAAAATCCGGACTGCGACTGACAAATGCCAGGTGGAAAAAACCTAAAACATAATAACACTTTACCCGACCCGGGCATCGAACCCAGAACCTCATACTCAGCAGTAGCGCTTACGCCCACTACACCAACAAGTCTAAATTTCAAGTTCATCACTCTTTCAGTCATCATTATCCTCTTATAAAGACAAAAGATTTCCTTTTAAATTATCTATCATGCACCTTCAAAAGGTTCTTAGACATTCTCGTTGGTCCAGTATATGGATAGGAGAGGACAACCATTGACTAACTTTTGCATTTGACTTCCTTCGGGACAAACAAAAACTAAAAAAGAAATCGGTAAAACTATTGAAACCATTTGATAATCAGAGGTATCTTGTTACGTCATATTTGAAGCTTACATCCGTCAGTGATAATATACCATCAGGGGTTATAGTACATTTTAAATGGCCCAAAAACTCAAGGCTTCAGAATTAAAATTAAAGTAGGTTCATTCAGGATTGAAAATCCGTCTGCAATCTCCCATAAAATACAACAAACAAACGAAATACTACAGCAGTATAGCTGGGTACAAGTCCAGACTTTGCCCCATCGCCACTCATTCTGTCCGGGGAAGGAGGGTTCCCGCCCTTCTCCAAAAATATGGGAGTTAACATTACTAGAGAAATGTGGGTGAACCTCTGCCTAACTCTTAGTTCAGTATTTTTGTCCCCAAACCCAGGAACCCCAGGATCTCAAACGTACTTTGGATCACAAATCCAACATCCTCATAATTAAAGCTAGGCATAGCATTAATATCCTTGATATAGTCTGCTATATTAGACACAGAGCCTGTAACAATGCTCAGTGTTCCGCGGACCGTCGCCTGCGCCGTTACGAAATTAATATCCAAAGTTGAGCATAAATTTAGAAACATTTAAAATAATATTGTTGATCTAGTCTCGCGTCTCGCGGCGTGCAGTTGACATCTTGTATTCGATATTTTCTATTTCTCTGTCTGTTATATTTTCGGAATTATTTAGTTGAAGTTTTTGTTTCTGCCATGAGGGAGTTAAATGGTGAGCTTTTATGAGTAATTTTATGGTTTATGTACATTTGTACCACGCTGAGTGTGAATAGAAACATGGCTTTATTGATTTGTTACGAGTATCTTATGTCAGTAGGTTGAGTTGATTGACTCATGAAGACTGATCCCCTTTATTGAACAAAAGTGAAACTATCCTCCCTTAATGCAAATGAATCTCGCTTAACTACAAATTCGTCTTGATTGCTATAATTCATAATGCGCAGCAACCAGCATTATCTTTGCCCGAGTTCCACACACAAAATATCAAAAGAGGTTCATTAGTTTGGCTGATAACAGCTGATTGTACTAAATAAGGACACAAAAAACATTAACCTCCTTCTGGATCAGGTGTGTTGTCTCTCGTGAGAGCCCGAGGAAACGCTGTACATTGAGGTTTTTAAACAAAATACTTTATGATTGAACTTAGTACTGAGAGCAATGTACATCATCCTCGCGGGCTCTTGCGGGCGAATATACAGCCATCATAAAACGTGTTTTCGACCGGGACTTTAATAATGTAAATAATACCTCCTGAAAGAATAATACAAAGCTTTTTACATACCGATGTTATATGAACTTATAGAAATATTTGACCGTCTTGGATAGCCATAAGAATGGCGACATGACAGGCGATATTTACGTATTTATGAGTATCGTGTCCGCTTTACTACGCGTTGTTAGCATTGTTGGGCAACGTGCGAGGCGTCTCAATCAGCTGACGAGCGATTTTTTGCCATTTTCTATTCAAAGAAGAGCTCTGAAGTATGAATACTTAATTAGCTTGTTAGTGTACCTGTGATAAGTAGATTGGTTAGGCTCTTTATTTCAACTTTTTAACGTTACAAAGTGATGAAAGAAAAGTGCCTATTAAATTATACTGAACCAGCTGACCCGACACATGTTGTTTATATAGTACACACGTCATCTTTAACATTTTTTCTTTTCCTAAGACTCGGATGTATTATGTAAAATTTGTTAAATCAGTTCAGCTGTTCTTCAGTTACCTGAAGAATTTCGTTTACCAGCGAACATTATTTCATTTTTATTTATATATTCATTTATTTTATTCAAAAAACCAAAATCAAATAGATTATTTCAAATAAACCTTAGAGGTTCTTTTGAATTGCCAAACAAAAAAAAGACAATTTGTAAATATGTAAGCGTCAGTAGATCTCAATGGGGAAGAATTTGCAAGAAACTCCACGGACACTCTTTTCCATCAGTTTTAATTACAAGTTTTTGGTTACATCATTTTTGTTGAAAAAATACCTACATATATAAAGAAAGAAAGAAAAATATTTATTTGTGACCCGCACAGGAGACCGATGCCGACGGACGTATATGTGAGAATGATGTAAAAAGACGTTCACGTAAAAGTGTCTAGAGTAACAAACAATTTAAAAAATAAAATAACAGTCCGAGGCAATTAAGTTATGACCAACCCCAACTGATCGCGCCCGTTCACGAACATGACGCATGGATCGGCACCACTCAGCTCAACCCAATATTTTTTTGGATCTCCAACATAGGATGTACCTACAAATTATAATTTACAGAATCAGTACATAAGTATCTAGTTGATGCATTGCCACTCACATTCACTCCTTCACCTATCACAGCATGCACACATATTATACAAACTACTTAATAATTTTAAAATTATAAACAAATCTAATAACCTATAGATAACATGATGTAATAATCGAATATTTTTCTCTTCTTAGTAGTAAATATTACGAAACAGAATGAGGTCTTATTGCGCCATAACGCCCATAACCCATTAACTGGGCTAAAACGGAAACAGAAACGAACGACATTCATAGAATTAATTTATGAGCCTTCCTGGCTTCGCGACCTACACCAATGACGTTATCGTAGGTACTTATGAAATATAGTTTTATACAATTAAGTTTTTAATTACCATAATCGGTGACTTTGAAAATGGATAATTCAAAGTGATTAATAAATATTTGTGATGTATTTTAACGATACTTCGAGGACAATTTGTTATTCGATGTCGCCAACGGCGATTTTCAAAATGTCAAAATGTAAGATGATCACGATTGATCACGTGACTTTTGTATAGCAACATTATCATTTCAGCAGAAAGAAGTCCACTGCTGTATATAGGCCTCCCCAAGCGTCGCCACACTGACCGGCCCTGTGCGTCTGCGTGTGTCTCGCATTTCGTAACACATACATTTTTGACATTTCTAATCGCTGTCACAACCGTATATTTAGAATTTTATTTTGAAAATATATCTATGGACGCAAAACTTTCGTTGAGTGTCACTTGTATATAGAGCTTTTATATTTCAATTCTATATGGGGGTATAACTTATGAACACACAAGTTCAAAAAATCCCATAGGAAAATTTTAAAGAATTTTCCGGGCATTTTTCCAATTTTCTTTCTCTAAGAACCTTATTGAACTTTTACGAACATTACGATCATCATTTCAGTTTTACAGAAAATACACAAACGATTTCTAGATTTGTATTCGACTTGAATGTTTATTTTGTTTATATTTTTCTTAAACCGCGGTTCTCATTAACACGGGAAGTGTAACCTATGTTAAACGTGAGATTATTTATATGATAACATAAGTGAAGGTTGGAAACTACGACATCGCATAATATAAAGATTATAGTTAAGAGTAATAAATGTATATTTTGTAAATAATCGCCTGTCATCAGTTTCCTAATAAACACAGTGTTATATGCTCGAGATTCTTTCCGCAACGTCGAGACGTGGCCTTGACAATGAGATAAATAACTCCTAGTACTATGTACTCATTTAAATAACTTAAAAAATCTAATTTGCACGCTTTTACGTCATAGTCGGCTTATTAAGGCAAATATGTGCGAATTATGTGAATTTCAATATTGACTCTGCATTTTAAGCTAAAGAAACATCTTGAGGAAGCTGGTGAATGTCCTAGAACAAAAACGTTCGAAGACGTTTGACATCCAGCAACCCGCACTGGGCCCGCGTAGTGGTTTAGAGAAGAGAGGAGGCCTGTGTCTCAGCAGAGGGAACATTATAGACTGATTATACACTCGGTAATTTAAATCTGTATGCAGATTTGTCTGCACCAGCTCTAACCTAAACAGTACTATAAAAGAGGAAAAATGTTATGTATATTTGTTAATCTGCTTACAAAGGTTAATTTCTGGAAGTGCTGATCCGATTCTATTTTTTTTATTGATATTAAGCTACAGTGCCAAGCTAAAGGCTACTTTTTAACGCCGAAACATGCACGTTTTCGTTAGAGCAAAGCCGTGGGAACAAGTTAGTTTATTATAAACGTCTTCTTCTGTCGTGTGAGGTGAGAGTTAATTAAGCCGCCTCAAGGAAACCCCACAGGCCTCTGACTTGGCTAGTTCAGGCTTCCATTAACTATATAAGTTATAAACTAATTAAACAACATTGAAAACAGAGTATTTCCTTTATTAGAAATTCAAAAATATTTATTTGTAACACATGGGTGCAATGTTGTGGTACATGCACATGGAGTTTGACTTAGTTTACCCCTTGGTCTGCAACCAGTGCACCTCAGACTATTGTGACTTACCTCAAGTCATATAAAATAAATATCCAAGCTAGCTTTATTTTATACTTTACTAGCTTCTGCCGGTGGCTTGGCCCGCGTGAATTTTATTTTATTATCCTTAAGGAATATTATACCAGAATAAAAAGTAGCCTATGTGCTGTTCCAGGCTTTAGCCAAATTTTTATCTAGATCCGTTCAGCCAGCACGGCGTGATTGTATATTAAGATATAATAACGTATTTGTTATTTTATCTTGTCTTTGCATAAATGTATAATTAGGTTTTGTACAAGTTAATATAGCATAGTATACCTAATTGGTTAATTATGTACTTATACCTACTGTTACACAGGTTTTACAAATATAGATTTAAATCATATGATCTATACAAGCTATGCTAGCCAACCTTATATCTACGACGTGTCTAATTACTAATAATAATAATCTAGATACTTAATGTAATTGTCTAATTATTTTATTTTTAACCAATCACTGACCTATCCTGTTATTCAATCTTTTTGTTATTAAAAAACTGCCACTGCGAAGTGCGAATATTATATTTCAGTATTTACATTTTTAGGTAGTTTTAAGTCCATGCTTTGCTTGTGTTTTACGGCTTTTGCGATTTAATGTTTCTAATAGTGAATCTTATTTACCAGTTAACTATTTATTTACTAGCTGATAGTACATCTAAGGGGTATCTGCACCTTAACATAGCGAGATTCTTCCGTGCCTCGTAAACGTCAAGTGAAGACGACCAAGTAACTTTTACCTATCCTGTCAGAAGTTTCTGCAACAGAAAAAAATAAAAATCTTTTTATCAATAAAATTAAAACTTTCAGAGCAAAACATTACAAAGAGAAAAATAACTTTCTTTTTCGATGTAATCAGTGCCTTTACTGCCTATTGTTTTTCGTTTAACGACAGTAGTGTTTTGGTTTAGAAATCAGTTTAATCTTTTTGTTAAAAAGATTTTTTATATTACTCGTTTTAGTGTTGGTACCTCATATTACCATGGCAGCCATTGATAGCTAAAGTACATCTCGTGGCGATTCTAATACGCCCAAACACGACTAGAATACATTGTTTTTTTACGGAGATCCAGTGCCTACCTTCCGGCTTCATCATCAGATCAGTTCGATGGTGTCATTTTCATAAGTACCATTTATTTATATGTATTTGCTTCATCATAGTCGCTTAACTAGTCGAGATATCTTATATCCATGACATACTTATTGAGGAATTCCAGTGGCCATCTGTGGTCTTCTTCATCAGTACCAATTCACCAAAAGATACTTTCTGAGTGCAAATGCTTGCCATGTTATTGAAAATAAAAATCAAAATCAACCAAAATCGCTACATATTTGATGAGTTCTCTTGATATCCATGGGATCCCATAATCAGATTCTGTGATTTGATGGCAATGGGACCCCCTCGAGAGTATACCCTTTCAAGCAAAAAAATAAATTTGCAAATGCAATGTATGACGAAGTTATGCCCGAAAATAAATAAAAAAAATTTAAACATCCGAATTGAGAACCACCTCCTTTTAGGGAAGTCGGTTAAAAAGGGCCTGCACTGCAAGTATCCCCATAATAATCTCACAAGTCACGTAAGCCCAGTCCAGAGTTTATGAAACGTTATATGAAACAAAGAGAATTACCTAAAGCTTACTACACTTACATGTTATGCTCTGCGTGAATCCCCTGATCTTCCTACTTTGAAGGAAAACCTTTTTCAAATTACTTCAACACAATCATACTGTATGGCGTAGTGGCCCAGAGGCAAAAACTTCGGCTCTCGTGCTTGGAGCGTGGGCTCAAATCCGGACAAGTTCCAATGTGATTTTTTCAATTCTTATGTACTTTCTGGTCTTGGACATCGCTGACAATGGTAAAGGAAAACATTGTGTGGAAACCTGGCATTACTGCAATGTGTTCCAGTGCGAGAATAAAACAAATAAATACTGTGACTACTTTCTTCTCAAGTTTATGTTATGGGCTCTTCCGTGCCGTAAGTCTGTCCGTACTGCAAGTTGTGTTACCATCCCAGATTTATAGCTGGAATAGATGTAGTAACAGCATCCCTAGTCCATACCCTTCAAACCGTAAGACTACTATAATGTCAGTGTTATATCATTTCACTAAACTAAATCTAATAGAATGAGAAAGGTGTTGATGGATGGAAAGTTTCAATCAACTAAACATATTCTGTCGAAGATATTTTACCTTTTTCTATTATTTGAATTCGTTCTTATGACGACGACTAACTCCGTAAAGACGATCATAGATGGAAATACCTTGTTATTTATTTAACCAGAGATCGTGTGGCCGCGATTTATACCATCTTGTAGGTATTACATAAAACATTTAGCTTCATGCAAATACACTTTTTGGTTTTGCACTGAAACTTTGATTTGTCTCAATTAAATTTTTATAGCCCTCCAAATGTATAAACTTTCCCATTGACTGTTCAATTTGTGGCACTGAATCTGTGAATCATGTGTCTGGTTTTAGAATTGTTTCGGGGTAGGTAACTAATCCTTTACCAACTGAAGTCCCAACTTTATAAAGTTAATTTAATGGGCATGGCTCGAATCTCTAGTGCCCGCTTTTTTACATTTAACTAGATGAAATTTCAGGAAAGGATACCTTTATCACTGACATTATTTAACATATTGTCATATCACTAAACATTTTTAGTAAAAAACAAGAATATTCGACACGTACAGTGATTTCGTGGTATCCCTAGGTATTTCGTGAGATCCCTGGTATCTTCATTTTCCTGTAATATAAAGGTACAGAGAAAAGCTCGCGGCTAAATAATAGCTGGTGCGGGTCAATCTTCAAGGTTAAGCAACACTCGTCGAGGTTGGTCCGTGAACAGGGCTGATAGGTGCTTTCCCAGCACCAAGGGAAGTTCACACATCAAAAGTGTCAAGGGATCAAATACATTTTTAACTATAAAAAAATATCCAATTAATATATACCAAATCAAATCTTCCAGACTGGCTTCTTACTTTAATTCCTATGTTAACAACTTATCCCTATATTTTGTAAAATTTAAGTAAAATTGCAAGTTTTGCAAATTCTGGGTAATTAACCTAAGGAAAACGAGGTATTTTAATTTTTATTGAAAAGACAAAAAGAAACTGTTTTTTTTTCCTCCATTGACTCGAATCACACAATGATAGTGATTTGGCATGCTTAAAATCACTTTCTTTCTAACAAGTCAAAAAGTTGTTGTAGGGTATGCACGGCATCCATACTCGGTAGAGCTCTTCTTTGGAGCATATGCCATGGGTGGTGGTGGAGGTCTGGCGATTGAGTAAGCCACGGCAGAAAGTTGATGCGAGCATCGGCAAAAGTGCATGTTACGACTCTTACCGTGTGTGGTCGTGCTTTGCCGTGCATACTCGAAACGAATCACCCAACCGGCGTTGGAAAAGGATGATCACATCTGAAACAATCCGTCAATCCGAAGATCAGTTTTTTCACCAATCCAAATACCGGCTCAAACCATTATTGTCGCCCTTCCATATGAATGAACTTCCTGACAAAATTTCAAACGTTCTTGACATGCAGAGGTCCTCCAAACCCGTCTTGTAGTCGGCCTCATACCGAAAGGAGATTCATCGGAAAAGCAAACACAACGCTAGTTTCATCCTCCCAATTTCTGTGTTTGCTAGCCCATTGTAAACGGGCCCTATGAGTGCTATATGTGGAACTCACAGCGGCCTTCGGGAACGCAGACCCACGTTACGTAAACGATTTTGGATGGTTTGGTCGCTCATCAGCAAGTCTGAAGAGCTGTGGAGCCACGTATCCAACATCATGGCGGTCATGGGACGACTCCGTCGAGCAGTATTTTGGATGCACTGGTCCTGTTTGCGATGCCACGCGATAGGGTGCTGTGATACGATAGCGTGTCCAAAGACGGCTGGTGACGCTCCGTGTAGTGCCAAGAGCGACAGCCACAGTACATTGCCTGGGACCAGCTTGCTACATTCCGACGGCTCTCATCATCTCTTCCCGTGTCAAGTGATCGTCGCTCCATATCGATGCAATTTTTTTCAGTTCCAATTCAGAAATTGTATTGGTTTTGTAAAAACGCTATTACACACTTTTATAGGAATCCTGATTAACAGTTGATTTTCTATTTTAATCAAAATTTAAAGAAAAGTCTTTATTCATTAACCCTTCGAGGAATACAGCGTGATTTTATATATGTTTCTATTCGAGAGGTGACGTTTGCTGATAATACAACTCCATTTTGGTTGTTCATTCCACACTTCATTGTGGAAGTGTAATGCGATTCTATTGTCACAATTAGCACTCGTACTATAAAAATAATCCAATTAAAAAATCTTTTTTCTCGAAGCTTTGTAGCTTACCGTGCATTGTCATCCAAACCAAACGTGTATGCAAACTTTCATCTTAATCGGTCTAGGATAACTGCTTTAAAATTCAGTTGCAAGATTTGACCCGAACACACATAATATATATCTACCTACATACACACATACATTGCAAGTTTAAAAAAGCTTATAAAAACTCAACATTGTCCTGTCAACATATTATTCCAAATTCTATTTTTTTATAGCGTGTCTCTGCTAATACGATTATTTAACTTGTAAATGAATTAGTTATTCTTCAGAATATTTTAACACTAGGTACGCTAACAAGAAGGATTATCATAAAACAAACAAACAATGCAACATTATTGTTTTTAAAACAAACGATTATAAGTATTATGAGGTCGTTTCACAGATTGCTATCATTATAGTTTGGTGGTTTAGCTAGCAATTAAAACGTGACCATTATTTCTGGACAGTGGCGAAACGTGGAACTAACGCAAAATGTACTGAGTTTAGTTGAGTGTGGTTAAAGGTTAGCAGGCAGCGCCATCATTAGGAAGGTTCTACGAGTAGATACGCTGGACAACACGGCGGCTGATAATAGCGACCTTGGCATAGACACTCTTATGTGACGCTGGCGGTTGACCGAGACCTTCCATTTTGATTATATTTTTGTTACAATTAAATAACAGTCGACTGCCTGTATCTGGTGTAGTGGTCGCCAGAGCTACTGTGTGAGCGTGAGCTCCTGGGTTCGATTCCCGAATTGGGCAAAGTTTTACTGGGCTTTTCCATCTGAAATGTTTGTGGCATCCCGCAGTCTGATTAGAGTGGCAACCCCGTTGATAGCAATAGACTCGCCCGCTATTAGGTACATGGGCCGTAAACATTATACCTGGCGAAATGTGGTTGCGATTACTACAGGTGCACCACTGCCCAGCCCTTCGAGAAATACAAGCGGGATGTTATTTTATGTAGTAGTTGATTTCGCTTGCCTTAGCGTCAGTTCACACAGAGTCTCAACTTCGGTATGACCTGACCCTTTTAGGCAACTTTTCCACCAGGAATTAGTGAGGTAGCTGGGCAGTGCGCGAGGAAAAGGGTCACTAATAGGATGACTTCATTTTCCAGACCTAGCATAGAAATGTGGGCGAGTAATGCAAGCGAGAAATGTGTTGAGACGGATGCGTGTGAGGAACTCGTGAGAGAAATGTGTTGCGACGGATGCGTGTGAGGAACTCGTGAGAGAAATGTGTTGCGACAGATGCGTGTGAGGAACTCGTGAGAGAAATGTGTTGCGACGGATGCGTGTGAGGAACTCGTGAGAGAAATGTGTTGCGACGGATGCGTGTGAGGAACTCGTGAGAGAAATGTGTTGCGACGGATGCGTGTGAGCAACTCGTGAGAGAAATGTGTTGCGACGGATGCGTGTGAGGAACTCGTGAGAGAAATGTGTTGCGACGGATGCGTGTGAGGAACTCGTGAGAGAAATGTGTTGTGACGGATGCGTGTGAGGAACTCGTGAGAGAAATGTGTTGCGACGGATGCGTGTGAGGTACTCGTGAGAGAAATGTGTTGCGACGGATGCGTGTGAGGAACTCGTGAGGGAAATGCGTGTGTGGATCACGCAGCTGTGTGCGCTGTGCAGACGGGGCACGCTGCTCGTTCGCTAGCTGTTGGTACACATCCCAACATGATGCCCGGGTAGAAGCGATGGCTTCAAAAGTGTGGCAGGTGACAGATATAAAAACTTGACCTCAAAATGATGATACCCTCGGTGACTCCCGTCACTGCCAGGGTGAAAACAACTCAAGACTCTGAGATCTGTTGATTAAAATAGAAATAAGTGGTAGTCCTAGGGATATAGAAGGCGTTGTGGGGATCAGAGGATTAAGAGGATCGGAGTTTAAAATAGCAAAACAAGTAAACACATAATCTAAGCACAATATCTCACCCTGCATTGCAGTGGCCTCCTCATAATTCTTACAACCTGGTACCCACTACACGCAGGCACCATGTTATATGGCGACGAATCTCGAAAATACTTTTGGTAATTATTATTTTAAATACAATAACCTCTCGACCTCTAAGCCTTTGTCCTTAGCCGTAAACAAGCCTTGAGCCTCAAGGCTTGTTTACGGGTAAGGACAAAGGCCTCAAGGCTTTAGGTTTAATACAATTAGAGCCTGAGATAATGTATTATTACTTATCTACATATTGGGGTCATAAACCTAAGTATAAGACCCTCATCAAACTTTTTGTAGGCAAGTAATAAACTTTTTTAGCTAATGAATTTATGGAATTTAAATCTTGTAGGTATATACTTACTTAGATTTTGATCTGATACCTACTTGTTAAACTTACACAGTCCTTGTAAGTAGGTATAACTTGGTATGAACTTTTTCGGTTAAGTTAAAATACGGAAAATACCCTAAACTTTGTAGGTATTAATAGTTCGGTAGGTATGACTCCATGGTTAGCGTTGTAACGTTTGCTAGATTGCTGTGTATAGATTCTCCGTTAGCAGTATTTAGATATGGACTTAGAGTAAATACTCTCCAATGGTATACCTATACGCACAAAGAGGAATTCGACTTTATGCCTATGTACCATTGGAACTGGGTGGACCTGGTTCCATCCGAAAACCTATGCGAACCCAGCGTGGTATCAACAGGTCGTACAGTGTTCTTCCACTATTGTACCTATGTATTCGTCACTGGTAAAACTATTTAAAATCTATAGATAGTCTAGTCTAGTCTAGTCTATACGACGCGTTTTCAATAAAATGAGAGATCCGCTTATAACTGGTTTAATTACTGACGTGCGATTTAAACACTCTCCATAAATAATTATCACCCTGAAGTTTTGCACGAAACGAAGCTCTTCCTCAATAAATGCCTAGAACGAGCAGCCTTACTCTCACGTGTCAAAACTATCCTGGTTCCACTGTGAGTGAGAGACGGACCTATGCAGGATAAAGAGCACTATTCCTTTTTCACTGCGGAATCATGATATTTTATCAGGTCTGATTACAGCCCCTGTTTGGACTTGACGTGCGATCTAAAACCTCCCCATACATTATATATCATCCTGAAATTTTGAACAGAAGCTTTCTTAAACACCTACTTTCCTAGAACGACCAGTCCTGGCCGTCTGTAACTCGCTTCTCGAGCCTTGCCCTGGCTGGATGCTTTAGTCACTAAGGCCGCCACAGGAATGTCCGGTTAAGCAGTAGACAACCTCACAGGTTGCAACAGCGAGAGGCCACTATACTTACAAGACGTGTCTGGTTCCAGGGGTATCGAGTGAGAAGCCGCTGGGCAGGCGCGCCGCCGTGCCCGTTATCTACGTCCAGGGCAGCCATTACGACGTCGGATACGATGTGGTAAGTAGCAGCTCCACAGGCTTGCTGTCAGTAGTACAACAGAATAGAATATACTTTATTGTACACCAAAAAATGAAGTTACATATCTCTTTTACAATAATACTTATTTCTACGGGTACAAAGGTGGCCTTATCGCTGACAGCGATATCTACCAGGCCTTAGTGTAAGACTTAATTTAAGGATGGAACCTTATCATAACAAATGCCTGGCTGAATTCATTTTCGTTAACCAATCACATGCTTTTGATTTTTATGACTAGCCTAGAATGGCCCACTGCTGGGCAAACGCATCCCTCATATATTTCCAAATCGCCATTCAACTTCGGCCAAAATGGGCCCAACTTTTGACCGAAGCTGAAAGTTTCTAGCAAGTGCCAAGATTTCACGAACTGATACAAAGGCGCATGAAGGCGATGACAGAAGCAGGGGTCATACTCCATTGCGACAGCCAGTCTCCATTGCCAGAAAATAGTAACATTGAAAATAAAAGAAAAAAACTTACCAGTCTTGAAGTAACTATATTTCTAAGGGTTATTCAACTCCGGCTTCAGCTTCATCATCCAAAACTCGATCTTCGGTCAGACACTAGAGGATACCTACTGCTGTATTCCTATAATCAAGATCCCTAGACAAGAAGCGTCTCCAAAAGTTAACCAACTTCTGTTCACACAAACGAAGTAGCTTATTACGGAATCCAACTTAAATGCTAAATCGCCTCCTTGATTTATCTACAGGGCCGCACCTTCTCGTCAGTGATCAAGAGCTTCCTCACCACGTATGAGAACCTGCGGGACTTTGAGCAGGAGTACAAGACAGAAACCGGCCGCAGTGCCTACGACAAGACGCTCGCCAACATGATGAAGAAGTTCCCTTACTACGTCAAGGAGATACAGGGGGTCGCAGACGGGGCCAACGTGCCTTTCTACCAGGTATGCAATTATATTTGCAGCAATGGGGCCTTGTGGTCCAAACACAACTACTTTTTTACAAGCTTTTGTTTATTTTCACGTGTCCCAGTGCCTGTAATCAAATTTTGTATGTTAAATTTGGCCCACTTCCCTGAGTCTGATAGAGCTGAAATTTTGTTCGTGACAATGCAATTTTTTTATATGAAAGAGGAACAAGCCTCTTGCAGTATTTATTTTATTGCAACATTATTATGAAAGCTCAAAAAATTTACCTTATGTTTAGTTGTTTTTATTACTTACATAGTAACTGATGTAGCTCAATCTCACTTCACTTATCTAATCTCAACAAGGGTTTTGAAGTGTAGGCTGTTCAGATTGACGTCTCTAAGAATGCTGATGCTATCAAACCATGAGTAATGACCATTCATGGCATCGTGGTGGATTACTAGTCCATCAGACTGAAAATCAGTAAAGGCGGCCAAGCGCAGCAAAAACTAATCAACGCAAATATGCGCTTTCTGTTCTCTCATTCTCAAAATCTTACTTGAATAGTGAAGAATTTCGACCAGCACTACCTACGTAAACTGTTTCTAAACGGGTCACAAATACCTAACGCCCAAGCGTCTTATTAAGTCACTAAACCAAAAGAAGGAAGTTAATCTTGAATTTGTTTGTCTGGCAGCTGTTCCTGCTGCAGATGGATGATCTGATCGGTAACGTGAACGACAACCACATCCCGCGCAACGACACCGGAGGATGCAGCTCCATAGCCTTCAAGAACCCACAAACTGTAAGATCCAGGTTTTTCTGTCTTTACCCACAAACTGTAAGATCCAGGTTTTTCTGTCTTTACCCACAAACTGTAAGTTATGTTTAAGCCCCATGCAATTTAATATTACGTTTATTAAATTTCATGGGGCTTAAACATAACTGACGGAATGCGGGTGTCCTATATGCACACCTCTGCCGACCTCTTTAAGTAATATAGGCGTGATATTATGTTAATTAAATTTCAATGAATAGTGGAAGATGTATCGAAATGTTTTTTTTTGCAACTTCAGATCCTTAATATCACTTTTACCTACAACAGAGTCTTGTATAGATTGATTATATTATTTGAATTTATTAAAGCATTGATACGAAGGCATTTTAAACATTTTTGACCATTTCAGACATTACTAGGCCACACCGAGGATGCGTTCCATGAGACTCTGAACCATTTCTACATCATGTCTGCCCACATCATACCGACTCCTGAGGACAGAGAGGCTGGAGTGAGTATAAAAATTAGCACTACTTTTTACTTTGGCTACATTCGATAGCAACAGGACCAAGTGCCCCTGCTGCCTATCATGTGGTCGTTTGACTCGAGAAACAAATACATCCATACTAATTACTTACACAAACATATTTTTGCCTCATCGTCCCTGACCATAACCCAAGTGATATTGGCTTTAACGAAATCCTGCCATCATTTCTTTCGTGGTCCGCTATTCATTTAGCCATCTACTCTTTCCTCACCATAATCTCCTCATGGCTCCACCACCTAACCCCTGGTAACTCTTCGCCAGGCTGTGGAGGAGAGGTTTGCGTCCCTGTGCTACGCGGGACACATGCCAGGCTACACCATGGGCTACAACGAGAACGGGCTGGTCTTCTCAATCAACACCCTTAGCCCCTTGATCCTGAAGCATGGCAACACACGTGAGTTATCATTTCAGCGCTATATAATTATGTCAACTTTAGTATATGATTATCTGAGACAACAAGAAATAATGATAAAAACATACAACTAAATTTAGATTTTCAGAATTAACGGTCAAATTATCGGAACAACTTACAAATATACAGGCACACTCGTCACACTCATCTAACTAAACCATACCAATTCGTCATTAGTTCGACAGACCATTTAAAACATCGGTAATGTCAATATCTCCTCTCAATTCTATAGCGCGAACCTTCCTGACCCGAGCGATGCTAGCTGCGAAGAACTTCGGAGAGGCGGAACAGATCCTGCGCGACGAAGGTCTGGGCATCGGCAACGGGTTCTCAGTCAACATGATCTGGACAAGCAGCTGGGGAGACCGCCAGCTCTACAACGTGGAGGTGTCGCCCGACCTCAAGGGAGATCGGTCCCAGCTCAACATACAGAAGTACGACAAGGAACCTCTGATACACTGCAATAAGTGAGTGTTTTTTTATGTTGTTGCATTAAAGATAGGTACGGATGTAAGTGGAAACGCCGAGAAAGAACCCATTAGAAGGACATTAAAAGATACAATATTTTGCTATAAAATCCAGATTCAAAGAGTATAATGCGCATAACTTTTGAAATTAACTTTGAACCAATAAAACATAGCTAAGAACAACAAAGTCACCTTTCAAAGAAATCTATATCAAAATCGGTGCATCTGTTAGGAGATATGATGCCACAGACAGAAATGCAGAGACCTGAGACACAAATATACAGATACACACGTCAAACTTATAGCACCACTCTTTTTTCCGACGGGGGTTTAATATTGACATAACTGGAGTCATGTCTTTCAAAAAAACTTTTCTAACAAAGTATTGAACCGACTCAATAACGAACTAAATAATTGGTCTACCAAACAAACGAAACTCGTGATTTTTACAGACATAGTTTATTGGTATGAACCGTCGTAATAAAGCTGCTCCTCCTTCAGGTACCAGCGCACGAACGTGTCGGAGGCGACGGGCCGCATCATCGACAGCAGCGTGGCGCGCCTCAAGGTCATCCACGGGTACCCCTCGCCGCGCAGCCGCGCCGACCTCGCGCAGATCCTGTCTGACACCAGCGACAAGGAGTTCCGCCTGTTCCAGGACCACGACGACGACATCATCATGACTATTGCTGCAGGTAAGCATGGAGAAGTTTTTCTTCTCCTCGCATTGCGTTCCTCATTACTGAAGGTCGTGTTGTCCCGGTCTTCGTGGAAGCAACTTCTCCTTAGTCACTTTGCGCCATCTGCTTCTTGCATTGCAGCTTGGTATTTAACTATGAGCGGACTTGGTCTGAACATCTGGAGCAGTCGTAGCCCAGTAGTAAGCCAATCACTGTGTATTAATTATTTCATTATCACAGTTCTCAAAACGGTGAAGGTAACCATTGCTAGAAAGCCAGCATTTCCTAGAACCAAAAATTCAAAGATCTGTGACATCAATTAACCCATTCTGGGTTGCATAATTGATTATGTATGACCCATGCGCTCTCACACGAGTAGCCTGTGTGTGTTTTATAATACTAAATGACACGACTAACACTGATCAATTCAGTTTATCGCAGTCTACTGCTGGATATAGACGTCTTTTAATTTGCGCCAGATAACACGGTTCTTCGACTCCCACATTCATTCCTTCTAGTATGGCAGTGTGTCTAGTGGCAAGGTACCTTATATCTGCCTATACAGCGAAGTAAGTTTTCCTACACCCAGGAGACTTCCTTTTGCCCTTTCTGAAAGCCCTCAGATTATCATTATCATCCGCAACTAGCTTTTTAAGAAGAACTATTTTAAAAAAGATTACCAGAAAGCGATTAATTTGCGTCTTTACTCCTAACTTCTGACGTTTCATAGGAGCATTTAGCACAAATCAATGGGAACATAGTAATTAAAGTTTTGTTAGCATCTTAGGCCTTGGGCAATCCTTCGGAGTACACCTAATGGACCGATAATGTAGACCAGCTTGGTGGGAACTGGCTCCCCTCGAGGACAAAGAACCTATATAGTAATTGAGAACTCTGAATTTGAATTAAAATACTCATCCTAATATTCTCGATGTTTTCAGGCATTTTCGACCTGGACAAGCGCACTTGGAGCATCTACATCAACAAGCCCAAGATCTCGGAACCAGTGGCTGTGCTGCCCATCACCTTCTCTTCTTTAGACTATTAGACACCAAACAAGCCAGAGCTTTGCAATCTAGAAATATTCACGAGTCAGAGAGTGCAGTACAAAGAAGAGGCTAGTTTACAAACTAAGTTTTGTTTGCCGCGCCATTTATGAACTACTGCTGTTACTAGATTTTTAAAAATGCCTATGTGCTATTCCAGACTATAATCTATCTCTCTGCTAAATTACATCTAGATCCGTTCTGCCGTTCGTACTGGCATGATTGAGTAATAAACATCCATCCAGACTTTCACATTTACAGTAGTGACAGCTATATTACTGCTTATCTACCTGTCTCAAAGTATTTCGATGCGTGAATACACAACATAGTATTACATTAATTTTGTATTTCACTAGGTGCTGCTAGACTATCAGTAGCAAAATAAAAGTTTAGTTCACACATAATGTTGATATTATGCTATGGCTTATACAATGTCTGTGTTTCCTAATAGCTACAACCTAGAGGTCTTTAAGTCAAGAGTGAATAGGTGCTTTCTAGGCAAGCGTGCTTCACCGTGGACCACATCATCGCTTACCATCAGGTGATATAGTGGTCAAACGCGAGCCTAACATTGATAAAAATAAAGTGTGTCTAAGTATTTTTCTGTGTATTAAATTATTATGTACCGAACTCCGCATAAGCAGGGCTACACACTTATAAAACAATACGCTAAAATTTTACCGTTTAGAGTTTCATCAGCAACTGACTAAGTGGGCATTCATTAAACAATGTAATGTAATGTATTTGCAACCCTATTTATAGCAATCCAGGAAAAACCATTGTTATTTACCAATATTATGTACCATTTAGCTAGCGTATTCTTATGTATTGCGTGTAGGCTTGAAGCCGAGCTCAACACATTGATTAAACAATACACCTGTTCGTTTAGTATGTTTGTCCGTCCAAGTATTGTAATAGGTAACATTATTCGATCATAAGTAGTTAATGTAGGTAATGTTTGGTGTGTGTACTTATATAAAATTATTATTTTTATGGAATGTCTTCTTATAATTTTCTCTGTTACATGTTGTAGACCAGCACTAATGGCGTAACTGTTTTGACAGCTCGAGGCACACACGCTCCCTCTCATTTTGACAACTCAACAGTATTCATTGTAAATTTTACGATGCCAAGTAAACACATTTTAGAACATCTAAAGCAACGAATGCAAGCAAAGCACGTGTGCGCAATTCTTTGAAGAGACGGCATTAGGTGCTGTAACTTTGATGCGTGTTTACTTCACTTTTATAATTGTATGATAATTATTATTTAAGTAGAAGCCATCATGTAGCCTCTGAGCCATGTATAGTAGATAAGAGGTCTGTATTCAGCCTGGTATTATGCCACATACAAAGATCGATACCTCACAGTGCAATGATGCAGAGTGTACACCAATTCCAATAGCCATAAACATAGGATTTACTAAAGTAATAAAATACGAATATATACAATTAGTTTATATTATTTATTTAGTTTTAGAACATCAGTTTGACGTTATTTAAGATACGATTTATCATTTAATAAACTTATTAATAGTTTTTTACTGTGTTTTAATTTACAATTATTCTGGTCCTCCTGGCTTTTATAGTACAAAACAGAATGCTATGAAGTGGTAATAACATAAAAAGGAGGCCATGAAGGCAGTTAAGTGTAAATCCTACCTGAATACATGAACAAATTTTTTATATTAAACTATAACACACAGTGGAATCATTTAGTATTCTGATTAATAATAATAATTAATATGATAAGTATAAGGAAAAACAGAAAATGGAATATTTATTGCTAATCGATTCGCTTTCAGTGTACTGAGCGGGCGTTGTGAGTTCTCTTTACATCTATACCGGCAATAAAGTTTTAAAGTTAAACCATGGCTACTGCCATTAACATTCGTAAAGCCTAAGTCCATAATGTTAGCTTCCATTAGTCTCTCTTTTTAATAATAATCAGATCAAAATAGACTTAGATCCGGTTTCTGAATTAAGGTTTGCAGTTAAGAATGTGTCAATACCTACTTAAATGCCAAAGTTTGACAGGTTTTCAGATTACAGTACAGTTTGACAAATAAAATCAATTAGAAATTCTTAATTCAGAAATCGGGGTTTAAATCTAGGGGACATTCTGTTCGTGCACCCCGCTTGCCCAACACACTATTATTTTCCACAAAAGATGGGTCTCAGAACTGATGTATAGGTTGAGGAGCAAAAGTATCACATCTTAGAGTTACTATGGCAACACACAACTTTTAAATGTTATGTTACTTCACATTTATATTTGCAGATAGGTCAAGTTCTTCTGACAGGTGTGTTGCGTAGTTTGTTTCACCACTTCTTCCCAGCGAAAGCACTTGAAGTGATGCCGGGCGGGCGCTTTTTTTTCCGGGGGCAGCCTAATGTTTTTTAACATTCAATAAGTGCTGATTGCACTGTTGTTTTCAGTAGTAAACGAATTAAAAAGTGCAGTTTCTTAGCTTTACTTGAACACATTATTAATTAACTGTTAAGGGTTTGTTGCTAAATAAAAGCCACATGAGATGATCGAATAAAGTTTAAGACTCCATTGGATTACTTTAAATTGTGACAAAAATAAAACGTCCAAAGACTCATTCTTCATGAAAAATATCCTATGCTTGTTACCATACGAGCCACATTCAGTACAGTTAAGGTTACTTGTTGCGAGAGGGCGTGGTACTCTTTAGCCGCAGCCGCAGCCTCCCATCGGCGGGGGCGAAGGCCCGGAGCCCGAGGGGCCGAAGCCGCCAAACTTCCTCGAAGGCGGCTTTGGTGGACTGGAAATAGAAACATGCAGCTGTTCTTTACTTTGACTACAAATATTGTGTCCTGATCTTTTTGCTAACAGAAAGAGTGATAAACGGAGAAGCTCTGTGTATAAGTTGTCCCTTGCATAGCAGAGGTGGGTCGCTAGTCTATCTAGCTAGAGGATCCCTCAGGAATATCAAAGGTAGAATAAATAGGTATCCTGATAATCCTGAGGGACCCTACAGAGGATTTGACAGACAGAGGTAGACAAGAACCCTGTTTTATACTATTTAGAGATTGAAGTGTGGGAAGAGATTGAATTGAACAGCAATTTCAGATTTATCATGTATGCTATACAGTCATAAATCATAATATGAATGATGCCTGGGTAAAAAAAAAAACTAATTTGTTTATATTATCAAAAAAGTATTTTTAGCTTTATCAAATCGTTGAAAATGAATAAAGATAAAGCGCATCCAAGTTGGATCGGGTGTCGGAGTGGGAGCTTGTAATAAGACGTCACGGCATAATTTCAACGCACAGTGCGTCGATATTTTTTGTTTACGTGACAAAAGAAAAAATACGTGTCCAATATTTTTAATAATCTACCTGACGGACTAAAACATAATATTTTAGTCATCATCCCTATTATCTGAGATTCTGAATTCAGTAAGGTTACGTACCCACTGCCGGGCGGCCTGAAGTCACGCGTGTACTTGTCGCCGTGCTTGCTGAAGTTCGGGTTGATCAGAGACTGGCCGCTGGAACGAGTTGGAACGACACTTTAGTATATTGTGAAGAAAACGTTGAGATCATTGTGGAAATTATACATTAACTGTAAATAGCATTCTTTTTTACATTTTGGTACAATAAGAATATTTCCTGTATCGTGAGAGCGTTTACAAACATTTTAACTCATATACACAACTACCCAGAGCTACTGAGAACTATCTGTACGCCATAGAAACATTTGTACCGTGCGAGAATCGAACCCGCGACGTACCGCAGCAGCCGATCGCTCAACCTCTGCGCTAGGCGTGTCGGCGATTGACGTGGCATGAGAAGATAACTTCTACAAATGTCATAGTGCTATTATTGATTTCAAACGCGTATGATTATTTAGTCACAATCCACACCTCGGTTGAAAAAGAGAGGCTATTTGCAGATGTGAAGTGTGCTACACAATTGTTATGCCGCATTTACACATTCGTGCGAATCGCGAGGCGAATGGTGAGGCGAACAACGAATACGCATATGTAAACAGTACGCTCGCTATTCGCTTCGTGCCTCGCCTCGCGATTCGAGCGCTCGCGTTGGGAGCGGTTTTTCGGACGCGAATCAAAGGGCACGAATGGCGAACACGAAGTTACTGTTCACACATTCGCCTGCATTCAGTTGACAGCTATCGCCCGACCCATTAATTCATTAATGGCCTGTTTTAATTTTTTTTTTCTACGTCGTCTGCGTCGACGGTTCTTTTTTACGCAGGATATCTATATAATTTTATAAACTCATTATATATTTTATAAACTCATTGTGGCAACAGCCTCCTGAGGGTGATAGCTGACAGGCCTGATGAGAGTCCTATAATGGGACATCTCATCAAAACAACACTGTCTGTCGTAGTGTATAAGTACTAACATAGATCATAAGCCACATTGTTACTAACATCCTAGTATATAAGTACTAACATAGGTTATAAGTTTTTATATTGTTACTAACACCCATTAATTATGTTATTTTTATTATTATGGATCATTTTGCTGTCTGAAATAAATATATTATTATTATTAGAGGTAGCATGCATGCCGATATGATTTTCACGACCTCCATGTTCGTGTGCGAATGTCAAAATAATTCACTCCGCGAATGTGTGAACAGTAGTTCGCGACGGCACTCGTATACGAATGTATCGTCGAATGTTCGGAGAGTGACGAGGCGAATGGCGAACACGATTGTGTAAATGCGGTATTAGAGTCGGCCCAGACGTGCGGGTGCACGTCTGGGCGGGAATGTAAAAAACCCTTTCATTTGATACCGATATCGTGGGAGTGCATAAAAAATAACTAGCCCGTTATCATGGGCGGTCCGCCATATTGGATTAAGAATGATGTCACTTAGCTAACCATGATTGTATTGTTATCCAAACTAGTTTAGTATGCAAATTTTCGGCTAAATTGGGTGAGGATAACTGTTACAAAATTCAGTTCCAATATTTGACCCACACAAACAAACATTGCAATTTAAAGCTTGTAAAAATATTAAAACAGCTGCGGTGACGATTTTGACACTTTCCTTACAGGCCGAATAAGACAGGACATAAAGAGAACTTGAAAAATATGTGGGAGGCCCTTGTCCAGCTGTGGAAAACAAGGACTCGTTAAAAAAATCTAGTGGTTTTTGACCTTAGTCTTCTGCCATATTCTGAATGTTTTATAAACCAACCTTAGTCCTACTGTTTGCATTCTGCAGCTATAACAAACACATATAAACATACAACACTTTTGAAATCCCTAACCAATTAAAAGTTATGTTGCCTACAATTTGTTTTATTGTTAACAAGCTCAACAATGTGATATGAATTCTAAAACACGTGTTACTATTATACATTCAATACATTCTCCTTAGATATCGTAAGAATTTTACTGCATGTTCAGACAACCGTACCTATACTGTGTTGAGCCAGAAATGAATTTGACATTTAATCTCTTTTTACTACCCGTTCCAACAATTTTGACGTTGAATGGGTTACTGATATGACAAATGGCAGCTGTAGAACAGGTTCATACTTTTTATGTCACCCTTATGTTAACGAAAAAGAGCTCATAATCGGTTAAACGGATTGTAAAAAATTATAATGTTGTTTCAAATGGATACTCCATTCGAAACAACATTATACAACTAGAGCTCAATAAAGAAATAAAATTAAAATCTAAAACAAAGCCTTTATTTAAACCATTAACCTTAGCCAGCACTGAGACAACATAAGCTAATTGAAAAAAAATATTGCCATTTCCAATTTTCAACTTACAACAATCATTTATGCTCTTTTGAATAGTCAAGATCAGGCAGTCAGAAGATGAAGCCGGTTGCAAATTCCAAAGCGTGAATCTCTTTTAAATCAATCATCAATAGAATTAGCATTTACTATAAAATGTTGTGTGTAAGTGTCTTACTAACATAGTTTTTAAGTAATTTGTATTACTAACAAAACTATGGACCTTTGAGTCTGCAATAAAATATTTTTATTTTATTATTATTTATTTATTTATCAGTAAAGACAAATAATTAATTTCAATTAGGCCATGTTAAAGAATTAAATTAAGGCCAAATTAAAGAATAATCACAATTGATTCTACTGTCCATTCCTAAAGATAGTTTGTTATGGCAAAAAACCGGCCAGGTGCGAGTCGGACTCGCGCACTAAGGGTTCCGTACCATTATCGCAAAAAACGGCACAAAAATCACGTTTGTTGTATGGGAGCCCCACTAAAATATTTATTTTATTTTGTTTTTAGTATTTGTTGTTATAGCGGCAACAGATATAGATCATCTGTGAAAATTTCAACTGTCTAGCTATCGCGGTTCATGAGATACCTGGTGAAAGACAGACAGACAGACAGACCGCAGAGTCTCAGTAATAGGGTCCCGTTTTTACCATTTGGGTATGGAAACCTAAAAAAAAGACAAGAACATTCTTATAGATTGAGTAAGAGCAGGGGCACACGATGCGTTGCGGCGCCGCACCGCAAAGATTTCACCGTGTCAGTGGGCACACGAGCGGTGCGGCGCCGTAACGTTGTTATGTCGCAGCGGCGCCGTAGCACCGTTGGACAGTCTGTTAATGAAAATGGATCGTAAAAGACGTCTATTGTTGGCCCTACTATTACGCCACCGCCGAAATCGACGTAGAAGCGTACGACGATACTGGATCTGTCCTTTTATTGCACTAAGGAACAGTGATGGACAGTTTTTTCTCCAAGAATATAAAGAGTTGCTGTTGGACGAAAAGAAGTTTTACAATTTCTTTCGAATGAGTGTGTTAAGTTTCGAATGTTTATTGAAATCTTTAGAATCACATATACGGAAACAGTACACTAACATGAGGAATCCAGTGGAGCCAATAGAAATGCTGGGCATCACTTTGAGGTAAGTAATGAAAATTTTTTTTTTGAATAATAATACTTTTTAATTTTCAAAACGATCAAAAAAGGAAATGTTAATAATCATAATCAATCTTATTAATCTTCTTAATAGTAATCTTGATAAATCTTAATTACAAATTTGCAAAATCGTACTCTACGCTGTCTTGAGATGTTTCACCTGGAGATGTCAATAAATTATAATCTGAGCTCAAGTCTGTTGGAGTGTATGTACTTCTGTAACTTCTTGTATGATACCCGTGTGATGAAGGCTGTTGAGACGTTTGTTCAAACCTAAATGATGATGATTGTTGGGACATTGAGCCATACCGCATTTCAGTGATAATTTGTAACACCTTGCTTTGGAAGGTGAGAGTTTGAAGGTCTGTGAAATCTTGAATTGATGGCAAAATACCCTTAAAAAATGACAAGTGGCGATCTTCGGGCTCCTTAAGGGCTTTTAATGCTTCCTTTTCGAAATCATCAGCTTGCATTGTTCTTTTGCGGGTGATAGGAACATAACGCGAAGACTCCGGTGCAATATCACTTGTAGAATCGGTGTTGGTTTCTCCAGCTACGTCTAAGCTACTGTCTGTCTCATTTTGTGCCACTTTTGTTAAAAATAAAAGTTGATTGTAAAAATGATATTTTTTCAGTTTTTTAGCGGCTGAGCCAGATTTAGAAGCTTCTTTTAACTTTTTTAAATATTTATAGAAGTTATCTTTGACACTTCTCCATTTCTTCACTATATCATTACCTAAAAATAAAATATTAACATTAAGATTACATGAGATTTTATTATTTAAATAAACGTTTTTGTTACAGGTATCTAGGAAGTGGAAATTCACTACAAGATTTGGAGTACAAATTCAAACGGGGCAAATCTACGATTAGATATATGATTAGGAGAGTTTGTCGTGCTATATGGAAAAATATTCTTCAAGACAACATTCCCGAACTAACAACAGAAAGACTCAAAAATATTGCATCTAGTTTCGATTTAAGGGCGAATTTTCCTCACTGCATCGGTGCCCTCGATGGGAAGCATATTCGCATGCGTAATCCTGCTAATAGTAGCTCGCTTTTTTTTAATTACAAAGCCTTTTTCTCAATAGTCCTTTTAGCTGTTGTGGACTCAAACTACAAATTTATTTTTATTGACATTGGCGCATACGGTAAAGAATGCGATTCAACTGTTTTTCAAAATTCAAAACTATATGAGAAACTCATTAACAATGACCTACCATTGCCTGATCCCCAGCCACTGTGTGGTTCCAATAGACGAACCCCGTATGTATTTGTGGGTGACGAAGCTTTTGGATTGAGCAACCACATTATGCGCCCATATGGAGGTAACAATCTCAATGTTAAACAAAAGATTTACAATTATCGTCTCAGCAGAGCCAGAAGATATGTCGAATGCGCTTTTGGGATTATGGCGAATAAATGGCGCATTTTTCACAGACCGATAGACGTGTCCTATAATTTTGCTACTGACATTGTGAAGGCATGTTGTGTCCTACACAATTTTGTCGCAGATCGGGATGGTTTTCGGCAAAAGGATAAATTGGCAATAACTGATGATGAATTTCACTCATTACAACCTCAAGATGAAGAGATGACAGCAGCAAATGTCATTAGAGATGAATTTGCAAGCTATTTTATGAGCAACAGAGGGTCGCTACAATGGCAGTTACAGAAGATTTGATCATCATAAAAACATTAAATAATTACTTACCTATCTGGTTCTTTATATCAGGAGCAAAATTATCATAGTCTGGAAATAAAATTTTGCCAATTTGCTCCCATGCTTTTATTTTCATTGTTTTATTTTTAAAGTCTTCATTGGACTTATCCCAAAGGTTTTCCCGTTCTTGGACTAATGTAATTAGGTAGTCTATATAAATAACATCTAGGTTGGCACTCATTTTTTAAAACCTCAATCACAATAAACAAAAATACTTAGAAAAAATTCGAAACGAGCGAGCGTGTGTCCTTCCTTGTGACGCAAAACAACTGAGCGGTGCCGCTCCGACGTCGCAACGCATTCACCCCTCCCCGCCTCGTCTTGGTGGTTGCAAGTCCGGTGCGGCGACGGAGCGCATCGTGTGACATGCCACAGATATTTCTATGTAAGACGACGCAGCGACACCGCTCCGGCGCCGTACCGCCGCCGCAACGCATCGTGTGCCCCCGCTCTAAAGGTAGAAAAGGCTTTTTGTCTGGACCAAGACTGGAACGGGGCAACAAAATGAAATGAAAAATGGGGGATGGCTCAACAAGATCTGAACCAATTTCTTTTTTCTTTCTTTTCATTGGCAAGCTGAAAAAGGTCTCAGCTGTTAACCCCAGCAGTCAAACCCAGTGTTTTCATTAAACTCTAAATAAAACATAGTTGTATCATATTTTTTTTCATTCTTAAAATTTCCTCTTACCTACATTATTGGCTATCATCATCATCAATATCATTTCACCTGAAAGACATGCTCTGCTGGACATAGGTCTCCCCCAAGTGTTACCACACTGATCGGTCCTGAGCGTCTCCCATCCTGGGGATTCCTACAACCTTAACCAGTTCATCGGTCCACCTAGAGGTAGGCCTTCTAATTCTGCATCCATACAATAAATAACAAACAATCCCAATATGTGTTGAATATTGTACTATGCCACATGAGATGCCTATTTACCATATGATACTTACAATAAGTAGAAGAAGTTCACAATGCCCCAGAACCACCCGAACAAGCTGAATGATCTCTGATCCACAACGGTGCCATCTGAAAGAACAATGGAATAAGGAATGTAATATTACACACAATCAGCATGTGATTGCCCCACTGTAGGACAAAGGCATCTTCTCGTACAGCCAAAGTGCAACTACAACAAGGTTAAAATAACTGTGCACTTTGATCCACCCACACATGTGGCTGCCCATGTTCGCCTCGGGTACCAATAGTGAGGGTCAATGATCAGAGTGACTTGACAGCACCAAATGCGCAGTTAATTTGACCAAGTATTAGTATTTAACAGGCTTGCTCATTGCAAGTTGGCTTATCAGACTTATACTATTAATAAGTTCAGGTTTTGCTGATGTTTTTGTGACTAACTTAAACTAAGAGTCCATAAATGAATTGAGAGGTCACATTGTGTACTTGCCTGGATACCCACAACCTTATACATGAGAGGCGAGGTTTTACCCACAGCCATCAAATAGATGAAGAGCACAAGGTTAAAATTTAAAAAAAAAACCACTGGGCCAACCCTATGGTTCACCCGGTGGTCGCAGTTCGCTCGCTTTGCTCGCTCACTTCTGCGCCCGTTATCTCCTTCGAACCTAACCTATACGTGTCGGGGTGCCCTAAGATATCGAGCTCGCTTCGCTCGCTCTTGGACTAATTCTCATTATTTTACCTTACGAAAAACATAAAATTTTCGAGTCCTGAAAATTTATAAAAAGCTTTCTATTTATGAGTACTACCTACAAAAACAAATAAACTTCCAAATTTACGGCCCATAATGGAAATTTTAGCTAACCCTATAATTATTGCCTTAATATTATTTATCATGAAAGGAATTCTGAGTCTACCTAAATATTTTGTTAATCCTTACATTGACATAATTTATTTGATATCATTTAATGAGGACAGTAGGCTAATCAAAATCCCAACTTCCTGAAGTTATTGCTCAACATTTATATTTATTTACGTTTACTGACGTGGCCTACATCTAAGGTTCAACATTTAATCCGAAATTTCAGAATTATGGAGTTAAAAGGAACACGAATCAATTTCAATACGTACCTCCTTTAACATATACCATGGTTTTAAGACAACAATCACTGTTTTAAGCAATTTTTTGGGGTTTATAAAGGATTCTCACGAAGAAATCCAACCAACGGAGTTTATCTATCTGACTGAATTTCTGATTCACTTTTCACTTCACTTGTTGACAGTTGACACAAACGTTGACCATTGACATTGACAATGACAGCATAGACTGACTTGTTTTATTTTTAGTGAAGTGTATGAAAATTATTTATTTGTTTACTATTTAAATAAAAAGATTTTTGCATTGGAAAGCGAATGTAACACATTACTATTGTTTTTAAAGTATTTGGCACCAAAAATATCAAGTCAGCTCTTATTTAATTCACATAGTAGCCATAAGGCTTTGCTTGAAGTCATCAAAACATAAGATCCATCCAATATGGGATCGCGCCTTTATCAATGATTTCATATAGTGTATAAACTTCTTGGCCTACCCTGAAGTTGGTTTAACGGATGCGCGAGGCATGAAACGGTACTGTTTTTGTATGAGATTACTATTGCGCAGCCATTGTAGCCAACTTCAGGGCGGCCAAGAAGTTTTGCGAGAACTATACAGTTGCTTATACACTTGAGACATATCCCTCTAAAGTTGCGAATGATTTTCTTCAAACCAGTCAGCCAGCAGTCTATGGATGGATGGTCTATGGTCAATATTTGTCTTGAACTCTTGACATTGTTTGTCTTGTCAAACTTGTCAAAGAATCAAAATTTTTTAAACATGAAAAAAAATCTAGAAAATTAAATAAATATTAACAATAAAAAAATGTAACTTTCATCTAAGTTCTATCGATAAAGTAACGTTAAATTAAATAATTTTTCACTTGTGGATTTTACCCTAAATTTACTGTTAATTGAAGGCACAAAATGAGTTTCTGTCTATCAAAGATCAAGTTAGTCACATTCGATGTTACAAATACTCTTCTTAAGTTCAAGGTGCCTGCCTGGGAGTATTACGCCATGGTAGCTCGAGATCATGGGTTCAAAGGTACTCAAGAAGAAATCAAGACAAAGTTTAAAACAAGTTTTAATAACATGTGGAAACAGCATCCTAATTTTGGAAAAAAATCGATTGAATGGGAGGACTGGTGGAGCCAAGTAGTCAAAATGACCTTGAAAGACAACCTCCCAAGCAATGCGAACTTAGACTTCATAGCTTACAAGCTTATCAATGAATTTAAGACCAACAGATGTTGGCAATGCTCTGATGGAGGACACAAACTGATAGACCACATCAGGACGCTGGGTATACCTGTTGGAGTGATCTCAAACTTTGATCCGCGCCTCAGAGACATACTACAAAATGTCAGTTTGCACGAACATTTTGATTTCGTTGTTACATCATATGAGACTGGATATAGCAAGCCCGATGAAAGGATATTCAAAAGTGCTATTGCCAAGTGCACTTCAATGGTAACACCATCGGAAGCTCTCCATATAGGAGATGATGTTGTGAAGGATTACGAAGGAGCCAGAATGGCAGGTTGGCATGCCCTGCTGGTGAATCCCAAGCCCAGACCACAGTCCAAGGTATCACAAGAGCATATATTCAAGAGCTTGGATGAGCTGAGGACAGCAGTAGAGCAGAGGACTTTGAAATTGTGATTATGTCATATCTCTTGAAAGAACTTTCATCTAATTGCTTCTCTCACACTGATTGTCTCATTAAATATAGTTATATAGGTTATATTTACTTGTTATTGCAGTGTAATTAAACAGATTAACATCTAAAATAAATGTTTGTGATCGTAGCTTGTGATATTAGTTATTTATTTATTCAGGTAGTAACACATTTTTAATGTTTATATATTTTCTAAAAAATATTTAAGGAGTTTCAATGGCATCCATAATAATGAAAAATTTATTTTTTTATTTTAATATAAATGTTTTAAAATGTAAATTATGAATTGTAGATTTTTGAAAATACATTTAATCTAAAATGATTTGACTTTCTTTTACCAGAGCTCGAATCGGCATTCAAATTGCAAAGCTTGATGTAGTTCTGTATTATTAGTATGTTGTATGAGCAAGTTAGGATAGTGTTAATCCAGATTTGCAACATCAAAAAACTTGTGCTTGCTGCGCACCATGTGAAAATTTTGGGTAATTTTTCACTTTTTGTTCTACAAGTCATAAACTATGAGTTTTTCAACAAACTAACATCCAATATCCATACTTTATTAAAGTTCATCAAATTTTATCCCAACCACAGAATGAAGTCTGTGAGACTTAAGGCGGCAACATACTTCGTGTTGTGGCGTGGCTCCTTATGACGCGTTTGATTGGCTACAAGATTCTCGTTGTGATATGACATAGGCTTGAAGATTCATGATTGGTGTATCCTGCGCCACGCCATGCCACGACACCTAAGTATGTTACCGCTTTTATAGGTTTCTAACAATTTCGATATAATCTCTAAGCAGGGTACCTAAAAATGGATTTTTGTAAAATTGAGACAAAGCCCTCTGCATAGGTACTTATTTATGTGCATAGTAACAAATGCAAAAGCATAAAATCATGTAATAAAAGGCATTTCAGCCCAGCTCTCAATCAAGTAGATACCTACACACCCCTCTGCATACCTTCTTACATTTGCAGGCTATGATTTTGAGAAGGTCATAGATTGGACCATCTAAGGTTTATAGAGCTGTTTGCCTTAAGGCGCTATATACACCCCAATATTAACGCAGTACTGGCCGTGCGCCCGCTCGATGGCAAAATATCAATATTGAACCTACTTTTAAACAGTTTTTTTTGCAAAATATTATTTGATTTACTTATGCTATGTTAGTTATGAAGAAATTCCAGACATACATTTTTCTGTGTAAAAATATATCTAAACATCAAAGTCGTTTTAGAGGAGTTTCCAAAATTTACGAAAAAATATCTTGCTGTTAATTATTTTTTAAAGGAAAACTACCTATTCGTTGCACGAAACAACCTTGTGTCCAAAATAATGTACATGAATCAATAATAAATATATATTTTTTTCAAATCTTATAATCTAGCCGTTACTGAGGAATATGCTTTAGAAAGTAACCGTTTTACGGCACTAAAGCGCATGTAGGCCCTGAAACCCTAGCTGGGGCAGACGGCGTCCACAGTAGTCATCCATCGCGACCGGTCTTGATCTTCACGCTTCACTTCATTCCACGTCATTCCGAAGCTCATCGCTTCAGCCAATACGGTGCGTTGCCAGGTTTGACGGGGACGGCCACGCTTTCGGCCTCCGGAGCGTGTGACCAATCGGATTTGGAGCTCTACATAAATTTATGTCGAATTCAGCAAAGCCAGGCGTGCCACAAGCGGCTATTGCAATAGTAACTTTTATTTTCATCATGAATTAAACCTTAAAACAGATACCTAATTAAAGATTATTTTGGTGTAGTAGTGAGTGTTGCATCGCTACCAAAGGCGCGTGTCCACAATCATAATGCGAACCCCGAATTCGGCTGTTTGAAATAAAGAAAGAAGTTCAAAATTCCATGGACAAACGTCACGCGCGCGGCATTTCTCAAAGGCGTGAGTACGCGTGGCGCGTGCCGCACTTTGTGTTCTACCTCTACACGTAATTTTGCGAAGTAAGCCTTGACGCAATGCATTAAGTATTCTATTTGAGTAAACATGTAAATATGAAGTAAATCGGCCTTTCTTGGTGAAATTGGTGGCGATTAGCATCGGTTTAATTATTTTCACGCCCGTAGGTACATACAGCTGCAGAGAAACGTCACCCCCTAGAAGTGTATAAAAAGTGACATCTATGGGCAGGAGAATATACTACGACATTTACGTGCGCCGCGTGCGCGCCATCTCTGTGACCACAATGAATTTAGTTTTCAGTAATTATTGACATCGATTCCACAAGTAAGCGTGCAAGATACCCATTTAATAATAATTATTTACGTTATTAATACAAAATTGTCATGCGCTAACCAACATTAGCATATATTTAGGCTATAGAGGGGTGTTACGGGTTGAGGGGAAATATGTATGATAAAAATTAATAGGTACACCTACTATTATTAATAAAAAAAAAAATAATGATTCAAGTGCTTCAAAGGCGGTCTTTCAAAATTAAGCAGATTGATTTATGACATATAAGTATACGTAATATTATTTATGTCCTTTATTTAATTTCTTTCTTATTTGTTACATTTTTAAATATTTTTATAAAACAAAACAGAAAAACATTTAAAATATAAAAAATTGTAGCCCACCGGTATCGGGAACAAATAAAAACAGAACAGTAGGTATTATTTATTACCCGACTGCCGAAGGAGGGTAATGTGTTTATCAGTCTATGTATGTATGTATGTATGTATGTAAGTATGTATGTATGTATGTATGTATATTTGTTCCTATGTGGCGTTCTAGAGACCAAACGCGTGGGCCGATTTTGATGGTTCTTACGTCAATCGATTCGTCTTAACCCCGCGAGTGTCACTGGCTACATTAAAATTGTAAAATAGGAAAATGGCGGTTCTTGGGCGCCATATTGTGGGGGCCCAAATATTTTTTTTCTTCCAAACCTATCGTGTGGGGTATCAAAATAAAGGGTTTTAAGAGGTGATTTCAAAAATGTAAAACACTTATATGTTTAAATGTACCTAATTCGAAAAAAAAAATAACTTAAAAGATAAAAATAAAAAAAGTTAATTAAAAATATCAAAAAACCCGACTGCTTGAAAAGCGAACTAAAAAGACGTAAACAAGAAGAAAATCATGCTGTGCAGTCGGAGGATATATCTGGTTATGGTCAGCCAGCTCGCGAATATGTATCCTCCGACTGCACATCATGATTTTCTTCTTGTTTACGTCTTTTTAGTTCGCTTTTCAAGCAGTCGGGTTTTTTGATATTTTTAATTAACTTTTTTTTATTCTTATGGTATATAATATAGGAACCCAATTTAGATTAACAAATATTTATTTACTGACAAAACTGATATAGTTTTGAATATTTCAAAAGAGAAAGAACATGTTATTCACGTTTGGAGCAAACAGAATAACAATTTAAGTACATCTCTTGAAATTTTCAAAACTGTTTACAAAAAAAAATTAACTATAAAAAACTTACCTGTAGCTTGTGGGGTCAAAGCTATACTTATAACGGAGTGGGTAACCTTTATTTTCTATAACTTCTATTATTGATCTCATTCCATTTAACATATTATTAAAACAAATTGCAATGGTCGCAAATCTTATCCTGGCTTGACAACACTTGACAATTGGGCCAGTTTCTGAAAGCGATGTCACATCTCAAATCAGCTGACAATTTGTCACAAATTAACCAGCCGTCAATTTTCAGTGAGTTTCTCAACACTTCATCATCGAGAAATTACGTAATCGCTTGTTACATTAAATAATCGTCATTAATTTATTTCGGTTGGCTACCCTAGCTGGTATTTATTCACTTCATTCACTACTCTAACTGCCGCACTCAGAGACGTTAACGGTTACTTAAAGCTCTCCTTAGTATAGATTTTTAGTACAAAATCTACACTAAGGAGCGCCTTAAGTAACCGTTAAATGTCTCTGAGTGCGGCAGTAAGTCTCTAACGTAATCAGTTACTTTAAATAGTATTTTATCTTGAGAGGCTGGGTTGGTGTAGCCGCCAAGTTAAGCAAACCTTACCAAGGTCGATTTTAACCACAATTTTTTTGGATTGCTTGTTTTTGGATAGGTGACCCCACACAGGTTAAGCAACACTTACCAAGGTTATTCTTTGGGTGGGTGACCGCTTTTTTTTGGTTTGTTTGTTATCGATGGCTGACCCCGCCAGGGTAAGCAACACTTACCAAGGTCAATCTTGGGATGGGTGACCACTTTTTATTGGTTCGTTTGTTTTTTGATGGGTGACCCTGCCAGGGTAAGCAACACTTACCAAAGTCCGTGTTTGGATGGGTGACCACTTTTTTGGGTTCGTTTGTTTTTGGATGGGTGACCCTGCCAGGGTAAGCAACACTTACCAAGGTCCATGTTTGGATGGGTGACCACTTTTTTTGGGTTCGCTTGTTTTTGGATGGGTGACCTTGGTTGATGTTGTTTAACCTTGCGGGGTGACTTTAGGATGGGTGATCAAAATTTTTGTGGTGATGGTCACCCATCCAAAGACTGGCCTTGGTTAGTGTTGCTTACCCTGGCGGAGTCACCTATCCATAAAAAAGCGATCCAAAAAAAAATGGTCACCCATCCCAAGACTGACCTTGGTTAGTGTTGCTTAACCTGGCGCGGTCACCACTCCAGCCGCTTCAAGTTAAACACAAACCTATCCAGAAACTGACCTTGATAAGTACACGGTACAGTCAACACTGACCTTTCGAACCTTCCTCACGCGCATTAGCGTAAGGTTCGATTCCCAGGTCAGTAACAGTTTGATTTTCTTATTTTTTATTTACATATAACGTTCGTCTTATTATAAATAGTGAATAAAACAATGTGTTGCTCTGTAAACAAAGATTTTATTTCAATGAGATATTCTATGACCATACTACACATCATAACACTGAATCTAAGAGAACTTACCTGTAAACAAAGAGACGACATTTAACGTTTATTATTCACTGAGGTCTGAGTTAACTTTATAAATCTATTTACAATATTTTAATAATGTTTACTGCCAGTTTCCCAGCTCTCAATTATCGGGCTGTTAAACGTAATCGAGGATTAATCGCCTGTTAATTCTACTTTCAGTTTCTCAACATCCAAGTGTGACAAGTGGTTGACAATTTGTCACATTTGAGTAAAATCTCGAATTAACCACATGTTACAGCAGTTTGGGTTTCTGAGCACCTTTTTCAACGTTAATCTCTTGTCAACGAGCCTAATTTATAATTGTTGGAAATTGGTCGATTATTCGCGGATTAAAATTAATATTATGACTTTAAAGGCTTATATTACGATAAAAAGATAATAGGGGTCGGCGAAAACTATGCTATGCTATGGGTTGAGTTATAAAAAATATGTTAAATAAATCAATTATAGTCTGGCAAACGAAAGTAGACACTTGAATTATTTGCAAACTTTTTATATGGCAATGCTATACTGATGTCAACCTCAATTGTTGTGGTCTTGATAGTAGCATTTATACAGTGAAAAATTTATAAAACAATTTAAAGTGGATTACGGGAGATGTTGTTTCGCATGATGTCTAAATATCATGAAAAACAACAGGAGGAAGAAAATTCCAGTGACTAATGAATCTTTTCACATCGAAATCTTAGATTCAGATTTTGATTATGGTAGTGAATAAACCAAATTTATTATAGAATACTGTTGTTTTCTTTTTATTTAGATTGATAGATACATAATTTATCTAGAGTATTACCTACGTACAGTACCTATATATTACCTATTTAGTACCTACCTATTTTTATTCAGACGAAGTAAAATTAATAATTCTAAAGTATCAAATTAGTTTATTCCAGGTATTTCATACTAGTTTTGGGGTTGCTATGCTGATATTTTTTAAATTTGCCGCGCTTTTTCAGTCTCTACTTTCGTTTGCCAGACTCTATAGTTACGTACCAAGATTTAAAAAAAAATAGGTTATTACAAACTTTTAAATTAATTACATTATAAAAACTTGACACAATTATCAAAAATTGTTATTTTGTATTTATATAAATAAATTAAAAAAATCAAACTGTTACTGACCTGGGAATCGAACCTTCCTCACGCTAGTGCGCGTGAGGAAGGTTCGATCCCCAGGTCAGTGTTGACTATACCCTGTACTTAGTACTTACCAAGGTCAGCTTCTGGATAGGTTTGTGTTTAACTTGAAGCGGCTGGGGTGGTGCCCGCGCCAGGGTAAGCATCACTTACCAAGGTCAGTCTTGAGATGGGTGACCACTTTTTTTTGGATCGCTTGTTTATGGATAGGTGACTCCGCCAGGGTAAGCAATACTAACCAAGGTCAGTCTTTGGATGTGATGGTTTGATTTTGGAGTGACCCTAAGGGCCAGTTTCTTAAGTCGACGTCACATCTCAAATCAGCCGACTATTTGTCACAAATTAACCAGCCGTCAGTTGTCAGTGAGTTTCTCAACCCTTCATCATCGAGAAATTACGTAATCGCTTGTTACATTAAATAATCGACATTAATTTATTTCCGTTGGCTACCCTAGCTGGTATTCATTCACTACTATACCCTAATCAGTAACTTTAAATAGTATTTTATCTTGAGAGGCTGGGTTAGTGTAGCCGCCAAGTTAAGCAAAGCTTACCAAGCTCGATTTTTGGATGGATAACCACTTCTTTTTTGGTTTGCTTGTTTTTGGATAGGTGACCCCACACAGGTTAAGCAACACCTACCAAGGTTATTCTTTGGATGGGTGACCGTTTTTTAAGGGAATAAATATAATGACCACCAAAAAAAACTTTGTGACGATAACCCCTAACCACCAAATCTAGTAATATACTGACAAAAATAGTAAATGATCACCAAATTTAGTAAATTGATCACCAAATTTTAATAGCAAATTATTGCGCTATTTAATGTTGTAAAATAGGTTAGAACTGTGACCAACCGCGCGCGAGCCGAGCGAGCAAAGCGAGCGGTGCCGCGGCAGCGGCCGGCGAGCGCTACTTCCAAGTTGCTCCCAGAAATTTTATAATCTTTTTGGTCATTGGTTTAATTTTGGTGATCATTTACTACTTTTGGTGATCATTTACTACTTTTGGGTTAACAATGATTTATTTAGAGTCATTTTGCCTAAACAGGATAGCGAGATGTTAAAACTTTGGTTATAATTTTACAATAAGATGCGGGTTTAATTTTGGTGATCATTTACTATTTTTGTCTGTTATATGTTACTATATCTGGTGGTAAGTTAAACATAAGCCGTTTTTTAATGGTACGTTTGTTTTGGATGGGTGACCCTGCCAGAGTAAGCAACACTTACCAAGGTCAGTCTTGGGATGGGTGACCACTTTTTTTGGGTTCGCTTTGTTTTTGGATGGGTGACCTTGTTAGATGTTGTTTAACCTAACGGGGTGACTTTAGGATGGGTGATCAAAATTTTTGTGGAGATTTTACTCAAATGTGACAAATTGTCAACCACTTGTCACACTTGGATGTTGAGAAACTGAAAGTAGAATTAACAGGCGATTAATCCTCGATTACGTTAACAGCCCGATAATTGAGAGCTGGGAAACTGGCAGTTAGTCTCATAAACAATATTTTCATAACCTTTAAAACTTCACCATTGACAGCACTCCTATACTGACAACCAGTCACGGCAGAATTTAAATAAAGAAACGTTCATTTCTTTACATCTCCCCCACAAGGGAAGAAAATTTTCAGCAAAATTTTTGTGAATACCACTCTATCCTTCGTCTTCTTCATATTCAATTACAGAGACTGGTATCAATTTTGTGATATGGAAAAGATTTGATTCAATTTTCCTGTGGTTCGTATCTATCCTGTATATTGAACTAGAAACTTTTCCTACAATCTTATATGGTCCAATTCTTAGTTCGTCCAACTTCTGCCTGTTTAATGTATTGCCATTTTCCACATATACCTTGTCTCCTACATTAAATTCATAGTATTTCCGATTTTTATCAAACATTGTTTTGTTGTAATCATGAGATTTTATGGTATTTTCAAGGGCCATTTTCCTGTCTGTAATCCAATCACTATGTGACTTTTTTTGTTTTAATTCTGTTGGTAAAATTGAGACATCTGTACCATGTAAAAGGTAGGCAGGTGAAAACCCGGTGACTGAGTGACAAGTTTCATTATATTTTTTAACGCATTCATGAGCTATGGTTGTCCAGGATTTTTTATTCTCTTCTTCATTTATACAGCATCTAATCTTATTTACCAATGTTTGGTTTAACCTCTCATTTAGGCCATTTGAGAATGGAGCATTCACTGCTGTAAATACCAAAGGTATCTGCTTGTCCTTTAAAAATGTCTTAAATTCTTTCGAATTTATTCCTAGGTATTGGTCAGTTAGAACCATGCCAATGTCCTCTACATCTGTTATGCTCATAATCAGTTTTACAAAATCATTTGTGCTCTGTGTTTTCGATGTTAAGATGAATGCATACCCAGTAAAATGATCCACTAAGAGATGCAGATATTTCTTCGTTGATCTAGAACCACCGAAACCTCCAATTGTGCCTATAGACATTATTTCAAATGGCTTTGTGGCCGGACCTAGATGTGACATAAACCCAAATTTGTCGTGCCCCCTTGATTTGTTTTTAATGCATATTTCACAGGTCCTACAAATCATTTTTATATTTTTTGCCAAGTTTTTGGTTGTAAATAGCGGGCTCATAGTCTTCTGCATCTGTCCAATTCCGATATGACATAAGTCCTTATGTATTGTTTTTAAAAGTATATGCTAAATTCTTCTGATATTATTATTTTCTCTTTTTTCTTAACCTTCTTGAAGAAGATCTTGTCTTTTTCAATTAACTTGCTTTTATTTTTTTGTATTTCTTCATTTTTATATTGATCCGTTAGAATATCATCCAGTTTCATAATGTTCACAACTTTCAGTTGCTCATCTGTGTTTTCATTTGGTTCCAATACAGGATTCCTGCTAAGGCAGTCTGCTTCTAAATTTTGTCTTCCAGGTGTATATTTTATTTTAAATTCGTATTGCGACAGATAGTATGTCAAGTCACCCAGTTCTTCGTCAGTTCTTGATTTCAAATTCATGTTCTCAAGCGGTTTATGATCTGAATAAACCGTGAATGATTTTCCTATTAACCAGTATTGCCAGTACTTCACTGCTTCTTTTATAGCTAGACATTCTAAATATATTGCTTTTTTCTTCTTCTGTGCTTCATTAAGTTTTTTTGAAAAGTATGCTACTGGTTTTTCCTTTCCATCAGGTTGTACTTGTTTTAAGATAGCACCAATACCTTCCAAAGAAGCATCAGTGTAAATATTTATGGGCAATTCTTGGTCAAAAATTTCCAGTACTGGTTGAGAACATAGCAGGTCCTTCATGGTGTCAAATGCTTTTTGACACTCTTCTGACCAAACGAATTTCTGATTTTTTCGCAATAAGTTATGTAATGGGTCTAGTATTATTGCACTCTTAGGTACATATTCATGATAAAAATTGTCTTTCCTAAGAATTGTCTTATATTCTTTTGAGTTCTTGGAACCGGAAAACTCTTTATTGAAATCAAATTGTCCTTCACTGGTTTAACTGAATTGTTCTGTCTTACAGCTGCCCCCCCCTAGAGATTCTAAAAAAGTTGCCAAATGTAAAGCAACCACAGTCCTAAGTCTATTTGAATTGCTTGATTGATCATTCCCGTACGTCGAAACTCGAATGAATATATATAAACCAAACCCAACAGATCGAACCGTTGTTGATATCCTAAAATAGGCAAAACCTTCTTTCCCGACACGGAAAAGCGTAGAAAATTTTGATCGCTCTTCCGTGCACAACGTGTACGGTAGAGTTGCGTAGCTTTACACGTTGGTCTCTGAATAGTGCTCGCCAAACTTCTGGGCCGCCCTGAAGTTGGCTTTCCGATGCGCAAGGCACGGATCGGTACTGTTTTTGTATGATTTACTACTGCGCAGACATTGCAGCCAACTTCGGGACGGCCAAGAAGTTTGCCGAGAACTACCGATATTATTACAATCGCTGTAGATGTAAGGCTCGTACTACAAGTGAAAAGCTTCATGTGCTCTCGACTTTACCTACAATTCATACTTTTCTCATTCTCCATATCAACTTGCCCCCCCCCTGGGCCATCGGCTGGCGACGCCCTTGTCCCGACTGACATATCAACGCCCAGCCTAAACCACAAATGATGGAAGTTTTAATTTTTTCTCAAACATGCTTGGAAATTTGAGCATTATTTTAACAACCTTCTTCGAGATAAATCGAAATTGCAGTACTGGCCAAATACTTGCGAGCAGCGGCCGGCAAATTAGTATGAAAATCCATATCTGTCGTGTCTAGCGGCCAGATAAAATACATAGTAAACTCATATCTGTCGTGTGATTTAAAAATGGAACGATCTTTTACTTCGAAATATGGCAACCAAGAAGGTAACTTATCAACGGTTTTATTTAAATTTCGAACTGGCTTGCATATAGAAAGCTGCGTAAAGGAAAAAAAAAACAAAAGAACACTAACGCGGGCACAATTATTGTTGTTCGTCATAGATTTCTAAAAGTAATTGTATTTGACAAAATGAGTTCTATTAATTTCCGCACATTATTTGTGAAAAGCACTATACAAGCCTTGGCCACAACTAGGCATTGATGGACTTACGTATGTGTGCCTCGGCTTCGCCTCGACCCACATTTACACGTTCGTCCATCAATGCCTCTTTTGCCGGCAGCTGCAGTAATGTACTATTAGAGGATGCTGATTTTATACTGTAGGCGTCATTTATGAAAGGATTTTTGGAAATGCATCCTCTAAGAGGATGAAATAGGTGATGAACGTTTGTATGAAACTCTGTCATTTTTAATTTGAAATAAATGAAATTTGGTATTTAGCCTCTAAATTTAAAACAATGAAATATGTCTTTAAGCTATTTTTTAATTTCACCCCTTAAAGGGGTAAAAGGGGATATTAAAATTTGAATGAAAAATATATTGTTTAAAGGCAAAATTACTTGAAATTTAGTATATAGACACTTCAAAACTATGACATGTTATGCTTTTCAATACAATTAAAGAAACACGTTCTTAAGGTATTCTTGAATTTCTTCCCTTAAAAGGGTAACATAAGTGGGGTTAAAGTTTGTATGAAAACTAAGTTGATTATTATCAAAATTACTTGGAATTCAGTATTTATGCTCTTTAAAACAATTAAAGAAACACGTATTAAAGGATTTTTTAAATTTCATCCCTCAAAGGGGTAAAAAGGGGTGTTAAAGTTTATGTAAAATGATTACTGGATGTGCTCGGGGGCAAACAGTTTTAATAACTACAGTACCACTGATGTATGACTGAGTATATCTTAGAGTTTAAACGATTACAATTCCTCTTAAGGTCTGCTTTGCAATAACCATAAATAAATCTCAAGGTCAGTCATTAAGGGTGGCAGGCATAGATTTAAGGCAAGATTGCTTCCGACAGGGGCAATTTTTTTACGTTGCCCGTCCCAGAGTCAGCTCTAGCAGCCTGGTCATTATTTTTGACACCAGACAGAAAAAAACACCAAAGTGATATACAAAGAAGTGGTTACTTAAATTCTAACTTCTTTCTGATGACGACTTTGTTAGTGTAAGCTAATTGGAGTACCCATATCTAAACTACAGGATAGCGCAAAACTCATCACTATCGGAAGATGCTTTAATTCTTGCAAATGGCGGAAAATATCAATTCTTCTTGGACATTTGTGAAGTAATCAGATATAAAATACAGCTGGTAACCTCCAAGCTGGTCTAACCTTCGTCTAGCTTTTCTAAATCACGACCACGAGGAAGACAACTTTCATGGAAAATCATCATGAGCAAGCTCTGTGAATATGTGAATAAACAAAATTATCACCTCTGTGGCACCATTACACCCACTCAAAATTACTGCATGGTCGGGCCGCCAAACCACTACTGCGGACGACGAGGTCAGAGCCATGATCAACATATTTTCAGGACCGCCCGATTTCCCACCTGGGCTATTACAATAGATGGTGACGAAATTTATCTTCGTATTCTAAAGATATTGTAGCAGTTTTTCATTTCCTTTAAACACGGATAAAACGACTTTTTCTAAAAATAAAACTTAGCCATATCGATTTATCGCCCCCGAAAGGCCCTGCATACTAAATTTCATGAAAATCGTTGGAGCCGTTTCCGAGATTCAGATTATATATATATATATATATATATTCTTACAAGAATTGCTCGTTTAAAGGTATTAGATTAGATAGATAGATAGATTAGACAGATTCTGACTAGGTAAGTGGTACAATAAAATCATGAAAAAAAAATTGTATTGGGTTTCCTCCTATAGACGTAAAGTGGGGCTTTTATTTCTGTTCTATCCCATGGTGTGGGGTATCCTTGGATAGGCCATTCAAAAATATTATGGGTTTGTTAAAACAATTTTTCGATTCAGAGATCCGTTTGTGTAAAATTAAACTTTAAATTGCACCACTCCCCACTGCCAGCGAAATGGTTGCTCTTGGCTATGTGAAAAAAATCACTGCAGATATACCCACAACAGAAAATGTTCTGTCAGCCACATTTACTGATGACACCGCAGCACTTTGCAACCATGTAAATCTTAGATAAGGTACTTTATCTAAGATGTAAACCCTAGTGTGGCGTCGTTAATGTTGCAGAGTCACCTTAACAAAGTTAACGCATGGATGGAAAAGTGGCGCATCAAGGCCAGCTCCAACAAATCAGTGCATGTCACGTTTAATTTAAGAAATAATAATAATATATTTTTTATTTGAACCTTCAAAAATTAACGTAAACGAACAGGTTTACAATAAAATAGGCCGAAATGTAGTTAGTTACAATATTTAACATATTAGAGTTGCAACTAATACCTAAACTAAGCTAACTTAATATCTTGTATTAAAGTTATCAACGCCCACCCTCATTTGTATTTCACATAATATTAATTTTACATTAGAGCCAAAAGATTAATTCAACTTTATAATTAATAATTTAAATTTCCGTTGTACAATTTAAAAAGATAAAGGAGCATTCTAAGTACAAAAATAAACCAGACAAGTAAAACTGCTTCTTTCTCTTCTCCCAAAACAATTCAATAGTATAATATGCAACTAGTGAATAAAGGAGGGATTTAAAGCGAGGACCATAGACGAATCACGAACAAGTGAAGGATTCTTTGATGATAGCATAGACGAGCATAGCGAGTGATTCAAGTGTTAGAATCCTGAGCGACGCGAGTGATTCATGGCCCTCGATATATATCCATTTATTCAAGAGTTGCATACTATATTTTATACCATGACTACGAGAAAAAGAAAGATTTAAGCGAAAAGCACAAGGAATAATAATAAATAAATGTTTATTACCTTCAAAATTTACAAAAATGTGAAAACTCAGGGTTTCACATTTTTTGTAAATTGAAGCTGAGCTAGGTAACAGCATATGAATTTCAGGGGTCAGTGACCAACTCCGTTACTTTACATAATTATAATTAATTAAAAACCAATGCAATTATAATATTCGACTTACAATCCAAATAAGTATTCACTAAACATCCCAGACTAAAATCAAAATCATTATTAAAATTTTTTGGGGGCTGAGTCACCCGCGTCCGTAGGTGAGTACCCCTTTTGTTACCCTACACGTGGTCCCCGGGTGGTGCTAAACAGGTGACATAAACTGGTGGTAGGTTTCGGCCGAAGGCTTGCGACCACCCACCGAGCAAAGACGTACCGCCAAGCGGCCTAGCCGTGTTCCGGTACGATGCTCGGTGTAGCCACAAGAGGAGTTGGGTCGAGATAGTTGTTCCATTGCAGGCAGACCAGCCTGACTCGCGTTGTTATGGGCCAATCGTGGGACTAGTCGCGGAGGGTAGCGGGATCCGAGGCACGGTGCGCCGCTGGCCGACCGCAGGTAGTTGGGGGCCCAAGTAGTGTGCCAGCCACACACGAAAGGCTGCCCCGCCAACTGTCGAAAAATCCCGGGATGCGCCATCGTACTGGTTGGCGACCAGATGAGAGTGCCCGATGGACATTCCCGGGGGGGCTCGGGCGTCCCCGCAGTCTCCAGACTAGTCCCCCAATGATGACGTCCTGTCTGCGCGTGTCTGAAGGTTGCCAGCGTGAAACCTCATCTCACTTCCTTCTCCTCACCTTCCTTCACTCACAATCATAATGCCAAGGAACAAAAAGAGAAAAGCTGAACAGCGGCAGCACTCACTCTCACATAAGGTTCACCTCAGTAACATCCGAGGTCTTCACTCTAACCTTGATGCAGTCCACCATCATCTGGAGACTGATAAACCAGCGCTTTTGTTCCTTTCGGAGACGCAGATCGGATGTCCGTCAGATGTGGCGTATCTTTCTTACCCAGGGTTTACCCTGGAGCACAGGTTTAAGCCACGTGCGGGTGTATGCATGTACGCCCGTGACGACATCTGTTATCGGCGTCTCCGAAACCTTGAAGACTCTCGATTCTCAGTGCTCTGGGCCCTGGTTGACACAGGCCTAGATAAGATTATCTATGCTTGTGTCTATAGGTCGCACAGCGGAGACATGGAGACAACCGGGCTTATACAATACCTTAGTGAGGCGGCTGATGAGGCTCAGCAACGGTACCCAACCGCCCAATTGGTGATACTGGGGGACTTTAATGCCCACTATCAGGAGTGGCTCTTCCCGTACCAGTACACTGACCATGCTGGGCGAGAGACGCGAAAGCTTGCGCTAGCGTTAAATCTTACTCAGCTGGTCCAGGGGGCAACGAGGGTGCCGGATGTTGAATCGCATACGGCTAATTGCTTGGACCTTCTGCTGACCACAGATCCAGACCGTTACTCGGTGTCGGTATCTCCACCTTTGGGTAGTTCCAACCACTGTCTGGTGAAGTCTGTATCCGTCTACTCCCCGCCCGATCCCAGCCCAAGAGGCACCCGGCGGGTATGGCGGTACAAGTCAGCAGATTGGGATGGCATGCGATCTTTCTTCGCATGCTATCCTTGGCAGCTTTGCTTTTCTTCGTCTGATCCTACGTCGTGCGCGGACGCTGTGACGGATTTGTTGCGTCAGGGAATGGAGTACTACATCCCGTTCTCTGACGTAACAATGTCTAGCCAAGACCGACCTTGGTTTAGTGCGGAGTGTATTCGCGCCGATGCGCGTAAACATGAGGCGTACCATGCCTGGGTCGACGCTAGAACGCGCAAGGCGAGTGACGTTGGTCGGAGGAAGAAAGCTTACAACAGGGCTGCCAAGTCCTGCAAGAAGGTGTTGCGAAGGGCTCGGTTCGTCCACATTAGCCGGATAGGGATCAAACTTGCTTCCTACCCAGCAGGTAGTAAAGCGTTCTGGTCCCTGGCTAAATCGGTTGAATCGAATTTCTGCCGTCCCTCACTACCACCGCTGCTGAAACCCGACGGGTCGCTGGCCCACTCCGCTGAGGAGAAAGCAAACTTGTTTGCCTCTCTTTTTGCGGAGTCTTCGCGTCTGAATCCTGGTGGCGCGCGCCCCCCTCCTTCTCCTGATGGATGCGAAACAAGTATATTGGACATTCGCATCCACCAAAAGGACGTACGTAGGGTGCTGCGCAACCTCGATGTGAATAAGGCTAGCAGACCCGATGGTATACCAGCAATTGTTCTCAGAACCTGTGCGCCTGAATTGTCTCCTATCTTGACGCGCCTGTTTCGCCTTTCTTATCAGACTGGAAAAGTGCCGAATGCTTGGAAGCAAGCCAACGTACAGCCCGTGCCCAAGAAGGGCAGTCGTGCTGACCCAGCCAACTACAGACCCATCTCTGTAACGTCCATACTCTGTAAGAGTATGGAACGTGTACTTAATAATAAACTCCTGGCATACCTAGAAGCTAACGACATCCTTAGCGACCGCCAATACGGCTTCCGCCGAAATCGGTCCACTGGGGATCTTCTAGCGTATGCCATTCACATCTGGAGTGAGGCCATCGAGAGGCATGGGGAAGCGCTTGCCGTCTCCCTCGACATCTCGAAGGCTTTTGATAGGGTCTGACACGAAAGCCTTATTGGTAAGCTTCCTTCATTCGGTCTGCCCGGTGGTCTGTGTGACTGGATTGCAGACTTCCTGAGGGGTCGGTCCATTCGAGTAGTAATCGATGGCTGCTCTTCGGACCTATTGGATATTAATGCCGGGGTCCCTCAGGGGTCGGTACTCTCAGCGACATTGTTCTTGCTGCACATAAATGAACTGCTGAAACCCGGCACCTTTGGGTATGCAGATGACAGCACTGTCGCTGAGAGATACTTGTCCAATGCTCGTGCTACCGGGCCTCAGATCCAGTCTCTCCGGGAGGCCATGGTGGAACGCTTGAACCTGTCCTTGCAGGCAGTCTCCGAATGGGGCGATGCCAATCTGGTCAAGTTCAATGCCGCAAAAACACAGGCGTGTCTCTTCCCCGCGAAAAAGAGCCAATTTCACCCGGCTCCATCTTTCCGAGGTGTAACCGTACCGATAACAGACCATCTTGAGCTTCTTGGCGTAACGTTGACATCGACACTTAATTTTGGCCCATACATTGAGGCAAAGGCTCAACTGGCTGCCAAAAAGTTGGGGATCCTTGCGAAGGTGAGACGGTACTTCACGCCAGAACAGCTGCTTAAGTTGTATCAAGCGCAAGTTCGATCTTGCATGGAGTACTGTTCTCATCTCTGGGATGGATCTGCCAAGTACCAGCTTGATGCTCTAGAGTCGATCGAAAAACGGGCCAAGAGGCTCATCGGCAACGAGGCACTGGTCGAGTCAAAGCTCCAGAGCCTTGAACATCGTCGTCGAGTTGCCAGCTTGTCGGTTTTTTATCGGTTGCATTTCGGAGAGTGTGCGATGGAATTGCATGATCTTATTCCGCCTAGCCCGTTTCATCATCGGACTACAAGACGTACGGCGATGCGCCATCGGTACATGGTGGACATCCCACCCATACGCACTAAACGTTTTGGAAATACTTTCATTATGCGTACAGCTAAGGAGTGGAATTCCCTGCCGGAGTCTGTGTTTCCAGATAGCTACAACCTCGGAGTCTTTAAGTCAAGAGTGAATAGGTTACTTCTAGGCAAGCGTGTTACACCGTCGACCACATCATCGCTTACCATCAGGTGAGATAGTGGTCAAGCGCGACCCTATCTATAATAAAAATAAAAAAAAAAAAAAAAAACCTAAATATTAACAAACTGAAAATTAAATCGATGAAGGAGTTTGAATGTCGAATATTCTTTGCACAAGGAGTTTGAACCTCCTTGCGCATAAAATACAACCGTATAGCATTGAGATGGACGTTGAATATATATTGGTGTGTTCTAAATTCAAACACCAAAACAGTGATTAGAAGCTTTTTTTCCATTGTTTTATTTACTAATAAAATAAGCTTTTTAGTGGTGGAATGGTATAAATATAATTTGAATGCTTAGAAATTTACAATGCAAGAGAGAAAAACAAAAGTTTGAGGTAAGTAATTAACACTAAGTGTGGGTGTGTTTGGGCACGTTTGGATGTGTGTGTCATGTGAGTTTGCGTGTAAGTGGATGTGATTCTTGTGGTGAGAGTGAAGATGTGTGTAGAGTGTGTAAGTGTGTGGTGGTGTGACTATGTATGGGATGCGTGTGTTTGGCGCTTACAATACTAAATACTTGCAACTTATGGAGTATTTATGCAGGGACATGAAACAATTTTTCAGTTTCGTCATATGTGAGTTATCACTGGGAGCCAGCTGATCACTTTCTGTTTGCACTCTCTCTTTGACAAGGACAAAATTTAATTTTGTTTGTTAGCCACGTCTTGGGCCCAGGAACAGGTTAAATCTTTGAGCAAAAGATGTTCTACAAGCCACAGATTTACATAATCTTTAAACCGTCACCCACATTTGCAAGAATTTCTTAAAAAAATAAGAAACATAAACGCATCTACGTATCTAGCATCCTTCAATGCAGAAGATGACATAACAATAAATAGCCATGACATTTATTTTTGTCATAAAACTTCTCATAAAACTTTTGGACATAAAGAACCACTGACACCAGATTCAGTCTCAAGTATTAAACCTAACTTTTCTAAAGCGAGACAATTAGCACAAATAGATATTTTTCTTATGGATGCGATGCTTCCAAAATATGGTTTGCAGAACATTGATCAAATTTTGCGATCCATTGGAAATTCGGATCTCTCTTTCGGTGGAAAAGTAATAAATACTATTACTTTTCCACCGAAAGAGAGATCCGAATTTTCTGGAGGAGATTTTCATCAATGTCTGCCTGCACAGCAGCGTGCTAATAAAACTGAGTTATTAGATCTTTCTATTAAGCAATGCACCGATCCTATGGTCCGTTTTTAGGGTTCCGTACCCAAAGGGTAAAAACGGGACCCTATTACTAAGACTTCGCGAACCGCCTGTCTGTCTGTCTGTCCGTCTGTCTGTCTGGCCGTCTGTCACCAGGCTGTATCTCATGAACCGTGATAGCTAGACAGTTGTAATTTTCACAGATGATGTATTTCTGTTGCCGCTATAACAAGAAATACTAAAAACAGTATAAATTAAATATTTTATGGGAATACAACAAACGTGATATTTTTGCCGATTTTTGCTCGATATTAATAACGGCAACAAGTAGACGCTTGAAATATTCAAAGAATGTTTAGTTGTATATTCTCTTCAAAAATAATAATTATTAAATTAAAATAAAATAAATTAAGAGGGGCTCCCATACAAAAAACGTGATTTTTTTGCAGTGTTTTGCGATAATGGTACGGAACCCTTCGTGTGCGAGTCCGACTCGCACTTGGCCAGTTTTTAAGAATTTTAAACTAGAAGAAAATGTGCGCATAGATATAGAGCAACGACATTTGCTGATTATTTACTAAAATTAGGCAACGGCGAACTGACCTTAAACGCTATGGAAGAAATTGAATTGCCGCAGAATATCATTTCATTATCATTTAATCTTATTGATGAAGTAGGATTTGGTAACTGCTTAGCCAATGGCAATTGTGAGGGTATGAAAGACAGAGCAATACCTACTCGCGCCTCTTAACAAAGAAGTTGAAAAATTAATGATGATATATTTGCCAAACTTCACGGAGAGTATAAAATTTACTATAGCCATGACTCAATGAGAGATCAACCTGAAGGAGCAGTCGAATTTACAACAGAATTTGTCAATAGTGTCAACTTTTCAGACTTGCCACCCGACGAACTAAAATTGAAAAAAAGCGTTAATAATATTGTTGTATAATTTAGACGTATCAGAAGGACTATGCAATGGTGTAAGACTCATTGTAACAAGTTTGTTTAATCACATAATAAAGGCAAAATATGTTACTGGTGAACAATCCGGCAAAGAAGTACATATACCAAGGATAACCCTTGACTCATCAAAAGGACAACTGATGGGATGCACCATGCAGCGTCACCAGTTTCCCGTTAGGTCTGCATTTGCCATGAGGTCTTTCTAGAGTTAAGGGACCAACTACGTTAAAAGTCCATCTTCCAAATGAAAAGCCTCGATATACCCGCATATAGTATGGATGGAAGACCCGATTTCATAATTAAAACCGTGATGATAAAATAAACTTACGTAATTGATTGATAAACTATAAAAAACACGATTTTCCAAAAAAATTAACTCCAGGTACTATATTATTATGACTACAGCAGAGGGTCATGTTTTGGCACTATATAGATAATGTTCTCACCAACAGCGATGCCCACCAAGACCATACCGTAGGTTCTCCCCCCATAGAGTCTATAGAGCTGCGATTGGGATTAAATTGTTGCAAATTAGATGAAATTTAGAAAAGTAGGTACGAAATTTTGTTTATAAAAAACGCAGACGTTGAAAGAAAAATTTAAAAAAAGCCCCGAATTTCGCAGGTTTTCGCGTGTATTTGCGCAGCGAGCAAAAGTTTTTGGAAATTGCAAATTTGGATTCACACTACCGTAATTGTTCCGTACAACATAAAGGTACCAATAAATCAGAACTATATCATGCTTTACGGTTTTAGCCTTTTTACCCGACTGCCGAAGTAGGGTAATGTGTTAATCAGTCTATGAATGTATGTTTGTTCCTATGTGGCGTTCCAGAGACCAAACGCGTTGGCCGATTTTGATGATTCATACGTAAATCGATTCGTCTTAACCCTGCGAGTGTCACTGGCTACATTAAAATTGGAAAATAGAAAAATGGCGGATTTTGGGCGCCATATTGTGGGGGATAATTTTTTTTTTACTTCCAAACCCATCGTGGGGGTATCAAAATAAAGGGTTTTAAAAGTTGATTAAAAATATATAATACTTTATATGTTTAAATGTACCGAAATCTTAAAAAAAATTAACTTATTTAGATATAAATAAAAAAGTTAATTATAAAAATAAAAGAACCCGACTGCTTAAAAAGCGAACTAAAAAGCCGAAAACAAGAAGAAAATCATGCTGTGCAGTCGGAGGATACATCTGGTTATGGTCAGTCAGCTCGCTAATACGTATCCTCCGACTGCACAGCATGATTTTCTTCTTGTTTACGGCGCTATCTCCCTGTGGTAGCTCAATATACATGAGCATTTCAAAAAGCTAAAAAAAAAAAAACCCTAACCTACCTACATTTTTTTTCTAGCGTCGGTCTTCCGCGGAAAATCTTACTACCGCGATTCAGAAAATGACGTCAAATACACAACGCCATCTATCGAATATGGAGTTCAACAGTCCGAATATCTGAATTGCGTATGTTGTGATATATTACTTCTTGAAGACTTTAAATTTATGAAACAAAACTAAGCAATACTTCAAGTTACGCACAATTTTTATGTATGAAAGTTGTCTACATGGGTTTCGTACATTTTTACGTGATGCGTGCACAAATAAACAGACAAACAGATAAACAGACAAAAATTCCAAAAATGCTGGGCATGGGTTCTGTTGGTTATCCTTCAACACCCTGGCTATTTTTTTTTTAATATTTTCGATATACATAAACGACTTTTCTACAGATTTATTATATGTATTGATTGATTTACGATTGATGTATTAAAATCGAAATGACAGACTATTGGAGGGTTTCCTAAACGGTATTGGTAAGATTTTCCTCACCTATTCAGGTAGTTACTCTCTGAAGCAACCGTATCCGGGCAGTTCCTATGAACAAGTAATAGTAGAATGAGTCAGTAGGAGATGGGCTCCTTTCTTTTCAGCCTGGCTTCGAAGTGCAGCTGGATAGCCTCCACAACAAAAATATTGCGGCTGCTTTAGCTGCTCTCGCCACCGCTCATAACGGGCTTGCTTTGCATATATTATTGTGATCGGATAATGAACATGTTATGATTTGTTAAGATTGTTGTGAGCTGGTAAGGATGTTACGTTGTGACAGGGTAAGGATCATGTTGTGACAGGGTACGGATTATGTGATATTATGGTAATAATATTGTTTGGTCGTTATGGATGTTGATTTCATGGTTTTCATAAGTATTAGGGTGAGTTTGTGTAACAAAACTCTCTCTTATCAGAAGAGATTTTTGAATAATAAAAATACATTGTATTTTGGCTACGATGCATATAATCGAAAATTTCACAACACTTATCTACTTTAATTCATTTTAGATATCGACGAAATTAACAATCCAAAGCTTTAACCACTACCACAGAACTGATATCTACTTCATACATCTAATTTTAAAGGGCAATAAACCCTGCAGCATATAGGTAAGGACGTGCCTTGACAATCCGCCGGATGTTGACCTTCCCATTGGGACAGCTGTCCCCAACATTATCTAGTTTAGAGCCCTTTTAGCGTTGTCGTACGTTACTTCCTGTCACCGGCCTCTAACCTGGAAGTGGGGGCAGTGCTGATGGTGTTCAGAAGCACTTCAATCACACAGTGGGCGGCGTCCTAGGCTGGCACCGAGACCCACCAGGCAGGTGGCGCCGGGATTTTAAGGGACCGTACTTTGAAGAGATTAAGTGTCGGGCTCACCATTCGAGCCGACAACACAGACTTGTCTACATGATTGAATGAACAATCATGGAGACTACCTACAATCCAAAATAACATCGACAACATACATGGCTTCCAGCTTTTTAGGGTTCTCCCATAAAAATCAAATTAAAGAAGGAAATACCCAAAGCAAGGTCGGACCCTCCATCCCACCCTCACACAATCAAACCTGCGCCGAGGTTAGCGAAGTAGAATTAAAGTTTATGAAGTGATCACAAAATATAAATAGTCCCTTTTGGTGTTTCTTCCTACGAGGCTGTTATAAGGAAGCAGTCGACTGTTGCCGCCTCGGATCGGTCTCGAAACGGGCGGCGCATGATCGCAAGGTGGCGGTCCGAACATCAGTGAGGAGGTCGCGTGCAGAAGAGAGCTTAATCCAAAAAGGTCAGAAGCGAAGAAACAGTTAAAATAACAGGAGATGCCATTAAGCCCAGTTTTTTATCTATACTTACAATTGATGAATAAACGCGTTTTACCGATTTTTAAACCATTGGTTAGCATATTATTTAACAATTGGTTGAATTAACAATGGATAAAAAACTGGGTCTTTAGACTAGGTTTGACTGTGCTACTCAGACGACGAGAACTTAATTCTCCACGACTATGAAGGGAGGCCGCGACACGTCGTAGTAATACTTGATGCTCGGCCTATTCTCCTTCTGGCTCTTCTTCTTCAGCCTCTTCTTACGGCGCTTGGCAATAGCCTTGCTCGACTCTGGAACAAACAAAAACAAGTTATAGCTTTGCAATAAAATTGTTGGTTTATAATATAGCTAGCTTAAAAATCATGGCAATGCATCAACTAGGTTGAGGTCGAGGATGTTCGCACCACCCCATCCCACATCCCGCGCACAAATGTCTCACGCTGAATTATTCCTAACAACGTCAGTTATAACAATTAAAGCTGACATATCTATTATAGAAAATCTAAATTACTGAAAACTAATGTACCTATCGAAACATTTTGAGATAATTTGGAAAGTTGTAGATATATTAAACTCAAGCGCCGCTCGTTGCCAAAGAACCTCACAGATTGTTTAAAATTCGCATATAGGTAGCTAGCAGACCAGATATAAAACGAACGGTAACCGAAACGCATTGTCTAGAAAATAGCGCAGGGGGTGGGGGTGCATCGATCGAGCTGCAGTCCAGCCATCCCCCTCCCCTGCGTCCCGCGCGCCTCGAACCTTATATCGCGTAGCTGCCTCGCCTATGCATCCTAGAAATCGCTCAGGTCTAAAAATAGATTATATGAAAAATACGGGCAGCTTTAAAAAAATATCAGCACCTAGCCAAACCAGACTCGCCTTCAGCAAAAAAACTAAGCCAGCCAGCCTGACCTAATACTTGATAAAGGACAAAAGATTTCGCACACATAAAACAAGTCGCCTTCTAAGATTTCCTAACGTAGCTAGGAGTTCCTTTGTGGAAATATAAATACGGCGTAGCCAGCGCGATCGATACCTGCTCTGTCTACCACCTACGCCGCCTATTGTAAAGAATTTAAAACATAAATAAAATCGCACAAAGTTGAACAAAACAGCCTTTAAGATAACGCACAAAGGATCAGTCGCGTGGTGATGCACTTCATGTACTATCTATCGATGGGGGGAACAGACTTCCTACACATCTTCCAAGAAGGAAGCTAAGTAATCTAGCTAAAATCCATCACTGAATCTCTGTTGTTACTGACCTGGTGGCTTCTTGCAAGCTAGTGGCACGGCCGCCATGGCTGCGGGTGGCTGCTGGGACACAACTGGTGAAGACACTTGGAACTCCGTGTGCACAACTGTCTGCCGGCAGCGTCCAGGAGCAAATGGACCGACTGAGAGCGCGCGCGATCCTCGGTGCGCGGGCGGGAAGCCAGGGAACGACAACCTTCAGCGCGCCGTCTACCTTTATGTAATAGGTCAAAGTTCAATAATTATTATGATGGCAAAAATTATTTCTGGATATTAAAAACCGAACAGAGGTAGTCCTAACACATTTCGCAAATCTTGGTTTAGATTCAGAGTTCATGCTGCTACTGGGAAATCTTATTGAAACACCCCAATAAGACGCGCATCTACAGATCACAGCAAGATTGGGACTTACGTAATTTAAAATCTGTCATTGAACATTCCAGTGCTGAGTCAAAAAATAAAATTCTGAGTGGAGAGAGACGATACAGGACCCTTAATGCTCATTGCATGCAGATTCCCGTTGGTCGCTGCAGAAGCAATCAGTGCAAACAGGACAAACCCATCCATCCTACCTTAAGATAGGATAGATGTGGCTTTGTCGCATTAAGACATTTGGTCCGTTGTACGTGCAGGCCTCCTCTCTGTGAGAGGGAATGGGCCGTAATCCACCACGCGGGCCCAGTGCATGTTGGTGGACGTCACATGTCTTCAAATTTTTGGTTCTAAGACATTCCGGTTTCCTCACGATGTTTTCCTTCACCGTTTTTTTGAGAGCAGTGGTTATGAAATAATTGACACAAAGTAAAGCGCCTGCCTGGGTTCGAACCCACGACCTACAACTTGTATGTCACTGCCATTACCTCTGAGCTACCTGTTTTTAATATTTCTATGATCTCAACAAAAACAAACGATGGGCGTAGTGGCTGAGAGATTGGCTGCTGCGCTGAGTGACACGGGTTCGATTCCCGCACGTAACAAGTATTATTTTGTATCGCTTACAGATTGTTGTTCCGGTCTGGCTGTTTGTATGTGTGAGTTAAATGTTTGTAATACAAAAATAACCGGCCATGTGCGAGTCAGCCTCGCAAACTGAGGGTGCCGCAAATTACATTCACCAAAATAATTAGCTAACTTTACTGGAATTATATAACAATCATAAAAGAAAATGTTATCAAAAACAGGTTGCTCTAGGAATATTTAATGATTTGAAAAAAGGCATTTGACAGTTTGACACTGTCAGTTACTCTCTACTTTTAAAGAAACTGGAAAGTATTGGCATAACTGGAACTGTATTCGAGATGCTCAGGTCTTACTTAAGTGATCGCAGCCAAGCTGTTAAAATTGGATCCTATCAGAGTAACTACAAACTCTTATCTTGCGGTGTGCCCCAAGGTTCCATTTTGGGCCCCTTATTGTTTCTAGTGTGATTAAATAATAAACACCAAGCAAGCTATAATATAAATAAATAAACTAATGAAATCATTAAAATGGCACAAGGTGATTTAAATATACCAAATATCTCTCTTAAATCTCACACATCATGTTTAGAGCCAAGAATAAAAACTGCTCTAATTTAATTTGGTTCATATAAACGGCGAAACCTTGAAAATAACGAATGAACAAAAAATACCTTAGACTGATACTTGATAGTAATTTAACATGGAACGCACACCTACAGCGCATTAAAAACAAACTCTCCTCACTTATGAGATCATTGCATGAGATTGTATATATTAAAATCAAAAATCAAATCAAAATGATTTATTTGCTTCAATAAGGTACAGAAAGTTCTTAGGCAATAAATACAGATATCTTATTTTAAAACAAATAGCCCCCGAAATCAAAATTATTGAAAAAAGCTCTCTTCGTCTCCTTGGGTCCCCAGTCTTCGATGATTCCTTTCCCGATATTATTGAGAAAAAAAAATTTAAAATTTCAACAACATTTTGGAAAGATTGCTCCAAATTAACATGCATTCGGCTATCACCATAATCCGCTTTTGTTGTTTTGGCCCCAAATTAACATATTTCCTTCGTGCTTCCCGTCTATGGAAGCACCCTCATCTTTTAGAAAAAATGGACCAAATTATCCGTCATACACTTACTTTCATTTGAAATGTGGCCATGGACGACCGAGCTTGGGCTTAAGCTACTCTTCCCATCCGTATGGGGGGCCTCGGCGTCCGCAAAATTTCTAGTATTAGTTTACCGGCATTTATATCCTCGGTCCACGGTACTGAGAAATTAATCAGGAATATCATAGCACCCATACTGATTAATTTTGATGTGCCGTGCTTCACCGAGGCTATTGATGCTTGGAGACTCGCTTGCCCGAATTGTAATCTCCCCGACTACCCATCATCCCAGAGACGGTGGGACGAGCCGCTCTGCAGAGCAGTTCAGGAGCACTAAATTGCCACTTCTGCCACTCCTGCCGAGCGCGCTCGCCTGCTGGCTGTGGGTGAGTGGGAGTCGGGCCTCTGGCTTCACGCACTACCGTCGTCGAACATAGGCACCTTGTTTGACGACACTACTTTCCGCCTCGCTGCTTCCCTACGTCTTGGCGCTCCCTGTTGTACTCCTCATCGTTGTCACTGTGGCGAAGTTATCAACAGCCTCGGTCACCACGGTCTATCATGCAGCCGAAGTGCGGGTCGCGCGCTTTGCGACCCGCCCTCACGGAAACTTAAACGACATCATCCAACGTGCTCTCGTCACCGTCGGCGTTCCGGCCGTATTGGAACCCCATGGCCTGGCACGTGACGATGGCAAAAGACCGGACGGGATGTCTTTGTTTCCATGGAAGATGGCAATTAGGCCTTTAGTGTGGGACGCCACTTGTGTCGATACTCTTGAGCCATCCCATATTCCTAGCTCGTCGTGCTGTGCTGGCGCTGGCGCTGTCGCTGCAGAGAACCTCAAGCGGCGGAAATATAGTAACCTCATCGGTAGTTATATTTTCGAGCCGTTTGGGGTTGAAACTCTTGGTCCGTGGGGTCCGAGTGCTCACGCTTTGTTTAAAGATCTTTCCAAACGCTTAGTTGACACTTCGTGTGACCCAAGGGCTGGTTTACCTCGGTCAGAGAATATAAGCATTGCCATACAACGTGGCAATACTGCCAGTCTTTTGGGCACATTACCAGTGGACAACGATGTGGAGGCGTTTTTCGACGCCATATTTTAGATTAGTATATTTTTTGGTTTAGTTAGTGAGTAGTTTTTGGTTTGAGTGTTTATGTTTTTAGTCTTGGTTAATTATGTATTTTATACACTGTATATACTTGTATAAAACCCCTAAACCAATATAAAAATCAATTAAGATTACACAAATAGAGATAATACGAGTAAACATACTGTACGATATAAACGTTTTAACACCTACAAAAACTATGAACAAAGAGCCCAAACTGCTAAACATTATACAACTATTTAAATACTCGTATTAAATACATGTGTACCTATTTACAAAATAATTCACTTGAGGTTTCATTCACTCAAACATTACGTTCACAACAGAAGTTCAAATTCGCAAATATTCAGCCAGCCATCTTATATTGTCTAGAATTAGAACAAACTATGGAATAAATAACGTAACCCATGGCCCAGATATATAATCAACTTCCAAAATAAAAAAAGTTAATTAAAAATATCAAAAAACCCGACTGCTTGAAAAGCGAACTAAAAAGACGTAAACAAGAAGAAAATCATGCTGTGCAGTCGGAGGATACATATTCGCGAGCTGGCTGACCATAACCAGATATATCCTCCGACTGCACAGCATGATTTTCTTCTTGTTTACGTCTTTTTAGTTCGCTTTTCAAGCAGTCGGGTTTTTTGATATTTTTAATTAACTTTTTTTATTTTTAACTTTTATGTTATTTTTTTTCGAATTAGGTACATTTAAACATATAAGTGTTATATATTATTGAAATCACCTCTCAAAACCCTTCATTTTGATACCCCACACGATAGGTTTGCAAGAAAAAAAATATTTGGGCCCCCACAATATGGCGCCTAAGAACCGCCATTTTCCTATTCTACAATTTTAATGTAGCCAGTGACACTCGCGGGGTTAAGACGAATCGATTGACGTAAGAACCATTAAAATCGGCCTACGCGTTTGGTCTCTAGAACGCCATATAGGAACAAACATACATACATACTTACATACATACATACATACATACATAGACTGATAAACACATTACCCTCCTTCGGCAGTCGGGTAAATAGTAAAAGAAGCGATGTAGGTATCGTGGTATATATGTCGTGGCCAGATTGATGAGAACTATTTCAATATTAATTTCTAAATACAAAAATAAATTACAAATATTATTTTTTTATTCTTCTCATTTAAATGACTATTGTTTTAATGAGAATAAAGATATTTAAACCGAAGTTCATAAACTATGAAAGCACCGAACATTGCTCTCACGAAAAGCTCGATTGTGGGACAATATGATGATAATATGATGATATGATATTAATTTCAAATTGATACCACCGCGCGTACAATGAAATGAAAAATGAACCCGTTCTATGTTAGGGGGGTTTGGTTTCCGCACTTAGTCCTTCAAATGGACCTTTGTACGTGGGCCATGGAGGCCGTTGGGTGGTCATTCCAACCAGCCCACCTCCCTCCAGAAGTCAATTAGAGCTCCTGGTTTCCTCAGAACTTCCGTGTAAGATCTGGGTGACCCGAGGTTTTGTGCTCTTATCTGTGTGACACCTGTGCATTCAAAGAGAACGTGCGCAACGGTTTCCTCAGCCTCCATGCATGCCCTGCACAGAGGACTGTCCGTTATGCCTATTGTGTGGAAGTGTTTATTGAGTGAGCAGTGTCCCGTGATGGTCCCCGTCACCAGGCGGAGGCCATTCCTGTCCAGGCGTAAAAGACGCCTGGTAAGCCTACTGTCCAAGGATGGCAGAGCTTCTTTGGATTGCCTACAGCCCGGTGCCGAGGCCCACCAGTTCTCCGCCTATGTCTGGGTGAATTCCTGTAGCCACCTGCGTATTTGGTTGAAGGGGATGGGTACAACAGGTTCGGGTCCATAGACCGTCGAGCTGGATCCGCGCCTCGCAAGCTCGTCAGCCGCGTCGTTGCCCAGCGAACCACTGTGTCCCTTTATCCATTGTAGTGTCACCGTGTTACGGCTAGATACAGTTATCTGTTCCAGTGCGTTGTGACATTCTAGTATTAGTTTAGATGTAATGTAATTTTTTCGTAAGGATTGGAGGACTGATGCGCTGTCGGAGAGTATCCGTATGTGGGTGTCCGTGACCCTCCTGGCTTCTAGGGCATGGACCGCTTGTATGATGCCCACACACTCCGCCTGATAGACGATGTTGAACCCTCCTAGCGGTCTGGATATGTTTATGTTGAAATCGAATGAGAAGACTCCGACTCCGGTACCTAAGTCAGTTTTCGATCCGTCGGTGTATATTCTCATCTCTTTCGGGCCAGAGTAGTCACATCTTTCCTCTGTGAGTATTATGTTGTAGTGCCTATGAAAGTGGTGTGATTTTGGGGCTTTGTCACATGGGGATGCTAGCATCGGTTTACGCTTAATCGCATCCTCCTTTATGCGTGTGTGCTTAATTCTGGAGTCTTTATTTATGGAACCTGATAGGTAGAGTCTAAAGGTGGCTAGGGCTGCCTCCTCCCTCACAATTAAGTGCAGAGGTGGGAGTCCCAGCATTGCCTGTAGGGTGGCAGTGGGTGTGGTTCTCATACTACTGGTGATTGCAACACAGGCGAACCTCTGTAGTTTTTCGAGATCTCTTTGGGCTGTGCTGAGGTCTGTCCTGGGCCACCAGACCAGCGAGCCATATGTGATGATTTGTCGGATGACTGTAGTGTATAGCTAGTAGGTGACCATGGGGCTAATACCCCAATTCCTGCCTAGCAGGCGTTTGCACTGCCACAGGGATATGCTGGCTTTTGTGATGATATGGTTCATGTGATTTGCCCAATTCAACTGTTTGTCCAAATAAATACCCAGGTACTTGGTTCCAGTTGAAAGGCTTAGTGTTGTTCCGAAGAAACGCGGTAATTGCAGTGTCTTCGGTTTTCTCTTTTTAGTGAAGAGAATAAGTTCAGTTTTTGCGGGGTTCACTGAGAGTTGGTGCTCGCTGCACCATTCCTCTACTATTTTCAGGGCTTGACGCATGAGGTTGCATAGAGTGTTTTCGTGGGATCCGTTTATTATTATTGTTATGTCATCCGCGTAGCCAACGGTGAAATAACCTTTATCGTTGAGTGTTTTGATGAGGCTGTCAGCTACCAGGTTCCACAGAAGTGGCGAAAGAACGCCCCCCTGTGGACAGCCCTTCGCGACGATAGCCCTTGTAGTGTCGTTAACCGTGACTTGGACCGCTCTCAGTTTGAGCATATTGGTGATCCAGCCCCCTAGGGTCGGATCTATGCCATGTCTGTCGAGGGCCGTGTTTATGCTGTTGAACATGGTCTTATCGAAAGCGCCCTCAATGTCAACGAAGACAGCCAATGAAGAGCATTTGTGGTCTACTGCGCATTCAATTTTTGAAACCACGTTGTGCAACGCGGATTCGGTTGATTTGCCTGTGGAGTATGCATGCTGCTGTTTGTGCAATGGTTTTTCTCGCAGAGGCCCATCACGGACGTGCCTATCGCAGAGTCTTTCGAGGGTTTTCAGCAAAAAGGATGTGAGGCTTATAGGTCTATTTGCCTTGGGTTGTGTGTAATCAGTTTTTCCAGGTTTGGGTATGAAGATGACTTTCACCTCGCGCCATCCGAGAGGTATGTATCTTAGTGCTATGCAGGCCCGATAGATCTCCAACAGCCATGGCGTTAGATAATCTAACCCCCACTGTAGTAGGGCTGGGCAGATGCCGTCCAGCCCCGCTGACTTGTATGGCTGAAAGGTGTTGATAGCCCATTTTATCCGGTCTACTGTTACTATATTGTGGGCTCTTGACCAGTCTTGTTCCGTCGGGGTCCATTCGGGTTCAGCCTCCCACATCCTGTCCTCCAGGACTTGACAGTCTGGGAAGTGAGTTTCGAGGAGGACCTTGCTGGTTTCATAGTCGGTTTGTGTGTATGAGTTGTCGGGTTTTTTCAGCGCGCCGAGGGATCGGTCCTGATCAGTTGATAGGATCTTCTGTACCCTTGCGGCCTCATTATTTGTTTCAATGGATTCACAGAATTTCCGCCATGCCATCCTCCTGGCGGTTCTAGTCTGTTTTTTGTATGCATATTGGGTCTCTTTGTATATCTCCCAGTCTTCCGGGAGTCTCGTGTTTTTTGCTCTGTTAAATTGCTTACGCAGCGTATCTCTGAGTTTACCAAGTTCAGCGTTCCACCAGGGGTTCCTCTCGTTCCTGCTTTGTGGCGTTCTTGATTTACAGCATGCGTGGTAAGTTTCTGTTAGGTGTTTGGATAATTCCGTTACAGTGTGTTCTAATTGTGCTTGGTCCCTTACGGTTGCCAGTGCTAGATGCCCAGCTAAAAGTGAGGCCAGAAGGCTTTTGAACCTTGGAACGTTGGTACGCCTCGGGTTTCGCCTTGGTGCGGGTTTTTTGGTGTTTGTGGTAAGTGTAAAGCGTATCCTTCTATGGTCTGAGCAAGAAGGCTCGTCCGATACGTGCCAGTTTGTGATAAGGTTTGTCGCGTTTTCTGTGACGAGTGTTAAATCTATGATTGTTTGTCCCCGGGCCGTGACCCAAGTGGGTTCTGTGCCGCGGTTAACAATGTTAAGATTAGTAGAGAATAAAAAGGTGGATAGTACCTCTCCTCTGGAGTTCGGTGTGACACTGCCCCAGAGCGGGTGGTGTGCGTACGAGTCAGTACAGATGATCAGGTCCAAACCGGCGCGCTCACAGTGCTGCACCAGGTCAGCCAGCTCCTTTGGAGGGCAATCTGTGTCCTCACCTGGCATGTATGCCGAGGCCAGTACAACATCCGGAGCGCTAACTTCGGTATGGAGCCTGACAGTTGTCAGGTCTCTGGAACAGAATTGAGTTAGTGTCGTAAAGGGAATTTCTTTGGGTATATAGATGCAGGTTCTTGGCTTTTCTGAGCCATGTGTGTCGAGAATTATCTTACCTCCGATGTTACCGAGGCCACATATTCTATTGTTCCTGATCCACGGCTCTTGGATCAGTGCGATGGTTCGGTGTTTAACCTCCAGTGCCCTGCGTAAGCTAGCCGTGGCAGTCTGGCTATGCTGGAGGTTAGTTTGGATGATGTTGAGGGGGGCTGGTGGAGGGGGAGCGGGGTTAATCGGAGACAGATCCATCGGATAGTTCCTCCGTCTCCACCTCCCGGTAAAGCTCGTCGTCGTGCGTATCCCCCGGTGAGCAGGCAAGAAGTTGCGCATTCCAGCCGGGTGATGCGGGCAGTATGGGTTCGGCGACCTCGGCCATTGTCGTTTGGGCCATGTACTCCTCGAGTTGGACAATGTCCGTGTCGCCCGTCTGTGTCGTCGTCGGTTCTGTCGCGTTAGTGTTTGTTCTGTCGGTCTGGATGTCAGAGGGGCGGGTCTTGGGCCAGAAGCGCACGTATATCGACCCTAGCAGGTACGATATACGTCGCTCCCGCCCCAGGACCTTTTCGGCTTCCTCCGGTGGCAGCCCCAGGGTCAGATACGTCCCGTAGCGGTCGCCACCGACGGCAGTCGCCCTGTATAGTGACCACCGGGCAATGTTGTACCAGGTATTCTGACGAATCAGAATACCGTGGAGCCTGCCCACATCACCTCTATAGCGAGGGACGAAGAGCGAGGCTCGGACCCGGGTTGGCACGTCAGTCTGTCGCAGTACCGTCAGCGTCTGGTCGTTGTCGGGGAGTTTTATGAGTGGGACGTTTTGGGTCAGCCAGGTCAGGGCGTTTTCGTCCTCACACCATATCTGCACCGTGCCTTCCGCTACCCGTGGGTATCCGCGGAAGGCCGGGAGTGGTGTGGACGGATCCGAGTCCATGAGTCTGTCTTCTAGGGCAGTCTTAATGAATTCGGCCTCATCCCCAATTAGCTCTCTACTGGGGTGGGGAAGGCAGATTGCTACCGCCAGCCGCGCAGGAATGTCCTTTGTGGCCCGCGCGTAGGTTCTCTGCCCTCCCTGCGCGGAGTGAATTCTCACGCGCTTGGCGTCCCCCTGGAGCATACTGGGTGAGGCCGTGTCGTCAGGGAGCGTCCTCTTCCCCGGCCCCGTCCCACCTGGTACAGGCTTCGGGTTTAAGATGCCTGGCAGGGCGTCGGATGTCAGCAACGCCCGGCGTGAGGCATGAGAGCGCTTTCCCCTAGTGCGTTTCGGTCGTGTCTGGTTGTGGGTTTTGTCGGTGTCTTGGGGTCGGGCGGCGGCCCCGGCAGATGCTCTCGCTTGCGGAGGCTCTTCGCACTGGGTTTCCCCCGCACGTACTTGCTTCAGGTCGCGTGGCCCCGCGTCCGGTCGCCCGTCGCGCTGGGTTTCCCCTTCGGGTGCAAGCGGCCGATCGCGTGGCCCCGCGTCCGGCCCCTTTCCGCGCTGGGTTGCCCCTGCGCGTACTCGTGGCTGGTCGCGTACCCTCTCTTCAGCGTCCGATCATGCTTCGCGCTGGCTATTGCCTTCGCGCGTGCTGCGCTTTCGGTCGCCTACTTCCTCCTCCCCGGCTGGGATTTTTCCGCGCTTTTCCAGGCGTACTTCATCGACATCAGCCGGGCGAGTGATAGAGCTGCCAGGCCTGTCGACCTTCTCCGTGTCTGTGTTGTCGTGTCGGTCTGAGTAGGTGGAGCTGTTCCGCACGATGCTCTGTTGCCAGAGGTTCGCGGGGGGCATGCCCCGTGTAGTGGGTGCTGGCGCGTGGGTCGCAGCCGGAGTCGAGTCTAAGGGCGCGTTAGTCGCAGCCAGGGTCGGGTTTGTGGGCGCGTTTATCGAAGCCAGTGGTTTGGGCGCTAGATCAGCAGCCAGCCGCGCAGAAAAACGCGGCATCAGTACATCATTACTGCAGTTAGATGCTCCCCCCATATTACGATGGGAGCTGACCGCCGAAGCGGTGTGGGTGTTACCCACCTGGGTAATTGTCTTGTCTTCCTGCATTGTTCATGATGTGGGGGGTGGGCTTTTTTGGAATCGAGGTTACCCTTCCTCTAGGATCGACGGGATTTAAGGAGAAGGAAGGAAGGAATTTGATGGATAGGGGAGTGGTCTTGGGGGGCCACCCTAGGCTTGGGAGTTAACCTCGGGATTTAGGGATCGACGGGATGTGTGCGGATAGGGAAAGGATGGATTATTTGGGTGATAGGCTCATGGTAGAGTGGTGTCTGGGTTACCCTAGGCCTGGGGTTTGGCTTTCGGGAACTTCTCTTGTCCGGGATCTTTATCAGATGCCCCAACCGCCGGAAAACCAACAGCGAGCGAAGCCGCCATCGGCCAGTACCGCAGCCAGGGTTGGGCTATCCGCAACCTGCCCACCCGCTCGGTTGCAAGAGAAGAACTGCCTGGCAGTCCGGGTCGCCCCAGCACGGATGTACGTATACATTCGCGTTGGGTCGACCCAACCTCCCCCGAGAAAACGAACCCGTATTGGATCCTTTTTTTTCCTTTCGAGATAGGGAATCTTTTTTTTTTTTTTTTTATTATAGTTAGTCCTAAACAAAGGGTAATCCTAAACAAAACTCATATAATGAGCGCTTATTTCTTGGACTTCGAACTCTTCGTAGAATGCAGTACTTAACAGAAGTCGTGGGCTTTCATTCGGTAGAATTCCGATTCCAAGATAATCATCGTTGGTAAGGGGATTTCCAAAAGGATCACCCCAGCAACGTATAACAAAGAACATCACGCACGAACCTCTGTGCGATTAACACGGGTACACTAAGATGCACAAGAGTCTTGGTATTTAATAAAAAAATAGTTCAGAAACTCACTGGAGGTCCTAAATTGCTTCGCAACGACAACAATAATCTGGCCTCATCATGGTAATAAAAACAGTGTAATCTGGCCTCTTTTATTAAACTAGCACCAGATCAGCTCCAAGTCAATACCACCCATCCCACGACTGTAACTCGCGATTTTTCTTCATCTAATACGCCTTACCTATCTGCCTAGCCTTTTCCCAACTTTACTGGGGTCATCTTCCAGTCAAACCGGATGCAGCTGGATACCAGTAGCCATGGAGCCATGGAGCGATTGCCTATCTAACCTCCACAACCCAGTAACTGGGTAACACAAGACTGGTGTCAGATTTCAGGCTTCTGACTACCCGTAACGACTTCAAAGATCTACAAAACTACAGCCAGGGCCAACAGCTTGACGTGCTTTTAGAGGCAAGGAGTCTCGGTGTGTCAAGAATGGTCACCCATCCACGGACCGGCCTCGGGAAGCGTTGGTTAACTTTGAAGATCGACCCGTGTGGCTGTTATTATTTAGTCACAAGCTCTACTACTAACCTGAATAAAACTATTATTATCTTTTCTGTTGTAAAGTTGATGAAATATAATATCACATCAGCCATATAACGTTCCCAATGCTGGGACACAGGCATCCTCTCTGTGAGAGAGGTATTGGGCCTTAATCCACCACGCGGGCCCATTGCGGGCTGGTGGATGTCACATGTCTTCGAATTTTTGGTTCCATGACATGCCGGTTTCCTCACGATGTTTTCCTTCACCGTTTTAGAAATGTGTGAAATAATTTACACAAAGTAAAGCGCCTGCCTGAGCTCGAACTCACGACCTACGACACGTAAGTCGGAGCCGCTACCACTGGGCCACCACTGCTCACGTTCTACGTGTGCAGACACGTATTAAAAAAAAATTGCCTACTTGTTAAATAAGGAATATAATTTGATTGTTGGTGCCTAGGTCTACATCATCATTTTCACATAAGCTAATATTTTTTTATTTATATAGCTACCATTTTACGGGTTTCTGTTTTTTTTTTCCTCTTGAGACATGGACAGGCAGACAAAGAAATGTGGTTCCTTTTTAGGTGTCCGTACCCGGAGAGTCAAAACGGAGCCCTATTGCTGTCTCTCACGGGCCTGTCTGTCACACAGGATTACAGCCAAACGGTTGGAGCTACAGTTATAAAATTTTCACAGTTGGGTCAACAAGATGCTTATCATCTTGTTATCATCAGTTTTAATTTCCCATTGATCTATGAATTTAAAATTTAGTGATTATGTTTATTATTACGTATATTTTACCAACAAATACGAATATATTGATAAACCAAATTTTTCTTTGAAATTCCCTAATTTTTAGGGTTCCGTACCCAAAGGGTAAAATCGGGACACTATTACTAAGACTCCACGGTCCGTCTGTCTGTCTCTCACCAGGCTGTATCTAAAAATAATAATAATAATAAAACCTTTTTATTTCCTTATCCTTATTGTTACATTTCAAATGTTGTTAGTAGGTATTTGTTAGTATTTGGCTTACTTGTTTACTAATTGTTAGTATTGTTAGTTTCTTTAACATTTTAACTTATACTTGTACATCATATATTTAAGCCGAATGTATTTCTTTACAGTGGTTATTTTCTTAAAATACCTAAATTATTTTCTAGGATAGGAACCCCTATTTGGGTATAGGCCTCCTCCAGTTTATTCCAGTTTTCTCTATGTTTAGCATGTTTCATCCACTCTTTTCCTGCTGTAGCTGTGATGTCATCCAGCCATCGTTTCATCGGTCGGCCTTTTCGTCTTTTTCCGCTAGGTCCCTTCCATCTCGTCGCTTCGACTGTCCATCGCTTGTCACTGTTTCGTGCTACATGGCCAGCCCATCGCCATTTTAACTTTAGACTGTAGTATAGGACGTCAATCAGTTTTGTCTTCTTTCTTATTAATTCACTTCTTACTTTGTGTATTCTTCTTATTTTTAGTAGGCTTCTTTCCATCGCTTTCTGGCATCTGACTAGTTTTGATTTTATTTTAGTGGTGTAAGTTCTCGTCTGGCAACCATACGTGAGAGTCGGTAGAATGCATGTATCCATCACTTTTTTCTTTAGGTGGAGCGGGTAGTCACCTTTCATAATCTCTTTGAGCGACCAGTATTTTTTCCAGCTCATATTTATTCGGCGTTCTACCTCTTCTTCTTCGTTTCTATCTTCAAAAGATAACTGTTTTCCTAAATAAATGTATTTATTCACGTATTCAAGTGTCTTCCCTTCGAGTTTTATTGTGTGGGTGTAACTGTTTGTCATAAGTTTTGTTTTCTCTTTATTCATTAGAAGACCTACTTTTTCACTTTGTACACTTAAATAGATTTATCATTTTTTCTAATTGTCTACTGTTTTCAGCGAAAAGGACTACATCATCTGCGAATCTGAGGTGGCTTAAGTACCGATTACCTATTTTAATTCTTTCATTTTCCCATTTCAGATCCTCAAAAATGTTTTGAAGCACAGCTATGAAAATTTTGGGGGACAGGGGATCTCCCTGCCTCACTCCTCGTAGAATTGGTATTTCTGGACCTCGTTTCTCCAGTTTCACACAACTAGTGCTGCTGTCATATATGTTTTTCAAAACGGTTTTGTACTTTTCGTGTACTTGGCATTTGTTTAACGCTTCCCAAATTGCATCGTGTGATATTGTGTCGAATGCTTTGGCATAATCGATAAATGCTACATATAATGGCCTGTTGAACTCCTTGTATTTTTCGGTTATTTGCTGCATTACATGTATATGGTCCACAGTTGAAAAACCTGACCGGAACCCCGCTTGCTCTATAGGTTGATATTTTTCGATTTTGCCACTGATTCTGCTTAGCAATATGGAGGTAAAAAGTTTGTAAGTGCTAGGGAGAAGGCTAATTGGACGATGGTTGCCTATATCTTGAGGGTCACCTTTTTTGTATAGCAAAATTATATCTGATTTCTTCCATTGTTTTGGTATTTGTCCTGTGTTTATGATTTTGCTGAATAAGTATCTAAAAATAGAACATATTAAATATTTAATTGGGGCTCCTACACAACAAACGTGATTTGTGTTTTGCGATAATGGTACGGAACCCTTCGTGCGCGAGTCTGACTTGGCCAGTTTTTCTAATTACAACCAACTTGATTTTGCGATTTGGTACGGCACCCTGAATGTGCGAAGTCCGACACACACTTGGCCAGTATTTTTCCTTTTGAGCAACGGAACCCTAAAAACCGAACTATTAGCTATTTGTATTGTATAAACTCAATTTCTTTTGGCATTATATTACTGCACAGCAACATTTGGGTATTATGTACTAACAGTAAATTTACCATTTACCGTACCTATATGTCGTTTCTTGTCTTGACAGTTAACAGTGTGTCATGCTCTCTCAAATGTATCTTTAGTGGTGCCAATCCATGCACCAAGTCGTGAACGGGTGCCATCAGTTGGGATTGCTAATAACTTGGCTGCCTCGGCCTGTTTTTAATTACTTATTAACATATATGTAATTTTGCAACAAGAATGATGTAACCAAATACATATTGATGGACAAGAGTGTCCGTGGAGTTTCTTGCACATTCTTCTCCATAGAGACCTACTGACGCTTGCGAATGTGCAAAAAGCTTTACTTTTTTCTTGTTTGACAATTCAAAAGTAAGTACGTTCTAAAGGGTTTAGTTGAAATATATTATTTTGATTTGATTTGACACTATCTAGCTCTACAAGAATTTTGTATCCAACTTCCAAAATAACATGAACTTTTATTAGGATTACAGAAATCAGAAAAAAATATATTTTCCGGTGTATGAATCGGACGACAAAATGTTGCGAGCGCCTTCGTTAGCTGCTACGTATTACCCATCTAGGCTACAGCCGGGTGAGGATCAATACTTCAGCTCTTCGCTAAAGCCCGGCTAGTACCTAAATAGCGTAGGCGTTTGGGGTAGGTCTAGGTAGGTAGCGACACACTGAGCTCTACGGAAACTAAAATGAAACATTTTTAAGTATAATTTTTAATTTTTTCTGAGCATTGCGGCGCAGTTATATACCTAATCGTAATATTTATAGTAATATTTATCCAATCGATAAATTTAAAATCCTCTGCCGTCCCATCAGTCTGTGTGCACAGTCCATACCTCACAATGAAGACTCAATGGAGCATCTTTTAATCCAAGGCAGAATGGAGGCCAAAAGATCCCGAGGTCGCTCTCCGACCAGATGAGCAGATCTTATAAAAACATCACCAAAGTTACAATGACAGACTGTTCTCACAATGCGTCCAATAGAGCCGAATGGGTACGCATATGGTACGCATAGTAGAGCCATCATGCATCAGGACCCACCCCTGACCACGACCACTCTGCCAAGAGTGCCTGACTAAGAAGAAGAAAAAGGAAGTTTTTTTGAATTATTTGTTGGGTTAATATCTTGAAACTTGACAAAATAAAAAAGTAAACATAAAAGGTTGTCATTATTAGTTTTTGGCAACCAACCTCAAAAGACGGTTTAGGGTGTGTTATGGTGAGGACAAACGAACGTAATTTTGTGAGTTGTGAGGCGAAATTTACGCTGCATTCGGTTTCATACTAAAGACCTGTACGGCGACGCAAAATTAGGTGTATTATTTCAACTGAATTGCGCTCGAGGTGAGAGAGGGTAGCAAGGCAAGCGTCATCGCCCCGAACTAACGATAGGATAGGATAGATGGACCCCTTTTCCGCACTTAGACTCGCATTTGGTCCGTAGGTACGTGCAGCCCGGCGAGCACGGCCTACTCTGTCACACTTTTTATCACAGTTTGGGCGATAAAGCCATTTTGTCTTAAATGCTAGCACGGCGGCGTGAGATATTTTCTTGCTTGTGGCATAACTTCTTGACATTTATTTGTTTTCTTTTTCGGAAATTTGCCAATTTTATGGCAGTTTCGGTTTAACCTTGGCCATAAAAACCATTTAGGTTCAGAGAATCATAGTCCTACGACGCACTATTTCCGAATTATGGGCCTCCGAATTTTATTTTACATGAAACGCTCTATATCTCGAAAACGGTATGTCCTAGGCAAAAAATAACCAAAATTTAGCCCCCCCCTTTGATGCCCCCATGCTAGCAGCATCCCAACATGAATTTATGAAAAAAAATTTTTTTTTTTACTTTGCTTTGTTTTCGACTTGAACTACAAATTCTTAACAGAAAATATTTGGGTCATGACAAGTTATGATAAAATATGTCATGTCTTACAATTTGTCTCAAATACTAGCACGGAACAACCATATGACATAGTTTCAAGACGCGATATGCCTTTCTTGTAGCTGACTTCATAGTGCGACATAATCTGAATAGACGACCAAATAAAATAATACTTATAAAAGTGTGCCGTTCATACAGATAAAATACTTTTTAATTTTTTTGGGAACAAATTAATATTTGACCCACGACCATAGACTTATGCACACTTTATTTTTCATTGTTTGTTTGATAACATAGTAAGTGTTTGTTAGAAAGATATAACTAATTTGAAAATTTTAATAATTACTTAAAAAATATAATAGCTTGGACCCAGTTCCCGATACCGGTGAGCCCCTATTTTTTTTATTTTAAATGTTTTGTGGGGGTTTTATTTAAGAAATAATTTAAACTGTAGAAAGTAAGAAGAATATGGAATAAAAGAAATAAAAATAGGAATAACAATAAAAAAGTAATAATATAGAATTAATTAATAATCCTGTAACATTTAATTAATTAATAAGCATTGATCTCCACACACACAAAATAAATTTATTGCCGTAATTAGAAGGAAAATAATTATTTTCCAACTATAAAATTTTATCACCACCTCCGAACGAAATTGATACATTTTTCTTAAACATCTGTCAAAATGTGACATTTGTGACAAAATGGGTGCGCCCGTATTAGCAACTAAGACCCGATGAGTCCCAAATAAAAGTCAGAATTTTTTTTCACTCCGCTGGTACTAGTATTTAAGACAAAATGGCTTTATCGTCCAAACTGCGATGAAATGTGTGACTCAAGCCATGTCACATTATATGTAGTACATGTTTGACCCGGCTACCTTAAGACAAATTGTAAGACATGACATAATTTATCATGTCTTGTCACAAATGTCTTGGGTACGCCCATGCTCGCTCCGCAGGCCTCCTCTCTGTGAGAGGTAATGGGCTGTAATCCACCACGCGGGCCCAGTGCATGTTGGTGGATGTTGCATGTCTTAGAATTTTTTTTTCTAAGACATGCCAGTTTCCTCACGATGTTTTCCTTCACCGTTTTTTTGAGAGCAGTAGTGATGTAAATTATTACATCACCACTGCTCCTGCCCGGGTTCGAACCCACCACCTACAACTTGTAAGTCGCTACGTTACCACTGGGCAACCACTGCTCCCGTACAAACTTTAGAATTACTTAGAATAGCAACTGAAATTACGTCCGTCCGTCTGGTAGCCTAACCGAATTTCAGTTGAACATATATGAAGCGACTCAAAAATCACAATATTACGTTCGTTTGGCCTCATCCTTATAGTTTGTTAACTTGACATAAATATAGGTTCTCAAAACATAATCATTGAGGTAATAATGTACTATGTGTATAATAAACTACGCCACGCCAGTGTGGGTGTGGAAGTGAGATAAAACATGGAATGACTAAAAAGTTATCTCTTTGACGTTCACGATGGTAGCATTTGTCTATGTTTGTCTCATTTTTACCCGACTGCCGAAGGAGGGTAATGTGTTTATCAGTCTATGTATCTATGTAAGTATGTATGTATGTTTGTTCCTATGTGGCGTTCCAGAGACCAAACGCGTTGGCCGATTTTGATGATTCTTACGTCAATCGATTCGTCTTAATCCTGCAAGTGTCACTGGCTACATTAAAACAGGAAAAAACAAAAATGGCGGATTTTGGGCGCCATTTTGCGGGGGGGAAAATTTTTTTTTTCTTCCAAACCCATCGTGTGGGGTATCAAAATAAAGGATTTTAAAAGGCGATTTAAAAATATATAACACTTATATATTTAAATATACCTAATTCAAAAAAAAATAACTATAAAGTTGTAAATAAAAAAAGTTAATTAAAAAAATCAAAAAACCCGACTGCTTCAAAGGCGAACTAAAAAGACGTAAACAAGAAAAAAATCATGCTGTGCAGTCGGAGGATACATCTGGTTTTGGTCAGCCAGCTCGCGTATACGTATCCTCCGACTGCACAGCATGATTTACTTCTTGTTTACGTATTTTTAGTTCGCCTTTGAAGCAGTCGGGTCTTTTGATTTTTTTAATTTACTTTTTTTTCTACGAATATCTAGACACCGCAAAAAATTTATCAATTGCTCTGAGACGTGCAAGTGTAGACAAAATTAATCCGCAAAAGCTTGCATGGTCAAATTGGTGGTTTGGTGGTTGAGGATTAGTACATAAGGCAATCAAGATCGACAAACACAAAGAGGAAGAAGAAGAATAAGAGTGGTAATGAAACATTAACCATCACTCAAAACTCTAAGGCACTGTGTGCCACGGAATGATGCATGAGATAGCACATCAACTGCGCCCGATGTGCCCTAGCGTGAACGTTAGCTCGGGCTCAGGCTTCCGCCGCATGGTGAGCTGGGAGGCCTGTGTGTTGTACGCATGCGCTAGCCCAGCTGGACCTGATGCGGCCGGGCGCCGCAGTCCACAGTGCTCCCACTCTTGCCCCTGCCTCCTGAACCTCTCGCCTCTCACCCGGGGCTTACCGGCCGCAGACCTCGCTCCCCCTGACCCCCGCGCCTCGCCGCATGTTCTGCCTGCCCCGCCCGTTCCACCGAGCTCAGGCGGGCCTCACCATCTTTGTCTGTTGCTCGCGTAACGTCGTATTTAGTAGTTTTAAAAGGATAGTATTTAAAGGAGCGAAAATAAATTCAAATTAAAGGTGTAAAAATACCGAATATGACTTACTGAAATACTAAGTGGGCGAATACAAATGTTTTAAACAGCAACTGGAAAATAAAAGTTTGTCAACTTTCTGTCTGCAGTGTCTAAAGTAACCCTAACATGAATGAGGTGACGGGAGCTAATCCCTTTCAAACCTAACCTATCCGTGTCGGGTTTATCTAAGCTCCCGAGCCTCGATTCGCTCGCTCTTGGACTAATTCGTTGAAAACACGAATACACCCGAACTCTCGAGCTGCACAGCGATGTCGCCTCGATGGTTGTTCAGCTATTTTCAAAATTATAATATGTTAAAATAGAAAAAATAGAACAATTAAAGTATGTAACAATATTATTACCGCAGCTCACAAAAACCTCCTAAAAGGTATTACTCAAACCGGATAAATAGCAACTTACTTAGTATAATAGTCGCCCATTCAGTATATTTTTCGCCCGGTTAGTAATTGCCCGTTTTAAAACTGCATTTTTTTTTTTTTTTTACTTTGTTTAGGCCTGTGTTTGACCACAATCTCACCGTGGTCAGTGATGATGTGGCCGATGGTGGTAAGCACACAAAGCCTAGAAGGGAACTGGCTCTCAAGTGCTGCTGTCGGAACACACCGGAAGGTGCTTGGCGACAGATTTTCAACTTGAGGGTGGTTGCCAGCCAGGCGGGTACTACAAAGTACCCTACCACCGTGCTATGGTTTCCTCACGATGTTTTCCTTCACCGAAAACTCAAGCTCATTGTAGGATTCGAACCCGCGACCTTCGTCTCGGTATCCGACGTCACTACCACTGAGCTAACATCGCCTTAAAATTTAGCATTTATTTGTTATATTATGAATCTATTTGTACTTTAATCAGGAGGGTAACCATAAGCTCTTAGTGCAAGGTTATTTCGAGTGTGCCTAAGGGACAGATATATAAATATGACTTGTATACATGTGTCCCTTTTTCCCAGACGCACCATGATAGTTTTGTTACGTCATGGTACGGGGGACAGGTGTGCGTTGAACAAACAAATGTGTATTTTAGTGATAACTCGAAGATTGTGAAGAGTGCAACCAGTATGCTGGCGAGGATTGTCTGGTTTTCTGGTACTTCTTGCCACCTTCTAGTGCTAATGCAGCTGAATTTTTCTACGTAATCCGATGGGTATCTTCGGAAGCTGAAATCTGCCTCGCGTGCTATAATTTTAAGTGACCTTACATATTATAATAAAAAATTGTAAGGTCACCGTGCAGCTGCCGTTCTCCCGCCGTGCACCGGCTGTGCACCAGCAGTGCACCCGCCGTGCACCCGCCGTGCATCCGCCTTGCAACCGCAGTGCACTAGCCGTGCACCGGCCGTGCACCAACCGTGCGGCTAAAGCCATGCAGCTTGCAACTTCAGCCTTACGAGAGCCGGCAACGTACCTACATGTGTGCAATTACTAAGTTTTCCAAATACAGGGTGGCCAACTCAGTCCAGGATAAATATACTAGTTTAGCCCAGGACAATCTAGTTTGATCTAAATATTTTAGCCTGTCCTAGTTTGGCCCAGAGTCGATACGCAGTGGGAGCCAGAGGACGGGTGTCGTCGCCGAAGGAAGGCCTAGGAAACGTTGGTGTGATGACTTGGAGGCTCCTGCGACGGTTTGTTCGTAGAAGAGAGTGGAAGGCGGAGGAGATCTTTGTCCAGCAACATAATAAAAACATATTTTGTTTCATCATCATCATATCAGCCGAAAGACGCCCACTGCTAGACATAGGCCTACAAAATATAAAAATATTTTGTTTATTTAAAAATATTTTGTTGTATGTAAGTATATTTTTTATAAAGGATAATGTTTAAAAATATATCTAAAAAATATGATTAAAATTGAATCAATGGAATATGGAATAATAAAAGCTTTTTCTGATTCCATAATAGGGAATGCAATCTCGTTCTCGCGGGATCTCGTTTTCGTGAGATCAAGGCCTTTTTTAGCGTGATTGATTTTGGCCGAAAAATGGGCGAGATCTCCTGGGCTAGTTTAACGAGATTACACTCGAGCATAAAAACGTCTTATTCGAAGGGCAAGCGAATCCGAAAGGTCCTCCTCAGCGGCTGGTTATCTGGCCAGCAAAATAATAAGCCGTTTAGCAGATGATTCTTTGGACATTTTGTGCTTCTTAAGGCTTCTTTCAAAATAATTCGTAATTATGGTGTGTGATGTGAACTGAACAAACATTTCATTTGATTGGTATATTTTGTTAATTAATATCTAATTTCTAATAGATCTCTGAGTAGGTATAGTTTTCTTTAATTTATAATAATATCTCAGTTTAATAGTCAACTCAAATTAGTTAATGATTTTCATTTTATTTTTGACTTCTTGCTGTTTTGTAATAAAATAACTGTTTTATTATTAAAAGACTTTTGCTTGGTATTAGAACAGAAAACTGGTTGTTTACTTCATTTCTTATTTGATTAGATACGTCAAAGTTACTACATAATAGTATATTGTCATACAAGGGTGGAAAGTAGGTTATTGCAAACGAGCTGTCATTAACAAGCTCGAGCCGAAGGCGAGGGTTTTTAATGACACGAGCAAGAATAAACACACAAAACGGCCAAACTCGCGAGATCTCGCGGTATAGTTATTCATAAACTCGCGAGATCTCGCCTGAGCCCCAATCTCGCGAGATTGCATTCCCTATTCCTTATCAATAAAAGATTTATACATTATTAATAAAATGAGGGCAATCATTTGTGTACTCACCAGTTGGCGCCACTGGCGTGTAAGGCCCTTAAATATAGCTGTTAAAAAAACATACAAATCTATTAAAAGCACTGGTTGGTAAAATTGCGTACCTAAGCGACCCTAGTTACCGGCAGCCTGAGCAGATCGGTACGAGTGTTCCAGCGAGAGCTAAAGGCACGACTGGAGAGACCACCAAAACGTATTTTGTTTTGGTTCTGCTCAATTTCAAGCCAATATTCTCCAGTCTGTGGCACCACTTTCGGCAACCAGCACAATGTCAACGGCAAACACCATTGTGCCGCCACAATATGGCGCCCAAAAGCTGCCATTTTTCCATTTACCAATTTTAATATAGCCAGTGACACTTGCAAGGTTAAGACTAATCTATTGACGTAATAATCATTAAAATCGGCGAACGCGTTTGGTCTCTAGACCACCACATAAGAACAAACATACATACGTACATAGACTGATAACCACATTACCCTCCTTCGGCAGTCGGCTAAACCAGCCTGTAACTTTACCACTGCACGGTAAAGGCCTCTTGTCATACAACAAACAATTGCACGCCACGTTTGCTCGAGACAGGTTGATGATTTCAAACTTATTTTATTTTAATTTTATTGACATACATTTCTTGAAATAAATTTATATTGATTTTTGAATTGATGTTAGGTTGGATTGTTGGGTAAAATTATTACTATATTAAGGGCCGATTTTTCAATACTCTGATAACTTTTAACTGAAGAATAAAAATGGCCGTTTGACATATTTTCTATATAAAAGCTGTCAAACCGCCATTTTTATTCCATGAGACTATTGAAAAATCGGGCCTAAGACTAATAATGTTGGGAGCAATGTGAAATGTAGTGTTTGTTTTTTCCTGGCTTAATGATGATTGTTTAATTGTTGTGTTATATCTATTGTTAAAACCACTGTTCGACACAAATGTAAATTTGTTGAAGAATAAATAAATCAATCTTATATTAACAACCAGTCGAGGTTTCTTCACGATATTTTCCTTCACTGATGTCAGCAATGTCCAAGAAAAATTTAGAAAGTACAGTTGAATTTTATAAATGTCATATAGGTACTGGCCCTGGTTTGAACCCAAGACCTCAAGCACGAGAGGCTAGGTCCTAGCCACTGAGCCGCCACGGCTGCAGTATAAAAAATCTTAGCAGGTTATTGCTTGCCACAAACATAATTCTTGAATAAAGGTGTCCACCACACCTGCGACTCTAGACAAGCGTCATTCATGTCAGCAATAGCGATGGTTTAAATATTACGTGACTTTTCGATAGCTTTTGACATTCCTAAACATTTTTGTCATTTTTCCAATCGCTATATCGCCACGCTTTCGTTGATAGAATGTGACTGTCGCTGATCGCTGTATTATGAATATTGTGATTGCTCAATAGCGACCGCTCGCTGCTGTCGGCTGCGCCTGCGGCTGGTCCAAGCAGTCCGTCTGTAGAGGGTCTTAGGTATCTACAACTCCGAAGTATGTTGTCATTATCAAAAATAGATAAATCAAACTCATTTGTTTTTACACAAGTTTATTAGAAATATGTCTGAACATAGTTTGAGCGCCTGAGCGACCCCTGTGAGGGGTCGCTCAGGCGCTCATTACCTGTATTATAGTAGATATGGACAGTAGTCTTACTACTCCGGCACTATTGAAAACTAAAGGGTTATTGGAATGTTCGGATTAATGGATCTTATAAAAAAAAGAAGATAATTAAAATAAAGCTATCATAATGTACCAATTTATACCGATACCGATAGGGGAATATGTAGGGAACTGTGTTGTAGACGCGGTGGAGACTGTCGGAATAAGTAGGGAACTGTGTTGTAGACGTGGTGGACACTGTCGGAATATGTAGGGAACTGTGTTGTAGACGCGGTGGAGTCTGTCGGAATATGTAGGGAACTGTGTTGTAGACGCGGTGGAGACTGTCGGAATATGTAGCGAACTGTGTTGTAGACGTGGTGGAGACTGTCGGAATATGTAGGGAACTGAGTTGTAGACGCGGCGGAGACTGTCGGAATATGTAGGGAACTGAGTTGTAGACGCGGCGGAGACTGTCGGAATATGTAGGGAACTGTGTTGTAGACGTGGTGGACACTGTCGGAATATGTAGGGAACTGTGTTGTAGACGCGGTGGAGACTGTCGGAATATGTAGGGAACTGTGTTGTAGACGCGGTGGAGACTGTCGGAATATGTAGCGAACTGTGTTGTAGACGTGGTGGAGACTGTCGGAATATGTAGGGAACTGAGTTGTAGACGCGGCGGAGACTGTCGGAATATGTAGGGAACTGTGTTGTAGACGCGGTGGAGACTGTCGGAATATGTAGGGAACTGTGTTGTAGACGCGGTGGAGACTGTCGGAATAAGTAGAGAACTGTGTTGTAGACGTGGTGGACACTGTCGGAATATGTAGGAAACTGTGTTGTAGACGCGGTGGAGACTGTCGGAATATGTAGGAAACTGTGTTGTAGACGCGGTGGAGACTATCGGAATATGTAGGGAACTGTGTTGTAGACGTGGTGGAGACTGTCGGAATATGTAGGGAACTGAGTTGTAGACGCGGTGGAGACTGTCGGAATAAGTAGGGAACTGTGTTGTAGACGTGGTGGACACTGTCGGAATATGTAGGGAACTGTGTTGTAGACGCGGTGGAGACTGTCGGAATATGTAGGGAACTGTGTTGTAGACGCGGTGGAGACTGTCGGAATATGTAGGGAACTGTGTTGTAGACGTGGTGGAGACTGTCGGAATATGTAGGGAACTGAGTTGTAGACGCGGTGGAGACTGTCGGAATATGTAGGGAACTGTGTTGTAGACGCGGTGGAGACTGTCGGAATAGGTAGGGAACTGTGTTGTAGACGCGGTGGGAACTGCCGGACTGCTGGATGTGCCGAAGTACTGAATTGCCGGATTAGTGAGACTCTTCTGTAATAACATTAATAACATAGACACAAATTACATACATACATTTATATTTAAAAATAAGAGACATAGTTAATGACAATCAGTTTCAAGTCGCTTGGTGCAACACTACCTACATAGCAGAGCGATCGCAGGTAAATCACTACAGAACTCTGTAGATTAAAACAATTATTTCACTTGTTTACAAAATATCTGTACACTCGCTATACAAATTACGAGCTTATGCTTTGACAAACAGAATCTGGATGTGAATGTCTGGATTATTAATCCAGCCATTTTATCCCAAAAATATTACAATTTATATCTAGATGACATTCCTTATTAACAACCTAATCTTTTACATGCAGTAGAAATCCCATTAAACAAACTTACAAATCCTTATTTCCATTTCATGATTAAATTATCTAAATAGATAATCTTTATTTTAAATCCTACATGGGAGGTCGCGGAATATAGTCCTTAAATTTTAATGTACTCTATCCTCTTCTTCTTATATTCCGCGAACTTTTGGAGCTGCCCTCGTACGAATGCTTGAATAATGACAAGTGGCTCCATACATGCCAGCGAAGGCAATGGTTGAAATGTCTCAGTTAAAAGCTCTCGTTTCTTATGGTTTATAACGCACTGGCTGACTCACTATCAGTTATGGATGAAAATGATTATGACGGGTATGCCGCTATCGAGAAATAAATTCATCGATACCTAAGTTAATTAGTTATTGTCTTCATGTTTGAGTAAGGAATCTCAGATACATATCGTGTTGTTGTTTAAAGTCCAAGTTCCTTCTCATTGAGGTAATAACACATTGGAGATTACCCAAGATTAGGTATTAAAAGACTAGGTATTAGGAAACTTGGCAACAAGTTATCGTTTAAGTTTACATATATAATAAATACAGTAAAAAAGTATCTAAAATAGGTTAATTTGTGTAAAGATGTAACGAGCTCTTCTCGCCAAAGTTTGGCGAGTCAAAAACCAAGTATATATTTTTTTAAATCAAGTTTGAATCTAAGTAAAAAAACAAATAGTGAAAGGTAAGGCTACGTTAATTTTAAACAAAAGATATCAAAAATACTAGCTAAGTAAGCAACTGATTACGAGTGACTACCAGTCTTAAAGACGGTGTCTTGAAAATTCTAATTTGAATTAGTGTGAAGTCATTCTAAACGCATGATAATTTTTGTGCGAACTTTTACAGCGCATATAATTTTCACAATAGGAGCCCCGCTGTCCAGGGCTCCTTTTTCTGTTTTTTGTCACTCGCTTTGCTCGTTTTCTCCCCTTGCATCCGATAGTACCTGTATTAATTTTATTAATCGCAACGTTCATGTTATCCATAGTAATATCAGTCGATTTTCATATACTTAGTAAATCAGTCATTTAATACTTACGCCCATGCTTCGCACGGCTCCAGTCTACTGATATGTCAACATGTTAAAACATGGACTTTTCTACGTTATGCCATAAATAGCAACATTTAATTTATTTATTGGTGAACAAACACCACATTTGTTGGTCTTTAAAGGGCGAAACCCCGATGTAACTGATTTTAAAATGCACATCACTTCGAAACGGTTAGTCGCAACTTTTTGATAAAAATATATTATATTACACCTAGACTTTTTTAATCATTTGAACGTGAAAATTTATATTCATAACTCTGACAAAAAACCCGATAGTCGCACCAAAGCCACAAACCGTAATTTTATAAAAATAATACCATCTCAAAGTCAATTTGGTCTAGGGCTTTTTTGAAAGTCAAAGAATATAAGAATAGTACAAATGGTTAATGGTTTCCTTTTTTGTCTGTATTTATTAGCTGTAAGTCCTCCATGTACTAAAATAAATAAAAAGCTGCCATATTTTGAGTCGCTGCGACCTAAGGCGGCCGCGCGGCCCAATATTTAGAAGATTTTTGGATTTTCTTATTATTCTTAAATGAAATTGTTAAGAAAATAGTCTAGTATAACATAATAATATATTTTTCAAAAAATTACGACCAGCAGCTTACCAACAAAATTTTCAGCAGAAGTTACAGAGGTTTATCTTCGCCTTAAGTCTGTGAAGACCGCGTTCAACACGGTAAACATACCTTGAGTTAGTGTTTGTCCCTCTCACAGAGAGGAAGCCTGTGTCCCAGCAGTGGGAACATTAATAGGCTGATGATGATGATGTGTTTGGATACCGGTGTTTGCCCGGCTTGCCGTTAAAGTTACCTTATGCTATGGTTATATCCGGCTTATATTGCAAACACTGTAAGTTTATAACAAATCGCGTAATATTGTAAACTATTTATCCTCAATAAGACACGGGTATATAAACAAATAACTGCTCACAATATATTGAGAGAGAATTTATAATCCCGCCAGATTTATTATAAACTTTCGGTGTCCGGATTATCCGGTGACAAATATTGAGCATTGATCACAATCTTAAACTTACGAACTACATAGGTGTGTACCTAACCACCAAACTAACCCAAGTAGGCATTAGGATTGAAGAATACGTTCTATGTGATTTTTGGAACTAAGTTCCTTGTCGCACTTTTGCTGGATGGGAGCTACACGGACAAAAGTGTCCGACCGACACTTTTACTACAATACATTACAGCTACGCAATAGTGCTGTGCGGTTATATATTAGACATGGACAGATATACAAGACAGAGAGACTGTACGTGATGCCGAGGAGCGACTGCTTCTCTAGATTCGTTTATTAGAAAAAAAAAAAAAAAAAAAAAAAAAAAAAAAAAAGGTATAGCTAATGAATATTATCTTACTATAACAATTTAAAAGTATTATAATCTAGGCGTCCTTTGCTCGGTATTTTTTTAAATGACTTTTTTTATAAAATTTCCAACAAACGAGTGTTTTTTAGAAACAATTTAGGACTAAATTATCCCTCAAATAAAGCCAATATTATTGATATATATTATTTCTATAGTTTCTACGTATTATTTCAGATCAAGCTACACTGCACCTAAAAAAAAACAACGGCCTTTTTATAGGTAAAATTAACCTTAACATTATTCGTGTCAAATATTGTAACATTTATACTCGCGTACGGCCTCACAGACCAAAAGTTATCAAGAATACAAATTGTAAAATTATGTATATCTCAACCTAAGGTATACGAATAAGATAAAGCCGTCACTTTATGTCTAAAATAGGGCGAATCTGTTCCAAAACCGAATCGAGGCAACCCGACTTCACGTAGTCTTTTAGCTTTTATATACACTCTAGGGGTGAAAACCGGAGGCGCGAAAGGAGTTAAACCCCCACCCGCTGCGCTGTAACAAAGCGTAGGCACCCGTTCGATCCGTAGCGGCTGAGGCGACCAGCAAACTGAAGATGCGGAGGTGAGTATGGGTGTTTAAAAATACGTTCCACAGAAAATGTAATGATTAGAATTACTTCTTAACCAACATAGTTATAAGTTTAATAATGCAAATAAAAAATATTGCAATCATAACTGTCCAAAAGGAGATTTTAAATTGATATTCTGCCTCATATCTAAGCGAGCGCAGTCAGTCTCAGTACCGCGACAGCACAGGGGAATATATACACCAGTGTGGCGACGCTTGGGCTCCCCCAAGCGTCGCCACACTGGTGCCTATGTCCAGCAGTGGACGTCTTTCGGCTGAAATGATGATGATGATGATGAACTACTTATTTATCAAAGTACAACACAACGAGAACGCAATGCTCCAAGCCGTAAGTACAGTCTCTTTCTCTCCTACAATACTTAAGACAAAACTAAAGAAGTTTCTTTAGCTGCAGACTTCTAATCGACTGAATCCTCATCTTCTTCGTCTTCTTCTGCCCACATTGGCAACAGGGTGCGCCGGCTGCGTTTAGGTTTGCTGCTGTGCTGAGCGGGCTCCTTGTTTCTAGGGAACCAGAGCTGTAAAATATAATTAAATACGTTGCAATTGTATAGTACCTTTTGGTTTTAGGTTTTCGTACCCAAAGGGTAAAAACGGGTCTTACTAAGACTCCGCGGTGCGTCTGTCTGTCTGTCACCAAGCTGTATCTCATGAACCGTGATAGCTACACAGTTGAAATTTTCACAGATGATGTATTTTTATATAACAACAAATACTAAAAACAGAATAAAATAAATATTGAAGTGGGGCTCCCATACAACAAACGTGATTTTGCGTGCGCGAGTCCGACTCGCACTTGGCCGGTTTTTTTTTCGTTAATACAACACAAGTCTCGTTCGAGACGAAAATTTGTTCTGCACTTTTTAATTTTGAAACACCGTCACTGAAAAGTGAGAATGTTCTATATTTAAGGGCCTCAAAGATTGACAAAATACCCATAATAATCAATTTACAGATTCGTGCTTTTTGCCGCTATGGAGTTTGTTTTATGTTTCGTATCCCGAAAACTTCTTAACCGATTTCGATGAATCTTGCATTTTTCCCAAAGTTGAGAGATACTTAATCCAATAAAAAAACCTGCCAAGTGCGAATCGCGCACCGAGGATTCCGTACAAACCTCAGCTTAAAGGTAATATAGACCTGAGTCTTTGTTATGAATTTCAATTTAATATCTCTACGCGTTCATGAGGAAAGGGGTAGTAAGTTTAAAAGTATTAAAAATATTATTATTATATATTGTAACCAAAAATTTACAGTATTCGCAATTTTTCCTTTATCTGTGCTATGAGACGTTGCTTCGTACTAAATTTCATGATTCTGAGTTCAAGGTTCTGAGTATACTTGAGTATTTGATATAAATTTCAGCTTGATACCTCTACGCGTTCCTGAGAAAAAGGGACTTGGAAGGTACAAGGTCTTGACAGACAGACGGACGGACTGACAACAAAGTGATCCTATAAGGGTTCCGTTTTTTCTTTTTTTTTTTAGGGTTCCGTACCTCGACGGAACCCTAAAAATTATTAAATGCAATCCGATTTCTAGTTTTGAGAAATACGTGGTTTAACATACATACTTTTGAAAATTGGCACACAGGTAGAGCAACCTATGTGAATATTGGGCAATGCTAACAATATTACTTACATACGTGTATGAAATTGATAACCTACTTTTTTTTGAAGTCAGTTAAATACAAACTAGGTTATTCAAAGTCCTAATGCTATGCAGACGAATTCGCGAGAAAAAGCTAGTTTCCTTCCGTTTCAGAGTGTTTGATAACGAAAATACTTACAGTTCTTTTTGACGAGGATGAATACGTCGATGTTTGCTGGTCCTATAAAATACAAACGATTAGGCCATTAATATTATTATTACTGTGGTCTGGTGCCAAAAGAGTCAAAGTACATTTTTGTTAGTAATGAGATTTTAATGCCAGTTTACATCCGGATGAAGGACAAACTTACATTTAAAATAACAATACGAAGTGAGGAGGTTCTCACTTCGTCGGCCCCGATTACTGACTATAAAGACGCCTGGACCAATTGTTTTTCTTTGGTTTGAATGGTTGTACTTCCCAGGTGGTCCCATAGTCAACAGGTCACGATCCCATGGAAGTCGAGGGAGGTCCTCAAATAATATAGGCATACACAAAGCGATTGTAGTATTTTTATCAACACTACAATCATTTGCACTCAAAAAGTATCATTTCGTGAAGTAGAACCGATGAAGAAGACCACATACGGCCACTGGAACTCCTTAATGATAAGTATGTCACGGGATGTCTCAAACATTTAATCGACTATGAAGGTGAAGCAAATACATTTATATAAATGGTACTAATGAAAATGGTACAATCGAACTGATCTGGTGATGAAGCCGGAAGGTAGGCTCTGGAACTCCGAAATTGTATTTCGGAGTTCCAGAGCCTACCTTCCGGCAATGCATCTTAGTTGTGTTTGGGCTTATTGGTATCGTCATGAGATGTACTTTGGCTATATATGATTTTCAAGGTAATTTAAATTGAGGTAGGTACTCGAACCATAAAGTGATATATAAAAAAACTTTCTAACAAAAAAATCAAACCGACTTCCAAAACAAAACTACAAAGCGAAAAATAACATCATTTTCCGAAGTCGGTGTCAAAAAACGAAAACCATTAGGTAGGTACCAAAGACACCGACTTCGGAAAACAAAGTTATTTTTCGCTTTCTATTGTTTTGTTTTGGAAGTCTTGTTTATCACCAGTAGGTCGAGCGTCCCATCCATTTCGTTGTTCTTTTTAGTAGTAGTAGTGAATGTATATTATATGTATACAGGGTGAGTTGAAAATACTTACAGTTGTTTTGGACGATGACGAAGACGAGGATGCGTACTGGTCCTGTTAAATTAATAAATATACAAAAGATTAGGTATTATTATGAGCAAATAAAATTTCTTATCTTATCTTATCTTATCTGACCTGCTGCAGACGGTTCCTGAGCCCTAGATCTACGGTCTATTGCCCGCCTGGCTCGTAATATGTAATTGTAAAAAACCCGGGCAAAGATGTCAGAGCTTGTCTATACCTTTTGTTATTTATTAATTGCTGAATTAGTGTAATATCGTTGATTTCGTCAATGTAGGTATTCAAACAGTAAAAAAATCGATCCAGCCATATGAAAATAAAGGTAGAATAGCACAAGTAAAAACTTTTCCATGTCTTAAGTAGTTCTAAAATCATATTGGTACAATTTCGTTGGAACCGTATATAAAACTAGTCGTTTATTACTAGTCACCCAAACGGCAGCAATGGAAATAGCTTTACAAATCTCTATCCCTTGAGTTGTACATACAGTAGGAGGTAGCACTAGCTGCCAACTGGCATACACTTTCTAGACCAACATTAACTTTCACATACCTATAGGCACACAGTTTGATCTTCCAATACGAATATATCACAAGCTGCAACAGCCGAAGCATTAAGATAACCAATTTTATCCTAGCCTGGCTGTGCTCAAAGCCCTAGAAATCAAACAAACAAATTGTTGTGTGCCTCCTCACCCTGGAGAGTAGTGGTAGGGACTCTGTTTTCCGCACTTAGACTCCCATTTGGTCCGTTGTGCGTAGACAGTATATCGATATCCAATGAAATCACCCTCCAGTGGATGAAGAGGCACATCAGACCACTAGGTAATGACGCCGCAGACGAACTTGCAAAGATACGCACTCCTATCTCTACATTCTCAATTTCTCACAGTTTCGCTATGGATTTGCTAAAGGTGAACTGAACTTCATAATAACAAAAGGTGTCGTGGTCTGCCGTGACACCGTCTGACTGTTTCCTGCTCTGTGCTATTTTAGACCACAGTTTGTCTGCTATGTAGTAGTACTTGGATAGCCTTTTGAGCCACATCAGACCATCTATCGTGGTTTTGATAGTGAAATAGTGAACATAGTGTTTCGGATATGTACTCGTATACTGCGCATTACTCGCTGACAAACCTTCAATTTGGACATCTAGATATTAATCAAAGACCAAGTATGTGTGCCACACGTGAATCCCGGAGAATACCATACACGAGTTTGCGTTTTAGTAGTATGGGCTACTCACCCTTGTACAGTATCCTAAGGCATCTTCGTACCGTGGGCGTAGTTTTGCTTTGGATTTCCTACAGCTTTCCTAGGAACAGAGAGATATACATATATTTATTGGCTCATACATGTGTATAGAACAAAAAAATACCGGCCAAGTGCGAGTCGGACTCGCGCACCGAGGGTTCCGTACAAACCTCAGCTTAAAGGTATTATAGACCTGAGTATTTGATATGAATTTCAATGTAATACCTCTACGCGTTCATGAGGAAAGGGGTAGTAAGTTTAAAATTATTAAAAATATTTTTATTATATGATGTAACAAAAAATTTACGGTTTTCGCAATTTTTTCTATATCTGTGCTATGAGACGTTGCTTCGTACCAAATTAAAAGATTTTGAGTTCACGGGAAGTACCCTGTAGGTTTTGATTCACTTGCGAGTATCGAAAATTTGCGGCATAAACGGCTGTATCTTTTGATTGCGTTGGCTTAGAAGTTTGATTATTTCACAGATTTAAGGAACAGTACACTTGAGTATTTGATATAAATTTCAGCTTGATACCACCACGCGTTCCTCAAGAACGAACAATAACCCTAACCCCTATATAAAATAAGACGGTTTTGCGGTACGGAATCCTGAAAAACAAAAGCTCCGGACATGTTTGTCACGCAAACCATGCAGAGTGTAACGGAAATGTGAGAACATATTTTAAATACTGCTTCTGCCCATGTATGGACAACTTTCTCCAAGGAACTCATAGACAATTCCCAAAAATAAACGTGTTCAATACGAAGTGGTCGTTACGTGACCACAATGTGTATGGGAGAACCAATATTTTTCACTAACGTCTGTTTAGAACATGAAAACTTTCTAAGAGGTTTTTTTATGAAAACAACAATGTGCGACAAAATATAAAGTATGAGTGTCTCAGTTTTAGATCTACTTTCATCCAACAAACTAATATACGTATCATCGAAATATTAAAATGTTGTAAATCTGTTAGCCTTTTCCCAGCCATGTTGGGATTATAGCAGCATTTTACATGGAGCGACGGTCTATCTGATCTCCACAACCCAGTAACTGAGTAACACTATACATCTTTGATCTCCACAACCCAGTAACTGAGTAACTATATACCTCTTTGATCTCCACAAGCCAGTAACTGAGTAACACTATACCTCTTTGGCAAGACTGGTGTAAGATTTCCTAATGATTGTAAAAGATGTACAAATGACATCCATGAAATATAAAAAAAATAATGTCAATTAATTAAAACAATGAATTTAAACACAATAACGATTATAGTTGTTTCTACAATTGTACATTATTAAGCGCCCTCCCTCTTTTGGGTAACTTTATAATAAATAGAAGGAGCCATGCAAAAACACATTTGCGCACAAGTGCCGACCCACTACTTACTATGCACAGATGGAGAATTATCTGCATTCGAGAAAATATGCGATTATTATTTCTTAAACTAGATACCTACTCTATCGCACTCTTACTGTATAGAAAAAAGTAAGAAACGTCTGGGGGCGGTCTGGGGAGACCATTCTAATAATTAAAATGTAACTGATGGATATCTGTAAATGGAAGTGATATGAGAAAAACTATTATCGGAGGCCTTTATCAACGCAGGGAGCGTCGTGTCACAGACTGGCGGTAGTGAAGAGGACATCGCTATACAGATTGCCAAAGCCCGAGCTACCTTAGCGCAGCTGAGACCTGTTTGGCAATCATGGAAACTGACCAAAACTATTAAACTCAAAATATTTGGGTCGAATGTCAAATTCGTGCTGCTCTACGGGTGCGATACGTAGAAGGCATCATGCCAAAGCGGTGGTTGATGAAGATTTGGGTTTTCGTCAATCGCTGTCTTCGTCATATTCTCGGCATTTGCTGGCTCGAGACCATCAGCAAAACGTAAAGTTGTTGGAAAAATGCCACGAGAGCACGCGGGCAACAACTATGTAGTTACGAATATATTTTTTGGACTTTAAGTTCCTGTCACTAATACATGCATAACAATAGAATACAAAATTCTCGTGACCGAAGCTGGAGGCATTAAGTCAAGTAAATCCAAACACACTGTTCAGTTTCCTTCAGTCGACTGCAATCATCATCTGCGCCTTAATTAATATTTGTTATGGAACTATCTAGCTTGTAGGTATAAAAACCAGTGTGAGTGGGGCTCACGTCCGTCGCCTGGGTTCAGTCCCACCCAATGATTGCTTCCTACGGCTACCTCTAGGAATAAGTTGTTTGATTCTCTTGCTTATTAGTAATTGAATACCAAAAATAGTTACCGCTGTGCGAGATGTTGCCGGCTCTTCTATATTTGTTGGATTTTGGTCCCCGTAGGACATCGAGCATGACGGCTGCTGGTCCTGCAAAATGAACAAACATACAAGTAATTAGTATGATTCAGATAAATTTGGCCTGCTGCAGATAGGTCCTGAGCCCTTTTTTTTTTTGATTGGGATATCATCCAATGACTTCTCCCGCTCTAGCGCTAGCGGTAGGGCGTGTCAGACTTTTACTGACTATAACCCACCCGTGTTCCTTCAGTTGTTTGTTCCCCTACACTCTTTCAAATTTATCCGCGACCAGGTCCTGAGCCCTGGATCATGGTGAATATCGTTTTCAGCATGGACCAACTCTATATATATATATATGATATAAACCTTTTCTTAAGTTTTTTCCCGATTTTCATGTAAATTTTATAAATATTTTGTATAGAAATTTTATGATGGGTGCAAAAAATTCAGAAAGGAAAAACAACAGCAGAAACCACGAGGTTTGCTTTGTACCGAATCGAAATGAAAATTGTGAATGGAATAAAAATATACTTATACATGCTTTCTGTATTACAAGAGATGCGTTTGTGTATATATCCAAAATTTCAAAGACAATCTTACTTAATTAGTGTCTCCAGTCGTGTTTCGGAGCTGATACACACACATTTTTAAATAAATGTTATATGAGTCGAGTAGCTTGTCCACCCACATTATTGTAGTACGAGTAGTCAATAATCTTTATAGCCCTTTGCTATGAATAGTTACAGCACTGATAACAACATTTGTGCCACATGTTAAATTTAGTCTTGTTATATATTTTTATTTATTTTTTCCTTTGTATAGATTCTTTAACTGATTGTTTTGTGAATGTGTGAACATTGTAGGCCTTCTAGATTTCTAGACGCTTGTTAACATTTGTTAACTCTCTCGTTTATACAAACTTTTTTTTAGTTTATTACTACTTATTGTCGGGCCTACGTTGTCCCCCCATATCTAAGCACTAATACTGTAACATGGAAATATTGTAAAATCAAACCAATTTTTTTTTAAAAGAGTATCCGTGGAGATTCTTGCCGGTTCTTCTCCACAGGAAACGACCAACCCGAACCGTGCACCTTTTGTCGACGTTTTATAAGTGCCCATGTAGGCCTATGTGAAATAAAAAAACATTTGATTTTGATTTTGACAAAACCAAGATCGAAGACTCTACTCACGAAGTTGTAAATGATTACCTGGGGCAAACGGTTCAAAAGGTCATGTTAAATGCCCCTGTGACATCCACACTTATCTACCTGGGACTTGGGTCAAACGGTCCAGTTAGGTAAGTTTAACTTTGAGAAAGATGTCAACCGTCCAATCCGACTTGACTTGGCAGCGTTCGGGCAGTTGCGTGGTATATTCTCGTCTTACATACCACAGTATTCCAAGACGAATGTCTACGACCAGTGTGTGTTGCCAGTGACAACTTACGGAATTGAGACGTTGTCGCTCTCAATGGGAGTCATCAGAAAGCTTAATGTCACCGAAAGGGCAATGGAGAGGGCTATGCTTGAATTCTCATGCTGATGTGGGTGCTGTGATCGCATCAGAAATGAGGATATGCACAGAAGGACCAAAGTTACTGTCATAACCCGAAGAATTGCGAAGCTGAAGTGCCAGTGGACAGTGCACATTGCTCGCAGAACGGATGGCTGATGGGGCCGAAAAGTTCTGGAGTGGCTACCACGAACTGGAAGACCTTCCACTAAGTGGACCGATAACGATGCCCTAGACAAGTGATATATATTCTATCAACGAATACGTGGCGGTAACGATTGGAAAAATAGCAAAATTGCATGGGAATGTCAAATGCTATCGAAATATCACGTGATCAATCCCCTACATGTCACATGATCAATCCTCTATATTTCATGTGATCAATCCCCTACATTTTGGCATTTCCACTGACGCCATCGCCGACATCGCATGACACTTGTCTACCGGAACGGGCAATATGCTGGATGCGAGACTAACGGGGCCGATCAATATTCAGCAGTGGACGTCTTACGGCTATAATAATGATGATGAATGATGAACCAACCGGTCAGGTGTGAATCGGATAAAGAGGGTTATGTAACAATGCAAGACCATGCTTAATGGCGAATACCCACTGAAGCGTGAATTGTGGGACTGACTCAAGTCGAAGCCATCTTACCAAAATTCGAAGCATGGCTGAAAATAGAGGAGCGCATCTCCTACAGGCTCACTCAGATACTGACTGGGCGCGGTTGCTTCGGTGATGACCTGAATAGGATTGGGCGAGAGATCACGGCAAGTTGCTACCACGACCTTGATTCTGCACAGCAAACGCTCCAGAAGTGCCATGCGAGGTCATGCACTTCTGGAGCGTGCATACACAGGTCCGCAGGTCGGGTGAATAGTAGAAAAAATAGATAAAGAGGAACCGTGGTCTCCTTTATATCATGAGTTTAAAGCCAATCGATCAGTCGACCTCGCGCTTGCTCAGAACATTAAAGTAAATAATAAACACACCACCGGTATTGAGGAAACAACTGAAGTTTTGCTGAATGCTCTTATACCTGATAAATTACTTGCTAATGACAACGACTGCCATCAACCTATCAGAGCGTGGGTAGCTGTACCACCTTAATTACCAGCGTCAGACCTTCCATCCACTGACAAATTTATTAACGTTGTCAAGAGTAACCACTAAACAAATCATCGAGCCCCTAGCACAAGTTTCCAACGTATTAGATAAAATATCTAATCGGATGATTATAGAAGCCAACTAAACATGGTGTTATTTAAACATCTTTAATTAATTAAATAAATAGACTTACTTGTCAGGTTGACGACGTAAATAGTGCACTACGGCAGGTTCAGGATTGGTTCACTGCCAATAATTTAGTTTTAAATGGTAAAAAAACCAAGTGCGTATTTGCCTTGCAGAATGTCAAAAGTACTGATTTTGAAATTATATTAAACAAGGAGAAACTATAATTCGTCGGTTAAACGGTTTTCCTGGGGATCACGCTATCGCTAGACTCAAGGTTACAATGGGGTCCTCATTTAATATCAGTTGTAGGGCGGCTAAGTTCGTCAGATTATGCTGTTAGAAAATTCGTCGATTTACTGATGTAGATACCGCGACGCTGATTTATTTTAGTTACTTTTATAGTATAATGTCTTACAGTATCTTACTATGGAGAAGGGCTGCATACATTGAGTCAATTTTTATTCTGCAAAAACAAGCCATCAGAGCGATATATCGCACGCCGGCGATCTTCGCCGTCGCGATTCTCTAAGGGAACTGTTTAACACATGACGGTTCCTTGTCAATTTATTTATAAAAACATCATGTACATGAGAAACAATTTACATCTTTTTAGTAAAAACGGCGATGGACATAATTACGTTACCAGAAATAGGGACCAATTAGTTCAACCTGGTTTCAGACTGGCTAAAGTAGCCTTAACTTTCATGGGGTACTGTACAAAATGCTACAATAAAATGCCTCCCCACATTCTAAAACTGAATGAGACGAAATATAAAACTTATATATATTTTATTGCTTGTAAATTTTAATTGTTGACGTTCAAAAGTGCCGCTTAAGGTTACACTAGTCGACGGCACGAAATATTTTGTGTGCGGGGTTAAAATGCATGCTATCTCATCCGACAACACGTGCGAAAGAGATAGATGCTGTGATGAGCGGTAAGAAGCTAGTTCGCGTACGAATACACACTTTTGCAAATTTGTAGCGAAATGGATGATGATTTAGGACGAAACAGAGTGCGCGAAATTTTATAAACAGCCCTTTGGGAGTCTGGATATCATGGAAAACGTCTTAACGTATCCGTTCAAAATAAAATTATTTGCATTGTTGAACTACTAATCTATCCCTGTATGGTGACTGTTTTGCAATATTCCGTCATCTTATGGTATTTATTTGCGCCCAAAAATGCGTTAAAATTAGTGTCGAAATGTGGAACTTTCGACGCTCATAACTTTCAAATATATATATTTTTACTTTTTTGTTTCCATACAGGGCTAGATAATGATGAGACAAATTGATATTATTTTTTATTTTGAACGTACATCGTCAAACATTGGAGTAATCGTCAGACTACGTTTGTATGGAAGAATGATCGACTAGTGTAACCTTAATGGCCTAGTTGAAATAAATATATTTGACTTCGAATTTGACTTTGAAGCGTGTAAAACAGCCGGTGATGCGATGTTAACCGTTTACAACCGTTGTATTGCGGAGGGCATAATTCCTCGTTTATGACGACGCGGATTTATAAGAATTATCCCGAAAAGTTGTGATAAACCCCCGAACGATCCAAAGTCATACCAGCCCATAACATTACTTCCATCTTCGGGCAAACTCCTGGAGCACCTTATCGTTCCACGTTTGCTACCGGACGGACCAACATTTCTTAACAATCAATTCGGTTTCATTAAGGGAAAATCTACCGCAGACGCGGCCCTTACTGTTAGGAAAATAGTTAATATATCTGAACATAAGTATGTAATTGAGATTTTTCTAGGAAAATTCTGGGGCTTTTGATAACGCATGGTGGCCAATGCTATTACTTAAAATGAAAACTCGAGGCTGCTATAGAAATATATATAATCTAGTTTACTCAAACTTTTTAAATGGTTCCGCGAAACTCAAACTCGGCCATCATTCCATGTCGAAGTCTCTCACCATGGGATGTCCTCAGGTTTCGGTTATTTAGGGTCCTCAGGGTTAGTCCGCTTTTATGGAATTTAGGATTTGATGATTACCTTCCAAGCGGCTGTTCATTAACCGGTTACGCGGACGACGATCTTCTGCTCATTCAATCAATTACTAGAGATGGATTCGAGAACTTGGCTGACACTTGCCAACAATTAATATCTCAGTGGGGCGATCGAAACCACCTGACCTTAGCTCCGCAAAAAACTTATCAACTCATTTTGAAAGGTAATCTATCCGCTTTTATCCGAATTCAAGGGCCGACACCTCCACCAATTCTTTCCGATTTTATTTTTTATCCGTGGTGCTAGGCAACTGGGCTTATAGTTATAAACGACCCTTTGTGCCTATTGGCCTTGTTTGTTTTGTCTCCTGCTGATATGGAGGGAAGTAGAAATTTGTATTTTTTTCCTACTCCTCCGTTATTCTTTTCTGATTAATTTCGTTGCGGGATCCAAAAGAGTTAAATTCATTCTCCGGGACTTCGTCGAGCTTCATTTCTGGTGGCCGCTACTGTTGATTCTGGCTTTCAGGAGTTGTAGTGGTATGGGAATAGTGTGGTGGGATTGTCGCAAAAAAAGGTCTTGTTCGCCAGGATCGGGCGACACCTGTTTTTGCCAGCAGTTATGAGTGCCATGCTGGCAGCGACTGAAAACCGGAAGAAAATTGCCTCCTTCTGTGAGACCGTGATGGTCCAGAAGGAGACCGCCGAGCAGGATCGCGAGAGGGTCAATCCCACTCGGAGAAGAATGCGTCGGGGTGGCAACCGTTTTGATGCCTAAAATACCGAAACTCAGAAAGCAGGCGGGTCACCGGGGCCGCGGGCGCTCAGATTTGGGGCTCTGTCCTCCAGGAAAGACGGTGGCACAGTGATCACAGTGAGGCTCAGGGGAGGCACTTTTTCATTCTCCCCAGTGATGTGTGATGTGACAGGCGCTGCACAGAGGGGGTTCCGGGGTGGTCTTTTCAAAGGTCACAAAGTTCTACGTTCTAATGTTGATTACTGGGGTGGTTTTAGTGAGATAAAATGTAACATTCCCTGGTCTTTTCCCAATATTTTTATTGCGGGAAGCCAGATGACAAAATACAAAAAAGGTATGGAAACATAAACCTCTTAAAACGAATGCGAGTAGTACTCATTTGAAATGTCAATTTTGATATTAGGTAAAGTAATTGGATAACGAAAATACTTACAGATGTATAAGATGTGCCCGGCTCTTCAATATTTGTTGGATTTTGGCCCCCGTGGGACGTCGAGCATGATGGCTGCTGGTCCTGTAAAATGTACAAACGATTAGGTATTATTTATCTGATCGGCTGCAGACAGATTCTAAACCCTGGATCTGTGATCTATGTATTAGCCACCTGGCTTATAATACTGTGGCGGTTGCTAAAAGACCCAAAGTACAGTTTTGTAAGTAATTAGCACTTTACCTGCGACTTCGTTCGCGTGATTTCGTTTATCATATAAATGACTCTTACGTGCAGTTAGTGAAGGCGACCAAAAATAAGCTATTATTAAATAAATCAAAAATGGGGTATCGTAGATATACAGGGTTATTGGTTTGGAACGATTCGTTATTTGACCATCACATCACATCATTAGCCTATTAATGTTCCCACTGCTGGGACACAGGCCCACTCTCTGTAAGGAAATTGGCCGTAATCCACCACGCGGGCCCAGTGCGGGTTGGTGGATGCCACATGTCTTCGAATTTTTGGTTCTAGGACATGCCGGTTTCTTCACGATGTTTTCCTTCACCGTTTTGAGAGCAGTGGTAGTGAAATAATTTACACAAAGTAAAGCGCCTGCCTGGGTTTGAACCTACGACCTACAACTTGTAAGTCGCGGCCGATACCACTGGGCCACCACTGCTCTTCACTTATTTGACCTAAATAATAATAAATTTAGGTTACCGCCACGAAGTAAAATCCTCCCCAGAAAACTTACGTTGAAAGTATAGTTTTGAACAACCCAAATATGTTATTCACTCTTTTCTTCTCTTTTTATTTTACGTAGTTCGTTCTTAGTAAGATTCCGCAATAAGATTCCTCAAAAAAGCTTTAACAACCCTTAACCCTATCTGGGGGGTAGTTGCAAAAAAAGTTTTATGTAAATTTCGATTATTTACTTTATCCCCAAGGAATTAGATTTTTCATACAAACAATTTCTACCCCTTTTCACCCTCTTAAAGGCTGAATTTCCTAAAATTCCTGCTTAGTGCTCTCCTAGAACCCTACGTCAAAAACGAAAACCTGTCCAGTAAGATTCTTAGCTTGAGGTTAGTTTCGAAAAACTTACGAGTATAATGACAATCTTTATTGTTTACATAGGTTGGTACTTATGTCAAGTTTCAAGTTTGTTGACCCAAGAAATCAGATTCTTACTTGCAAACTTCAACACCCCCTAAATCATCATTTGGGGGTAGTTTCGAAAAACTAATAATGACAACCTTTACTAGTTAGATTACTATTTTTACCAAGTATCAAACATTTTGGTCGAAGGAGTTAGATTTTTCATACAAACTTTCAACCCCCTTTTTACCCCGTTAGGTGTGGAATTCCCAAAAATCCTTTCTTATCGGATGCCTACGTCATAGAAAGAACACAACCTCTAAGTTCCAGGTCTCTACGATCAGCGGTTTAGGCTGTGCGTTGATCCGTCAGTCAGTCATTCAGGACAAAGCATTTTATTTTTTATATCGCTATGCCGCGATAGTACAGATATATATAAATACTAGCTGACCCTGCAAACTTTGTTTTGCCATAAAAACACCTAATATGCATCTACCCTACCTACCCTACCCTACCCTACCTACCCTACCCTACCCTACCTACCCTACCCTACCTACCCTACCCTACCTACCCTACCCTACCTACCCTACCCTACCTACCCTACTTACCCTACCTACCCTACCCTACCTACCCTACCCTACCTACCCTACCCTACCTACCCTACCCTACCTACCCTACCCTACCTACCCTACCCACCCTACCCTACCTACCCTACACTAATTTTCCATTTTTTTTTTTTTTTTTTTGTAAATCTAAACCATTCTCGAATCTCCACGAACACACACAAAAAATTTCATCAAAATCGGTCCAGTCGTTTAGGAGGAGTTCAGTCACATACACACGCACACAAGAAATATATATATTAAGATATATTCTAGGTTTTTCATACAAACTTCTACCCCTCTTTCCTCCACTTAAGTATGATTTCCGGGATAAAAACTATCGTATGTTCTGCCCAGGGTCTCAAAATATCTCCGAACCAAATTGCATCTAAATCGGTTCAGTGGTTTAAGCGTGAAAAGGAAGACAGAGAGACAGACGGAGTTATTTTCACATTTATAAAATTAACTCCGCCCGCGACTTCGTTCGCGAGATTTCTTATTTTATACCTCCTACAGGTGACTTTCTTATGTGCAGTTAGTGAAGGCAACCAAAAATAAGCTATTATTAAACCAAATAAAAATGTGATTTCGTAGAGTTCTACGGTTTATAGGTTTGGGACGATTCGTTATTTGAATTAAAGAATAATGAATTTTAGGTTACCGGCACAAAGTAAAATCCTCCCCTAAAAACTTAATAAACCCTTTATGCCCCATTGAGGGTTGAGTTTTAACAACCCAAATATGCTACTTATTCACTCTTTTCTTTTCTTTATTATTTTTAACCGACTTACCAAAAAGGAGGAGGTTCTATGTTCGACATTATGTTTTTATTTTTACTTTTCACGCATATCTCCTTAAATTTTTGACCAATTTTGATTTTTTTTTTGTTTGAAAGTGTATGTTTCGAAATTGGTCCCATTTTAATTTGGTGAAGATCTGATGAAGATCTTCGAAGATATACAACAGAATTCTTCAATAAATTACGGCAAATCCCTCGGGATTGCTGCAATCGCATGTCTGTTTATTGATTATACCATTTCATAACTTAACATCACGCCAGTACGCTCTTAAGGGGTACGCAGATCTCTCATTTCATCGGTAATGTTCAAGTTTCATGACATTCGTGGTACTTATGTCAAATTTCAAGTTTATTAACCCAAGACATAAAATTCTTCAACAAAACTTTATCACCTGTTAAATCGTATTGTGGAGGCAGTTTTGAAAATCTAATACTATCAAGCTTTATTGTTTACTGAGGTTGTGTCAACTTTCAGGTTTATTAGACTAATAAATAAGATTCTTAAAAAAAACTAACTCCCCCTAAATCGAATTTTATAAACAAAAACAAAAGAAAATAAGATTCTGCCATACAAATTTCAACACCCCCTAAATCGACTTGAGGGGGTAATTTAAAAAAACTAATAATGTCAATCTTTATCAATTACTTAGATTACTATTTGTGCCAAGTTTCAAATATTATTAGCCGAAGGAATTAGATTTTTCATATAAACTTTGCCCCCCTTTTTAATCTCCTTAGGGATAGAATTTTAGAAAATCCTTTCTTATTGGATGCCTACGTCATACAAGGAATACACCTTTCAAGTTTCAGGTCTCTACAATCAGCGGTTTGGGCTATGCGTTGATCTGTCAGTCAGTCATTCAGGACAAAGCATTTTATATGTATAGATCCAGATTCAATCTGGACGAGGAACAAACATGTATTTAAAATTACAACACACTAAGAGGTAACTTTGACGGTTACTATGACGTAAAACAGCGATTTTGGCATGGGCTAACTCTGTATGAAATAAACCATTTTAAGAGTTTACTCCTTAAGAATCGTTATTTATTTAAGGCCCCCGGTATGGAATATGAGAAGTAGTGTCCGACCGAAACTGATTTTTACGAGCGAAACCTAAACCGAATTTTGACAACAGTCTCGGTTTCGGCTGAAACCGAAACCGAAACTTCCTTACAAGGATCATGTTTTGAAGGAAAAATAAAGAAAACGTTATTATAATCAGTCACTATTTATATTTTTCTTAGATAGTTAGGTTAAACTTGATTCTACTATAATCTATTTATTAGTTTGTTATAATGTTTTTTTTAATGTTTACTACCTACTCTTATGCTTTAATATCACACGCCGAATATGACGGATCACAGCGTGAGAATTCGCGAATACAGTTTCGGTTTCGGTCGTTGTTTCGGCAGGTTTGCCGCCGAAACCGAATGTAAACCGAAACTCGTTTTTTTGCCGAAAGTACTCGACCGAAACCGAAACCAAAATTTCGGTCGGACACTAATGAAAAGTGAAATTAATACAAGCGCGTTACGTTTTCTGAGCACATACATGATTTCAAAGTGGAAGGAAAAACAACAGCAGGAACCACGAAGTTTCCTTTGTACCGAATCAAAATGAAAAATTTGAATAGAATAAAAATATACTTATACATGCTTTCTGTATTACAAGAGATGCGTTTATGTACATTCTTCTTTGCTTATTTTTTATTTATTCAAAGACAATCGTTCTTAAAGAGTTTCTCCAGACTTGCTTACTTACATACATAAGCATACATTTTATATGAGTCGAGTAGCCTTAGTCTACCTACACTGTTGTAGTAGTTTAGTAGGTCCTACAGGGATAAGTTATTTCAGACTTACATCATAATAGTCGGGTAATAATTTTGTTGGAATTACCACCATGGTGCTCTTCGGTTCCATGGTTTGCTGCCCGCTCTGTAAAATAAACAAAAATGTAATTGATTAGAGGCTATTTATCTGAACTGCTGCGAACTGGTCTTGAACCGAAAAGAGTCCTCGTCACGCGCTATCTCTCATTTTGTTTTTACTTAATACTCAAACTTAATAAACGTACAAAAGTTACGTTAGTTTTTGAATATATCTGAGTAGAATATTAGAACTAACTATTCATGAGCGCCTTTACTATAGTTGAGGTAGCACCCCTCCTTGTTCACGTTAGCTTTTCTTTTGACCAGTCATTGAGAAGTCCCTATTACTACTTTATCGACTTGTGCGGAAAAGCTTAAGAATGTTGGATGCAAGAACGAGCGAAGCGATATAGCTCCACTTAGTTTGCTTCCTATTAGTACCTACCTAAAGCAAAAACCACGCCTAGAATGTTGTTTTTTGCGCACAAACAGCAGAAGATGCATCTTTAATATTCTCAAGTTTAGCACCCTGATCTGTAAGGTTTTCATTTGAGTCGTCGGACTCAAATGAAAGCCTTACAGATCAGGGTCAAGACGTGATAAAGGTGTGAGCCAGGGAGACGTCATCTCTACGAAATTTTTCACTGCTGCATTGGAGGATGTCTCCAAGGTTCTGGATTAGAGAGGTTTAGGCATCAAGGTCAAGGGTGAGTACACCAATCAACTTCAGTTTTCCGACGACATAGTGTCATGGCTGAGTGAGAGTGCATTGTTCGATGACCTCAGTAGAGCTTCCGATAAAGTGGTTCATAAAAAGAACATGGAAAAAATCAAGGTCGTGTCAAATACCTATGTAACAACCACTCCTATCAAGATCGTGGACACTACTCTCGAAGTTGTAAATGATTATGTTACCTGGGACAAACAGTCCAATAGCTCAAGATAAATTCCCATGTAACACCCACTCCTATCAACCATACCTTATAATAACATAATTTAGTAAGTAACAAGCTTAAATTTAAAGACCGTAAGGATATTGTGAGCCTATCTGTTGAGCGGACAATTGAAATAGCTTGTATAGAATTGGAGCAGTTTGTTGTATTAAGTGTATACAGACCCCCTTCAGGATTGTATGACTGCTTTGAAAAGGTAATGGATGAAGTGTTACACAAGATTTGTAACTCGAATAAATCCATTATCACTTGTGGTGATTTTAATGTTAATTTATTAGAAAACTCAGGTTCTTGTAGTAAGATAAAAAGTCTGTTTCAGTCCTACAATCTTGTAAACCTATTTTTGGAGCCCACAAGAATAACCCCTACTAGTGCCACATGCTTAGATAATATTTATACTAATGTTATACCAGTCCACAAAGAAATTATAAATTTACTAGATTCTGATCATTGCGGGCAGAGGATTACTATACCAAACCAAAATAACAAAGTGGCTAAAAAGGATATCACTGTTAACCCCAAAACTGCAAGTCGCTTGGCAGCTTTTAAAGTTAAACTTATTAATGAATTACCAATATTGGCAATTCATTCTAAACCTAATCATCTATATGATGATTTTTTTAATATATACTGTAGACAATTTAATTCCACTTTTATTCCCAAAACTATCTCGGTTAATAGTAATGCTTCATTTGGTGATTGGGCTACCATTGGTATTCATAAAAGCAGAACACGGCTTTATGAGCTGTACAGTGAAAGGACTTATGTAAACACTGCTGAATTTAATTTATATGTTAGAAATTATTCAAAATTATTTAAAAAAGTTTGTTGTTTGGCCAAGTCGCGTTATTTGAGTTCGAAGATTAAAAGTAGTAGTAATGTTATTAAAACGACTTGGAATATTATTAATAGTGAAACGGGAAGATCTGGTAACCGGAATATTGACTACAGCCTATCTATTAATGACAACATCATAAAATCAGACTCGCAAGTCGCAGTGGCTTTTGAAAATTTCTTTTCAGATATTCCCATTTCAACTACTAAATCCCTAAACTCATCACCTTCTGTTGCTGAGTCTATACTAAAAGAAAATGTTAATGTTTGTGATTCGGAATTTCTTTTTGAACATATTACTTGTAGAGACATAATTAAAACCTTTCACACTTTAAATGTTAAAAAGACTGCAGATCTGTGGGGACATTCTGTAGAAGTTGCTAAGTCCATTATTGACATTGTCGCACCTAGTTTAGCTATTATCTTTAATAATTGTATCGACAGTGGGGAGTTTCCTGACCTAATGAAAAATAGTAAAATAATACCTTTGTTTAAATCAGGTAGTACTTCAGACCCTACAAATTATAGACCTATTTCAGTACTACCTACGTTTAGTAAAATATTTGAGAAATTAATTTTAGAGCAATTGCAAAGATTTTTTAATAAACATAAATTATTACATAGCAAACAGTTCGGTTTTACAAGGGGTCGTTCAACTACTGATGCCGGTGTTGAGCTTTTAGGACATATTTATAATGCATGGGAAGATAAGTGCGATGCCTTGGGAATATTTTGTGATTTGTCCAAGGCATTTGATTGTGTTCTTCATGAAACGCTAATCAGGAAACTCCGCCACTACGGGATCCGGAACAGCGCTCTGGCTCTTCTTACTTCATACTTGAGTAATAGGATTCAGAGCGTTGACGTTAATGGAAAAAGATCTCCCGGATCTATAGTAACAATGGGAGTCCCGCAGGGTTCAATTCTTGGCCCATTCTTGTTTCTTATTTATATTAATGACTTGCCTTACCTCATAAAGGATAACCATGATATAGTGTTGTTTGCGGATGATACTTCACTTTTGTTTAAACTTAAACGTCAGCAGCTGGTTACTGACGATGTAAATAGCGCGATCTCAAAAGTAGTTCACTGGTTCAATGTTAACAATTTACTTTTAAATGGAAAAAAAAACAAATGCATTAAGTTTACCCTACCTCACGTTAGGCAGGTGAAAACTGATGTGATGTTAAAGGGCGAAGAATTGAATCCTGAAAATAGCACAGTATTCTTAGGCCTAACTTTGGATGCTAAGCTTCAGTGGGGCCCACATATAGATAGATTGTCAAAGAAGCTAAGCTCCGCAGCATATGCTGTTAGAAAGATTCGTAATTTAACTGACATAGAGACAGCCCGTTTAGTATACTTTAGCTATTTTCATAGTGTAATGTCGTATGGTATTCTGTTGTGGGGAAATGCCGCCGACATCCAGACTATCTTTGTTTTGCAGAAAAGAGCTGTTCGATCAATTTATAAATTAAGCCCGAGACACTCTCTCAGAGAGAAATATAAGGAGATTAATGTAATGACTGTGCCTTCTCAGTATATTTATGAAAATCTTTTATATGCCCATAAAAATATAAAATTGTTTAAAAAATACAGTGATATCCATAACATAAATACTAGGAACAAACACAAATTTGTAGTACCTACAACAAGGCTCAAGAAAATAGGTGGCTCGTTTAGATGTCAATGTGTACGCTTTTATAATAAGCTTCCAAGCGACGTACAAGGTTTAAGTGTTAATAAATTCAAATCATTCATTAAACGTAAGTTGTGCCAGAAAGCGTTTTATAACATTAAAGATTACGTTGAGGACAAAAAGGCTTGGGATTGAGCTGCTCCAATTAATTTAGTTTTTTATTTTTTTTTATTTTGCTTCGTGGATTTAGTTTTTAATTATATTTTAATTTTTTTAATTTTTCTTGCAATGACAAGAATATTTACTTTTTAAAGTATTATATTATTTTATTTTAATTATTGTGAATGTGAAGACTATGTGGATTATTCTTTTTTTTTAATTTTAATTTATCTTAGTTAGTTTTTAATCATGGTCTGGCAGTTTGAGTATTTATGCGGCCTACCCGAATGTCCTTTCTTTGGTATTGTTCGTCAATTCGTTAAGCTCCTTAAATTCTAAGTTGAGCTGCACGGTTATTGACAAATGCGTGCACTGACTGGACAGGTCCACTCAATCTGGCTGGTTCTTTTCTCAAAAGACCATTTCAGACATCAGTCTACATGGTCTTCACATGATCTAACCAAGTTTTTGTCTGGACTTTAAAAGAGACTGTGACCTCTGAGTTTGTTTCGGCCTTTCTTCTCAGAGTAGTCAGACAGGAAACGCCGACCTCATCTAGTTTTAAAAAATATGATCGACATGTGAAAGTGTTTGTACAAACCAACTTACAGAAAATAAATCATTTATCATTTATCATTTAACTTATAGAGTATTTTGACCAGAGATTTAAAAATATTGCTGCCAATGGCAGCTATTATGCCTTAATTTTTAAGCTATAATACATAATCATATCTTCTTTTGTTCGGCGGATATGACATGGCAGCTGGGGTGACGTCACTCCAGCTTACACACACGTATTTTAAACATAGTTTCGACTCTTTTTAAGTATTATCGTTCAGTTCTTTCCTTCCATGTGCAGCTATTATGCCTTATTTTTTTGACTGTAGTCCAAAACCCTAACCGCACTGGTTTAACTGTAGAGAATGAGGAAGCTGGGGTGACATCACTCCAGCTAACACATACTAAATGACTCATATTAACGAAGTTTTTGTGGCAGCTAAATTAAGACAAGGAACTTTGATTGCTGCTACTATGCCTTAAATATTGGCATAGAGGGAATTATTCTACCACTTATGAGGAAGCTAGAGTTATGCACATAAAAGCGATTGGAAAAATGGCAAATTGTATGGGAATGTGAAACGCTATCGAAATGTCACGTGATCAATCCCCTACATTTTGGAAGTTTGGCATCGCCATCGCCGACATCGCATGACACTTGTCTACCGCAACGGGCAATACGCTGGAGGCGAGACGCACGGGAGCGATCAATATTCAGCAACAGCAACGGATGTCATTCGGCTATTGATGAGGAATGATATACCAACGGGTCAGGAGCAGGTTATTGAATTGTTTTATCAGCCCACCTTTAAGAGGCGTCTGTTTGGTCAAGCAGGCTATCAGATGTCCTACGCTGCAGGACTAAAATTCATCGGAAAATGGCCATTCGTTTCGCACGTGGCTACCGAACGATATCCTTTGAGACGGCAGCTCTCCTGGCACGCTATCTGCCGATATTTTGGCAGAAATGGATGCGAGGGTTTATAACGGAATTCGCGCTATCCATTAAAATCACTGTAGTAAGGCTGAGGCGGCAGGAACAGGGCGCGAGCTGCTACATAAGCCACAATTATCGCGCAAGCGCGTTGTTGAAGCCACTCTGCCACAATTCGAAGCCTAGCTGAAAAGAAAGGAGCGCGTCTCCTACAGGCTCACTCAGGTACTGATCAGGCACGGTTGCTCCGGTGAGTACCTGAACGGGATTGGGCAAGACACTAGATAGGATAGCGTTTTTGGCATATAGAGTTAATATGCAATAAAACATTTTTATATGAGTCGAGTAGCCTACGACTGCCTACACTGTTGTAGAAGTATATTAGGTCCTATAGGGATAAGATCTTTCAGACTTACCGCATAATAGTCAGGAAAAAAATTTCTTTGAATTCTGACCATGGGTCGACCCGTTGAAGGGTCTATAAATTGCTGCTGTAAAATAAATAAAAAAATTAAATGATTAGGAGCTGGTACAGACTGGTTTTGAACCGATAAGTGTAGTAACTTCGTGATTGAGGTCCAGATGCCGAAAGTAAAATGGTGCCCCATCTCTTGCTGTCTTTCTTTTTATATTTAACATTCAAACTGAATAAATGTACAAAAATAACGTTAGTTTTTGTATTAATCTGAGTATACTTAGAACTAACGCAAAAAGCCCATACACCCTGGTATTTTGTCCAAAAATCCAGGCAATGTTTAGAAGGTGTCAAAAATGAAAAATGTCAATTTTGGTTATTAGGTACCAGTGGCGGTTACCCGATAATTGTCTTCTACTGATACCTATAGGAAAAAGTTTCTTCAGTCTCTTTCCAATCAGTAATTGTATACTTACAGATGTTTGTGATGTTTCCGGTTCTTCTATTTTTGTTGGAGTTTGGCCCCCGTGGGACGCCGAGCATGATGGCTGCTGGTCCTGTAAAATGAACAAACATACAAACTATTAGGTATTATTTATCTGACCTGTGGCAGTTGTCTGCCACAGGGCAATAGCTCGAAAATCCAGGGTTCAGGACTTGTGTCCTGAACCCTGGATTTTCGAGCTATTGCCCACCTTTCTCATTATATTGTGGCCTGGCGCTCCTTTTCGTGTCGATAAACTAAAATTTTGACTCAACTATTCTCAAGGCCTGGCGCTAAAAGGGCCAAAGTACACTTTCTAAAGTAGCCAGATTCAATCCGGGTGAAGAACAAACAAATTCGTTATAAATCATAGCGGATAGCGTTTTCGGCATGGGCTTACCCCAGAATAATATAAAATATTTGAGTCGAGTAGCCCACGACTAGTACGCTAGTATTAGGAGTAAATAGTATATCCATAGGTCCTTCAGAGACAAGTTCTTTTTGACTTACTTCATAATTTTCGGGTTCAATATTTTTTTCATTTTTGTCGGTTTGCTGCCCGAACTGTAAAATAAATAAAAGTATTAAATGTTTAGATGCTATTTATCTGAGCTGCTGCAGACTGGTCTTGAACAACAAAGAGTGGGGTAACTTCGTGATTGGGGCCCCGGTGCCAAAAGGAAAACCCACCCCATCGCTCACATCAATAGTATATTCTGTTTTAATGCAAAAATAAAATTTTGCATTAAAACAGAATATACGTACAAAAAGTGAGTTACTTAGTTTGTTTTAATCTGAGTAGAACATTATAAGTAAAGTAACTAACTTTTCGGTCATTTTTCATGAGCACCTTTACAGGAGTCGAGCTAGCATCCCGTCTTGTACATATTAGCTTTTTTGTACCAGTCATACAGAAGTAATATAGTTACTGTAGCCCAGAATGTAGGTAGGTCGATAATGTATCAGTAATTGGATACCGAAAATACTCACAGTTATAGAGAGCGATGCTGCTGTTGTTTGTACACCTACCTCTTTTTTCTTCCCCTTCTCTTGGTGCTCCTTTAAAATAAAACATACAAACGATTATCTGACCTGCTGCAGACAGGTCCTAGGCACTGGATTTACGTTTTTTTTTTCCCACATGGCTCATAACATAATACTGTAAGCAATGGGATTAACATTATCATTGGAAACGGGATATTTACCATGTTTACTGTTTTTTCCGAGTTGTCGATATTTCGGTGCTGTTGGATCACGGATAAACCCGTTTTCCGTTTCTAATGTTAATGTTAGTGTTAATGGGATTAAATCCAAATTCAATCCGGATGCGGGACACACTGTCTGGTCTGTTTTTACATTTTTACGCCAAAACTGCTCAACCAATTTTTATGATATAAATTGGACCTTTGAGAATGACAGGTAGTATCGTTTTTCCCCGGAAGTAATGTCTCTTGGGTCAGTCCCGGAAGTAATGTCTTCTGGTGGCCAAATTTGCCCTGCGCTTAAAAACAGTGAAAAAAGGACCCCTGGTAAGACCGCGCATTCTGGAGCCGCTGGAAAAACCAGCGTTCTGTAAAGGCATCAGAGACGCCATAGCGAAATATCCACCAACTGTAAACGCAAGTGCAAACGACCAATGGAATCACCTAAGGGACTTGAAATGGTCTTCCATATCCGTAGACCAAATCACCAAAAAGCGTTCTCCATCCTTGCGCAGACAATCCTGGCTCTCTGTTGGCACCTGGCCTAAGATTGAGGAGGGGAAGGATCTGAAACTGACGGGCCTGACAAGCCAGGAGGATCGTGACAGATACTCGGAGCTAAGTAGAGTAATACAATTACTATGCCGCCACGACAAAGACAACTATGTTGAAAACATCTGCCAGGAAATTGAAGACCACGCACTGAAAGTACAGAGTTTAGATCTCTTCAAGAAAGTCAAACTCCTCTCAAAACAATTCAAACCGAAAACTTGGGTGGTTGAAGATGAAAATGGAGTTCGACTTCAGGATTTGGACGCAGTAGCAGAAAGGTGGCGGAAATATTGCGAAGATCTCTATAGGAATCCCCGCAGTCACACACTGCCGCGTGTGCCAATATCATGGGATAATTTAAATCTTTAACCTCCTATACTGCTGTCTGAAGTCACAGCGGCGATTGCTGCGCTCAAAGACAGGAAAGCACCTGGGCTGGACCAATTAACATCTGAGATCATAAAGGCAATGGGAGCGTCAGGAGCAAGCGCAATACATAAAATATGTGACAGTATCTGGCGTACGGGCGAATGGCCCGGAGACTGGGCACAATCAATTATCTTGCCACAGCACAAAAAAGGTGTGACAGTTACAGAACTCTGGCACTCATATCACACACCAGTAAGATCCTCTTACACATAGTCAATAACAGAATTCGCTACTTCTTGGACTGGCAAATACCAGGACTCGCGAACAAATCTTGAATATTCGCCAACTGATCGAAAAGTCCTATGAATTTTTACCAGTTGTCAGGAGATAGATGAGTAAAAGAGTATTCGGGTTGAATGACATATATTTTAGGAGCAGGTATTTATATACAATTCGTTTTAGTTTATTACATAGATGTAGGGTAGGCGATTTACAATTATATTTTGCTACCCACTTGTTGAAGTTATATATGAGCGGGTCGATTTTGCACGAACTATAAATACCGCACGTCGCTACACAACGGTAGTTACGTGTCCGCGCGCGTAGCGCGTGGATGTTGATACCGGCTGCTACAAATTCAACACTCCTGTCATCTTGTGTTTTATTGATTATAGTAAAGCTTTCGACTGTGTCATCTGGTCGGATCTTTGGAAAGTGTTAGAAGAACTCGGACGGTAGCGGTCGAGGCGATAGCGTGGCAAGGGGTGCAAAGAATCCCCGGAGTGGACCCGGCTACCCCAATAAATACCGACGACTGGACCTGGCAACTTATAACACGCAAACACTCTGGACCGACGAAAAGATAACCGAACTCGAGGCAGAATTGAGCAGGTTACGATGGAGTATTATAGGGTTATCTGAAGTCAGAAGAGAGGGAGAGGACTCGATAATCCTCAAATCCGGTAATCTGCTCTATTTCCAAGAAGCATATGTTCAATGATGTCTCTGTGATCAATTCGGTGAAAACCGGGAGCGATCACCGCATGGTAAGAAGCACATTGAACATTAATATCAAGCTTGAAAGGTTTCGACTGATGAAGTCCACGCTCTGTCCAGCACAGATCCAGATCCAGAACCCCGAAACCTTTCAGCTCGAACTCCAGAATCGTTTCGAGTGCCTTGGGAGCTCCGTGGACGAATACAGCGATGAGTTCGTGGAAGCTGTCCATACGGTCGGGTCTAAGTTTTTCAAGACCCGCCGTACAGATAAAAATAATACTACTCTCTCTCTCTCGAATCAAGCTGCAGAAGTAGAGGCGTGAGATGATGCTGCATTCTTCAGACGATGCGGTGAAATATCGGCAGCTAAATAGACGGATCTCAAAGTCCTTGAAAAGCGACCTCCGCCGCTTTAATACCGAAAGTATTAAAGATGCGATTGAGCGGAATAAGGGCTCCAAGGTTTTTGCAAGAGATCTGTCTATTGGGCAGAGCCAGCTCACGAAACTGAAGACCGATGATGGCAGGATCGTATCCGCCAAACCGGAGCTTCTGAGGGAGATCGAGAGATTCTATGGGCAGTTGTACACGTCAACATGCAAACCCGTTGCGAATCTAGCAAACGACCCAAGAGCTAGATTGACCCGACACTATACCGAAGATATCCCGGACGTTAGCCTGTACGAGATTAGGATGGCTCTGAAACAGCTTAAAAACAACAAGGCGCCGGGTGACGACGGAATCACGGCTGAACTCCTGAAGGCGGGTGGAAAACCGGTCCTTAAGGCCCTTCAGAAGCTGTTTGATTCCGTCTTACTCGAGGGCAAAACGCCACAGGCATGGTGCGAGGGTGTGGTGGTACTCTTCTTCAAAACGGGCGACAATGCCCGGCTGAAGAACTATAGGCCCATCTCACTTCTCAGCCATGTCTACAAGTTGTTTTCAAGAGTCATCACGAATCGTCTCGCGCGCAGGTTTGACGATTTCCAGCCTCCCGAACAAGCCGGATTCCGAAAAAGTTTTAGCACCGTAGACCACATACATACGCTGCGGCAGGTTATACAGAAGACCGAAGAGTACAACCTGCCTCTCTGTTTAGCGTTTGTGGACTACGAGAAAGCCTTCGATTCGATCGAGACTTGGGCTGTACTGCAGTCTCTCCAACGGTGCCAGATCGACTACCGGTAGATTGAGGTGTTGAAGTGTTTGTACAAAAATGCCACCATGTCAGTCCGTCTTCAGGATCAGACCTCGAAACCAATTCTTCCTTCTCCAGCGTGGCGTGAGACAAGGAGACGTCATTTCTCCGAAACTGTTCACTGCTGCGCTGGAGGATGTATTCAAGGTTCTGGACTGGAGGGGCCTAGGCATCAACGTTAATGGCGAGTACATCACTCACCTTCGGTTTGCCGACGACATAGTGGTCATGGCTGAGACCATGGAGAGCCTCAGTACAATGCTCGATGACCTCAGTAGAGCTTCCGAAAGAGTGGGTCTGAAAATGAATATGGACAAAACCAAGGTGATGTTGAATGCCCATGTTACACCCACTCCTATCAAGGTTGGAGACTCTACACTCGAAGTTGTGGCCGACTATATCTACCTGGGACAAACGATCCAGTTAGGTAGGGCCAACTTCGAGAAAGAGGTCAACCGTCGAATCCGACTCAGCTGGGCAGCGTTCGGGAAGTTGCGCGGTGTCTTCTCGTCCAACTTACCACAGTGTCTCAAGACGAAATTCTATGACCAGTGTGTGTTGCCAGTGATGACAAATGGCTCTGAGACGTGGTCGCTTACAATGGGCCTCATCAGGAAGCTTACAGTCACTCAAAGGGCAATGGAGAGGGCTATGCTCGGAGTTTCCTTGCGTGATCGAATCAAAAATGTAGAGATCCGTAAGAGAACCAGGGTTACTGACATAGCCCGAAGGCACAACGCTTTTAGCGGCTAACGAAGCTGAAATGGTAAGGCTGCTGGAGAGGGTTGAAAGGATCAGCATGGAATTGGGTCTTCAAATCAACCATTCCAAAACCAAAGTTATGGTGGTAGACCGCGCCAACTCACTCCATATCACAGGTGCCCTGTCCCTCGAAAAGGTAGATGAGTTTGTTTACCTGGGCGCCACCATCAGCAACACAGGGTCTTGCGAGAAAGAAATCAGGAGACGAATCGGTATGGCCAAAAGCGCATGTCCCAACTGCAGCGAATCTGGAGAGACCGTAACGTATCTCGCAAGACAAAGATGAAGCTGGTGAACTCTCTTGCTCAAACCATAGAAGGATCCGCTTTACACTAACCACAAACACCAAAAAACCCGCACCAAGGCGAAACCCGAGACGTACCAACGTTCCCGGGTTCAAAAGCCTTCTGGCATCACTATTAGCTGGACATCTAGCACTGGCTACCGTAAGGAACCAAGCACAATTAGAACACACCGTAACGCAATTAGCCAAATACCTAACAGAAGCTTACCACACATGCTGTAAATCAAGAGTGCCACAAAGCAGGAACGAGAGGAACCCCTGGTGGAACGCTGAACTTGATAAACTCAGAGAGACGCTGCGTAAGCAATTTAACAGAGCAAAAAACACGAGACTCCCGGCAGATTGGGAGATATACAAAGAGACCCAATATGCATACAAAAAACAGACTAGAACCGCCAGGATAGCGGAAATTCTGTGAATCCATTGAAACAAATAATGAGACGCAAGGGTACGGAAAATCCTATCAACTGATCAGGACCGATCCCTCGGCGCGCTGAAAAAACCCGACAACTCATACACACAAACCGACTATGAAACCAGCAAGGTCCTTCTCGAAATTCACTTCCCGTACTGTCAAGTCCTGGAGAACAGGACATGGGAGGCTGAACCCGAATGGACCCCAACGGAACAAGACTGGTCAAGAGCCCATAATATAGTAACAGTAGACCGGATAAAATGGGCTATCAACACCTTTCAGCCATACAAGCCGGCGGGGCTGGACGGCGTCTTCCCAGCCCTGCTACAGTGGGGGGTAGATTATCTCGCGCCATGGCTGTTTGTGATCTATCGGGCCTGCATAGCACTAAGATACATACCTCTCGGATGGCGCAAGACCATAGACCATAGAGAGATCATACTCCTACTTTCCGGGGTACGTCTGTTCTTGTGACTGATCGGCTCGAGCTCCTAGGCATGGAGTTGACATCCAGTCTCAACTTTGGCGCCTCCATTGAATACAAAGCCTAAATTGCAGCTAAAAAACTGGGCATCCTAAATAGAGTGAAGCGATACTTTACGCCTGGACAGCTTTTAACTCTATACAAAGCGCAAGTCCGATCCTGCATGGAGTATTGCAGCCACCTTTGGGATGGCTCAGCTAAGTATCAGCTTGCCGCGCTTGACTCGGTGGAACGCAGAGCCAAGAGGCTCATTGGCGACGTTGAACTGGCGGAAGCTTCACAGCTTGGCTCATCGCTGCAAGGTTGCCTGCTTGTCGGTCTTCTACAGACTGTACTTCGGTGAGTGTGCTCAAGAACTCCACGACCTCATCGCACCAGCCCCCTTCTATCATCGGAAATCTAGACGCACTGCAAGTTACCATCCTTACCTTGTTGCCATTCCACCAATTCGCACCAAGCGCTTCCAAACATCCTTCATAATGCGCACAGCGAATGAATGGAACTCACTACTTGCGTCTGTGTTTCCGAACGCCTTCAACCTGAATCTCTTCAAAGTTAGAGTGAACAGGCTTCTTCTGGGTAAGCTCACTCCATCGTCGACTCTGTCTCAGTCACCTCTGACCTAGACTCAACGACGTCAAGAGCAAACCCATCAAAAATGAAAAAAATATAAAAAAAAAGTTGAAAGTCATCTTCATACCCAAACCTGGCAAAACTGATTACACACAACCCAAGGCAAATAGACCTATAAGCCTCACATCCTATTTGCTGAAAACCTTCGAAAGACTCTGCGATAGGTACATCCGTGATGGGCCTCTCCGAGAAAAACCACTGCACAAACAACAGCATGCGTACTCCACAGGCAAATCAACAGAATCCGTTGCACAACGTGGTTTCTAAAATTGAATGCGCAGTGGACCACAAATGCTCAGCATTGGCTGCCTTCATTGACATTGAGGGCGCCTTCATTGACATTGAGGGCGCCTTCATTGACATTGAGGGCGCCTTCGATAAGACCATGTTCAACAGCATAAACACGGCCCTCGACAGACACGGCATAGACCCGACCCTAGGCGGCTGGATCACCAATATGCTCAAACAGAGAGCGGTCCAAGTCACGGTTAACGACACTACAAGGGCCATCGTCGCGAAGGGCTGTCCACAGGGGGGCGTCCTTTCGCCACTTCTGTGGAACCTGGTAGCTGACAGCCTCATCAAAACACTCAACGACAAAGGTTATTTCACCGTTGGCTACGCGGATGACATAACAATAAAAATAAACGGGACCCACGAAAACACCCAATGCAATCTCATGCGTCAAGCCCTGAAAATAGTAGAGGAATGGTGCAACGAGCACCAACTCTCAGTGAACCCCACAAAAACTGAACTAATTCTCTTCACTAAAAAGAGAAAACCGATGACACTGCAATTACCGCGTTTCTTCGGAACAACCCTAAGCCTTTCAACTGAAACCAAGTACCTGGGCATTTATTTGGACAAACAGTTGAATTGGGCAAAACACATGAACCATATCACCACAAAAGCCAGCATATCCCTGTGGCAGTGCAAACGACTGCTAGGCAGGAATTGGGGGATTAGCCCCATGGTCACCTACTGGCTATACACCACAGTTATCCGACCAATCATTACATATGGCTCGCTGGCAGACCTCAGCACAGCCCAAAGAGATCTCGAAAAACTACAGCGGTTCGCCTGTGTTGCAATCACCAGTAGTATGAGAACCACACCCACTGCCGCCCTACAGGCAATGCTGGGACTCCCACCTCTATACCTAATTGTGAGGGAGGAGGCAGCCCTAGCCACCTTTAGACTCCACCTATCAGGTTCCCTAAATAAAGACTCCAGAATTAAGCACACACGCATAAAGGATGATGCGATCCAGCGTAAACCGATGTTAGCATCACCATGTGACAAAGCCCCGAAATCACACCACTTTCATAGGCACTACAACATAATACTCACAGATGAAAGATGTGACTACTCTTGCCCGAAAGAACCGAAAACTGACTCAGGTACCGGAGTCGGAGTCTTCTCATACGATTTCAATATAAATATATCCAGACCGCTAGGAGGGTTCCACACCGTCTATCAGGCGGAGTGTGTTGGCATCATACAAGCGGTCCATGCCCTAGAAGCCAGGAGGGTTACGGAAACCCACGTACGGATTCTCTCCGACAGTGCATCAGTCCTCCAATCCTTACGGAAAAAATACATTACATCAAAACTAATACTAGAATGTCACAACGCGCTAGAACAAATAACTGTATCTAGCCGTAACACGGTGACACTACAATGGATAAAGGGACACAGCGGATCGCTGGGCAACGACGCGGCTGACGAGCTTGCGAGGCGCGGATCCAGCTCAACGGTCTATGGACCCGAACCTGTTGTACCCATTCCCTTCAACCAAATACGCAGGTGGTTACAGGAATTCACCCAGACACAGGCGGAGGACTGGTGGGCCTCGGCATCGGGCTGTAGGCAATCCAAAGAAGCTCTGCCATCCTTGGACAGTAGGCTTACCAGGCATCTTTTACGCCTGGACAAGAATGGCCTCCGCCTGGTGACGGGGACCATCACGGGACACTGCTCACTCAACAAACACTTCCACACAATAGGCATAACGGACAGTCCTCTTTGCAGGGCATGCATGGAGGCTGAGGAAACCATTGCGCACGTTCTTTTTGAATGCACAGGTGTCACCCAGATCTTACACGGATGTTCTGAAGAAACCAGGAACTCTAATTGACTTCTGAAGGGAGGTGGGCTGGTTGGAATGACCATCCAACGGCCGCCATGGCCTACGTACAAAGGTCCATTTGAGGGACTAAGTGGGGAAACCAAACCCCAACATAACATAACTCTAACATAGATAGAACATAGAACTCTCTTGTGTTCTCCATCTTTAGTTACGGCTCGGAAACGTGGACGCTAAAGAAGGCTGATCGTGATCGCATTGACGCTTTCGAGATGTGGTGTTGGCGAAGGATGCTTCAAATTCCTGCACTGCATTCCGCACAAACGAGTCTATCCTTCGACAACTAAACGTCAAGGCCAGGCTCTCCACCACCTGCCTGCGAAGAATCCTGGAGTTATTTGGTCACATTGCCTTAAGGATGGTCATAACCTCGAACAACTAATGATCACAGGCAAGGTCGAAGGCACGAGGCCGAGGGGCCGTAGCCCGATCAGATGGTCTGACCAAATACGTACAACGCTGAACACCAAGCTGCACGATGCGCTCCACGTAGCTAAGAACAGACACAGATGGAGAAGAATCGTCAGAGAAAAGTTGATCTCCTGTCGGGGGAATCACGACCCTCAGTAATGAAGAACACGACACGAGGACGAGGAATGTCTCTTGGGATAATATCCGACTACCACGGCGACTCGGGCCTAGACTTGAGGCCAATGACATGAATGTCCATTTTGTGTCGATGGCCGACACTGCTAACGCCGTGACCATCGGCACATAATGGTCAATTCAAGACTAATCCTTATTTTCGGAACCAGTATACTTTCAGCGACAATCAAACAACAGATTTCTTTAGCTTGTATAAACCAACCTGTCAAAATATCATGATTCAGACCCAACTGCAAGTGCCTACTTAGAGCAAGATGCATAAGATGGATATGGGAGAGTTACCCAGTAATTGTCTCCTACTTGTAGGAATTGAATATGTTATTTCAGTCTCTTGCCTATCAGTAATTGGTTTGTTGAACCAATTTTTTTAGTAAAAATTGGAAAGATCATATATAAGTTTTCGTACAAAACTATTTTTATTTATTTTTTACGTTGTATTTACAAAGTAAAATCCAATCGAAAATATTTTTTTGAATCCAGTACCGAAAACACCCCGACAGTTTGCCGAACAAACCCGAGCCCGTGTGACGTCACAACGTTCATTTCTACTCATTGTGGCACATAGCTTATACAGTGTTTTGACTATTAACCGATTCAATCTTGTTATTATCGTCAATATATTGATGAATATCGAATATATTGATCATAAATATCGAACCTTAAAAGTTATCGTGCTTGCTTCGTATCATTATGTACGAACACTACAAAAAGATATGTGTTTCGCGCAATAGCCAAGTACCTAGCAATCTGTACTAAATTTGAGAAATGTTCTATGTCTAACTAGATTCCAATTATAATGTGATAATTATGTTGTTATCTTGTTTTAATTTAGTATTAGATCCGTATTAATTTCTTACTTTGATAATTAAAGACTGAGAAAAGTAAATTTTTAAGGGAACTTTCGAGCAAAGTTGACATTGTTGAATAATTAGGTACGTAACTTGAAAACATGATTTTTTGTTTATGGAGATATATTCATTATTTTATTCTTAAATGACAGATATATGCGTAAAACTAATATTTCTGTTTGAATTATGAAAATCGGTCCACGCACATAAGAGATATTTACTGACAAATTAGTGTAAGGAAAATCTACCAAGTTAATATTTTCACGTTTCTGTTCTACAAACTTTTTAGTGTTTGTAAATATGTAATATAGATATTAGTGTTTAATATTATTAAGGGATATGTAAATAATGGGAATTAACGAAAATGTTATGTTTATGTGTATCATATTTAGTGGTATCTAATGAATTTTTTTAATATTCAAAGTCGAAGTTTCGCGCCAATCGTGTTTGTTTACTTTTTATTTTACTCCAATATCACCTACCCATATATAAAAACGATTACGTTATGACAATTATGTTTCTAAATGTACCTGGTAAACAACAATAACTAACACCGGTCCACTAACACGCAATATTCATTACGACTACTTTATTAATGCTCAAAACTTCCAAATCGTCCATCAGGTGGGTATATGATTCCACTTCCAAACCACTCTCGTTGCCTCGTCGTGGGACTGCAGCCTTCAAGGGATGCTTTAAGTATGCCGCTACTCGCTGCTGGAATGATTTGCCACCTCCCATAAGATCGCTGAAAACAAAACAAAGTTTTAAATTTCATTTTAAAAAAAAACTGTTAGAAGAACAGAAGGTTGAACAACTTATATTTTATAAATAGAATCTTTTTAGTCTTTAAAATTACTCACTTAAGGTTCATAATCCATTGGCATCGTATCCGGGCGGTTCGGCATGAGGTCCTTCACAGGCAGCGATGTGGGGGCATTCTTTCATTAGGCATCTAACTTTCACTTTTTCTTCTTCCTTTGTTGTTGCTGTCGGGCATCGGGGGTCGTACCACGCGGACTACACACACACACATGACCGCACACCGCACAGGACTCGGGCGCCGCCTGACGTCATAATGCTCCTGCCGGCGCGAGTCTCAGTGGCGCGCGCCAGGACGACGCGCGGCGCGCACGCTAGTGCACGACGTCACGTAGGCTCTCAAAATAAGGCTATACAATAAAGAGCGCCACGTGAGTGCGGTGTGGGAGGGAGACAAAATGTGGTGTGCCGTGTTTTGCGGGTATTTTTTATTTTTATTATGTTTACGTCAAGAATTCTGGTTAATTATGTTTTTGGTTTTGGTCACTTTATAAGTTTGGGTAGTTTATTATTATTTTTATTTATTTTTTACTGTATTAATTGTTTCTTATTTGTATCTATTTTAACATACACAACAGATTTGGTTTCCGTACGTCACGTCCTAGGCGACCACTGAAAATCAGCGCCGTGCTGTGGGTCCCCCACGGTACAGCATTATGCTGAGTGGAAGCCTTATTGCCACAATCACGACATGCATCTGCCTACATATTTTTCACCCTATTTCTTTTGTGTTTATAATTGTTTGTTATCATTGTTTCATTTATTTCTCTTCATTACTAACTTAATTTAAGTACTACTAATACTATTTTAAGGGTTTAGCTTAAGTATATTCTTATATATATTGTATGTCGTTTTGTGACAAATAAACACTTTTTCTTTCTTTCTTTCTTCTTTCTTTCTTCTATATTATCGACATTAGCCTTTATGAATCCTTTATCACACATGACTAAATAAAATTTGTTGTTTAATAATATTTTTAAACTACTTTTCGGATATTTTTAATCAATCCACGTGTAGTTGACACTGCATTATCGTGATTTCCTTGAACGTTATGACGTCACCAACATGACGTCTAATTGTGGCCCGTTCGTAGTCACGTGGTTCTTTTCAAAATTTTATCGATTTTGAATTACGTATAAAAAATTAAAAAAAAATATTTATGTGTTTTTTTGAAACGACAATATAATTTAAGATATGTTTAGTTTCGAAATACATAACAAAAATCGTCAACTTTTTTTAATTCAACATCCCAATTGGATACCGAAAATACTTACAGTTGTTATTGTTCTTTGTACTCCTACTTCTTTTTTCTTCCCCTCCTTCTCTGACTGCTCCTTCAAAATGAAACATGGTACTATTTATCTGCACTGCCGTAGGCCAAATTTTCAAATCTTTGGTCAAAATACTCTTTAAGTTATTAAACCGACAAATATGTGTAAGCTGGAGTGACGGCACCCCAGCTGCTCGTGTCATATCTTCCGAACGAAGTCGATATGATTATGCTTAAAACATAAGAAATAATAGATCAAATTATTACTTCGGAGGAGGTACGGAGCGGCGTTCCCGTTCCGTGCGCTACATTATTGCAACCAAGTTTGCACTTAGCAGGAATTCTATTAGAAATCATTTTTACTTGCGCTTAAAATATTGTTTTATTGAAGATATAGACGGAGAGCCGACTGAACTTTAATGAAACTTTAAATGTTATATTAAAAAGTGGATTCTTATCAACTTTAGACGACAAGAGAACTACTATTATACATATTACACATATTATTATTATCATTTATTACACATGTTTGTAGGTTTAATAACTTATAGAGTATTTTGACCAGATATTAAAAAATATTGCTGCCAATGGCAGCTATTACGCCTTAATTTTTGAGCTATAATACATAATCATATCTTCTTTTGTTCGGCGGATATGACATGGCAGCTGGGGTGACGTCACTTCAGCTTACACACACGTTTTAGAGTTCCGAAGTCAACAAGGAACCCTTATAGTTTCGCTCTGTCTGTCTGTCCGTCCGCAGCTTAGCTCAGAGAACCTAAGTACTAGAAAGCTATAATTTGGCATGTATATACATATTAAAAATTCTGACAAAGTGGTAACATAAAATCATGAAAAAAAATTTTTTTCGGGTACCTCCCATAGACGTAAAGTGGGGATGTATTTCTTTATTCTCATCTATCCCATGGTGTGGGGTATCGTTGGATAGGCCATTCCAAAATATTATGAGTTTGTTAAAACCATTTTTCTATTCAGAGATTCGTTTGCGTAAAATTAAGCTTTATGTTACAAATTTATGTTAGAGTCAAGTGTCCCTCCTCCCTGCCAGCGAAATGGTTGCTCTTGGCTATATGAAAAAATTCACGGCAGTAGTAAATATAAAGAAATTAAAAGGAAAATTATCACGGATAACAAGGCTTTACAAGTTTACGAGTAATAATCGACCAACTTATAAAATGTACTTGGCACAGTACAATTTTTGTACAAATGCCATTGAAAAATTACTTTTTTTTTTTTCCTTTGTTTATCAATTCTACAAAACAGTACAGGATTATTCAAATAGCAACCAAAAACCACTAAGGTTTAAACTTGTGCTATCATGAGTCTATCAATGTGTTTATGTAGGTATGTGCTATATATAAAAAAACGCTAAAAGCAAACCACATACTATATATACAGCATTCCCTAAGCAAGAGAGATAACGGAAACTATACAATAATAAACGTTATTGTCGATAACAATTAATAACATCTCTTACTAGTTAAAGACCCAAATATTATTGTTTAGGTCTTTAACCAGTATTACAAACATCTCTGCATTATCTAAATAGTACTCAAATAATATTGCTTAAGCTTAAATTTTATATTTTTATCTGTTATACAATTATTTATTTCTGAGGGTAGACTGTTAATAAGTCTCGGTATAATATAACCACTAGTTCGCTCGCCATACGTGTTGTTGGCGCGCTGTGTACGAAGCCTATTCTCAGAAATTGCCCGCGTGCGTACAGGGTGTTCAATTATGTTTCTTAAAGATTCATTGAAAAATTGTTCTTTTAATAATAAAAAATTCACTTGTGTATGAACTGGTAAGACTTTACAGTGTTTAAAGAGGCCATTTATATCGTCGTGAAATTGATTTCTAATTTTGGGTGATACTACCGTTTTTAAAATTTGAATTTCTTTTTGTAAATCTTATCAAGATAGGTTTTGTAGGTACGACCATAACTACTAAGGCCATACTGGATGTAGGATTCAGCCAGTGCGTAATATAGCATAATCTTCACTTTGAAGGGCAAACGGTTCTTTAATATTGTAATATTAGCAAGAAATTGCCGAATTTATCGCAAACACGTTCTTTGTGATGACTCCAGGTAAACTTATAGTCAATAACTACTCCAAGATATGTTTGTTTATTGACAACATCTATTTGAGGACAGTTACAATTAGTCACATTGACCGCATGCAAGCAGTCATGGTCATGGGCTATTAGGTTCCGTAAGGGCAATTTTCGAACGTAGGAAGATTTAATAACCAAAAGTTTGGTTTTGCTTGCATTAAGCACTATGCCAGCATCGTGACACCACCTTGTTAGAACATCCAGGTCGAGTTGTAAGCGTTCACATGCTACTTGAGGATTTTTGTTAGCAATAACAAAGCAAGTGTCATCCGCGAATTGATAGCATTTACTGTTTGTTATGCATTTACTCATATCATTAACATACGACAAAAAATGCAGGGGGACCAATACCGAACCCTGAGCTGTTCCTTCAGTTATATCCACGCGTTCACTACAGATGTTATCAATTTTTACAGTAAAGGTTCGGGTTTTAAGATAGCTTTTACACCAGTTGAGCAATGGACCACGTACTCCGCAATCGTCTAATTTATCAACTAGTTGATTATGAATTAAAGTGTCAAAAGCACGTGAGAAGTCAATAAAGAGAGCAAGAACATATTTTTCTCATTTAAGTGTTGATTGACTTCATCGGTGAAATTTGACAAGAGGTTCATGGTGCTTTTGCCGGCCTGAAAACCAAATTGATACGGGTTAATTACGTCTTGCTGCCTGTAAAATTCATGAATTTGTTCACAAACATATTTTTCCACTATTTTATCAATAGACGAGAGCAAAGTTATTGGACGATAGTTTGAATAATCGTTTTTTTTACCCCTTTTATGGATTGGCCTTATGCAACCCACTTTTAGATCATCTGGGTATAGACCAGTTTCAATGCTTCGATTAATTAAGTCAGCAATAGGGTTGGATATACTGTCACCTATCATTTTAATATCGGAAGCTTTAATATTTTCTGGACCTGGAGCTTTTCTTGTGTTTAACTGTTTTATGATTTTATGAACACTGCCGGCCGAGGCCTTTTTAAACAGCATACTAGAATCCAAAGGTACACGTGTAGCTTTAGGGTCTGTTAGTATTATATTACAGTTAGGAATTATGTCCTTAACCGCTCTGTCAAAGCAATTTGCAAAGTTGTTAGCAATGGTTTTGGGAGAAATTCCTTGCGCATCAAAAGCCCTAAGAATGGCCGTGTCAAGTGACAAGGTCACTCTCCCTAACATTTGATTTAAAATATTGTAAAGTTTTTTAAATTATCATTAATATGACTGTTGTATATAATATTTGTTTCTTTTATTTTCTATTATTTTATGAATTTTATTTCTAATTTTATTTTATTCTAATTTTATTTTTATATTATTCAAATTATTTTTCCAATCCCTAAATAATTTGTCTCTTTTATCACAAATCCGGGCAATATTTGCATCAATCCAAGGTACAGTAAAACGTTTCGAGTACTTACCAGTCAATTTACTTGTTTTAATACTACTTGCAGACTTGTCTGCATTATCAAAAGATTCATAAATAAAACTTAAAATGTCGCTAAAATAAAACTTAAATAACGTTGTTAGCTGTGTAAAACAGATAGTAAATATATGCTTATGAACCATGTAAAAATATACAAAAATAAAATCTTAACATCCTTAATAATAATGATTTCTAAATTAATAATGCTTAAGCTCGAATAACGCCTTGGAGTGGCCGGAGTCGTTGGCAGTACCAGTCCGTAGTCCATACGGCGCATGCGCGCGGTGGAGTCTATTTTGTGTTAGTGCAGAAGTATTTTCGACGTTTTGTAATTAAAACGTAAAAGTAAAGTCAAATTAGATTCGATTTCCAAGCAAATTACTTATTTTCTTTTGTTGATATCCTTCTATAAAGTCAATAATCAACCCGACTACATCACTAATTGAGTAGCGTAAATCTTTCCAGAATGAAATAGTGAATACCGCAGATTAGAGGATTCACCTCTAATCCTCATCTATCTCATGGTGTGGGTTATCGTTGGATAGGCCATTCAAAAATATTATGGGTTTGTTAAAACCATTTTTCGATTCAGAGATTCGTTTGCGTAAAATTAAGCTTTAAGTTGCAAATTTATGTTAGAGTCAAGTGTCCCCCCATGCCAGCGAAATGGTTGAACTTGGCTATGTGAAAAAATTCATGGCAGTAGTAAATATAACGAAAATAAAAGGAAAATTATCACGGATAACAAGGCTTTACAAGTTTACGAGAAATAGTCGACCAACTTATGAAATGTACTTGGAACAGTAAAAATTTTGTACAAATGCCATTTAAAAATTACTTAAATAAAGTTGATAGTTGTGTAAAACAGAGTAAATATAATGCTTACAATCCATGTAAAAAAATACAAAAATTAAATCATAACAGGCTTTACAAGTTTACGAGTAATAGTCGACCAACTTATAAAATGTACTTGGCACAGTAAATTTTTTGTACAAATGCCATTGAAAAATTACTTAAATAACGTTGTAAGCTGTGTAAAACATATGAACCATGTAAAAATTTACAAAAATAAAATCATAACATCCTTAATAATAATGATTTCTAAATTAATAATGCCTATTTTGTGTTAGTGCAGAAGTATTTTCGACGTTTTGTAATTAAAACGTAAAAGTAAAGTCAAATTAGATTCGATTTCCAAGCAAATTACTTATTTTCTTTTGTTGATATCCTTCTATAAAGTCAATAATCAACCCGACTACATCACTAATTGAGTAGCGTAAATCTTTCCAGAATGAAATAGTGAATACCGCAGATTAGAGGATTCACCTCTAATCTGCGTATTAGAGGAGATTAGAGATGAATACATACGATTTTTTTCTAATTCCGATAGAGAAATAAACAAGGAGCGTGCATGCAAGGATCCAGAAACGAACTATACCATTCTCCGTGGCTCTAACGCGCGCTCGTATCGGCTCCTTTCGCAATTCGCACCCGCGGTGAAACTCAAATAGATAATATTTTTCTAACTTCAGTTGCGAATTTGGATTTTATAACTCCTTCTTCAGTTACCAGTTAGTCCTTATTTAGTTTAAGTCAAGAGTGAATAGATTACATCTAGGCAAGCGTGCTTCACCGTAGACCACATCATTGCTTACCATCAGGCGAGATAATGGTCAAACGCGAGAAAATAGATTAAAAAAAAACATCATCCTATGTGGGCCCGTTTTTAGACTTTGTGAGCCGCTGAATCCTTTCTAATGTTCATATAACAACAACAAAACCCTCTTTTTAGTCCGCATTATTATGCAACTTCGGAACCCTATTACTGCGCGTGGCCCGACACACACTTGGCCGGTTTTTTAATCATAGTTTCAACTCTTGTTAAGTATTATCGTTCAGTTCTTTCCTTCCATGTGCAGCTATTATGCCTTATTTTTTTGACTGTAGTCCAAAACCCTAACCGCACTGGTTTAACTGTAGAGAATGAGGAAGCTGGGGTGACATCACTCCAGCTAACACATACTAAATGACTCATATTAACGAAGTTTTTGTGGCAGCTAAATTAAGACAAGGAACTTTGATTGCTGCTACTATGCCTTAAATATTGGCATAGAGGGAATTATTCTACCACTTATGAGGAAGCTAGAGTTATGCACATAAAAGCGATTGGAAAAATGGCAAATTGTATGGGAATGTGAAACGCTATCGAAATGTCACGTGATCAATCCCCTACATTTTGGAAGTTTGGCATCGCCATCGCCGACATCGCATGACACTTGTCTACCGCAACGGGCAATACGCTGGAGGCGAGACGCACGGGAGCGATCAATATTCAGCAACAGCAACGGATGTCATTCGGCTATTGATGAGGAATGATATACCAACGGGTCAGGAGCAGGTTATTGAATTGTTTTATCAGCCCACCTTTAAGAGGCGTCTGTTTGGTCAAGCAGGCTATCAGATGTCCTACGCTGCAGGACTAAAATTCATCGGAAAATGGCCATTCGTTTCGCACGTGGCTACCGAACGATATCCTTTGAGACGGCAGCTCTCCTGGCACGCTATCTGCCGATATTTTGGCAGAAATGGATGCGAGGGTTTATAACGGAATTCGCGCTATCCATTAAAATCACTGTAGTAAGGCTGAGGCGGCAGGAACAGGGCGCGAGCTGCTACATAAGCCACAATTATCGCGCAAGCGCGTTGTTGAAGCCACTCTGCCACAATTCGAAGCCTAGCTGAAAAGAAAGGAGCGCGTCTCCTACAGGCTCACTCAGGTACTGATCAGGCACGGTTGCTCCGGTGAGTACCTGAACGGGATTGGGCAAGACACTAGATAGGATAGCGTTTTTGGCATATAGAGTTAATATGCAATAAAACATTTTTATATGAGTCGAGTAGCCTACGACTGCCTACACTGTTGTAGAAGTATATTAGGTCCTATAGGGATAAGATCTTTCAGACTTACCGCATAATAGTCAGGAAAAAAATTTCTTTGAATTCTGACCATGGGTCGACCCGTTGAAGGGTCTATAAATTGCTGCTGTAAAATAAATAAATAAATTAAATGATTAGGAGCTGGTACAGACTGGTTTTGAACCGATAAGTGTAGTAACTTCGTGATTGAGGTCCAGATGCCGAAAGTAAAATGGTGCCCCATCTCTTGCTGTCTTTCTTTTTATATTTAACATTCAAACTGAATAAATGTACAAAAATAACGTTAGTTTTTGTATTAATCTGAGTATACTTAGAACTAACGCAAAAAGCCCATACACCCTGGTATTTTGTCCAAAAATCCAGGCAATGTTTAGAAGGTGTCAAAAATGAAAAATGTCAATTTTGGTTATTAGGTACCAGTGGCGGTTACCCGATAATTGTCTTCTACTGATACCTATAGGAAAAAGTTTCTTCAGTCTCTTTCCAATCAGTAAGTGGATACTTACAGATGTTTGTGATGTTTCCGGTTCTTCTATTTTTGTTGGAGTTTGGCCCCCGTGGGACGCCGAGCATGATGGCTGCTGGTCCTGTAAAATGAACAAACATACAAACTATTAGGTATTATTTATCTGACCTGTGGCAGTTGTCTGCCACAGGGCAATAGCTCGAAAATCCAGGGTTCAGGACTTGTGTCCTGAACCCTGGATTTTCGAGCTATTGCCCACCTTTCTCATTATATTGTGGCCTGGCGCTTCTTTTCGTGTCGATGAACTAAAATTTTGACTCAACTATTCTCAAGGCCTGGCGCTAAAAGGGCCAAAGTACACTTTCTAAAGTAGCCAGATTCAATCCGGGTGAAGAACAAACAAATTCGTTATAAATCATAGCGGATAGCGTTTTCGGCATGGGCTTACCCCAGAATAATATAAAATATTTGAGTCGAGTAGCCCACGACTAGTACGCTAGTATTAGGAGTAAATAGTATAGTAGGTCCTTCAGAGACAAGTTCTTTTTGACTTACTTCATAATTTTCGGGTTCAATATTTTTTTCATTTTTGTCGGTTTGCTGCCCGAACTGTAAAATAAATAAAAGTATTAAATGTTTAGATGCTATTTATCTGAGCTGCTGCAGACTGGTCTTGAACAACAAAGAGTGGGGTAACTTCGTGATTGGGGCCCCGGTGCCAAAAGGAAAACCCACCCCATCGCTCACATCAATAGTATATTCTGTTTTAATGCAAAAATAAAATTTTGCATTAAAACAGAATATACGTACAAAAAGTGAGTTACTTAGTTTGTTTTAATCTGAGTAGAACATTATAAGTTATTAAAGTAACTAACTATTCGGTCATTTTTCATGAGCACCTTCACAGGAGTCGAGCTAGCATTCCGTCTTGTACATATTAGCTTTTTTGTACCAGTCATACAGAAGTAATATAGTTACTGTAGCCCAGAATGTAGGTAGGTCGATAATGTATCAGTAATTGGATACCGAAAATACTCACAGTTATAGAGAGCGATGCTGCTGTTGTTTGTACACCTACCTCTTTTTTCTTCCCCTTCTCTTGGTGCTCCTTTAAAATAAAACATACAAACGATTATCTGACCTGCTGCAGACAGGTCCTAGGCACTGGATTTACGTTTTTTTTTCCCACATGGCTCATAACATAATACTGTAAGTAATGGGATTAAAGCCAAATTCAATCAGGATGTAGGATACACTGTCTGGTCTGTTTTTACATTTTTACGCCAAAACTGTTCAACCAATTTTTAGGGTTCCGAAGTCAACAAGGAACCCTTATAGTTTCGCTCTGTCCGTCTGTCCGTCCGCAGCTTAGCTCAGAGAATCTAAGTACTAGAAAGCTATAATTTGGCATGTATATACATATTAATAATTCCGACAAAGTGGTAACATAAAATCATGAAAAATATTTTTTTTTCGGTTACCTCCCATAGACGTAAAGTGAGGATGTATTTTTTTTTCTCATCTATCCCATGGTGTGGGGTATCGTTGGATTGGCCATTCAAAAATATTATGGGTTTGTTAAAACCATTTTTCGATTCAGAGATTCGTTTGCGTAAAATTAAGCTTTAAGTTGCAAATTTATGTTAGAGTCAAGTGTCCCCCCCCCCTGCCAGCAAAATGGGATGCTCTTGGCTATGTGGAAAAATTCACGGCAGTAATAAATATAATGAAATTAAAAGGAAAATTATCACAGATAACAAGGCTTTACAAGTTTACGAGTAATAGTCGACCAACTTATAAAATGTACTTGGAACAGTAAAAATTTTGTACAAACGCCATTGAAAAATTACTTAAATAAAGTTGATAGCTGTGTAAAACAGAGTAAATATAATGCTTACGAACCATGTAAAAATATATAAAAATGAAATCATAACAGGCTTTACAAGTTTACGAGTAATAGTCGACCAACTTATAAAATGTACTTGGCACAGTAAAATTTTTGTACAAATGCCATTGAAAAATTACTTAAATAACGTTGTTACCTGTGTAAAACAGATAGTAAATATATGCTTATGAACCATGTAAAAATATACAAAAATAAAATCATAACATCCTTAATAATAATGATTTCTAATTTAATAATGTTTAAGCTCGAATAACGCATTGGAGTGGCCGGTGTCGTTGGCGGTACCAGTCCGTAGTACATACGGCGCATGCGCGCGGTGGAGTCTATTTTGTGTTAGTGCAGAAGTATTTTCGACCTTTTGTAATTAAAACGTAAAAGTAAAGTCAAATTAGATTCGATTTCCAAGCAAATTACTTATTTTCTTTTGTCGTCGATCCTTCTATAAAGTCAATATTCGACCCGACTTCATCACTAATTGAGTAGCGTAAAACTTTCCAGAATGAAATAGTGAATACCGCAGATTAGAGGATTCACCCCTAATCTGTGGTATTAGAGGAGATTAGAGGTGAATACATACGATTTTTTACTAATTCCGAAACAGTTGCGAAGTTGGATTTTATAACTCCTTCTTCAGTTACCAGTTAGTCCTTATTTAGTTTAAGTCAAGAGTGAATAGATTACATCTAGGCAAGCGTGCTTCACCGTAGACGACATCATCGCTTACCATCAGGCGAGATAGTGGTCAAACGCGAGAATATAGATTTAAAAAAAACATCATCCTATGTGGGCCCGTTTTTAGACTTTGTGAGTCGCTGAAACCGTTCTCATGTTCATGTAACAACAACAAAACCCTCTTTTTAGTCCGCATTATTATGCAACTTCGGAACCCTATTACTGCGCGTGGCCCGACACGCACTTGGCCGGTTTTGTATTATTTGTTGTTATGAGATAAATTGGAACTTTGAGAATGACAGGTAGTATCGTTTTTCACCGGAAGTAATGTCTCTTGGGATAATATCCGACTACCACGCGGTCGAAGCCGCTGGCAGATGCTAGTATTACAAACCGCCTCCCACGGCGACTCGGGCCTAGACTTGAGGCCGGTGACATGAATGTCCATTTTGTGTCGATGGCCGACACTGCTAACGCCGTGACCATCGGCACATAATGGTCAATTCAAGACTAATCCTTATTTTCGGGACCAGTATGCTTTCAGCGACAATCAGACAACAGATCTCTTTAGCTTGTATAAACCAACCTGTCAAAATATCATGATTCAGACCCAACTGCAAGTGCCTACTTAGATCAAGATGCATAAGATGGATATGGGAGAGTTACCCAATAATTGTCTCCTACGGCTACTTGTAGGAATATGTTATTTCAGTCTCTTGCCTATCAGTAATTGGTTTGTTGAACCAATTTTTTTTTTGTAAATATTGGCAAGATCATATATAAGTTTTCGTACAAAACTATTTTTAGATTTTTTTTTCATTGTATTTGCAAAGTAAAATCCAATCGAAAATATTTTATTGAATCCAGTACCGAAAACACCCCGACAGTTTTCCGAACAAACCCGAGCCCGTGTGACGTCATAACGTTCTTTTCTAAGTTTTTTTTTGTTTTTTTTTTTTCACATACCTTATACAGTGTTTTGATTTTAAACCGATTCAATCTTGTTATTATCGTCAATATATTGATGAATATCGAATATATTGATCATAAATATCGAACCTTAAAAGTTATCGTGCTTGCTTCTTATTATTATTTATGAACACTACAAAAAGATCCCCATTGTATGTGATTCGCGCAATAGCCAAGTACCTAGCAATCTGTACTAAATTTGAGAAATTTTCTATGTCTAACTAGATACCAATTATAATGTGTTAATTATGTTGTTATCTTGTTTTAATTTAGTATTAGATCCGTATTAGTTTCTTACTTTGATAATTAAAGACTGAGAAAAGTAATTTTTTAAGGGAACTTTCGAGCAAAGTTGACATTGTTGAATAATTAGGTACGTAACTTGAAAACATGATTTTTTGTTTTTTTTTTATCTATTATAGGCTCGCGCTTGACCACTATCTCACCTGATGGTAAGCGATGATGTGGTCTACGATGGAGCACGCCTGCCTAGTAATAACCTATTCACTCTTGACTTAAAGACCCCCAGATTGTAGCTATCGGGAAACACAGACTCCGGCAGAGAATTCCACTCCTTAGCTGTACGCATAATAAAAGTATTCTCTAAACGTTTAGTGTGTATGGGTGAGATGTCCACCATGTTCCGATGGCGCATCGCCGTACGTCTGGTAGTCCGATGATGAAACAGGCTGGGCGGAATTAGATCATGCAATTCCATCGCACACTCCCCGAAATGTAACCGATAAAAAACCGACAAGCTGGCAACTCGGCGACGATGTTCTAGGCACTGGAGCTTTGACTTAACCAGTGCCTCATCACCGATGAGCTGGTTATTAGGTACCAGTGGCGGTTACCCGATAATTGTCTTCTGCTGATACCTATAGGAAAAAGTTTCTTTAGTCTCTTTCCAATCAGTAATTGGATACTTACAGATGTTTGTGATGTTTCCGGTTCTTCTATATTTGTTGGATTTTGGCCCCCGTGGGACGCCGACCATGATGGCTGCTGGTTCTGTAAAATGAACAAACATACAAACTATTAGGTATTATTTATCTGACCTGTGGCAGACAAGTTCTGAACCCTGGATTTTCGAGCTATTGCCCACCTGGCTCATTATATTGTGGCCTGGACTTCTTCTTCTTTTCGTGTCGATAAACTCAAATTTTGACTCAACTATTCTCAAGGCCTGGCGCTAAAAGGGCCAAAGTACACTTTCTAAAGTAGCCAGATTCAATCCAGATGAAGAACAAACAAATTCGTTATAAATCATAGCGGATAGCGTTTTCGGCATGGGCTTACCCCAGAATAATATAAAATATTTGAGTCGAGTAGCCCACGGGTACTACGCTGGTAGTAGAAGTAAATAGTATAGTAGGTATGTTATTTTTGACTTACTTCATAATTTTCGGGTTTAATATTTTTTTCATTTTTGTCGGTTTGCTGCCCGAACTGTAAAATAAATAAAAGAATTAAATGTTTAGATGCTATTTATCTGAGCTGCTGCAGACTGGTCTTGAACAACAAAGAGTGGGGTAACTTCGTGATTGGGGCCCCGGTGCCAAAAGGAAAACCCACCCCATCGCTCACCATCAAAAGTTATTTTACTTTTTCATGAAAACAGAATATACGTACAAAAAGTGAGTTACTTAGTTTGTTTTAATCTGAGTAGAACATTATAAGTAACGTAACTAACTTTACGGTCATTTTTCATGAGCACCTTTACAGGTGTCGAGCTAGCATCCCGTCTTGTACATATTAGCTTTTTTGTACCAGTCATACAGAAGTAATATAGTTACTGTAGCCCAGAATGTAGGTAGGTCGATAATGTATCAGTAATTGGATACCGAAAATACTCACAGTTATAGAGAGCGATGCTGCTGTTGTTTGTACACCTACCTCTTTTTTCTTCCCCTTCTCTTGGTGCTCCTTTAAAATAAAACATACAAACGATTATCTGACCTGCTGCAGACAGGTCCTAGGCACTGGATCTACTTTTTTTTTCCCACATGGCTCATAACATAATACTGTAAGTAATGGGATTAAACCCAAATTCATTTTAACAAACATTCTATCTTTTATGATCAACATTACGGTTTTACCAAAAGGCGTTGCACAACTGACGCCGGTGTCACCCTAATAAAAAACATCTTTAACGCCTGGGAGGAAGCACAAGACACCATTGGAATCTTTTGCGACCTCTCAAAGGCGTTCGATTGCGTTAACCATGAGACACTATTGTTGAAGCTCGAGCACTATGGAATTAGACATACAGCCTTTGGGTTACGTATATCATATTTAAAAGCCAGACAAGTTAAAGTTCAGGTAAACGGCGTAAACTCACTAGGGTCTGAAATGACGATGGGTGTTCCTCAAGGTTCGATATTGGGTCCATTCCTCTTTTTAGTTTATATTAACGATTTACCCCAATTACTACAAAATCAACCGGAAATGGTGTTGTTTGCTGATGACACATCTTTGATATTTAAAATAGATCGGCAGTCACAAAATCTTGATGATGTGAATAACTCGATTCACCACGAGAGTCCAAAATTGGTTCACGGCAAACAATTTGGTACTAAATGAAAAAAAAACCAAATGTATTAGATTCACATTGCCGAATGTTAGAAGTAGCGAATGCGACATCATATTGAATGGCGAAAAGCTGGACTTTGTAAATCAAACGGTTTTCCTGGGAATCACTCTAGACGACAAATTGCAATGGAGTTCTCACATAACATCTCTTGCGGGTCGGCTGAGCTCGGCTGCTTATGCTGTTAGAAAGATAAGACAGTTGACGGATGTGGAGACCGCGCGTTTGGTCTATTTTAGTTACTTTCACAGCATTATGTCATACGGTATTTTATTGTGGGGCCGAGCGGCTGACATTGAAACCATATGTATATTGCAAAAGAGAGCTATCAGAGCCATATATAATTTAAGTCACCGAGAATCTCTTAGGGAGCTATTTAAAAATATTAATATTATGACAGTTTCTTGTCAATTCATTTATGAAAATATTATGAATGTAAGGAAAAATATACATCTCTTTAGTAAGGTCAGTGATAGACACAATTGTAATACGAGAAATAAAGATAAGTTAGATCAACCATCTTATAGACTAGCAAAAGTACACTCATCTTTCATGGGGTACTGTGTTAAATTCTATAACAAAATACCTTGTGATATATTAAAACTAAATGAAAGTAAATTTAAAACTTTAGTTAAAAGCACACTTTGTAAACAAGCATATTACAAATTAGATGATTATATTCAAGATAAGAATGCTTGGCAACATGTTGGTCCCGCTCCGTAGGGCAATCTTTGGTGTGGACATAATCAAATTTGCTAATTTGTATTCCTATTCGTAGTTATTGTATTCTTATGTTATTTTTTATATTTTTCCAGAATTTGACTCACACACGGTTCCGTTGTGGTTGAATTAGGTATTTTACCTATGTTTGGAATATTTGTAAGTATGTGAGAACCATGTTCCTATTTATCAAATTAATGTATTTACCTGTTAGTGCTTTTATTACTTTATACCTGTACGTAGTATAGTGTGTAGTGCTATTTTTGGGTGCATCGTCCTTACATATATGAATTTATTAATGTATATACATAAGTAAACATTGTAAAACATATTTTTTTTTTAAATTGTAAGTATGGAGTTTCTTGTGCGTTCTTCTCCATAACAAGCTACTTTCCGAATGCACGGTAGAGTAAATTTTTATTACTTGTACATTTTTAATTTAGATTTAATGTTTGACGTTCAAAAGTGCCGCTTATTGGCCTAGTTGAAATAAGTATATTTGACTTTGACTTTGACCAGCATATTTCTTACTAATACTGGCAGAGACAGGTCAAGCCCGATCCTGGCGAAGAGGCCCAAGAAGGCAATCCTCGAGCGCATTCTGCACAGCTCACGCTCGAAGTTGCCCCTATAATGATGGCAATTCACCGTGGCCTCTCCTGTGGGGTTTCCCAGAGGCGGCTTAATTAACACTGACACCAGAGGTGGCCACACCTCACACGAAAAGAAGAAGAAGACCGTGGACTCTTACCCAATCCTATTCAGGTACTCACCGAAGTAACCTTGCCCGATCAGTACATGAATGTGTCTATGGGAGATGTGCTCCGCTCTTTTTAGCCAGCCATGTGCTATTTAAATAACCATTTTTCGCTGAAGGATGTTGATTTTAATCCTGCAGCGTCGGACATCTGACAGTCTATATCTGCCTCCGCGATTGGGCAGCAGCACAGAACAGAGAAGACAGTAGAAATCGTATATCGCTTCATTAGTATCGGAAGCAGCGTACCCAAACTCACACATATACAGGTTAATTGTATTTCGTAACACTAAGAAATCTTTGATGTGATTGGTAGTTTGAAAGTAGGAAATATGTCAGTCGTCGCTTATTTGAAAATAAACCACATTTTAATGATCATAGAGTTGTTAATTGACTACTCTTTTTAAGTATTTATTACATTTTCCGTTAAAATCGCACATGGGATAATTTGATAACCAAGTTACGCTACCCGCCGCTAGATGTCACTATACTAAATGCATTCAATTTAAAGCTGTATTTCGGTATTAATAAGATTTATATTTGCGTAATGAGGTCATTACAATTCGTTTTCCTCTAGAGATGTACCACCGTCGTTGACTTATTTATCGAAAATCCGTTTTATTTTGAAACAAAACAAAATCAACAGCTAGATTCGATAAATATTATTATGCTTGAAATCCAGTGTTTATATACAACTGAATATTTCTAATCTTATGACTAATAACAAAACAAACTTACATACAAAGGGGAGAGGGAAAAGGGCTCATAGTGCATCAAAAAATTCGCCCACATCGATGTCAATGGGAAACGTGCCCAGAACGCTGGCAGCATTGCTACGTTGAATGGCAATGCTGATTCTCTGGCTGAAGAAAAGGCCAGCCCTCTGGTCACGCGAACAGTCAACTAACCGTTTACTTATGTCTCGAAGCACTCGATGAGCACTCGGACCCCATGGACCTAATGTCTCAACCCCAAACGGGTCATACATATAACTGCCAATAAGGTTGTTATATTTGCGCCGTTTGAGGTTTTCTGCACCAGCAGCAGCTGCTCCAGCACAGCCCGCCGTGCTAAGGGATGGCGCAAGGGTATCGACACATTTTGCATCCCACACCAAAGGCCTACCCAACTTCCAAGGCATTATGGCCATCCCATCCGGTCTCTTCCCACCGTCGCGTGCCAAGCCATTGGGTTCTAAAACAGCTGACACCCCGGCGGTGACAAGAGCTCGACGTATTATGTCATTAATGACGGCACCGGCGCCCGCAGCTGCGCCGTCTGCGGCGACGTCTGCAGCCCACCTCGGGCGCCGCCCAGTTTAAGAAGCGCGAGCCTTTCCTTACCAGAAACTCAAGAGCGGTTCCGTTTTCTAAAGTAGCAACCACTGTACTTGTAAGTCATATTTAAAAATAAAGAATTCAAAATAGTGTTTATATAAATTTATTCTAATACTTACGATTTATAGAAAATATAATTAAGAATTGTCATGTTAGACTACTAATCCGTTTTTGAAAATCATTATATTGATAGAAAAATTCACCCTGTGGCGTTTACGCGATAGATATTAAACTATAGTCTGATTTCTAAATTCGTACACTAAACTGACATTTGGAGGTTGCCACTTTATCGTTACATTAAAATATTAATTAAACAATAATTAATTAAAATATTAATTATTCGATTAACCTTTTTTCGATTAGAATACTATCAATAGATTACTCATATCCATGCTTTATTCATTTTAAACTTGGTTAAGGCATAATTCGAAAAAAAAGGGTTTGAACATGGAAATGACATGTATTTGATTACAAATACTGAATCACCAAAAAAAATCGCACACTGGTTTAAATTTTTTCAGAAAGGTATATCATAGAACACAGAGAACATTGTAAGTTTAAAATATCGATAACTCATTATCGATAACGGCAATCTCTAATTGAGTAGCTGACTGTGACATGTGCATAGTTGGAATTTTCGAGAACAATAGGTTTGAATTTAAAAGAAAGTAGACCTTAAATTTAACAACATAAAATCAACTTTTACTTTTGTGTGGGCGGGGCAGCAGACATATGCGGAGTAGTGCAAATCCCGGGGTACGCGGGCCCCGCCTACTTGCGACTTCTATTGTAGAAGGCGTTTTTTCTGTTCTGTGGGCAGCAGTCTATGCAAAGCACCCACTGGCCTACCAATGCGCGGGAAAAGGCGCTCGAAATGCTCTTCGAAGAAAACAAGATAGTGGGCTTGCGCATCTCCTATTGTCACTAACGAGCTGGGTGCTCTCTGCTCTTCGGCAGCGCCTCCATTTTATGAGGCCCTATCTGTAACTATCTTTAACCCCAGCTCGCCAATCAACGCTGACCGAACGTCTCTTGCCATTCCGAGCTCGGAAAGCTGGATGGTATCGTCGAAAGTGTCCCCAGCAGAGGAGTATTTATAGTAGAAGTCTTAAGGAAAAGAATATTCACTTTGTTTGAATTTAAATTGCACTTAGGCACCATTCCAGAGTACAAATTTTGCATTTTGAGTTTAGTTTATGTATTATAATGATTTTCCATTATATTTGACTCCTCAGTTTCGACATTTCGAAACTGAAGAGTCCCATCTCGTAAGCTAATTTCGAAATTGAAAATGTACAAAACTGCATGCTCTAGTCTGTAGATGGCTGGGTCAGCTCGACTCCCCTTCTTGGGCACGGGCTGTATTTTAGCCTGCATCCAAGCATTCGGCACTTTTCCAGCCTCATACGAAAGGCGGAATAGGCGTGTCAAGATCGGAGACAGTTCAGGCGCACAGGTTCTAAGAACAATTGCTGGAATTCTGTCAGGGTCGCTAGCCTTGTTCACGTCGAGGTTGCGCAGCACCCTACGGACGTCCTTTTGATGGATACGAATGTCCGACATACTCGTCTCGCATCCATCAGAAGAAGGAGGGGGCCGCGCTTTACCAGGATTTAGACGTGAAGATACCGCAAAAAGAGAGGCAAATAAATTTGCCTTCTCCTCAGCGCAGTGGGCCAGTGACCCGTCGGGTTTCAGCAGTTGTGGTAGTGAGGGACGGCAGAAGTTCGATTCGACCGACTTAGCCAGAGACTAAAACGCTTTATTTCGAGCGAGCTTACTGCGAGCCCTTCGCAACACCATCTTGCAGGACTTGGCAGCCCTGTTGAAGGCCTTCTTCTTCTGACCCACGTCATCCGCCTTACGCGATCGAGCGTCGACCCAAGCCAGGTACGCCTCATGTTTAAGCGCGTCGGCGCGCGTGCATTCGGCGCCAAACCATGGCCGGTCCTCGCTAGACATTGATACGTCAGAGAACGGAATGTAGTACTCCATTCCCTGACGCAACACATCCGTTACAGCGTCCGCGCACGACGAAGGATCAGTCGAAGAAAAGCAAGTAGGCTGCCAAGGATAGCATGCGAAGAAAGATCGCATACCATCCTAATCTGCTGACTTGTACCGCCAAACCCGCCGGGTGCCTCTTGGGCTGGGATCGGGCGGGGAATAGACGGACACAGACTTCACCAGACAGTGGTCAGAACTACCCAAAGGAAAAGCTATCGACACAGAGTATCTGTCTGGATCTGTTGTCAGCAGAAGGTCCAAGTAATTCGCCGTGTGCGAATCAACGTCCGGTACCCTCGTTGCCCCCTGAACATATCTCCTGATGAATATATCTCCTGTTTATGGAGATATATTCATTATTTTATTCTTCAATGACAGATATAGGCGTAAAACTAATATTTCTGTTTGAATTATGAAAATCGGTCGACGCACATAAGAGATATTTACTGACAAATTAGTGTAAGGAAAATCTACCAAGTTAATATTTTCACGTTTCTGTTCTACAAACTTTTTAGTGTTTCTAAATATGTAATATAGATATTAGTGTTTAATATTATTAAGGGATATGTAAATAATGGGAATTAACAAAAATGTTATGTTTATGTGTATCATATTTAGTGGTATCTATCTCGTGTTTGTTTACTTTTTATTTTACTCCAATATCACCTACCCATATGTAAAAACGATTACGTTATGACAATTATGTTTCTAAATGTACCTGGTAAACAACAATAACTAACACCAGTCCACTAACACGTAATATTCATTACGACTACTTTATTTATGCTCAAAACTTCCAAATCGTCCATCAGGTGGGTATATTAACGACATTAGCCTTTATGAATCCTTTATCACACATGACTAAATAAAATTAGTCGTTTCATAATATTTTGCATTAATTTTCGGATAATTTTAATCAATCCACGTGTAGTTGACACTGCATTATCGTGATTTCCTTGAACGTTATGACGTCACCAACTTTCGTAGTCACGTGGTTCTTTTAAAAAAATTATCGATTTTCAATTGCTTAAAAAAATTCAAAAAATATATTTAAGAGTTTTTTGAAATGACATTATAATTTAAAATATGTAAAGTTTCGAAATACATAACAAAAATCGTCATTTTTTTTAATTCAACTTCCCAATTAGATACCGAAAATACTTACAGTTGTTATTGTTGTTTGTACTCCTACTTCTTTTTTCTTCCCCTCCTTCTCTGACGGCTCCTTCAAAATGAAACATGGTACTATTTATCTGCACTGCTGCAGGCCAAATTTTCAAATCTCTGGTCAAAATACTCTATAAGTTATTAAACCGACAAATATGTGTAAGCTGGAGTGAATAGAGTATAGAGTTAATATGCAATAAAACATTTTTATATGAGTCGATTAGCTACGACTGCCTACACTGTTGTAGAAGTATATTAGGTCCTATAGGGATAAGATCTTTCAGACTTACCGCATAATAGTCAGGAAAAATTTTTCTTTGAATTCTGACCATGGGTCGACCCGTTAAAGGGTATATAAATTGCTGCTGTAAAATAAATAAAAAATTTAAATGATTAGGAGCTGGTACAGACTGGTTTTGAACCGATAAGTAGCGTAACTTCGTGATTGAGGTCCAGATGCCGAAAGTAAAATGGTGCCCCGTCTCTTGCTGTCTTTCTTTTTTATATTTAACATTCAAACTGAATAAATGTACAAAAATAACGTAAGTTTTTGTATTAATCTGAGTATAATTAGAACTAACGCAAAAAGCCCATACACCCTGGTATTTTGTCCAAAAATCCAGGCAATTTTAGAAGGTGACAAAAATGAAAAAGGTCTTATTCCGCTTGGAAGATAAACTTAGATTTAAAATGTCAATTTTAATTATTAGGTACCAGTGGCGGTTACCCGATAATTGTCTTCTGCTGATACCTATAGGAAAAAGTTTCTTCAGTCTCTTTCCAATCAGTAATTGGATACTTACAGATGTTTGTGATGTTTCCGGTTCTTCTATATTTGTTGGATTTTGGCCCCCGTGGGACGCCGAGCATGATAGCTGCTGGTCCTGTAAAATGAACGAACATACAAACTATTAGGTATTATTTATCTGACCTGTGGCAGACAAGTTCTCAACCCTGGATTTTCGATCTATTGCCCACCTTTCTCATTATATTGTGGCCTGGCGCTTCTTCTTCTTTTCGTGTCGATAAACTCAAATTTTGACTCAACTATTCTCAAGGCCTGGCGCTAAAAGGGCCAAAGTACACTTTCTAAAGTAGCCAGATTCAATCCGGGTGAAGAACAAACAAATTCGTTATAAATCATAGCGGATAGCGTTTTCGGCATGGGCTTACCCCAGAATAATATAAAATATTTGAGTCGAGTAGCCCACGACTACTACGCTAGTATTAGGAGTAAATAGTATAGTAGGTGTGTTCTTTTTGACTTACTTCATAATTTTCGGGTTCAATATCTTTTTCATTTTCGTCGGTTTGCTGCCCGAACTGTAAAATAAATAAAAGAATTAAATGTTTAGATGCTATTTATCTGAGCTGCTGCAGACTGGTCTTGAACAACAAAGAGTGGGGTAACTTCGTGATTGGGGCCCCAGCGCCAAAAGGAAAACCCACCCCATCGCTCACCATCAAAAGTTATTTAATTTTTTCATGAAAACAGAATATACGTACAAAAAGTGAGTTACTTAGTTTGTTTTAATCTGAGTAGAACATTATAAGTAACGTAACTAACTTTTCGGTCATTTTTCATGAGCACCTTTACAGGAGTCGAGCTAGCATCCCGTCTTGTACATATTAGCTTTTTTGTACCAGTCATACAGAAGTAATATAGTTACTGTAGCCCAGAATGTAGGTAGGTCGATAATGTATCAGTAATTGGATACCGAAAATACTCACAGTTATAGAGAGCGATGCTGCTGTTGTTTGTACACCTACCTCTTTTTTCTTCCCCTTCTCTTGGTGCTCCTTTAAAATAAAACATACAAACGATTATCTGACCTGCTGCAGACAGGTCCTAGGCACTGGGTTTACGTTTTTTTTTCCCACATGGCTCATAACATAATACTGTAAGTAATGGGATTAAACCCAAATTCAATCCGGATGTAGGACACACTGTCTGGTCTGTTTTTACATTTTTACGCCAAAACTGCTCAACCAATTTTTATGAGATAAATTGGAACTTTGAGAATGACAGGTAGTATCGTTTTTCACCGGAAGTAATGTCTCTTGGGCTAATATCCGACTACCACGCGGTCGAAGCCGCTGGCAGATGCTAGTATTACAAACCGCCTCCCACGGCGACTCGGGCCTAGACTTGAGGCCGGTTACATGAATGTCCATTTTGTGTCGATGGCCGACACTGCTAACGCCGTGACCATCGGCACATAATGGTCAATTCAAGACTAATCCTTATTTTCGGGACCAGTATGCTTTCAGCGACAATCAGACAACAGATCTCTTTAGCTTGTATAAACCAACCCGTCAAAATATCATGATTCAGACCCAACTGCAAGTGCCTACTTAGATCAAGATGCATAAGATGGATATGGGAGAGTTACCCAATAATTGTCTCCTACGGCTACTTGTAGGAATATGTTATTTCAGTCTCTTGCCTATCAGTAATTGGTTTGTTGAACCAATTTTTTTTTGTAAAAATTGGCAAGATCATATATAAGTTTTCGTACAAATCTATTTTTAGTTTTTTTTTTTATTGTATTTGCAAAGTAAAATCCAATCGAAAGCATATTACAAATTAGATATTCAAGATAAGAATGCTTGGCAATATGTTGGTCCCGCTCCGTAGGGCAATCTTTGGTTTGGACAAAAAAAAATTTGCTAATTTATATTCCTATTCATAGTTATTGTATTCTTATGTTATTTTTTATATTTTTCCAGAATTTGACTCACACACTGTTCCGTTGTTGTTGAATTAGGTATTTTACCTATGTTTGGAATATTTGTAAGTATGTGAGAACCATGTTTCTATTTATCAAATTAATGAATTTACCTGTTAGTGCTTTTATTACTTTATACCTGTACGTAGTATAGTGTGTAATGCTATTTTTGGGTGCATCGTCCTCACATATATGAATTTATTAATGTATGTACATAATTAAACATTGTAAAACATATTTTTTTTAAAAAGAGTAAGTATGGAGTTTCTTGTGCGTTCTTCTACATAACAAGCTACTTTCCGAATGCACGGTAGAGTCAATTTTTATTACTTGTACATTTTTAATTTAGATTTAATGTTTGACGTTCAAAAGTTCCGCTTATTGGCCTAGTCGAAATAAATATATTTGACTTTGAATTTGAAAAAAATTTTTGAATCCGGTACCGAAAACACCCCGACATTTTTCCGAACAAACCCGAGCCTGTATGACGTCACAACATTCATTTCTACTCATTGTGGCACATAGCTTATACAGTGTTTTGACTATTAACCGATTCAATCTTGTTATTATCGTCAATATATTGTGAATATCGAATATATAAACCCTTTATTTGAAATTAATTAATAATTATATCTAAATTACATTATTTACAAACTAATATTAGAACTAAAATAAGAAAAACTAATATGTACAATTACGGGGCGTCAAAAAATTCGTCCACATCGCTGTCAACAGGAAAAGTGCCCAGAAGGCTGGCAGCATTGCCACGTATATATTGATCATAAATATCGAACCTTAAAAATTATCGTGCTTGCTTCGTTTCATTATGTATGAACACTACAAAAAGATCCCCATTGTATGTGATTCGCGCAATAGCCAAGTACCTAGCAATCTGTACTAAATTTGAGAAATGTTCTATGTGTAACTAGATTCCAATTATAATATGTTAATTATGTTGTTATCTTGTTTTAATTTAGTATTAGATCTGTATTAATTTCTTACTTTGATAATTAAAGACTGAGAAAAGTAAATTTTTAAGGAAACTTTCGAGCAAAGTTGACATTGTTGTATAATTAGGTACGTAACTTGAAAACATGATTATGGAGATATATTCATTATTTTATTCTTAAATGACAGATATATGCGTAAAACTAATATTTCTGTTTCAATTATGAAAATCGGTCGACGCATTTAAGAGATATTTACTGACAAATTAGTGTAAGGAAAATCTACCAAGTTAATATTTTCACGTTTCTGTTCTACAAACTTTTTAGTGTTTGTAAATATGTAATATAGATATTAGTGTTTAATATTATTAAGGGATATGTAAATAATGGGAATTAACGAAAATGTTATGTTTATGTGTATCATATTTAGTGGTATCTAATGAATTTTTTTAATATCCAAAGTCGAAGTTTCGCGCCAATCGTGTTTGTTTTTTTATTTTACTACAATATCAGCTACCCATATGTAAAAACGATTACGTTATGACAATTATGTTTCTAAATGTACCTGGTAAACAACAATAACTAACACCGCTCCACTAACACATAATATTCATTACGAATACTTTATTTATGCTCAAAACTTCCAAATCGTCCTTCAGGTGGGTATATTACCGACATTAGCCTTTATGAATCCTTTATCACACATCACTAAATAAAATTTGTTGTTTAATAATATGTTTGCACTAATTTTCGGATATTTTTAATCAATCCACGTGTAGTTGACATTGCATTATCGTGATTTCCTTGAACGTTATGACGTCACCAACATGGGGACTAATTGTGGCCCGTTCGTAGTCACGTGGTTCTTTTCAAAATTTAATCGATTTTCAATTGGTTATAAAAATTAAAAAAAAAAGTATTTAAGAGTTTTTTGAAACTACAATATAATTTTAGATATGTTATGTTTTTGTTTTATTTTTTTTTTATATGATAGTTTCGAAATACATAACAAAAATCGTCAACTTTTTTAATTCAACATCCGAATTGGATACCGAAAATACTTACAGTTGTTATTGTTGTTTGTACTCCTACTTCTTTTTTCTTCCCCTCCTTCTCTGACTGCTCCTTCAAAATGAAACATGGTCCTAATTATCTGCCCTGCTGCAGACAAGTCCAGAGCACTGGACTTACAATATATTTCCCATCTGGCACATAATACTGTAAGTAATACGTACTTATAAGAAATGAGATTTTAAATCCAGATTTAATCCGAATGAAGGACACACTTATATTTAAAATTACAATTCGCTAGTTGGCATTTTGTTACCCGTAGGCATATATTTCGTGACGTTAGTTTTTGTAATAATATTAGTAGTTTAGTAGAACTACAATACAATTTTAATGAGCGTCTTTACAGGAGTCGAGGTAGCATCCCGTCTTGTACATGTTAGCTATCCTTTTTACCAGTCATACAGACAAATAGTTACTTTGTTGACGTATACTGAAAACCTTAAAAAATATGAGAATGTTGGATGCAAGAACGAGCGAAGCGAGATATAGCTCCTCTTAATTCGCTTACTATTAGTACCTACCTGAAGCAAAAACCACGCCTACGGTTTCTTTTGAACCCAAACAGCAGAAGATGTATATTTAATATTCTCAAGTTTAGCATCCCGATCTATATATAAGGTTTAAATGAAAACCTTATAGATCGGGATGCTAAACTATTGAGTGCTCAAATGAAACACTCAAAAAATCCATGCTAATATTCTTAATGCGAAAGTAACTCTGTCCGTCTTTTTTTACGTTTTCACGCCTAAACCGCTGAACCAATTTTGGTATGGAGAGAAACTGGACCTATGAAATGGACGTATAGTATACTTTTTACCCGACTGCCGAAGAAGGTTAATGTGTTTATCAGTATATGTATGTATGTAAGTATGTATGTATGTTTGTTCCTATGTGGCGTTCTAGAGACCAAACGCGTGGGCTGATTTTGATGGTTCTTAAGTCAATCGATTCATCTTAACCCCGCGAGTGTCACTGGCTACATGAAAATTGGAAAATAGGAAAATAGCGGTTCTTGGGTGCCATATTGTGGGAGCCCAAATTGTTTTTTCCTTTCAAACCTATCGTGTGGGGTATCAAAATAAAGGATTTAAAGAGGCGATTTCAAAAATATATATGTCTTATATGTTTAAATGTACCTAATTAGAAAAAAAATAACTAAAAAGTTATAATTAAAAAAATCAAAAAACCCGACTGCTTGAAAAGCGAACTAAAAAGACGTAAACAAGGAGAAAATCATGCTGTGCAGTCGGAGGATACGTCTGGTTTTGGTCAGCCAGCTTGCGAAGATGTATCCTCCGACAGCACAGCTTGATTTTCTCCTTGTTTACGTCTTTTTAGTTCGCTTTTCAAGCAGTCGGGTTTTTTGATTTTTTTAATTAACTTTTTTTTTATCCTATTAGTACGTTTCCATGGGATAATATGCAACTATAGCGGTTGAAGCCGCTGACAAAAGCAAATATTACAATACACCTCCGACTGCGACTTGTGCCTAGACTTGAGCCCCATGAATGTCCATTTTGCGCCGATGGCCGACTCTGCCAACGCAGTATGGGCAGTAATAGTCAAAACAAGAACAATCCTTATCTTCGGGCTGCTTTCAGCGACTACTTAATTATTAGTTATATAACTATTTAGCTTGTAATAGGGTGATTCATTTATAGATCGTTTTCTAATTCCAAAAAAAATAATACGGAAATCTAATTTATCGGGTTATCTTTATTATCATACAAAACAACCATTCGTAACATTAATTGTGTAAAGATTATTTTTTAAGACCAAAGCACAGAATATCCACGAAGAATATAAGAATAAGAATAAGAATAACCACAGATTGACCAAAGTTACCTGACATATCCCGAAGATTTGCAAAACTTAAGTGCTTAAGTGGCAGCTTGCTATTCGTCAAATATGCGACATAGATGGCGTATCATTCGATTGCGTTAATTTTGTAGATTTTTTCACAGCTCCAAGTGGTAGCAAACTTGAATTTATGATATTAATTTCAATTTGATAACTCCAGGCGTTTCAGAGAAAAAGGTCTTGATCCACGGAAAGACAGACAACGAAGTGATCCTATAGTGGTTCCTTTTTTAGGGTTCCGTAGTCAACAAGGAACCTTTGAAGTTTCACCATGTCCGTCCGTCTGTCCGCAGCTTAGCTCTTAGAGACCTTTATACTATAGTTATAATTTGGCATGGATATATATATTAAACACGCCGACAAAGTGGTAAAATAAAACCAAGACAAAAAAAGTGAAGATGTTTTTTTTTCTCGTTTATCCCATGGTGTGGTGTATCATATATTAACTTTAAAACTTTCGCGTTTCATAATTGAAAATCAATATACCACGGGTATTTAACGCGATGATATCGATTATTATTTCGTGTGGTGTATCCTTGGATAGGCCATTCAAAACATTACGGGTCTGAGAAAACCATTTATCAATCAGGGATCCGTTTGCGTAAAATAGGACGTTGTTACATTTTCGACGAACTCAAATTTAGGTATCTTGTCGCACACAGCAACATTACGCGTACGCACTCATTGAAACTACTGAGCGCTCGATTTTATAAATCACTCAAATAATATTGGCTTTGATATTATTTTTTAATTTTATTTAATTTGATTCAGGAAGGTTAGTTGGCACTTTGAAAATGCATTTGGTAACTGTTACAAACCATCGTCGTAAAAAGTAGGTTATTATTTTCAACCGTCTTCAAAAAAGGAGGTTCTCTATCTATTCGACCCGTATGTATCAGCGATATTCTTAAAAACTGCTGATCCGATATTGATCGGGTTTTTGTCGATAAATGTATGTGTTATCAGGGAAGGTTTTATTGTATAATACATTAGGATCTGATAAAGATCTTCGGAGATAGATAATGGAACTCTTCAATAGCAAACAGCAAATGACCTGCGATTACTGTGATCGTATGTTTATGTATTGTTTTCATAATACCATAATATAACATCACGCTTGTACGGTTTTAGGGGGTAAACAGATGTATTTAGTATACCCAATATTTTTCACTTTGTTGTAATAAGTAGGCATTTAAAAAAAAACGCCGCGTGATATGAGTACATACCTAAAACGAAATAATTGCCGGTCACAAGGATTAAAAAATGACTTGAACATTTTGCATTACATGGAACATACAAAATATTATTATCTAAAAAATTTTGGAGCATTACATAATGTGCAGCAGCTGAAATACTACCAAAAACCATGAAAATGACACCCATGACGAAAAGATGTCAAATTTTCGTCGGCGCCATCTTGTATTTTTTCGCTTATCCGTATTCGTTATAAGCGACCCCAAAATCCATGAAAATTACATCCATGACGAAAAGTTGTGATTTTTTTATCGGCTCCATCTTGTATTTTGGTTTTGACCCCATATTCGATATAAGCGACCCCAAAAACCATGAAAATGACACCCACGTAGAGCTTGCAATATCCTTTCATTTTTACTATCCGGATAATACGGATATTATAATTTTACTACCCGGAGTATCCGGATATAACGGATAAAACGGATAATTTTTTTTTTTTTTTAATTTGATGTACTTATGAGCTTTTAATCAGTTTTAATCATTCTCTAAAGCAAAACGACAAATAAATAATAAACTACAGTTACTAATATATCAAGTAATAATCAAATGAAAAAACTAGTTCACTTTCTAAAATGATACAATAAAACACCGATAATTAGATTAGCAGATTAAAAATGAGATCTTACATTTATCACAAATCACAAGTAATCACAACATCCCAAGCAAATTAAATTATTTAAAAATAATAATTAAATAAAAATATCACTTTCCCTGGCAAATCCGCTGAATTAATATACAACAATAGTATAAATCAAAATAATCAAATAATCCTTTATAATATAATATTACGTAATTCTTAAATTATTTTTTATCCAAAATCTGATAATATGATCTTAAAAAGCTTAAACTCTATCTAATTAATCTTCTTTCATGGAAGTTAAATGGTTACATAAATATCATGTAGCAGAGAACACTCTTTCTGCTTCAACGCTGGACAGTGGTATTGATAAATTAGATTGTAAACCCTTTCTAAATTCCTGTGTCTCTGACCATTCTCATCAAATAGTGCCATCTCTACTTGAATTGTGGTGTATAAATCATTTGTTGATGAAGATGATTTCTTCTCGTATTTTTGTTTTAATTGATACGCTTACTGTTGAAGAAGAGCAACCTTCTGTATCTTGTTTATTGTAATATAATAGTAATAGTAATATTTATTCATCATGACTGTTTGATCTGGTTGTTGTGTCAAAAAATTTAGAAATAATTTTAACAATCGTCAGTTTCACAGATTTTTTTCAAGGATTTTCAAAAGGACAGTGTAAACATGTCGTTGTACCGATTATTTCTGGAACTCATCATTGTGATATTCTTCTTTTGAGTGATACTAGAAGTTCACTAATTATGCTATCTTTTTGCGATAGTTTCTGAATAATGAATCTTAACCCTGTGTCAGCAGTCAGTAAGCTTGCGTCTTCTTCGCAGATCGCTTCTACCGTAGCTTTAATTATATTAAGGGAATAGCTTCTACCAGCGGCTTCACCCGAGTAAATGTTGAAAATTATCCCAAGGGAACATATTCCCGGGTGCTATTCCAGACTATAAACTATCTCTGTGTAAAATTTCATCTAGATCCGTTCAGCCGTTTTAGCGTGAAGAAGTTAAACACACACACACACACTCACTCACAAACTTTCGCCTTTATAATATTATATTATACTGTGATTTAAAAGAGAAATACAACTATCCGTAACATCCGAAAAATCCGGGTGGTGATGCAAGTAAAATCCGGATTTGAAAATCGGCGTATATCCGGATAATACGGATATCCGGATATCCGGATTGCAAGCCCTACACCCATGACAAAAAGATATCAAATTTTCGTCGGTGACATCTTGTATTCGATACAAGCGACCCCAAAATCCATGAAACGGACACCCATGACGAAAATTTGTCTAATTTTTGTCGTCGCCATCTTTGGTTTTGGTTTTGGCCCCGTATTCGTCATACCTCCTCCCACCCATCCACTTCTAAACTTCACCGCCGACAGCTTAACCTTACCCATCCAAATCCTAACCTTACTAAGAGCTGCTTAAACCCACCCATCCATTTCTCAAACTTGTCGACAACTGCTTAACACCACCTATCCAAATCCCGATCTTACCCAATTTCTAAATCACATTCATAATAATAGGAAACTCAAACATACTTTTATTTCGGTCCGATAAAATATCAACTCCTTTCGATCACGACAAACGACGCGTGGCGGTACACACACGCTTGCACATTACAATCTTTTCTGCTACTTTTGTAGTATTTATTTTTTGCCAGAGAGCGATACGCCCGTCCTTCCACGTGCACTTCTGAGAACGGAATGATGAATCGTGAGAGCAAAATGGATGAAGAAGTCGGCAAGTGTTTTTGTTTTCATCATCATCATCATATCAGCCGAAAGACGTCCACTGCTGGACATAGGCCTCCCGCAAGCGTCGCCACATTGACCGGTCCCGTGCGTCTCGCAACCAGCGAATCCCCGCAACCTTCACCAGGTCATCAGCCCACCTGGTGGGGGCATTCCAACCCAACGTCTTCACGGTTCACGGTCGCCACTCCAGAACCTTTCTGCCCCATCGGCCATCCGTTCTGCCCCATCGGCCATCCGTTCTGCGAGCAATGTGCCCTGCCCACTGCCACTTAAGTTTGGCAATTCTTCGGGCTATGTCGGTAACCCTGGTTCTCTTGCGGATCTCTACATTTCTGATTCCATCACGCAAGGAAACTCCGAGCATAGCCCTCTCCATTGCCCTTTGAGTGACTGTAAGCTTTCTGATGAAGCCCATTGTAAGCGACCACGTCTCAGAGCCATATGTCATCACTGGCAACACACACTGGTCATAGAATTTCGTCTAGAGACACTGTGGAAGTTGCAAGGCTTTCTCGTAGTCCACAAACGCTAAACAGAGAGGCAGGTTGTACTCTTCGGTCTTCTGTATAACTTGCCGCAGCGTATGTATGTGGTCTACGGTGCTGAAGCCTTTACGGCATCCGGCTTGTTCGGGAGGCTGGAAATCGTCAAACCGACACACTCTCGATCTTCACCACGTTGTTCACAAGGGACTTGTGGACGATAAACCCGACACCACCCTGGGACTGTCGGTCACCCTCTCGGAAATAGAGCAGGTTACCGGATTTGAGGATTATCGAGTCCTCCCCCTCTCTTTGGACTTCAGATAACCCTATAATACTCCATCGCAACCTGCTCAATTCTTCCTCGAGTTCGGCTATCTTCTCGTCGGTCCGGAGTGTTCGCGTGTTATATGTTCCCAAGTCCAGTCGTCGGTGTTTATTGGGATAGCCGGGTCCACTACGGGGATTCTTAGCACCCCTTGCCACGCCATCGCCTTGACTGCTACCGTAGCTGAGGGTAGACGGGCTGCCGGGCACTCGGGGCCGTTTTTTCTGCGTGCTATTCATTAGGATTGGGGGGGTTTGCCATAATCACCACGCTTGGCAGGCGGGTTGCGATAGTTTGTTGTTAAAGTCCACAGAGAACGCTGCTGCCCATTCTCTGGTGTGTCCCTTAGTCGCCTTTTACGACACCCACGGGAAGATATGGGATGGTGAAATTATTTACGTCCGTCACCATACGGTACGCTATACTATTTTAGCTAATAATTAACAAATATAATGATATAGGTAAAAAATAATTAGCTGAACCTGCAATGGACTACCGCAATTTCAAATAATTTTGAAGATTAAATATTCTGTAAATTTACCTAAACTGGGACCTATTCGGACGCTACTTTTTTAATTCTTTTGCGATTATTGTGATGGGGTAAAACGTTTAATGCATATGTTATGTTATTGTATGCATGTCATACAATTTTTCTGATGCCAATCTGGAGCTGAATATATTATCTTTAAATTAAGACCTTGATATGTTCAAAGCTGTGATTTCATATACATTAAAATGGTATCTGAAAAGCACTGTTATTTGTATAAAAATGTAATAGCGTCCTTAAATGGCTAATTATTGTTGAAGTCAAGTGTCCCCCTCCCCCTGCCAGCTAAATAGTTGTTTTTGGATATGTGAAAAACATCACGGCCGTAATATAACGAAATTAAAAGGAGAACTATCACATCTTAGTGTTTTCAACTTATAAAATGTACTAGGAGGGATCAAAAAGTAGTGAGAACGACATACTCCTTGGTAAGAAAAAAAAATACTGGCAGGCATAGCTCAGATACATATTTGTAATATTAATAAAGAAAAAAAAATTTCGATTCTCTTTTGTTTTTTTCTGAATGTAGTCATTTGTTTGCTTCGTGTCGGAACGTGTTCTCGAAAATGGAGAAAAACGAAGTGCGAGCCGTTATTAAAGGGGACTATATTTCTTGTCACCAAAATTTATATTTGTCATCAAGTTGTATCACCTAATAAATAGATCTATCTCCACGAAATATTTTCGTTCTCAGATAAACAAAATGTGTTCCCAGGTATGAATTATCAAATTAATGTTAATATATATGTAAAATAAGAGATGAATTACCAATAAAATGTTAGTGCATTAGATGAATATAAACTTCGTTCTTATAATAATAGTTTTATTACTTAAATAATAGGTTTGTGCTCAGAATGGTAGATCTGTCACCAAATGTCCAAGAGCAAGCGAAGCGAGCTCGGGAGCTTAGGGCACCCCAACACGGACAGGCTAGGTTCGAAGGAGATGACGGGCGCTAAGTTCGCTCGCTTTGCTCGCTCACTTAATTGTTAGGTTACTTTAGACCCTGCATACAGAAATAGGAGCCCCGCGCAGCGGGGCTCCGTCGACGAGGACAAACCTATTATAATACATACAAAAACATTTATGTGGTACTAGACCCTATATCGCCATGATTTTAGGTGATTTAATGTGGAATTGATTTTATATTGTTTGGTGACAAATCTACTATTTTGCGGGCAAACCCTATTATTTAAGAAACACAAAACGAATTAAATTGGCGATAGCTTAAATGACACCCGTTATTAAATACCTCTGTTTAAAAAAGTTAAGGACGCAAGAGATTCATTGCGTCTCCTCCGCCGTATTCCAATGTCGCTAGGTGGGCTTCTAAAATGTTGCGAAAGTCGAGAAAATTGTATTGAGCGATCGAAGATTTACCATCCGATACTTAATTCAAGAAACAGGGATTTCATATGGAAGTACTTAATCCATATTGAAACAATCTCTGAATATGAGAAAAGTCTCCGCAAGATGGATGCCGAGAATGTTATTCGACAGTCAGAAACAAAATCGACTTGACATTTCGAAGATATTGTTGGACAAGTTTCAAGAAGATTTTGAATTTTTTTTGTCTCGTTTCATAACAATGGACGAAATATGGGTCCATCATTTTGATCCCGAGACAAAACAGCAATCTTTGCAATGGAAACGGCCATCATCACCGACCTCGAAGAAGTTTCGTGTCGTGGCATCGGCTGGCAAGGCTATGGCCTCAATATTTTGGGACTCAGAAGGAATATTGTTGATTGATTACCATGGAACGAGAATGAACCACCGATGCGTGGAACCATTATTACATGCCAATATTATGCAGCTTTAATTCCCAAGTTGAGGAATGCCATCAAAGAGAAAAGGAGAGGGAAACTTCGAAGGCGCGTGCTGTTTCATCACGACAACGCACCCGCGCACAGGTCAGCAGTTGCGATGGCTGCCATTCAGCAAGCTGACTTCGAATTGGTTGACTACCCCCCTTATTCACCAGATCTGGCGGCTAGCGATTTTTATCTGTTCCCCAATTTGAATAAATACTTAAGGGGAAACAGGTACTAAGACGATAACGAGGTGATGGATGCTGTGGAGAGCTTTTTGCCGGACCAAGACAAAACATTTTTTCTGAAAGGGTTTGAAACCTTGGAAAAGCGCTGGACTCGGTGTGTAGAGAGACTCGGAAAGTATGTAGAAAAATAAATTATTAAATAGTCATTATATTCTATCTCATTCTCACTACTTTTTGATCCCTCCTCGTACGTGGACAACAGTTTTTAAATGGCAAAGTTAATTTTGTCCCTTCGTTAGAACAATGTTCGGTGCTTTTATTGCTTATGAACGTTAGTAACGTTACCTATTTATTTTGGTGAATGTAGCTGTTTATTCGAAACCCTATCTGCGCGAGTCAGACCAGCATTTGGCCGGTTTTTCTTTTGATGAACGGAACCCTAAAAACGAATGCGAGTAGGACTCGCGCCTCGCGAGTTTCGCCCTACAGCTGTGCCTAGATGCCTGTGGCAGCATTCTTATTCCGGTTGAGAAACAATATACATTTTGGTTATTAGGTAGTTATCCAATAATTGTAAGTTGTTTCAGTCTCGTGCCTATCAGTAATTGGATAACGAAAATACTTACAGTTGTTGCTGTTGTATGTAGTCCTGCCTCTTCTTTTTTCTCCTGCATTTTTATTTCTTGCTCCAGCTTTTGCTCTTGCTCCTGGCTTTGCTTCTGCTCTTGCTCCTGCTCCTATAAAATGAAACATACAAACTATTAAGCTGCATTTATCTGACCTGCTGCAGACAGGTCCTGAACCCCGGATCTACGATCAATTTCCCACTTGGCACATTATACTGTAAGTAATACGGACATGTAAGAAATGAGATTTTAAATTCAGATTCAATCCGGATGAAGGAAACACTTATATTTAAAACTAGCTGACCAGGCAAACTTAGTTTTGCCATAAAAGCACCAAACATTCATCTATCCTACCTACCCTACCTACCATACCCTACCCACCCTACCCTACCTATCCTACCCTACCCTACCTACCCTACCCTACCTACCCTACGCAACCTACCCTACCCTACCTACCCTACCCTACCTACCCTACGCAACCTACCCTACCCTACCTACCCCACCCTACCTATCCTACCCTACCTTCCCTACCCTACCTTCCCTACCCTACCTTCCCTACCTATGTAGGTAACGTACCATTTTTTTTTTCATAAGGTCCTTCTCCTAACAATAACAAATACAACAAAAAAAGAACTAGCGAAATCGGTCCAGCCGTTCACGCGTGATGCCGTGACCAAGGGAAATAGGGATTAATTTTTATATATATAAAAAATAACAATTCGCTAGTTGGCATTTTGTTTAAACAGTTTGCTGTGAATTAAATCATGGCGGATAGCGTTTGCGGCACGGGCTAACTCTTTATGGAATAAACCATTTTTAAATACATTTTATAAGAGTTGAGTTGGCTACAGTATAGTAGTATAGTGCGTACTACAGGGCTGAGTTCTTTCAGACTTACCCCACAAACGTCTGGTGGTGCAATTTTTATCTCAATCTTTGCAAAGTGCCTTATCTGGTCCCCTTCGACGGCCTCATCGAGTCCGGACTGCAAGATAAATAAAATATTAAATGTTTATGCTGTTTATATGAACTGTTGCAGACTGGTATTGGATCGAAGAGAGGAATAAACTCGTAATTGGGGCCACGGGTGCCCAAATAATAATAAGGGCCCTGTTTTCGCCGTCACTCGTTGTTTGAATTTGCAATTTACATTCGTTTTTGTATTCAACTAAGAAGATTATTAGAACTAACGTAACCAAATTTTTGATAAATTTTCAGCGGCTGTTAGCTTTGCCTTTGACCAGTCATACAGAAGTAGTAACTTTTTCGACAAAATGTAGCGATCGAAGCAAGATATATTACTTAGACTTATGGCCGATTTCTGATTTGAGTATTTGACGCTAAGTATGTGCTTATCTCGATTTAAGCATCTGTCATTCTTGATCATCTGTCACTTTAAGTTTTCTGCGATGCTGAGCAAGGTTTGAGTATACGTTGTCAAGTCATGCCAAAGTATACCCTATGTCATACAAAAAACCTTCATTGACGTTCAATGGGGTTTCACAACTGAGAAAAACACATTTGATCATTCTCAAATTCTCAAACCGTTGTCAAAGTTACATCATCGGTGTAGCCAGATTGGGCGCCTTTTTGCCATTTAGGCTAGTCGGAATGGTGCCGGGGCAACCAATTTTTACGAGCGGCGCCAATTAGGCTACCTCAGAAAAAAAATGGGGCGATTTTATGCGATTTCGGAATGAGACTATCTAATACAACATTATCTGAAGAATTATGAAATTAACTGGAAACCAAAATACTTTTAACAGTTCATCACTATTTTTCATTATACTTCAGTGCGCAACAACACAGGGAAATAAAGAAATAATAAATGATTCTTGTGGCTAACGCATTTAAGTTTCGAAGAATGTTTCGTGGTTTTAGTAAATAATGGTCGTCTTGAGTTTTTTTATACATGGACATACGAAATTTTCGCCGACTTTGAGCTCGTCGAATCTGGCTACACTGGTTACATTTGGCAATTGATAGTTGACAAGCCTGTGCTTAAATGGTGATCAAGCGAAATAAATACAAAATAATATATAAACTGATAAAACGAGTGACAAAGAAGACTTTGTCTTCCTTGGAGATGCCTCCACGAAGACCGATGCGTGGAAGAAGAGTGTTCGCCCTGAATTATCGAAAACATTAGATTGGATGCAAATATTTCACGCCTGATAGATCTCAGATGCTCGAAGAACGGATGGTCAATGGGGCAAGTTCTGCAGTGGTGACCGCGTGGCGGATTACGCAGCGCTTTAAGGCCTGTAGACCGATGACCTGGTTAAGGTCACGGAAATCCGATGTATGAAAGACGCACAGGACCGGTTGATGTGGTGACGCTGGGGAAGTCCTTCGGCAGAAATGATGACGATGATGATTAATAACTTCAAGAGAAATATTCAAAAAGTGCCAGTTTTTGTGTGTGTGGTCGCCAGTAGCTTTTCCTGCGCGAAAACCGAGAGTTATCCAACAGAAACTATGTGAAAAGTGGAGATGGACCGGTCACATGATGCGCGATAACGAAGGGACATGGAGAATAGTGAAAAACTGGTAACCAAGAGATGGGAAAAGAAGCCGTTGAAGACAGTGTCAGAGATGGGAATGGGATATGGGAAAGACTGCTGGTCCAAGACGTAGGCAAAAAGTGTAAGCAATGGCGCGCTGTGGTGTTGGCGAGTAGGTCAGGACCCCACTGGACTGGAAACTGTTAGTGTAGGCCTATGCGAAGAGGTAAACTGAGATTTGGAACATTTTATAAACTATAAACATGTATTGTATAGACTTCAGTTTTATATCTATGATTTCAGAATAAAAGGCTTTGTTATTCCGTTTATTTTATTATTATATTTATTTTTTGTTATTATGTCCTAGGTTCTAATTCTGGTCATTGTATAATTGTTTTCCAAAGTATATACTTCCAAATACGTTCAACCATTGAAGTGTGATTAACAAATATCCAAACATACAGACTTTCATACCTATATAAAATAGGTATTAGTAGAATCCACAATACAAGAAGTGCTTACAACGGATTATTTGGTTTAGGACAGCGATGAAATTGTGTACAGAATTTGGCTTTTGTATGATACGATTTTGGTATCAGAACAGTAAATGATATAAAACAACATGACAAGTCTCATTTATTTATTATTTTACAAAATAAGTAGGCAGGTATTATATTGCTTGTTAACACATATTAAACACAGTCCTCTTTCATAATATCAGACACATATCCAATGGCACCGACCCTGTCTAATATTGTTTTTCTTCGGAGGTTCTTCGATGGCTAGCAAAGCCTTCGGTCTTGAAAACCCATTAAAAATTGCATCACAATAGTCCACATTTGTTGGTAAATCACAATTGCAATCAGATTCCAATGCAGATGCACAAGTGCCCTCTTGAGAGATCTTGTGAAATTCTGAGTAAAATACATCGAGGTAAAAATGTACGTAAAATAGTCTGTAGTTCTATGAGATATCACAAGAACCAGCAACTGCTCGCTCTAAACACATTCACTTCTAGTAATTATAAGCTTCAATTCTTGATTTTGGAAATAACAAATTATATTGTATATTATTTTCTTACGATAAGACATAATTGACAAAATAAATACGGTTGCCATGACAATCTTGAAGTAATTGACTAGTACCTACGATTCATTTCATAGTTTCATAATAAGGATGTATACATTTCAAATAGGTATCTATTAACTTGCTTAAATTTGAAAAATCAAGTTATTAAAGATTATAATATCTTTAATAACTTGAGTTTTTTAATCTTGAATGATGTAATATAATACTAACGTACTTTTTATAGCTGTATAAAATTTATATCTGTAAATTTTATGCAATCTTGTGATGTCTCTTTTTCGTTTGTAAAATGGAACGTAAGGATGAAAGAGAAAGTGAATGGAACTATGACAGGTCCATACATAAGTAGGTACTTACTTAACTGATCTAGGTAGATTCTCAATTGTGAAACGTAAAATACTCAAAGGCTTCCTAAATTATTTGACACTGACATGACAATACTCAACTGATTATTCCTGCTTTACTTAAATCAGAAATCGGGCCTTAGTTTACCTACTTTATAAGTACCTAAAGCAAAAAGAAAAACAATCCATGTGTTCTATCCACTGTACAGAATAAATGTTCTCTCTCTTCAATAATGTTCTCAATTTCGTTTTAGTATTATATAACTGCATAACACATGTGTGAGTACTATGTTCCGACTGTGAATCTACCATTCACTGTACCTATGTGTCGTTTCGTTGACTTCTGTGTGCCCTGGCAGTTGAGTGTGTCATGCTCTCTCTAATTTCTCTCTGATGGTGGCACATGTGATGATTGATGATGATGTTGATGATCATTCGGTTCCCTTCATGATGGTTGAGCTGAGTGTTGCCTCAAGTTCGTGAACGGGCGCCATCATTTGGGATTTCTCATAACTTTGCTGCCACGGCCTGTTATTATATTATATTATTATAAATTGTTTGTTACTCTAAAACTAGAACTCTTTTACGTGCACGTCTTTTTACATTGTTCTCACATATATGTATTTTTTCAACAAGAATGACGTAACCAAAAAATTTTAATTAAAACTGATGTAAAACAGTGTCCGTGGAGTTTCTTGCAAATTCTTCTCCATTGAGACCTTTTGACGCTTGCGAATTTGCAACTAGAGTCATCTTTTTAGGGTTCTGAAGTCAACAAGGAACCTTAAAGGTCTATCCACACATATCAGGGCCGTGCCCAGGACGTGCACGGGACGTGGACAGACCGTGCCCCGTCAGGGGCTCAAAAATATATCTCAATAAAATATTTTTTGAGCCCCTGACAGGACACGGACCTGTCACGTCCCGAGCACGCCCCTGATATGTGTGGATAGAGCTTTATAGTTTCGCTCTGTCCGTCTGTCCGTCCGCAGCTTAGCTCAAAGAAAGAAAAGAATCTAAGTACTAGAAAGCTATTATTTGGTATATTAATAATTCCGACAAAGTGGTAAAATAAAATCAGGATTATTTTTATTTTTTTGGGGTACCTCCTATAGACGTAAAGTGGGGATGATTTTTTTCTCGTCTATCCTATGGTGTGGGGTATCGTTGGATAGGCTATTCAAAAATATTATGGGTTTGTTATATCCATTTTTCAATTCAGAGATCCGTTTGCGTAAAATTAAGCTTTAAATTGCTAATTTATGTTAGAGTTTAGTCTAGACTCTTGGCTATGTGAAAATATTCACGGCAGTAGTAAATATAACAAAATTAAAAGGAAAACTATCACAGATAAGTAGGCTTTACAAGTTTGCGAGTAATAGTAGACCAACTTATGAAGTGTACTTAAAACAGTAAAAATGTTGTACAAATGCCATTGAAAAATTACTTAAATGACGTTGTTAGCTGTGTAAAGCAGAGTAAATATATGCTTATGAACCATGTAAAAATATACAAAAATAAAATCATAACAGGCTTTACAAGTTTACGAGTAATAGTCGACCAACTTATAAAATGTACTTGGCACAGTAAATTTATTGTACAAATGCCTTTGAAAAATTACTTAAATAACGTTGTTAGCTGTGTAAAACAGATAGTAAATATATGCTTATGAACCATGTAAAAATATACAAATATAAAATCATAACATCCTTAATAATAATGATTTCTAAATTAATAATGTTTAAGCTCGAATAACGCATTGGAGTGGCCGAAGTCGTTGGCAGTACTGGTCCGTAGTACATTCGACGCATGCGCGCGGGGGAGTATTTTGAGTTAGTGCAGAAGTATTTTCGACGTTTTGTAATCTAAAGTCAAATTAGATTCGATTGCCAAGCAAATTACTTATTTTCTTTTGTCGATATCCATCTATAAAGTAAATATTCGACCCGACTACATCACTAATTGAGTAGCGTAAAACTTTCCAGAATGAAAAAGTGAATACCGCAGATTAGAGGTGAGGTGAGGTGGTTATTAATACATACGATTTTTTTCAAATTCCGAAAGAGAAATAAACAAGGAGCGTGCGTGCAAGGATCCAGGAACGAACCATACCAATCCCCGTGGGTTTAACGCGCGCTCATATCAGCTCCTTTCGCAATTCGCACCCGCGGTGGTACACAAATAGGGAATATCTAACTTCAGTTGCGAAGTTGGATTTTATAACTCCTTCTTCAGTTACCTGTTAGTCCTTCTTTAGTTTAATCAAGAGTGAATAGGTTACTTCTAGGCAAGCATGCTTCACCGTAGACCACATCATCGCTTACCATCAGGAGAGATAGTGAAATATAGATATAGATAAAAAAAAGATCATCCTATGTGGGCCCGTTTTTAGACCTTGTGTGCCGCTGAAAGTGCTGAAACCGTATTAATGTTCATGTAACAACAACAAAACCCTCTTCTTAGTCCGCATTATTATGCAACTTCGGAACCCTATTACTGCGCGTGGCCCGACACGCACTTGGCCGGTTTTCTTTTTGTTTGACAATTCAAAAGTACCTTTAAGGTTTATTTGAAATAAACTACATATTTGATTTTGATTTTGAAGGTCTAGCAAGCGCCAAAATTGAACGAACAGAATCGATGCGCTGGAAGCGCATCGATTCTGTTCTGTTTTTTTTTATTTTTTAATCTTATACAGACTCAAATTCAAATGATACAAATTAGGAACTGACATAATAATTATTACTAGTGTTAAAGGGGTTTAGGTAGATATCTAATAAATATATAAAAAATACACAATCGTTCTTGAGGGTTAGCCCTCAAGAATGATTGTGTATTTTTAACCGACTTTCGAAAAAGGAGGAGGTTTTTATTTTTTTGTTTATGTTCACCGATATCTCCGTCAATTGTGGTCCAATTTTGAAAATTCTTTTTATGTTTGAAAGAGTATATTTTGAAATTGGTCCCATTTTAATTTTGTAGTCTTTTTATTTGAAAGTTGGTACTATATTTTTGTAAAAAAGCTTTTTTTATTTTTTAACGTTAATGGTAGATATGCGAAAGTGATCTAAACGGAAGTTTCTAATACCTTTTTTTCTTATTTATGGACATAATATCGATAGGCATACAATTTTAGGGTTCCTATTCATAGTTTCAGCAAGTCTAAAGTTATTTACGAAAACCTAAAGGAAAAGTGGTTTCAGACGTTAAAATTGGATATTGAAAATACTTTCACATTCATCTACTGTCGGATCGGCCTCTTTGATCTGTATTTTGTATTTATAATCGGCTGATGTTGTCTGCTCGGCCTGTGAATAAACATTCAAATGATAAGGTTGGCATTTAACTGGCACGTGGCAGACTATCTTGAGCCCTTGATTCCTAAACTAACTATCTGCCTACCAATAGTTTACAAGGAACGACTGCCTATTCTTGTTTCTAACGTGTGGAATGGATGTCCGCCGTTATCTCATGTTTTACAGTTCAAGTTTAGTTCAAGTTAAGGAGTTTTCATTCAGTAACAATATACATTGCTTTCGAAATAATCAGCATGAAACAGTTGTTATTTGATGTACAATTAATTAATAAGAGAATTAAATTTAAATTAGAATAATATGTAAAATTAATTAAAATAATATAAAATACCATGCACACATAATTAAAAAAAACTTTTTTATAAAAAAATACTACTGACTTCCAAATAACAAAACCACAAAGTGAAAAATAACTTTCTTTTTGGAAGTCGGTGTCTTTGGAAGATACCATTTTTATGCGTTATGGACACCGACTTCCAAAAAGAAAGTTATTTTTCACTTTGTAGTTTTGTTATTCGGTAGTATTTTTTGTAAAAATGTTTTTTATTTATACTTTTAGTTGTACCTACCGAATAGGCAATAATGCCAAAATTTATTATCCAAATATTATGAAATTTTAACATAACCGGGGCAATGAGAGTGTACCAAGATGAACTATACACATTTGCGTACGCCTTTAGAGTGTTCTGGCGTGATGTTATGTTATGAAATGGTATAAACAATAAACAGACATGCGATTACAGCAATCCCAAGAGATTTTCCGTTATTTATTGAAGAGTTCTATTGTATATCTTTGAAGTTCTTCATCAGATCTTCACCAAATTAAAATGAGACCAATTTCGAAACATACTTTTTCAAACAAAAAAAGAATTTTCAAAATCGGTCTACAATTGTCGGAGATATCAGTGAAAATACACAAAAAAAAACAAAAACAAACGTAAAGCCGAATATAGAACCTTCTACTTTTTGGGAAGTCGGTTAAAAATACCAATGTCAATAAACTACTAGCAATTTAAAACGAAAACAATAATCAAATATAACAGTCTATGGCTCCTTATCAACATGATGTCTACGCAATGCCGCTGGAACTAGCCGCTCCATTGCTAGACAAGGACGTCCGCACGGTTGCCGCAGGGAAAGCCGCTTCGCCACGTTTTACAGTTCGAGAGAACTGTTAGAGAACATGACTCATATGAGCGAGATGCCGTCCTATTGGCGCCGAACAGCCGCTTGCGTCACTTGAAGGAGTTGTTGCTCTAAGTGCAGATGTGAGGTACCGTGTGAGTAATTATTGACCTAATACCAGCATAAGGGTTTCTCACACTTTCATTTGTTATTATAATAATTAAGGTTATATTATTTAGTTATATTTTTCTTTAGTTATGTTCGGGTCAAATCTTGCACCAGAATTTTAAAATAATTATCCCCTTCCGATTTAGCTAAATCTTTTTTCAAATTGGGTTTGGATGACAATGTACGGTTAACTCTTAAAACTTCTACTTAAAATCTTTTTATCAAGCTTATAAGCTCGATATCAAAGATTTTTTTTATTGGCATAATTTATTTTATAACTGTGAATTCCAAAACAAAACAAAATCATAAATTGGAATTCACTTCGTAATCGGTGAGAAGGCCAGCAGTCAGGAGTCGTGCTTTACAAAGCAGTGCAGATGGTGGAGCACTGTTTTCCCCCCTACAAGGTAACCGACTATTAACACTAACTGTAGGACATTTAGGAAAAACGAAAACTTTATCAGCCTAGGGTTATTTAGGTACAGTCACAATGGTAACCGGGCGTCGGTGTCCACGCCTATGCGGCACAGGTATTTCCCGAAGCACCCATGCTCGGATAGTAGTATGTCAGCCGAAAAGTAAGGGCACCATGACGTGTCTCCCTCCAGCCAATCCGTCTTAATGGGTCTTACCGCCGCTATTGTTCTTACCGCCGCTATAATAAGTTTATATCCCTATACCTGTAATAATCTTCAGTCACTCACTCGAGCGTCCTCAAAAATGTAAGGACCGATAATTCCTTTCCTTTTCCTTTTTTGCAGCCCAAATAGCCCAGAGTTAACGCCTGCTAATGTTTTAATATGGGGCTACTTAAACAGTAAAGTTTACAACTCATTGACACTCAACCTGAATGTTTTAAAGCAAGCAAATAAAACAAGTTTGAACAAATTCTAGTATCTTTTTAAGGATCTAACAAAAATAAAAAATATTCTGAGACACCCTTTATAACAACAACGTTGTGTTATGCTTGTACAACTATTTTGTTTAATTTTAGAAAACTGTTAACGTAAATATAAAAAGCTTTTGAACTAATTGTAATATCGCTTATATCAATACAATGCGCCCAAACACGATGGTGTAATGTTGTTTGGTTGAGGATTTGCTATGGCCATCTCCGGCTTCAACATGAGGTCAGTTTTATAACACCTAATTATTGAAATGTTGCCAGACTTCCATAAGTCCGCCAAGTTTCAGCTTCATCGGATGCCAAGAAATGCTTGTAAATTGGATTACTAGTTGCCGTTGCAGTTAAACACATACGAAAGCAAGGTAATATGAAGCTCGTAAAAAGGTGATCCAAACGCCTTTCGTTTGAATCACCTTTTTACGATAGGTACCTTACTTTAGGTATAGGTACTTTACTTTCCTGATAGGTACCTATTTGCCCATCTACGGACGGTATGTATCGATACGCATAAAATTGTAGGGATCCGTAATAAAACAACAAGGAATCAGGATTCATATTGTCACCTAGTCTAAAGTTACCTACGAATACCTGTAGCGGAAAGTTGTGAATAATTGGATATTGGTAATACTTACGACTTCTTCTAGGTTCTGATCAACTTCTTTGATCTCTATTGTGTACTTAACCTCGGCTGTGGATGCCTCCTCGGCCTGTAAAATGTATAAACAAATGATTAGGTAGTCGCCTACTAAACCTAACCGACTGCAGACGATCTTGAACCCTTGAATTGTAAACTATCAAAGTGGCTTTTCCAATTTCGTTGGGAAAGGCTTCGTGTCTAACCAGTAGTAAACATGGATCGACTGTATATCTGACCTCCACAACTCAGTTACTGGGTTGCACGATACCCTAGGCAAGACTGTTGTTGTACTTTCTGGATTTCGACAATCCATAAAGACTGTTAAAGATGTCATGTCATCACCATGGAACCAACGGCTTAACTTGCTTTTTGAAGCACGGAGGGATCTTGGTGTGTAAAGAATGGTCATCTGCCGGCGGACTGATTTTTTGGGCCGATATGTCTGCTTCTGACTCAAAAAAATATTATTCAATGAGAAAACGTGCTGCTTTATCCCATTTATAGGGAGGTGATCTTCCCTAGCCAAATTAAAAAAGTTTCGTATGGAATCTCTTTCTACAATCGTTAACGACTTCTATTTGTATGGTCTGACCACGTGACTTAACGTCAGATGTGTCATTCCCATACATTGATTCCTTAGATAAATTGATTAGTTTTTTTACTAGCGTTGTCGATTGTCAACTTGGCCGACGGCGCACCGCCGCCGCCGCCGCTTACGTACTTTGTAACTGCTTTTATTTAATGGAAATGAAGTACTAACTGTCATCGGATTATTGCTTACATAATAAATCTTGCAAGATTAAAAGATATATTATTGTGGACGGATCATTTAAGAATTGACTATGACTTCTTTAGAGAAAGTTGTTAATTTACATGGCCGAAGCAGTAGATAAATATGATCTCATCTTGTTTAAGAAATCTCGTCCAAATTTGATAGTATACAATCTCACGTGATCAAAATATAATAATCTTATGCACACTTTTGTACACACTCGCGCAAGCGCCTGCGAGGATTAAGTACATTACTCTCAGTACAGAGTTGAATCATGAAGTATTTTGTTTTAAAACAAAATACTTCATGTACAACAAAGTACTTTGTTTAATGTAAAGCGTTTCCACGGACTCTCGCGTGAGAGTGTACAGCCTCAGCCGGCATTACGGTGCGCGGTGCGCGGTGTGCGTAACATATCGATAAATGTATACGTGTTAACTTACCATAGCTGCTGTTGTGCGAAACGTGTAGGGGCGAGTAGGCGTTGTAGATGTGTAGAGGGTGGCTCTGGCAATGGCACTGAAAAATTGAACGATAAATATGTATTTGCCGCAGACTGGCGCGACAATGACAACAGCCAGCCTTCTCTTGATGCAGGACACTCCAGTTTTGCCGTCTGCACTCTTACTTGTCTCTATTATCTCAGCTACATGTTTTCAAAGTTTTTATGAAATTATTATAAAAACACGCACCTTTCGTTGGCAATATCGTGATAGCGTAGTAGTCAGCAGCTTCGCTTCTGCTCCAGTTTGTGGATTCATCTCCGAACAATGACTGATTTTATTCACATAACTAACATCGATAAAGTCAATATTGTGAAGAAGCCTATAAGTCTGAAATCGCCAACCAGCGCCATGCCTTCTCTGTATTGCTGTGGGCAAGTTACCATTCGTTGGTGATTCTGGGTAGTCCCATATAAATAAATAAAGCCTTTGCATTGCATATTTCGCCAGTTTGTATTGCAGAGAATACCTTCGCACGTTTGTTATAAGAAAAAAAAGTATCTAATAGCTAAGGGAAAATGCTTTGACTAGGTACTTACCATTCAAATGTGTAGGCTGTCTCTGAACAGGTAACGAACACTATACATCAACTTTACGTTAATTGATAATAAATTGACAAACTGAAATTCAATTAAAGGCTTTTCCACAGAAATATACTTTCATACACTAAATAATCAAAATACAAACAAACCGGCACGGTGCGCGTCGCTCACAAGTCTCCCGTGAAAGGACGCTGATCGATACGGCGCTGAAGGGGTTGCCAGACAGACGGAGCCGGTTTGCAAGGGATAATGGTAATCAAGATCAACGGTTTTATAACTTGAATATGTAACAAAGACCCCTTTATTCTTAAATGAAAACGGCTGCAATATGCCATAAATACTTGCAGCACTGCCGGTGATGCTGTACCCTCCTCAGGTGAGCAGCAGGGTCTAATGTGCGAGTGCACAAACGCCAACTTTAATTGCATATCACGTATTGTGTGTATCAAGATCTTAATAATTTTAATTTGTAGTCAGTTCACGTGGCAACAATTCGGGTCAGGTGCAGCAATTTAATATGGGGCAGCTTTTCAACTATGTTGGGATCGGCTTAACAGTCCAACTGAATACAGCTGTATACGAGAGGGAAAATGGAAAATTGCATTCAGTTTAAAAATAGACCGATAGCGCTAGGTTATGAGGTTTCAAAAATATTAAAGTTATTCGTGTTTCGCATATAGTTTCCGGACCATTTGCCCAACCTAATACCCAAGTTTGTGTCATCCTAGGTACTTGCATAGGTAGAAATTTAGGTATTTGTCTTTTCGTTCAATACTGGTCGAAAAGAAAATTAGAGATAATAATTTTACTTCCATGATAATAACGAAGTATTAACTGATGTACATAGGCATTTTGTGTCATCCTTGTCCACGGGAATCCTAATATTTAACCAGTACCTAACACGTCACCCAACTAGCTCTAAAAGAATATTACAATAGGTTAAATAAGTGTTACTCGTTTTAGAGTACTGATATCTGTTGGTTAAAATATTTTGTGTCGAATTCATCCACGGGTTTTATAGATATTTAATTTTTTTATTACAATACCCTGTAAAATACACAAAAGAAAATGCAAGTTATTAGAGTTTACGTGTTTTTGATTGTTATGGTGTAAGAAAACACTATTCATAAATTGTGTCGTTTTTATCCACGAAATCTTATTATTTAAATAAAAAATACTAGACTTCTTCGCACGAAGGGCGAGCGCAGAGAAAAGAGCGGGCGCGCGCGGCGGGTGCCTGCCGGCCAGCCAGACTCGCGGCGCTTTTATTTGTTTACATTAGGTCTTTGCAAGTTGCAACAAACAAGTGCGTACGTTATTTATAATGTATTTGATTGATTAATGCCCACTTGCACTAAAAACTAAACTCAGAATTATTTGCTAACACGAGGTTAAATTGACAATATTGTTTAACAAACAGTCAATTTAACCTAGTGTTAGCAACTAACTCTGAGTTAAGTTTTATGCGCACGTGGGCCTTAAAAGTTAGATGAAGCTATGAAAGACTAAAATGGAGGTTGAATATAATAAATGTGTTATATCGACACCCAATATTATTAACATTGTAACTCAATATAGCATGGTACAATTTTAGGTTTCTTGTTACTAATTTTAATTGCTCTTTCAGTTTTGATAAAACCACTGCAAGTATGATTTTTGCAATGTCACAATGTACAGATTGTAAAGAATTTTTAATATGAAAAGCATTGTAACGACCGTTACACTGGGGTCATGATGGTATTTGAAGAAAGATTTTTTCTGTGAATATTATTGTATCTTATTGTACGATTACCAATTATACCGACAAAAAAATCATTGATAAATATTATTGTAAGCAACAATTACATGCGTGTCAATGTTACATTCGGATAAAAAAGACATGTTAATTGCTATGGAAGAGCTAATAAATTCGCTTTTCGTTAATTGCTATGAAAGAGCTAATTTTTTGTTTTTTTTTTAATCTTTTTTCTTACACCAGTGCAGCGATCATGCTGGAGGGGAGATAAATAAGCTTTCGTTAGCGCTAATCAGCCAGCTGGTTCAGGGGGCAACGGCAACGGGGGATGTTGATTCGCACACGGCCAATTGCTTGGACCTTCTGCTGACAACAGATACAGACCGATACTCTGTGTCGATAGTTTACCCTGGGTTGCGAGTCACGTATGTCAGAAAAGAAGACCTTCAACAGCGCTACCAAGTCCTGCAAAAAGGTGTTGCAACGGCCGAATAGGGACATAAGTTGCTTCTTACCCAGCAAGTGTTTTAGTCCCTGGGTAAGTCGGTTAAGTCGAACTTCTGCCATCCTTCATTACCACCACTCTGCGGGTGACGGGTCGCTGGCCCGCTTCGCTGAGGAGAAGGCAAAATTATTTGCCTCTTTTTGCGGCATCTTTGCGTCTGCATTCTGGTGATGCGCGGCCCTTTCTTTCTCTTGGTAGGTGTGAGACATATGTCAGACATTCGCATCCATCAAAAGAACGTTCGTAGAGTGCTGGGCAACCTCGACTTGAATAAAGCCCGACGGAATACTAGCACTTGTCCTTAAAACTTGTGCGCTCGAACTGTCTCCCATCTTGACACGTCTATTTCGCCTTTCGTATGCAACTGGAAAAGTGCTGAATGCTTGGAAGGAAGCTAACGTACAGCCCGTGCCCAAGAAGGACAGTCGTGCTAATCTGGCCAATTACAGACCCATCTCTACGTGTGCTTAATATTAAGCTCCTGGCATACCTAGAAGCTAATGACATCCTAAGTGATTGCCACTATGGTTGCCGCTGAACTCGTTCTACAGGGGATCTTCTAGCGTATGCCATTCACATCTGGAGTGAGGCAATCGAGAGGCACAGGGAGGCGCTTGCCGTCTCCCTCGACATCTCGAAAGCTTTCGATAGGGTCTGGCACGGAAGCCTTATTAGTAAGCTTCCTTCATTCGGTTTGCCTGGTGATGGTATATGTGATTGGATTGCAGAATTTGAGTGGTTATCGATGGGTGCTCGTTGGACCAATTGGATATTAATACCGGAGTCCCTCAAGGGTTTGTACTCTCAGCAGCATTATTTTTGCTGCATATAAACGATCTGCTAAAAACTTGGGTATGCAGACGACAGCACTGTTGCTGAGAGGTACTTGTCCATACTTGTACTTTGTGAGGCTATAGTGGAGCGTTTGAGCTTATCCTTGAAGCCAGTCTCCAAATGGGGCGATGCCAATTTGGTCAGGTTCTTTGCTGCTAAAACCCAGGCGTGTCTTTTCTCTGTTAAAATGACCCAATTCCACTGGGCTCCTTACTTCTGAGGTGTAAACGAGCTGATAATGGACCATCTTGAGCAACTTGGCGTAACGTTCAACACGATCCTCGATTTTAGTTCATACATTGAGGCAAAGGCTCAGCTGGTATAAAGTTGGGTATACTCGCAAAGGTGAGACGGTTCTTCACGCCAGAACAGTTGCTCAAATTGTATCAAGCGCAAGTTCGTTGATGTATGGACTACTGTTCTTATTTCTGGGAAGGATCTGCCAAATACCAGCTTGATGCACTTAAGTTGATAATAAAACGGGCCAAGAAGCTCTTCGGCAATGAGGAACTGATAGAGTAAAAGGTCCAGAGCCTTGAACATCGTCGCCGAGTTGCCAGCTTATCGGTTTTTTATCAGTTGCATTTCGGGGAGTGTGCAATGGAATCACATGATCTCATTACACCTAGCCCGTTTCATCATCAGACTACAAGACGCACGGCGATGTGCCATCGGTACAAGGTAGATATCCCACCCATACGCAATAAACGTTTTGGTAATACGTACAATATGCGTACAGCTAAAGAGTGGAATTCCCTGCCGAAGTCTGTTTTGCCCGATAGCTACAACTTAGGACTCTTTAAGTTAAGAGTGAATAAGTTACTTTTAGGCAAGCGTGCTTCATCATGAACCACGTCATCGCTTACCATCAGGTGAGGTAGTGGTCAAGCGCAAGCCTACCTAATATAAAAAAATGAATTCCCCCTATTGCAAATTGTCCACCCAGTGGACAGTAGAACATAGAGCAGTGATAGCCCAGTGGTAACGGACGCGACTTACAAGTATGGTCGTGGGCTCGAACCCAGGCAAGCGCTTTACTTTGTGTAAATTATTTCATCACTGCTCTCAAAATACTAAAGTAAAAAAAAACTGAGACATGTAACATCCATCAATCCACACTGGGCCTGCGTGGTGGATTAAGGCCCATTCCCTCTCACAGAGAGGAGGCCTACACGCACAATGGACCAAATGGGAGTCTAAGTTCGGAAAAGAGGGTCCATCTATCCTATCCTTATGCTTATCACGCCTTTCGTTTGCAATTACTTCTTCACACTTTTTTTATTATTCTACTTACTCAAATATCTGTAATATTGAATAAGTCTAAAAACATTTTTATTACATACCTACTCTTAGTTTTTCTCCAAGACTATTTATGTTGATAACATTAATGATGAACTAAAAACCTATTATCGACGTCAACACTGCATCTTTCTTTACAATGATAACATTTCAAATAAGTGTTTAGATTTAAGAAGAAAAACAATATATGGTTAGAATAGTAACTTAAAATTCCAATATGGTTAAAATATAAATAGTCCAAAATATAAAATGTATTACATTGTATGTCAGTTTAAAATGACTTTATCACAAAGAAACCCTTGTTACCAAAACTTTTGTGTATTGGAATTTGATCTACAAGTATACTTCAATAGAAACATTGTTCATTTATAATTACAATGCAATTATTCATTTCACAAAAGGAGTTCTTACCTTACTCTTACTCATAGAAATACGGTTAAGAGGCAGACGAAAAGGTCTGTTCTTGCTGATTTTATGATATAAAGTTGTAGCAATGTGTAACTTAAGTTACAATGTTATTCATATTGGGGGTCGATATGTGGTTAATGAAAGGCGATTATTAAATTTCATAGAATCGAGCATTATAAGGGATGTCGGAAAAGCAGACTATTTTAGGGACCGTGATGAAATAAAACTATACATAATCACTATCACCACACAACAAAAATATCTAGTATTTTTTTTACTTCGTGTACTATTTGTTTTGCTGACTGTACACTACCTACTCGAAGCGGGGCGCGGGATATTGAGAAGCAGTATAACGAAAAAAAAAGGTAGGTAGGTATCGGCATATCAATCTACCTACCGCTTTCAGGTTCAAATTCGAAGCGAATTAAAGCGTCAATCCAAAAAAAAATATTGACCGTCTTCTAAGCATGGACCATTGACAATCGTAGGTAATAAGATTGCAGACGCGTGCTTTGTACAAAATTCGCACGTCATTATGTTTATCTCTATAGGTTACACATTTGTTCATTACGTAGCGGAGATAAATGTCAATCAATATTCGATATAATAGGTATGTTATTTATTTATGAACGCTTCGCATCTAAGAAGAAATCGTACCGAACGAACGTGTGTGCGTGCGTATGCCGCCTGGCCGCCTCCGCCCGCTTCAACCTAAACCATTGTTTTTGTGTTTTATTCATTTAAATACATATGCGTGCATTAAAATGACACAAATTTACAATGTCGATTATTCATGCATTTATGATATTGAATATGTGAACTCTAATGATTGTAATATTTTCTTGAAGCGTTTGTAGCTTGGTAAAACAAAATAAATTAAAATCTTAAAATTCCGTGCTCTAATTTGGCACAAATTTATTTAATAGGCATATGTAAGTGATCTAAGAATGGAAATAGTTATTTCATAAATTGTAATATTTTTTTTGCACTATTTTTTACATAATGACTGTATGTCAGTTTGCACTGGGCAAATATGACACAAATTGGGTTTGCACACTCCACAAGCTATCCTAGATAAGATACCATCATTATTTTAAACTTTAATTATTTTTTTGCCTGTTTTAAGCAGAATAAAAAGAATCAACCACAAAACATCGAATTACTGTAAATGCAAGTAACAGATGTGACACAAAATGCAAAAATAAGCTACATAGGTACGACTGTATCCACAGGCAAAAAATAAGCAACATTAGAATTTTTTAAACTTATGGCATCAAAATCAGCCAGCGCTATCGGTCTAAAATGTTTAAAAGAGGTACAAACATCAATTCATCAATCCATTAACAAACGTGTATAACATCTTTACCACTAGGTACCTATGTTAGCAAATAAATAATTTTGCATTAAAAAATTAACAAGTTTTGACAATTGATTGTCGCCGAGATGAGATTCAATTTGAATTTGTATGATTTCTATGTACCGGTCGCCGGGTGTAAAACCTTGTACCACGAAGCAGCGATCTTCAGTTGCGGTAGTTCCACAGGAGTCATCGTCCTGTTCAGGAAATTTCACCGAGCACCGTGCACACGCCCAGAGAAGAAAGTCGACCGACAACGAATTTCGGACCCGTCGAACGTTCGTATCATCGCAACGGACAAAGAACAACTTGCCGATCACCGTCAATCCAGTGAATGGTTTAGACTTAGACATTCAGTAAGTTCGTTCCAATAGGCCTTACGGGTTATTTATTCCTTTCTTCATCTTATTTCCTCTGTTTAAATAGATATATTTAGATAAGAATATAGTATAAAGCTTCATTAAAGTCTCACTCGCCTTATATTTCTCCAAAATCATATTTATTGCTAAAAAGCTATAATCAGTAATTTGCATAACACATTATATTTGTTTACTTCTTATCTATACCCTTTTTTTGCACCGTCAAGTCATTCATGATCTAGACACGCGGCAGCATGTCAAGCCAATTCAAGCAATGGATGAACTAGCGACGACGCAGCAGCCAGGTTTTAAATAACACAAAATCTATTTAACATAAACACATAGAAATTTGATTTATGTATTAAAACCCGTAAGATTAACTAGAACCCACGTTTCATAAATATAGCTCAAACAGTTATTAGACTATTAACGTCTTATTATTGTCAATGACTAATAGATATACAAAAAAACCGGCCAAGTGCGTGTCGAGCCACGCGCAGTCATGGGGTTCCGAACTTGCATAATAATGCGGACTAAGAAGAGGGATTTTTGTTGTTACATGAACATTAAAACGGTTTCAGCGGCTAACAACGTCTAAGAACGGACCCACATAGGACGATAGTAACTGAAGAAGAAGTTATAAAATCCAAGTGTAGCGGGTAGAGACATGCGTTTGTAGTATTGTTTTTGGATTTGCAATCCGAAAATAATACTGCAAACCTCGTCAATCGACTGTTATGATTTTAACCGGTTTCTATGTATCTATGAATCTTACCAGAGAATGGGCAGCAGCGTTCTCTGTGCATTTTAACAACTGTACCGCGATCGCCAATCCGCCTGCCAAGCGTGGCGAATTGGCGATTATGGCAAATGTCCCAAAAAATAATAGCGCAATTAAGAAATGGCCCCTAGTGCCCAGCAGCCTATCTACAGGATATGGTTATGGTAGCGGACTAGCGGTGGAGGTTACCGCATGGCAAGGGGTGCTAAGAATCCCCGAATATCCAAATAAAAACCGATGACTAGCCCAGGCAATCTACAACACGCGTACACTCCGAACCGACGAGAAGATCATCGAACTAGAGGAAGAATTGAGCAGGTTAAGATGGAGTATTGTAGAGCTATCTGTAGTCCGAACAAAGAGGGAGGACTCGATAAATCTTAAATATGGTAACCTGCTCTAGTCCCGAGAGGGTGACCGGCAGCCCCAGTATGGCGTCGGGTTTATCGTCCATCGAGAATAACGTGGTGAAGATCGAAAATGTGTCGACCAGGGCGTACCTTATTTGCAGAATATCCTCAAGATGTTCGCAGAAGTTTGCACTGATCTACGCCCCGATCTCGGCACACCCCGACGACGAAGTAGCGTCCATGTATGAGGATATTTCTAAAGCCATGCATGGTTTTAAAACTCACCACACCGTGGTGATGGCGGACTTCAAAGCAAAACTGGGCAAACGAGACGATGATGAACTGCAGGTGGGATAATTTGGAGTTGGACGTCGGAACCACCGGGGTCACCTAGTGGTCAGTTATATGGAGAAGCAAGGGCGGATTTAGGGGGGGGGCACGGGGGCACGTGCCCCCCCCAGACGGTATTTTGTGTACTGTGGAGATACCATCACAGTACATACTTAGAAGCAAATCAAATTACAGAGTTGTTAAAATATATGAATAAAATAACAGAAAGAAACTATTCACCACTGCACTGGAGGATGTCTTCAAGGTTCTAGACTGGGGAGGCCGATTCGCCGATGATAAAGCTGTCATGGAGGACCCCAGTACAACGCTCGATGACCTCAGTAGAGCTTCCGAAAGAATGGGTCCAAAAATTAACATGGACAAACCAAGGTGATGTTGAGCGCTCATGTCGCACCCACTCCTATCAAAATCGGTGGCTCCACAGCCGAAGCCGTGGACGACCATGTCTACCTGGGACAAACGGTCCATTTAGCCAGGTCCAATCTCGAGAAAGAGGTCAACCGTCGAAACCTACTCGGCGGGGCAGCATTCGGGAAGCTGCGCGGTTTCTTATCGTCCAACTTACCACAGTGTCTCAAGACGAACTTATGGCTCTGAGACGTGGTCGGTCAAATTGGGCCTCATCAGAAAGCTTACAGTCACCCAAAGGGCAATGGAGAGGGCCAGGCTCGAGGTGTCCTTGCGGGAAACCGATCACTTTACCGAATATTTTTTGGTCGAATTTCATTTTACCGAAAACTATTGACCGAAGTCTTTTTTGCTATATGCATTATGTGACAAATTTTCAGATCATCGAAGTATCATGTGGCATATGTATTATTTTACCGAACAACATTTCGCCGATTCACAAAATAACTTTTTGCTTTTGGCCGAAGCCTCTTTTGAACTTTTTTCATTTGCCATATTTTCACCAAACCGAAAAAACATGTTAGGGAATATTATTTAGTCACAAATAAAATTCTTTGAAATAATTAATTAATAAAAATGTCTAATGCATGACAGCTGTTAATAAATAATTTGCATGAAAATACGTAAACACAACAATTTAGTGACAAAAACGAATCGCTGCAAAATCAGTCGCAGTCAGACTGCGTGAAGTCGATTTTCATTGTCCAAGAGCGAGCGAAGCGAGCTCGGGAATTTAGGGCACCCCGACACGGATAGGTTAGGTTCGAAGGGGATGACGGGAGGTGAAGTGAGCGAGCAAAGCGAGTGAACTTAGCTGCCGTTATCTCCTTCGTGTTAGGTTACTTTAGACCCTGCAGACAGAAATAGGCCGGCTCCTATTTGACATTTTTCATTCATTTTTATTTCCTATTTGACCTTTTTTTTCAGGTCGCTGTTTTATACATTTGAGAGGAGCTCGTGGCTTAATAATAACAGCCGCACGGGTCGATCTTCAAGGTTAAGCAACGCTTGACGAGGTCGGTCCGTGGATGGGTGACCATTTCAACATACCGAGTTTCCTCCGTGCCTCGGAAAGCACGTTAAGCCGTTGGTCCCGGCTGTCATTTGAAGATCTTTGACAGTCGTTACGGGTAGTCAGAAGCCTGAGATCTGACAACCAGTCTTGCCAAGGGGTATCGTGTTACCCAGTTACTGGGTTGTGGAGGTCAGATAGGCAGTCGCTCCATGTAAAACACTAGTACTCAGCTGAATCCGGTAAGACTGGAAGCCGACCCCAACAATAATTGGGATAAAGGCTAGGCAGATGATGCTGTTTTATACATTTGTATTCGCCCACTGTTTATCTCTCACTTATTATTTTGATATGCGTTTAAATATAAATATTTCGGACAAATGTTATTTCGGCTAAGTGTAACTTCGGTAAAAAGTTTTTCGACCAAGTAAAACGTTGGAGTAACGAAAAATATCGAATTGATAATAGGTCAACTGAGACGTGACTTCGATGAAGTAAAAAAAAACGAAACGATAATAGTTGAAAAGTTTTAGGTGAAATGAAATTCGGTCAAATGTTGTTCGAACTTATGATAGGTAACCCTCCTTTCGTGGTTGAATCAGAAATGTAGAGATCTGCAAGAGAACCAGGGTTACCGACATAGCCCGAAGAATTGCCACACTTAAGTGGCAGTGGGCAGGGCATATTGCTCTGGCCGATGGGGCAGAAAAGTTTTGGAATGGCGACCGCGAACCGGAAGACGTTGCGTTGGAAGGTCTCCCACCAGGTGACCAAAAACCTGGTGAAGGTTGCGGGCATCCGCTGGATGCGGGACGCACGGGACCGATCAATGTGGCGCTTGGTGGCAGCCTATGTCCAGCAGAGGAAATCTTTCGGCTGATATGATGATGATGAACAGAAAGAACATGAGTGAAACTCTTGTCTTTCATAACCCTTCCTGTACATACTTGAACTTGTAGAAATAATGAAATGATACTTCAAGTTTATTTCTGACAGTTATTGTTGGTTTTTTTGCCTGTCCGCCCCTTGTGCCCCTCCCAGAAAAAAATCCTGGATCCGCCCTTGTGGAGAAGGAGGGCCACTATATGATGAACTCCTTCTTCCATAAGCGTGAGCACAGGAAGTGGACCTGGCAGAGCACCGATGGTCCAAAAAAATAATTAGATCAACTTCATCATGTCGACGAAGAAGAATGTATTTAATGATGTCTCTGTGATCAACGCGGTGAAAACCGGGATTGATCACCGCATGGTACATTGAAGTAAAATAATAAGCTGACAAGGTCTCGACTGATGAAGCCTACGCTCCGACCAGATCCAAATCCAAAACCTCGAAAGCTTTCAGCTCGAACTCCAGAATAGTTTCAAATGCCTCCCTAGGCATGCAGCTCCGTGGACGATAACAACAATGGGTTCGTGTAAACTGTCCATACGGTCGGGTCTAAGATCTTCAAGACCCGTCGTACAAATAGGAACAAAAGACTCTCCGATTCTATTCTCAAGCTCATGAAGGAAATTATTCAATTCAAATTCAATGATTGAGTGCAAATGTCAATAGACGAATCTAATTCTAAGTCCTCGAAAAGCGGCATCCACCGCTTTAATATCAAGCGTAAAGATGCTATTGAGTGGAATAAGGGCTCCAAGGTCAGACAAATCTTGAGCTACAATTTATCCTAAGTTATCTGCTGTTTGTAAATAATTCGACTACGGGGCCCAAGTAGCTCGGAGGCCCCGTATATTTGATACGGCTGGTACGGCGGTAGCTACGCATCTGCATAGGTGGCATACGAATACGACAATGGCTATTCTCTAAGAACATTATCTTGTTTCATACTTTTCAGAGCTCGATAGTGCCGTAGTCGAGTTCTAGTTTATCTATGTTCTATGTTAGGGGAGTTTGGTTTCCGCACTTAGTCCCTCAAATGGACAATTGTACGTGGGCCATGGCGGCCGTTGGGTGGTCATTCCAACTAGCCCACCTCCCTCCAGAAGTCAATTAGAGCTCCTGGTTTCCTCAGAGCATCCGTGTAAGATCTGGGTGACCCGAGGGTTTGTGCTCTTATCTGTGTGACCACTGTGCATTCAAAGAGAACGTGCGTAACGGTTTCCTCAGCCGCCATGCATGCCCTGCACAGAGGACTGTCCGTTATGCCTAACTATGGAAGTGTTTATTGAGTGATTGGGTTCTAGTTTATAAACTTATTTTAACTTAAATTATTTTGGGCCTTTTTTATATGTGCAGCTTTTGGGCATCACCACTGTCGAGTATAAATTAAACGTAATTATTGAGTAAAAGAAATCAAAGCAGCGAGAAAAACTAGTTATATTTAACTATTAATATTTTTGATTTGATACCTTTACATTTATTAGAATTTTTTTATTCATGTTCTGACCTCTAGATTGTCTAGATGGTGCCACATTGAGTTTAGTGTGACGTTACATAGCCTATCCAACGGACGATCAAGACGCTTCTAAAGATGTAAACGTATAGCCGCCAAGTTACCAATTATGTCGCTCAACACAGTGCAACAATTGCTGCAATCTTGCAGTGTAGCCCGGCAATATCGATATCGCCAAGATATTTCATAGCACTCGCATGGATTCAATATGTAGACGGCTATATTGCAAATGATTTAACCCACTTTGACTTTTCTGCAATATCGCCGTATACCGAGTTTGCTCTGATGTATAGGTGCATCTCTTTTCCCTCACCAGGTTCCCCCCCGCCTCGTCCTGTTGCTGCCTGATAAGTGAAGTTGATTTGTATCCGTTTTTGATTTTATTCTGTTTGTCATTACCGAGTCGTCAAACGAAAAGATTTTGTACTTTATCAACGAAATCCATGTACGTCCTGAATGATGTAGAAGCTGGTGTGTATAATGATTGTAACCTTAAGAAGGATGCTTGGGCCGTAATGGCTGCGAAGTTTCATGTAATGACCGAAGATGCATACGTAAAAATCGTGATTAACTGCTTAGATCTAGCCTCAATAATTACTCCGCGTGGACGAACAAAACCCTCGGCAATCCAGTTGCAGAATCTTGTTGGACTACACTCGGCAATGTATCGCACAATTAAATTGCAGCTAGGGTATAAGTTGCAAATATACTGAATAAATTATAGTCTGAGGGAACAGGTGTTAAAGGCTATGTGCAATTTAGTAGTAATAGATAGCCGCGTACCTGTATTTAAGTCCCTAAAATTACTAACATGTCCATCCCTTTATATTTTCGAGGTGGCTGTTTTTGTTAAATCAAAAATGCATCTATTTAATAAAGTGTCCGAAAATAGAAACCGGCCAATCAGGAGACTGTATAAAAACTTGATAATTGTTAGTGGTTCCGATACCGCCCTATTAAAGAAAAGTATTATATGTATGGGTCCGATAATCTATATATATAAAAAAAACCGGCCAAGTGCGAGTCGGATTCGCACACGAAGGGATCCGTACCATTATCGCTAAAAATGGCAAATAAATCACGTTTGTTGTATGGGAGGCCCACTTAAATATTTATCTTATTCTGTTTTTAGTATTTGTTGTTATAGCGGCAACAGAAATACATCATATGTGAAAATTTCAACTTTCTAGCTATCACGGTTCATGAGATACAGCCTGGTGACAGACAGACAGACAGACGGACCGCGAAGTCTTAGTAATAGGGTCCCGTTTTTACCCTTTGGGTACGGAACCCTAAAAATGAATCCCTATTTCCCTTGGTCACGGCGTCACGCGTGAATGGCTGCACCGATTTCGCTAATTCTTTTTTTGTTTTGTTTGTTATTGTTAGGAGAAGGTTTTTATGAAAAAAAAATTGGTACCTTAGGTAGGGTAGGTTGGGTAGGGTAGGTTAGATAGGGTAGGGTAGGTAGGGTAGGGTAGGTAGGGTAGGGTAGGTAGGGTAGGGTAGGGTAGGTAGGGTAGGGTAGGTAGGGTAGGATAGGGTAGGTTGGGTAGGGTAGCTAGGGTATGTAGGGTAGGATAGGGTAGATAGAGTAGGGTAGGTAGGGTAGATGAATGTTTGGTGTTTTTATGGCAGAACAAAGTTTGCCGGGTCAGCTAGTTTTTAATAAAATACCCGGCAATTTCTACTTTTCAAAAAGAAATTGACAGATCTATTCATAAATAAATGTTATTACTTAATTAGCGAATTTCTGACCGATAAGAATTTAAATTGATAGCATGACATTTCTGTTTTTCTGACTTGTACTTAAAATTACTTTATTTTATTTTTATTTTTATTTGACTGTATTCATTGGAACTTGACGAATTTATAATCCCATTTTATTATAATTGACATTGTGTATTGTATTATCTATTTCAAATTATTTACTGAATTTGATCTTGACATGGTAAATTTGTATTGATTTAATTGAATGTTTTAATAATTTATATTAAATGGGTCTTTATTATTATAGTTAAAACTGTTTGCATGCCTTAGTTAAGGTAGATAGTATAAGGATCATTACATTAAAACTCAACATCTATAACTTGTACCTACTTTCTGTGCAAATAAAGAACTATTCTATTCTATTCTATAATGGTCAACAAAATTGCAACAATATGCAATTTTTGTCGCCCGTTTACAGGCACTTTAACGATACCTCACTTATCAAATTATGATAAGTAGTTTAGTATAAGTTATAAGGGAACAGAAGAACATTCAGCATCATCAACATCCACTGCTGGACATAAGCCTCCCCCAAGTGTCACCACCTCGATCGATCCTGTGTGTCAAGCATCCAGCAGGTTCTCGCAGCCTTGACAAGATCATCGCTCCGCGTCGAGGGAGGCCTTCAAACGCTGCGTCTTCCGGTAAGCGGTCGCCACTCCAGAACTTTTCGGCCCCATTGACCATCCGTTCTGCGAGCAATGTGCCCTACCAACTGTCACTTAAGTTTGGGCTATGTCGGCAATCTTTCAGACTATGTCTACAAACCTTGGTTCTCTTGCGCATGTCTTCATTTCTGATTTGATCATGCCAGGTAACTCCGAGCATAGCCCTCTCGGTAATTTTAAGCCTTTTGAGGAGACCCATTGTGAGCGACCAATTCTCAGTACCAAATGGCTTCAAAGGCAAAACACACTGCGGTCATAGACTTTCGTCTTGAGACACTGTGGTACATTGGACGAGAAGACACCGACCAACTTCACGAACGCTGCCCAGCGGAGACGATATTTCGGTGAAAAGCCAAATTTAATCATGGAATCTATTATCCTGTGAAAGAAAAAGTTTTTGCTATTATAATTTTGAAAGGCGCGCTAGCTAAACGCGCTAGGTGTTAAGGGCCTACATGCGCTTTAGTGCCGTAAAAAGGTTACTTTCTAAAGCATACTCCTTAGTAACGGTTAGGTTAAAAGGTTTGAAAAAAATATATATTTATTATTGATTCATGTACATTATTTGGAACACAAGGTTTTTTCGTGTAACTAATAGTTTTGCTTTAAAAAAATAATTAACAACACGATATTTATTCGCAACTTTTCGAAACTCCTCCAAAACGACTTGTATGTTTAAAAATATTTTTAGATAGACAGATTGGTATTTAGAGTTTCTTGAGATGGTACTTTGCTTATTTAAATCAATCAACATTTTGCAAAGAAAGTCTTGCAAAGTAAGGTCCAATGTATATATTCTGGCTCTCTACGGAGGCGAAGCCAGTAGCGCGTTAGCATTGGCACGGGAAGGCTGTGTCGCTCGCTGCTCCGCCGCGCTTTCGTCCGACTAAGCGCATTCGCACGTGTTAGTGCAAATATTTACTTAGATTGTGTATTAGTGTGCGTTCACAGACTAGCCCGCTCGCCGCAGAGGACCTTACGTAATCGTTCGCGTGGACGCTTTATTTCTATTTATTTGTGGACTACTTTTTTATGTGAATTTGTAAATACTTTATATTTATATTGTGCATTGTGTAAATAAATCATAATGCTAACTTCTAAACCACGCAACGGATTATAATATATATAACGGATATTTTTTACGTGTAGTACTCTTCCTGTAAAACACTTTCACAAAGTTTCATATTGCTTAACCTCAGTTTTCGAGATTTGAGAGAGAGAGAGAACGAAACCGTACAAGAATATTAAAATTTACAGATTTTTAGAATAACAGTGTTTTATTTGTAACCTTATATAGAGAGTATTGAGTAATAAACTGTTACCACTAACGTTGCTAAAATTGGGTAAAGTACGACACAACTTATGTCACTTATGTGTGCTAAAAACTCACTTAGAAATATGGAAACATTATAGGTAATCATTATAATTATGGGATCCAAAAAAACATCACATGATGAATCCAAGAAAAATGCACATAAGCATGTGGGGTATTTATCATTAGAATCCATTATTTAAAATATGTTTATACGGAACCCACAGTGCGTGAGTCCGGCGCGCACTGTGCCGGTTTGTATGTAAGTCAGTAATTACAGTCTATGCAAATGATTAAAATGAAATAATTTCTAAAATTGTGAGTGCGGGGTAAGAATGTTACTCTGAGAAGCTGAATCGATCTTGGTTAAATTTGAAAGAGGCTAGGGCCGAGTTCCTCACCGCATGGATGAATTTTCAACAGCGAATCACAGCACGTAACGCGTGCTTGACAATTTGTCATATTAATTCTGCGATAATTTAGAGATGAGAAACTCGGCCCAAGTAACTGGAAATTATGACTTTATGCTGTATTATTATTTATTTATTTCCAGATTGAGTTTTTTTAACGTAATTATTTTAAATTACCTACTTAGTATTTTTAAAGTAAAAAGGGAAAATTAACAAGTCCGCGATTAGACCTGTCATACTGTCAGTGGCGTAGCTAGCATGGGTGGCACCCGGTGCGCATAATTGTGGTGTCACCCAAGAATGAAATCTGTTAAAATGAATAAACATTCAATAAACGTATAGTATGTTTTTATTTAATTATTACAAATAAGTCTTACATAATTACAATAGAAATTTTGATAATAATAGTTACATTTGTTTATATCTAAGTACAAGCAATAAAATCTCTTTTTTCTAGCTTTAACAGCTGCAAACTCGGAAATCATGTCATCAAAATTTATATTTTGTGTTACCTCATGTTCTATTGTTAATATGCCAAGATTGTTAACTCTGTTTTCGGTCATTGTTGCCCGCAAGTAATTTTTAATTAATTTTAGTTTGCTGAAACTCCTCTCACTGATACGCAAATTGTCATAAATAACTTTAGTGCGACCATAAGATTCAGAAGAGATTCTGTAAAGTCCCATTCCACGATGAATTTCAAAAAGTCTAGAGTCACCCAGCTAGAAACTGCCAATGTTTTTGGCCGCTTTTAAATGTCTTCTCAACCTCGGTATCTCTAAAAGGAGTTCTGTTTCTGATATCTCATCATAAAAACCAATAAATTTCGATACAGCAAATTTCAACTCTTCAGTGTTTTTCCAAAAGCAAAGTATTTGTCTGCACAACCCCACTACACTGTAAAAAAATCATGGTCTAATGTGTGGTCAGAGTAAATAATTTATTGTTAACATTTATTTCAAATAATACGTGCATTTTTATATAATCTCAATTGATAAATAAAATTATTTTGTTGGGATAACTTGATTAAAATAACTTCAAACCTAAATTATTTATCATTAAAAAACGTGTCACCCCGGAACCGGTGACACCCGGTGCGGATCGCTAACGACGCCCCCCCCCCCCTAGCTACGCCACTGCGTACTGTATGGATCAGAATGTTGGGCTGTGAAAAAGATGGATGAAAAGAGATTGCATGTAGCAGAGATGAGAATGTTGAGATGGAAGTGCGGAGTGACGAGAATGGATAAAGTGAGAAATGAGTAGGTATAATATTAGAGGCAGTTTGAAAGTGGCGCAGAACAGTTGAAAGGAAATCGTTTGTCCTGGTATGGTCATCTAATGAGGAGGCATGAAACGCATGTTACTAAAAGAGTTATGAATATAAATGTGGATGGATGGAGAGGAAAGGGACGGCCAAAGAAAAGATGGATGGACTAGGTGTGAGCAGTGATATGAAAGATAGTGATCTGGGAGTCAGTGATAGCGTGACGGGGGACATGATGGTGTGAAAGAAGAAAACGTGTTGCGCCGACCCCAAGTAACATGGGACAAGGGCAGGAAGACCTACTCAGTATTTTTAAACGAATATAATAACTTAAAACATCAGGAGCCGACCGTAAGCTCAGAGCCAGTTTATTTTGACTGTGCTAACTCAGCCGGTATAATTACAGACACAATAGAAAAACATTAAAACGGGCGCCATAAATGGTCGCTTGCCAGTCTGGGGACACTCAAAATAAACTGTCGAACCATGATAGTTTTGACACGTCATGGTACGGGGGCTGTAGGTATGTAGTTTTAATGTAACCTATTTTGTTTTACTTGTTCGACCTACATTATATAAAAATAATGTCTAGTAAAACTTAATATTTATTTACGGAATCGTAGGCAAGAATGCAACCTGTTAGTCGCATCTCTGCGTCCACGCATACTCTTTGATCGCAGTCCGCGCTCGCTATGTATGCGTGAGCCGTGCCGGTGTGTGAGTTTAGCTTCGCCCGGATGCTCAAGGCCATTGGGGCATACTTGCGCCTTAATAATAAAAAAACCGCCCAAGTGCGAGTCGGACTCGCGCACGAAGTGTTCCGTACCATTATCGCAAAAAAACGGCAAAAAATCACGTTTGTTGTATGGGAGCCCCACTTAAATATTTATTTTATTCTGTTTTTAGTATTTGTTGTTATAGCGGCAACAGAAATACATCATCTGTGATAATTTTATCTGTCTAGCTATCACGGTTTATGAAATACAGCCTGGTGACAGACAGACAGACAGACAGACGGACCGCGGAGTCTTAGTAATAGGGTTCCGTTTTTACCCTTTGGGTACGGAACCCTAAAAATCGATTGCTTGGAAAATATTTCAAATCGTAAAAAATCTTTGCATTTTTTTAATTTTTTCTTTTTAACCCACTTCAAAAAAAGGAGGAGGTTCTCAATTCGTCGGATTTTTTTATTTTTTTATTTATGTTCCTCGATTACTGTAAGACGCCTAGACCGATTTCAAAAATTCTTCTTTTGTTTGAAAGGGTATACTTCCCAGTTGGTCCCATAGTCATCAGGTCAGGATCTGATGATGGGATCTTGGAGAACTCTTCAAATATTATAGGCATACAGATAGCGATTTTGGTATTTTCATCAACAATGCAATCATCTGCACTCAGAAAGTAACATTTGGTGAAGTGGAACTGGTGAAGAAGACCACAGATAATAATAATAATAAAATAATAAAAATGTATTTATTTCTCTTCCACAAATTACTATAAAGCAGTTTACAACACAAAGTTTAGGTGCAAAATACAATAATTTGTGGGAGACTGATGCCTAAACTAAGCCGAGGCCTGTATCTTAGGACATCAGGCCCCCACCCCTACAAAATTATGTAAACAATATGGTGAACTTAGTTTATGTCGAGAATTTTACCAATATAAACAAAAAAATTGTGTAATAAAATAAAACAAACGGGTGATATTAACTTAGATTAAATTGTGCGCGTATGTTAACGGAAGGTTCTGTAAGCTCCCGCGCATAGGTGTGTGTGTGTGTGTATGTGTGTAAAAGTATGTGTGTGTGTGGGTGTGTATGTGTATGTCTGACTGAGTGTTTGTGCATGTAAGATATTTCTCTCAAATTCATAATTGTATATATAATAATTGTTCAGTCTTAAGGTAATCAAACGGAAGTAGCCATGCTGTAACTTTTTTTTTACATTTAATTTTATTGTCATTAAAAATACCTAACTCCTTGTTTACTTTATTATAAAGAAATGGTCCACGAAACATATAAAATTTTTGTGCGAAACTAGTTTTAGCTTTCTTTCTTTTACAAATTGCATAAGACCTTCTAGTTGAACATTGTTCCAAGTCAAATGATGCCATATCTGTGTGTTGCCTGAGATTTGGCCAATAGAATTCCTTAATGCTAAGTATGTCATGGATTATAAGATATCTCGAATAGTTTAACGACTATGATGAAGCAAATACTTATAAATACATAGTGCTGATAAAAATGGTACCATCGAACTGACCTGATGATGAAGCCGGCAGGTAGGCACTGGTACTCCGAAATAAAACAATGTATCCTAGTCGTGTATGGGCTTATTGAAATCGTCATGAGATGTACTTTGGCTATATATGAATTTTATGGCAATTGGAAGTACCTATCAAAACTAAAAAGAGATAAATAAAAAACTTTTTAACAAAAAAACAAACCGACTTCCAAAAAAACACTGCAAAACGAAAAATAACTTTCTTTTCCGAAGTCGGTGTCGAAACACAAAAAAAAGTTAAACATAAAAAGTTTTTTATGTTTAATATGTTATGAACCAATGTATAATTTGTAATACTTTAAGATTTTTTTGGAATTAAATGGCTATATTCTATATGTCATTCATTCATTAAATTTCTTAAGAGTATTATCTACATTTTTAAATATCTTTATAAAATAAATTAAACATATTCTGCTTTCTGAATCAATCCCTTGATCCAGCCGCCTAACGAGAGCTTTTTAATGTGTTGGTCGAGACTCATGGCTATGAGGCCATTGGCTGACACGATTATGGGTACAATGATCGCTGTGTCCACATCCCACATGTCAGCAACATCGCGAGCCAAGTCAAGATACTTTATTTGCTTATCTTTCTCGGCTTTCACGAGGTTCCCGTCATGCGGGACAGTTATGTCAAAAATCATTGCACGCCTCTCGGTTCGGTCCATCACCACTTTATCAGGCTTATTAGTGATAATAGTTCTGTCAGTGATGATGAACCGATCCCAGTACTATGTGATATTGCCATTCTCGAGAACTGGGTCGGGCACATACCCTTGAAATTTTGCAAATAGATACTTTATACTGTGCAGGCATCCACTAAGAAAGAATTTTTGTGAATTCCACCCCTAAGGGGGTGAAATAGGGGATGAAAGTTTGTATGAAAGTCGGCCAGTTTTAAAATCAGGATCTTCATATTTTGGGTTTAGGCTGAAGATTTAAAAATAATTTACACGTATCTCAGCGATTTTGAAGATTTCACCCCCATGAGGGTGAAATCGTCTAGAGACTTGAAATTTTGCAAATAGATACTTTATACTGTGCAGGTATCCACTAAGAAAGAATTTTTGTGAATTCCACCCCTAAGGGGATGAAATAGGGGATGAAATTTTGTATGAAAGTCGGCCAGTTTTGAAGTTAGGATCTTCGAAATATTCGTGATCGGGTTTGGGCTGAAGATTAAAATCTAACGCAAATTAAGGTTTTTTGGGAATTCCATCCTTGGGGGCGGATCATGGGGGATGAAATGTTGTGTACAAAAGTCCTTCTTTTACAAAGGAAAAATTATTAAAAATACTCTCAAGTCTTTAATGTCTTTTGGTAACTATAAAATAGCTCAACGCATAAATATAGGAATTAAATAGGGACAGGTTAATCTGCTTCGCCATGACAATTAATAAGGCTCAAGGACAAACTCTAAAGTATGCTGGTGTAGATTGGAGGACAAATTGCTTTTTCCATGGACAGTTCTATGTAGCGTGTTCACGTGTTATCTCATCAAATAGTCTGGTGATATTGGCGTCAACATCCAAAATGGTTTAAAATGTTTTTTATAAGGAAATACTTTAATTTAATTACTTACTTATGCTTATGATTACTTATTATTAGTCATGGATAAACACAGAAATAGTGTAGGCATACGGAACGGGACAAAGATAGAGCGTATTGATGATAGAGTAGGTAAGTATCAGTCTGTCCTAAGAAACACTTTCGCATTACATTATTTTTTACTTTTCTTTACATACTGTTAAAATATGATAAGGAGAAGCATGTAGTCTACGCGTGCGAAGCCGCGGGCAAAAGCTAGTCCATATATATACCTAAAAGAAGAAACTGACTGACTGATTCACTGACTGATTGATCAACGCACAGCCAAAACCGCTGAGACTAGAAGCATGAAATTCAGCAGAATGGTTCCTCAAGTGATGTAAGTGAGCACTATGAAAGGATTTTTGGCAATTCCACCCCTAAGAGGGTAAAGAGAGGGTTGAATTTTTTTTTGAAAAATCTAATTCCTTAGGCCAAAATTCTTGAAACTTGTCATAAATAGTAATCTAAGTAAATGATAAAAGTTGCCAAGTTGCCATTATTAGTTTTTTGAAACTACCCCCTAATCATGATTTAGGGGGTGTTGAAGTTTGTATGGAGATATAATTTCTGGGGTTCATAAACTTGAAACTTGGCACAAATACTAACCTACATAAATAATAATGGTTGTTTTTATTATTTTTTTAAACTATCTCCTAACCTCTCCGCTGTCCGGCCCGCGCGCGAGTAACGCCCGTGTGTCACGGTACCCCGGCGCCATTTTGCGCTATCGGCGCGGTGTCACTAAAACGCGCTCTAGATGAAGAGGAAATGGAAGAGGTACAAGACGTACAAAACTCTATATATGCGTTCTGCCTCTAATAACAACTCGTCATTCATATATTTTAAAGAAAAAATCGACAACGTGCAGGGAAAATATCGGCATACCCGAGCCACAGATCATATAATACTATCCGAGCACATCACGGCACGGTGCGCGGACGTGTGTGAATGAGTTCATATAAAATGTACACACCGATATTTTTTTGAGCCCGTGACGGCGCACGGCCCGTCCACGTCCCGGGCACGGCCCTGCGGAGCGAGCATGGGCGTACCCAAGACATTTGTGACAAGACATGATAAATTATGTCATGTCTTACAATTTGTCTTAAATGCTAGCCGGGTCAAACATGTGACTTATTTTAAAGGCGCGACATGCCTTTCTTATTGCTTCCCGGCGACCACGGCCTACTGTGACATGGCTTGAGTCACACATTTCATTGCAGTTTGGACGATAAAGCCATTTTGTCTTAATTATTAGTACCGGCGGCGTGAGAAAATTTCCTGACGTTTATTTGGGACTCATCGGGTCTTACTTTGCTAATACGGGCGCACCCATTTTGTCACAAATTTCACATTTAGACAGATGAGTATCACTTTCGTTCGGAGGTGGTGATAAAATTTTATAGTTGAAAAATAAAATATTTTCCTTCTAATTACTGCACCAAATGGCAATAAATTTATTTTGTGTGTATCAATGCTTATTAATTAATTGAAATTTTACAGGATTATTAATTAATTCTATTTTATTACTTTTTTTATAATTGTTATTTTTTATTGTTATTCCTATTTTTAATTATTATTTTTATTTTGATTATTACTTTTTTATAATTATTTTCTTATATTCCATATTCTTCTTACTTTCTACATTTTAAATTATTTCTTAAATAAAACCCCCAAAAAATATTGATTAATTGAAATGTTACAGGATTATTAATCAATTCTATTTTATTACTTTTTTATAATTGTTATTTCTATTTTTAATTATTATTTTTATTTTGATTATTACTTTTTTATAATTATTTTCTTATATTCCATATTCTTCTTACTTTCTACATTTTAAATTATTTCTTAAATAAACCCCCCAAAAAACAACTAAAATAAAAAATAGGGGCTCACCGGTATCGGGAACTGGGTCCAAGCTATTATATTTTTTAAGTAATTATTAATATTTTCAAAATAATTATATCTTTTTAACAAACACTTAATATGTTATCAAACAAACAAAGAAAAATAAAGTGTATGGTGGTAAAATAAGTCTATGGTCGTGGGTCAAATATTAAATTGTTCCCAACAAAATTAAAAAGTATTTTATTTGTATGAACGGCACACTTTTATAAGTATTATTTTATTTGGTCGTCTATTCAGATTATGTCGCACTATGAAGTCAGCTACAAGAAAGGCATGTCGCGTCTTGAAACTATGTCACATGGTTGTCCCTTGCTAGTATTTAAGACAAATTGTAAGACATGACATATTTTATCATAACTTGTCATGACCCAAAATATTTTCTGTTATGAATTTGTAGTTCAAGTCGAAAACAAAGAAAAGGAAAAAAAATTAAAAAAAAATCCCTAAATTCATGTTGGGATGCTGCTAGCATGGGGGCATCAAAGGGGGGGCTAAATTTTGGTTATTTTTTGCCTAGGACATACCGTTTTCGAGATATAGAGCGTTTTATATAAAATAAAATAAAATTCGGAGGCCCATAATTCGGAAATAGTGCGTCGTAGGACTATGCTTCTCTGAACCTAAATGGTTTTTATGGCCAAGGTTAAACCGAAACTGCCATAAAATTGGCAAATTTCCGAAAAAGAAAACAAATAAAAGTCAAGAAGTTATGCCACAAGTCAAGAAAATATCTCACGCCGCCGTGCTAGCATTTAAGACAAAATGGCTTTATCGCCCAAACTGTGATAAAAAGTGTGACTTAGGCCATGTCACAGTAGGCCGTGCTCGCCGGGCTGATATGTGTGGATAGACCGTAGGTGAAGTGGGCTGTCAATGATACTAGTGTTGGCAGAGACATTTACATTTACAATATCGACAATCAAATCACAAGATTTAAAGAATATGATTAAAGCTATTGAAAATTTTCTAATAATTAAAAAAACTAAGTCTGAACAACTATTACATGGTCAAGGTATTACATGGCTTTGGTCAGGGCAATCAGTGAAAGAGAAATTTTATCGTACTATCCAACCATCCATTCCTGTAAAACCTTGGTTTAGCAAGTACAAGCTAAGCAAAAAGATTTCAACCATATTCATACGTATGCGATTGGGCCATGTGTGCACTCCAGCTCATCTTGCCAGGCTTGGCATTGTGTAGAGCCCTGAGTGTGAATGTGGCACTGAGGTGGGAGATCTGAATCACTTTATTTTTGTCTGCCCCCTTTATGACCTCTTCTCACTTTTTCAAAGCCTTGTTTCCCTCCGAGTCCATTTTCCCACTTCTATCTCATGTATTTTATTTAATTTTAATGTATATATTTATAAAACCATAACACTTTTCCTTGTAAATAATGATATAGCTATTTAAACGTAAATTTTAATATGTATATACATAATTTATGAAATAGTTTTTAGTTTAGTGTAATGACCGATAGACGCACTGAGTCGGCCCTTTTATGTGACAGTTTGCTGTTGTATTATATTCCCCTATTATACTGTTATTGTTAAAATTTATTATTTTTATTATAAACAACTATTCTCCTATTCGTTTCCAAATTTCCTTTTGTTATATTTTTTATTTCGCGAGTTATCAATTCTTACGTTTTGTTTTTATCAGATTAAAAATTGTCAGTGGCAATAAGCACGATTAGAGCAATGCCAAAACAAAAAAAAAAACACTATGACATATGCATTAAAAAAACAAGATTTTTGAGTATCTCATTTCCCTTCTTTATATTTTATCGTAGATACCTAACTAATTACTTAGGTACATAAAATAACATTCGAAGACAACGTATAAAGGCAAGCGGCAAGGAAATTCTCACTTCGCGTTAAAGTAATTCTGCAATATCTCTCTTGTTAATCGATTTTCATAATTCAAACGGAATTATTGGTTTTATACCTTTCTTACCGCCTATACCTTTATTTAAGGATAAAACAAATAAAATGTATCCATAAACAAGTTACGTAATTGTACGACTCAACTTTGTTTAATAAAAACAGCACTCTTACACCCGGTTTCTCGACACTCAATTATCGGGCTGTTAACCTACCTATTCGACGAATAATCGCCGGTTAATTATTCTATTTTCAGTTTCTCGAAACCAAGTGTGACAAGCGGTTGACAATTTGTCACATTTGAGAAAAATCTCGATGTATCACATGTCACCCCCGTTTCTGGAAAGCTTTTTTAATGTTAATCTATTGTCAACGAGCCTTATCTATAATTTTTGGTTATTGGTCGCTTATTCGCAGATCAAAATTAGTATTATGATTTTAAAGGCTTATATTACAATTAAAAAAAACACAGCGAAAACTATGGAATAGGTTCAGTTGTAAAAAATATCTTAATTAGATCAATTATAGTTGACAAGCACTCCGCCCGCGACTGCGTTCGCGTGATTTCGTTTATTATATAAATGATTTTCTTATATGCAGTTAGTGAAGGCGTCCAAAAATAAGCTTTTATTAAATCAATAAAAAAATGGCTATCGTGGATACACAGGGTTTATTGGATTGGGACGATTAGTTTTTTGATTTTAAGAGTAGTAAATTTTAGTTTACCGCCACAAAGTAATATCCTCCCCTAAAAACTAATAACCCCTTTTTACTCTTCGCTTTTTTTATTTTTCTTTTATGTTAGTCAGATTGCGCAGTAAGATTCCTCAAAAAACTTTAAAATACCCTTAACCACACCACATCTGGGGGTAGTTTTAAAAAAAGATTTATGTAAATTTTGATTATTAAGTTTATCCTTATATTTTTTCATACAAACTAATTATTCCCCTTTTTGACCTCCTTAACGGTTGAATTACCGAAAATTCCTGCTTAGTGCTCGCCTAGAACCCTACTTCAAAAACGAAACCCTGTTCAGTAAGATTCTTGGCTTGGGGTTAGTTTCAAAAAACTTATAATGACAACCTTTATTGTAAATTTAGGTTGGTATTTATGTCAACTTTCAAGTTTATTAACCTATGAAATAAGATTCTTCAAAAACACGTTAACAACTCCTAAATAGTCTGTCATCGTCGTCATTCATCGTTTAAAGACGATTTAGGAGTTGTTAACGTGTTTTTGAAGAATCTTATTTCATAGGTTAATAAACATAAACGAAAAATAAAAAAAGCGAAGAGTAAAAAGGGGTTATTAGTTTTTAGGGGAGGATATTACTTTGTGGCGGTAAACTAAAATTTACTACTCTTAAAATCAAAAAACTAATCGTCCCAATCCAATAAACCCTGTGTATCCACGATAGCCATTTTTTTATTGATTTAATAATAGCTTATTTTTTGACGCCTTCACTAACTGCATATAAGAAAATCATTTATATAATAAACGAAATCACGCGAACGCAGTCGCGGGCGGAGTGCTTGTCAACTATAATTGATCTAATTAAGATATTTTTTACAACTGAACCTATTCCATAGTTTTCGCTGTGTTTTTTTTAATTGTAATATAAGCCTTTAAAATCATAATACTAATTTTGATCTGCGAATAAGCGACCAATAACCAAAAATTATAGATAAGGCTCGTTGACAATAGATTAACATTAAAAAAGCTTTCCAGAAACGGGGGTGACATGTGATACATCGAGATTTTTCTCAAATGTGACAAATTGTCAACCGCTTGTCACACTTGGTTTCGAGAAACTGAAAATAGAATAATTAACCGGCGATTATTCGTCGAATAGGTAGGTTAACAGCCCGATAATTGAGTGTCGAGAAACCGGGTGTAAGAGTAATGTTTTTATTAAACAAAGTTGAGTCGTACAATTACGTAACTTGTTTATGGATACATTTTATTTGTTTTATCCTTAAATAAAGGTATAGGCGGTAAGAAAGGTATAAAACCAATAATTCCGTTTGAATTATGAAAATCGATTAACAAGAGAGATATTGCAGAATTACTTTAACGCGAAGTGAGAATTTCCTTGCCGCTTGCCTTTATACGTTGTCTTCGAATGTTATTTTATGTACCTAAGTAATTAGTTAGGTATCTACGATAAAATATAAAGAAGGGAAATGAGATACTCAAAAATCTTGTTTTTTTAATGCATATGTAATAGTATTTTTTTGTTTTGTTTTGGCATTGCTCTAATCGTGCTTATTGCCACTGACAATATTTAATCTGATAATAACAAAACGTAAGAATTGATAACTCGCGAAATAAAAAATATAACAAAAGGAAATTTGGAAACGAAGAGGAGAAAAGTTGTTTATAATAAAAATAATAAATTTTAACAATAACAGTATAATAGGGGAATATAATACAACAGCAAACTGTCACATAAAAGGGTCGACTCAGTGCGTCTATCGGTCATTATACTAAACTAAAAACTATTTCATAAATTATGTATATACATATTAAAATTTACGTTTAAATAGCTATATCATTATTTACAAGGAAATGTGTTATGGTTTTATAAATATATACATTAAAATTAAATAAAATACATGAGATAGAAGTGGGAAAATGGACTCGGAGGGAAACAAGGCTTTGAAAAAGTGAGAAGAGGTCATAAAGGGGGCAGACAAAAATAAAGTGATTCAGATCTCCCACCTCAGTGCCACATTCACACTCAGGGCTCTACACAATGCCAAGCCTGGCAAGATGAGCTGGAGTGCACACATGGCCCAATCGCATACGTATGAATATGGTTGAAATCTTTTTGCTTAGCTTGTACTTGCTAAACCAAGGTTTTACAGGAATGGATGGTTGGATAGTACGATAAAATTTCTCTTTCACTGATTGCCCTGACCAAAGCCATGTAATACCTTGACCATGTAATAGTTGTTCAGACTTAGTTTTTTTAATTATTAGAAAATTTTCAATAGCTTTAATCATATTCTTTAAATCTTGTGATTTGATTGTCGATATAATTGTAAATGTCTCTGCCAACACTAGTATCATTGACAGCCCACTTCACCTACGGTCTATCCACACATATCAGGGCCGTGCCCGGGACGTGGACGGACCGTGCGCCGTCACGGGCTCAAAAAAATATCGGTGTGTACATTTTATATGAACTCATTCACACACGTCCGCGTACCGTGCCGTGATGTGCTCGGGTAGTATTATATGATCTGTGGCTCGGGTATGCCGATATTTTCCCTGTACGTTGTCGATTTTTTCTTTAAAAAATATGAATGACGAGTTGTTATTAGAGGCAGAACGCATATATAGAGTTTTGTACGTCTTGTACCTCTTCTATTTTCTCTTCATCTAGAGCAATTGCAATTGCAATCGAAATCAACATCTTTGTATTAAAGAAAGACATGACGTATATTGCGTATTTTAATTTCTATTTCACTACACTACACTGAAGCGATACTCTGATACGATAACAAAATGGTGACCGAGGGGCATAGATAGAAGGTCGCGGAATGCACAGTCTCAGCACGACCACGGCCCTTTCACGTCCCGGGCACGGCCCTGATATGTGTGGATAGACCTTTAGGCTTTCACGGTGATTTTTTTTAATCGACAAGCTGTACATGGGCACAGATAATATAATACTAGCAAACAGCCCCCATATCGTGACGTGTCAAAGCTATCATGGTTCGACTGTGAAAAAAAAATAATTAAAAAAGTCAAAATACCCGACTGCTTAAAAAGCGAACTAAAAAGACGTAAACAAGAAGAAAATCATGCTGTGCAGTCGGAGGACACATATGATGGTATTTTGATTTTTTTAATTAACTTTTTTATTTATAACTTTTCAGTTAACATTTTTTTCGAATTAGGTACATTTAAATATGTAAGTGTTATATATTTTTGAAATCACCTCTTGAAACCCTTTATTTTGATACCCCACACGATGGGTTTGGAAGAAAAAATAAAATTGGCCCCCCACAAAATGGCGCCCAAAAGCTGCCATTTTTCTATTTTCCAATGTTAATGTAGCCTATGACACTCGCAAGGTTAAGACGAATCGATTGACGTATGAATCATCAAAATCGGTCACCGCGTTTGGTCTCTGGAACGCCACATAGGAACAAACATACATACATAGACTGATAAACACATTACCCTCCTTCGGCAGTCGGGTAAAAAGGGACAGATGTATACAAGTCACATAGATTTGTCCCTTACGCACACCCAAAATAACCTTGCTCTAAGAGCTTATGGTCACCCCACTGATACCTCATCCCAAACAAAGAAACCATGCCGACGTAACTAGCGTTTTTCGTCTGATAAGATGATTATTTTTAAAGGTACTTCGATCGTGTTCACTTCCATTCCACGGCTATAGATGATGTTAGCAGGTACTTAAGTAAAAAAAAGTTTATTAAAAAAATCAAAATACCCGACTGGTTAAAAAGCGAACTAAAAAGACGTAAACAAGAAGAAAATCATGCTGTGCAGTCGGAGGATACATATTCGCGAGCTGGCTGACCAAAACCAGATGTATCCTCCGACTGCACAGCATGATTTTCTTCTTGTTTACGTCTTTTTAGTTCGCTTTTTAACCAGTCGGGTATTTTGATATTTTTAATAAACTTTTTTATTTATAACTTTTTAGTTAACATTTTTTTCGAATTAGGTACATTTAAATATATAAGTGTTATATATTTTTGAAATCACCTCTTAAAACCCTTTATTTTGATACCCCACACGATGGGTTTGGAAGAAAAAATAAAATAGGCCCCCCACAAAATGGCGCCCAAAAGCCGCCATTTTTCTAATTTCCAATTTTAATGTAGCCTATGACACTCGCAAGGTTAAGACGAATCGATTGACGTATGAATCATCAAAATCGATCAACGCGTATGGTCTCTGGAACGCCACATAGGAACAAACATACATACATACATACATACATACATAGACTGATAAACACATTACCCTCCTTCGGCAGTCGGGTAAAAAGGGGTTCGTAACAATTTTCTTCTTTAAAATACAGTGACGATTTGTTTTATAGTATTGTTTTGCACGTTTTTACAGTTTTATTTTACCAAAATGTGTTACAATACAAAAATACATAATTGAGTGGCATGCCTCAGAAATTTAAAAGCGCGCCATCTATTAGTAATCAATTTTAAATGATTCGTTCAAATTAAATCTTAGACATGTGAAATAAGAGCCTAATAAGTATTTCATAATTTCGAGCAGAAGAGTTGATTAAAAAATAACACATAATTTTATGATCAATTCTGGAAAATGTTAATTTTACACACAATTCAATACCAATTCGCGGCATATCGCGCCATCTAGTGGCATTTATTTGAACCTTTATTAGCGCTCGGACCCTGTGACATAAACGTAACCGTGCCTCTTTTTTATTTAGTATAAGTGAAATCTCGGAATTTGCGATTCAGAGGAAACTATTCAATAGCATTTTTATACCCATTTTTACAAAAAGACGATTACCGTTTGAGAAAAATGTATAAACCGAGATTTTTTTGCAGGCCGATGTGTATTTTATACGGGCCAGTTTCTGAAGTCGACGTCACATCTCAAATCAGCTGACAATTTGTCACAAATTAACCAGCCGTCTGTTGTCAGTGGGTTTCTCAACACTTCATCATCGAGAAATTACGTAATCGCTTGTTACATTAAATAATCGACATTAATTTATTTCGGTTGGCTACCCTAGCTGGTATTCATTCACTACTATAACGTAATCAGTAACTTTAAATAGTATTTTATCTTGAGAGGCTGGGTTGGTGTAGCCGCCAAGTTTAGCAAACCTTAAGAAAGGTCGATTTTTGGATGGGTAACCACGTTTTTTTTTGGTTTGCTTGTTTTTGGTTAAGTGACCCCACACAGGTTAAGCAACACTTACCAAGGTTATTCTTTGGATGGGTGACCGCTTTTTTTGGTTCGTTTGTTTTGGATGGCTGACCCCGCCAGGGTAAGCAACACTTACCAAGGTCAGTCTTGAGATGGGTGACCACGTTTTATTGGTTCGCTTGTTTTTGGATGGGTGACCCTGCCAGAGTAAGCAACACTTACCAAGGTCAGTCTTGGGATGGGTGACCACTTTTTTTTGGTTCGCTTGTTTTTGGATGGGTGACCCTGCCAGGGTAAGCAACACTTACCAAGGTCACTATTTGGATGGGTGACCACTTTTTTTGGGTTTGATTGTTTTTGGATGGGTGAACTTGTTAGATGTTGTTTAACCTAACGGGGTGACTAGGATGGGTGATCAAAATTTTTGTGGCGATGGTCACTCATCCAAAGACTGAACTTGTTTAGTGTTGCTTACCCTGCCGGAGTCACCTACCCATAAACAAGCGATCCAAAAAAAAGTGGTCACCCATCCAAAGAGTGACCTTGGTTAGTGTTGCTTACAATGGCGGAGTCACCTATCCATAAACAAGTGATCCAAAAAAAAAGTGGTCACCTATCCCAAGACTGACCTTGGTAAGTGTTGCTTACCCTGGCGCGGTCACCACCCCAGCCGCTTCAAGTTAAACACAAACCTATCCAGAAGCTGACCTTGGTAAGTACTAAGTACAGGGTAAAGTCAACACTGACCTGGGGATCAAACCTTCCTCACGCGCACTAGCGTGAGGAAGGTTCGATTCCCAGGTCAATAACAGTTTGTTTTTTTTAAATTTATTTACATAAATACAAAATAACAATTATTGATAATTGTGTCAAGTTTTTATAATGTAATTAATTTAAAAGTTTGTAATATTTTCAATTTTTTTTTTAATCTTGGTAATCAACTATAATTGATTTATTTAACATATTTTTTATAACTCAACCCATACCATAGTTTTCGCCGACCCCTATTATCTTTTTATCGTAATATAAGCCTTTAAAGTCATAATATTAATTTTAATCCGCGAATAATCGACCAATTTCCAACAATTATAAATTAGGCTCGTTGACAAGAGATTAACATTGAAAAAGGTGCTCAGAAACCCAAAACTGCTGTAACATGTGGTTAATTCGAGATTTTACTAAAATGTGACAAATTGTCAACCGCTTGTCACACTTGGATGTTGAGAAACTGAAAGTAGAATTAACAGGCGATTAATCCTCGATTACGTTAACAGCGCGATAATTGAGAGCTAGGAAACTGGCAGTCAGTCAATCAGTTTCTTCTTTTATATATATGGACTAGCACTCCGCCCGCGACTTCGTTCGCATGATTTCGTATTTTATTCAATTAAGTAGGTACAGGTGACTTTATTATTAAAGTTAGTGAAGGCGACGAAAAATAAGCTTTAGTAAATCAATATTAAATGGGGTATTTTAGATATCTACGGCTTAAGATAGGATTTACGAAACTTTAATGACGTGTCTGATAAGTTTTAGCTAAAGAAAGGGCTTGTGGGTAAATAACAGTCATTCGATCAAAACCTCACTTGATGAGGCTTTACAATAAGATCCATAGCGGCGAGTACCCACTCACCATCTAATACTATGAAGAAGACAGTGCAGTGGAGCTTTCGCACGAGTCTTACGATAAATATGGATAAAACTAAGGTCATTTTAAATACCCATTCTCATGAAAATCGGTGTCTTTACAGAAGGTACAGGAAAACTGAGGTAACTGGCATAGCCCAAAGAATGACCAAAGTTTGGTTGCATTACGCAGACCAGATAGTTCGCTGAACAGATGACCTATGGGACGGAAAGGTTCTGGAGAGGCGAGGTCGTTACTGGAAGATGCAACATTGCAATGCCTCGCACAATCTGGACTGATATCCTGGCGAGGGCCGCAAATCTGCTCAATCCGAAGAGCAGAAGACTAGTCGCGATATTAGAGCCTCATAATTTCGGATGGAGCAAAAATTACTTTAGTATAAAAACGAATGCTGCGTAAATTACGCGATACAAAATCATCACTCACAACTCATAAAATTACTTACGTTTGTTTGGCTTTACACATTTTGTTGTGTTTTGTTTTTGTTTGTTTGGCCCGAGACAAATGGTCCAGTTCGGTAGTTCCAAATCGAGGTAGAGGTTGTCTAAGTGCCATAAAATTCTTAAAAAACCGTTGACATCCCTAAATCATCTTCTGGGGTAATTTTGAAAAACTAATGATGGCAATTTATTATTTGCCCAAGAAATAAGATTTATCATACAAATAAATGTCTCCCTTTTAACCTCTTTAAAGGTTGAATTTCCAAAAATCCCTCCTTAGTGCTCCCCTTCATCATAAAAAGAAGCTATGTGCAGTAAAATTCCTCAAAAATCTTTAACAACCCTAAATCGTGTTTTAGGAGTAGTTCTGAAAAACTTTTAATGACAATCTCTACTATTTGCTGTTGATATTTATGTCTACTTTTAAATATATAAGCCCAACAAATTGCCAAATGGAAATCAATAAACTCATTGTTTTATTTTATAATCATGAGCGTAAACCTACAATTTCAGATGTTTTACCTTCCAAACCAAAGACAAAGACAAAGATATTTAATTTCAACTAGGCCACCAAGCGGCACTTTTGAACGTACATAAAAATGATTCTACCGTGCATTCGGAAAGTAGCTTGTTATGGAGAAGAATGCACAAGAAACTCCATACTTACTCTTTTAAAAAATTATTGTTTTTTTACAATATTTAGGAACATAGGTACATATATAGTTATTAGTTCATATATGTGAGGACAATGCACCCAGAATAGCACCACACACCACCATACCACCTACAGACATAAAGTATTAGAAGTACTCACACATGTACTGTGCAGTTATATAATGGATACTAGAAAAACATTAACATCCGAAGCAGTCAAGTTATGACCAATCCCAACTGACGGCGTCCGTTCACGAACATGACGCATGAATTGGCACCACCCAGCTCAACCATCATGAAAGGAACCGGATGATCCAACACACGCGTCACCATCAGAGAGACATTTGAGAGAGCATGACACACTCAACGGCCAGGGCACACACAAGTCAACGAACGCCGCATAGGTACAGTAAATGGTAGATCTACAGTTGGGTACACAGGACTCACACATGTGCTGTGCAGTTATACAATACTAAGGAAATTGAGTTTATACAATACAAATATATTCATACAGTCTTCAGCAGGTCCAACAATAACTCAAAACAATAATGTTCTGCATATCACTTGTTATTGCGCCCTAGTGGATGTGGATTGTGGAGCAGGACTAGCATTGAGCCAAGCATTTTAATCAGTGATGTATTCCCCCAACTTATCATATGCCAGCCTACATAGTGTGCGTTTTATACAGGTTTTAAACTTCGTCTCATTCAGTTCAAGAATGTGGGGAGGAATTTTATTGTAACATTTTGTACAGTACCCCATGAAAGATGAGGCTACTTTAGCCAGTCTGAAACCTGGTTGAACTAATTGGTCCCTATTTCTAGTAACGTAATTATGTCTGTCGCCGTTTTTACTAAAAAGCTGTAAATTCTTTCTCACGTACATGATGTTTTCATAAATATATTGACAAGGAACCGTCATGATGTTAATGTCCTTGAACAGTTCCCTTAGAGAATCGCGCCGGCGAAGATTATATATTGCTCTGATGGCTCGTTTTTGCAGAATAAAAATTTACTCAATGTCTGCAGCCCTTCCCCATAGTAGGATACCGTAAGACATTATACTATGAAAATAACTAAAATAGACTAGTCTCGCGGTATCCACATCGGTTAACCTACGAATCTTTGCAACAGCATACGCTGCCGAACTCAGCCGCCCTGCAAGGGATTCCAAATGAGGACCCCATTGCAACCCCTGCCAGTTTCCCAGCTCCCAATTATCGGGCTGTTAACGTAATCGAGGATTAATCGCCTGTTAATTCTACTTTCAGTTTCTCAACATCCAAGTGTGACAAGTGGTTGACAATTTGTCACATTTGAGTAAAATCTCGAATTAACCACATGTTACAGCAGTTTTGGGTTTCTGAGCACCTTTTTCAATGTTAATCTCTTGTCAACGAGCCTAATTTATAATTGTTGGAAATTGGTCGATTATTCGCGGATTTTTTATTTTTTTTTATTTTTTTTTATTTTTGATGGGTTTGCTCTTGACTCTAGTCTAGGTCAGAGGTGACAGAGACAGAGTCGACGATGGAGTGAGTTTACCCAGAAGAAGCCTGTTCACTCTAACTTTGAAGAGATTCGGGTTGAAGGCGTTCGGAAACACGGACGCAGGTAGTGAGTTCCATTCATTCGCTGTGCGCATTATGAAGGATGTCTGGAAGCGCTTGGTGCGAATTGGTGGAATGGCAACAAGGTAAGGATGGTAACTTGCAGTGCGTCTAGATGTCCGATGGTAGAAGGGGGCTGGTGGGATGAGGTCGTGGAGTTCTTGAGCACACTCACCGAAGTACAGTCTGTAGAAGACCGACAAGCAGGCAACTTTGCGGCGATGAGCCAAGCTATGTAGCTTGGCATCTGCCAGTTCAACGTCGCCGATGAGCCTCTTGGCTCTGCGTTCCACCGAGTCAAGCGCGGCAAGCTGATACTTAGCTGAGCCATCCCAAAGGTGGCTGCAATACTCCATGCAGGAACGGACTTGCGCTTTGTAAAGGGTTAAAAGCTGTCCAGGCGTAAAGTATCGCTTCACTCTATTCAGGATGCCCAGTTTTTTGGCCGCAATTTGGGCTTTGTACTCAATGGAGGCGCCGAAGTTGAGATTGGATGTCAACTCCATGCCTAGGAGCTCGAGCCGATCAGTCACAGGAACAGATGTACCCCGAAAAGTAGGAGTATGATCGAAAAGACTCCTTTTAGCGGTAAAAAGACACGCCTGTGTTTTGGTGGCGTTAAAGGAGACCAGATTGTCATCACCCCACTGGGAGACAAGGCTTAAGGTCAAATCTGTCCGCTCCACCATAGCCTCTCTCAAGGAACGAACTTCATCCACGCTGGTTTTTGCGCTGGACAGGTATCTCTCTGAAACAGTACTGTCATCTGCGTACCCAACAATACCAGGCAGAAGTAGGTCATTGATGTGCAGCAGGAAAAGAGTTGCAGAGAGAACAGACCCCTGAGGAACTCCGGCGTCAATAGCCATAAGGTCAGAGGAGCAGCCGTCAATGACTACTCGGATCGACCGCTTGCTGAGGAAGTCTGATATCCAGCTACAAAAACCAGCGGGGATGCCATACGCAGGAAGCTTACTGAGTAGACTCGCGTGCCAGACCCTGTCAAAGGCCTTCGAGATATCAAGCGACACAGCAAGTGCTTCGCCGTGTCTCTCGATGGCTTCGCCCCAGCAGTGCGTGACATACACAAGAAGATCGCCAGTTGACCGTCCCCGGCGAAAGCCATACTGACGGTCACTGAGGAGATTATTGTCTTCAAGGTACGTCAGCAACTTACTGTTGAGTACCCTTTCCATAACTTTGGACAAAATGGAGGTAATGGCGATTGGACGGTAATGGGCAGGGTCTGCACGGTTGCCATTTTTGGGCACTGGTTGCACATTTGCAAGCTTCAAATACAGGAGACAGTTCAGGCGCACACTGCCTCAGCACTCTCGCCGGAATGCCGTCAGGCCCGCTGGCCTTGTTCACGTCTAGACTGCACAATACTCTCCGGACCTCTCTAGTGTGCACAGCGATCTCCGGCATCGAAGAGTCACAATGAGGTACAGTAGGTGGTTGCTTGGAGCCAGCGTCCAGACGTGAATTGCTAGCAAAGAGAGATGCAAATAAATTTGCTTTCTCACTCGCAGAGTGAGCCAGCGACCCATCAGGTTTCAGGATTGGAGGTAATGTGGGACGACAGAAATTCGTTTCAACCGCTTTAGACAGGGACCAAAACTGTTTACTACCCGGAGGGTGTGATGCCAGCTTGGCCCCAATACGTCCAATATGGTCAAAACGTGCCCGACGCAGAACCCGCTTGCAGAACTTGGCGGCAGAATTAAAGGCTCTTTTCCTCGCGCGAACCCTACGTGCTCTAAGTTTGCGGTCGCGGGCCCCGACCCAGGCTTTATAGGCAGACTCTTTTCGGGCCTCTGCGTGGGCGCATTCTGCATTATACCAAGGTCGGGATTTGTAACCGAGCGGAATGTCGGAGAATGGAATGAAATAATCCATTCCCTGTCGAATCACATCCCCAACCGCGTCCGCACAGCTCGAGGGGTCACCCGAGAAGAAGCACACATGCCGCCAAGGATAAGACGCAAAAAAGTGCCGCATCTCGTCCCAGTCTGCTGACTCGTATCGCCATACTCGTCTCGTGCCTCTAGGACTGTCATCTGGAGGAGAGCAAGTCGACACGGATTTCACCAGACAGTGGTCAGATGTTCCCAGCGGGGCTGAGACCGACACCGAATGACTGTCCGGATCAGTTGTCAGCAGAAGGTCTAAGCAATTGGGTGTATGGCCGTCAACATCCGGTACCCGCGTTGCCACATTCACCAGCTGGGTTAGATCTAGCGATAGAGAAAACTTGCGCGCCTCCAACCCGGCATGGTCAGTTTTCCGGTACGGGTACAACCACTCTTTATGATGGGCGTTAAAGTCCCCCAGAAAATTAAGCTTCGCTGTTGGGTACCGTTGCTGGGCCATGTCAGCCGACTCCACGAGGAAATTAAAAAGCGCTGTCGTCTCCTGGTCACCGGTGTGCGATCGATAGACGCCGATGTAGAGAGACTTCTCCACGCCAGTGTCCACAAGTAGCCATATGGCAGAAAACCCCGATTTCTCAAAGCAACGGAGACGACGACAACAAATGTCATCGCGGACGTACACACAGACCCCTGCTTGCTTCTTGAACTTGTGTTCAAGAGAGTAACCCGGGTAGTTGAGGTACGCCACGTCCGACGGGGTTGTTATCTTCGTCTCCGTTAGGAAAAACAGGTGCGGCTTCTCGGTCTCAAGGTGGTGGTGGACCGGATCGAGATTAGAGTGCAGCCCCCTGATGTTAGTGAGGTGCACTTTTAGTGGGAGGAAGTGCAGCCGTTGTTTCACCATATTCTTCTTTGCTTTCTTCATATTTTTAGTTAAAGAGTTTGCTGGGGAAGAAGTCGAACTGTCGAGGCGCTGTTCAGTGAACCAAGTGGAACACTGGAGCTAACCCAACCTATGGGGAACTCATCTGGAGACTGCGGGGACGCCCGAACCCCCCCGGATATGGCCACCGGGTCCTCCCATCCAGTCGCCAGCTGGCACGGTGGAGCATACCGGGATTTTTCGCGAGTTGGCGGGGCAGCCTTTGGCACGTGGCTGGCGTGCTACTTGGGCCCCCTACTGACTGCGGTCGGCCAACGGCTGGCACCGTGCTTCGGATCCCGCTACCCTCCAAAATGAGCTACCCGGCAAGTTTTGCCCAGAGACCAAGACCTGTTCTGAACAGCGCAACTGACATCCTCCTTCTCCCCCAAAGGCACTGGCACTCCCACACACCGACGGAACACAGCAAGCTGTTTGGCGCCGGACTCCGGTGGGATGGTGGTCGCGAGCCAGGCGGCCCCTTGCGGAGCCTACCACCGCTTAAGTGGGATCGTTCAGCCGTACCACAGGCAAGCCTGTGGTGCCGTTGCCCGGGATGGACCGCTAGGAGGTAGATCCCATACCCACCCCAATTTTTGTGGCGATAGTAACCCATCCAAAGACTGACCTTGGTAAGTGTTGCTTACCCTGGCGGGGTCAGCCATCCAAAACAAACGAACCAAAAAAAAGCGGTCACCCATCCAAAGAATAACCTTGGTAAGTGTTGCTTAACCTGTGTGGGGTCACCCATCCAAAAACAATCAAACCAAAAAAAAAAGTGGTTACCCATCCAAAAATCGACCTTGGTAAGGTTTGCTTAACTTGGCGGCTACACCAACCCAGCCTCTCAAGATAAAATACTATTTAAAGTTACTGATTACGTTATAGTAGTGAATGAATACCAGCTAGGGTAGCCAACCGAAATAAATTAATGTCGATTATTTAATGTAACAAGCGATTACGTAATATCTCGATGATGAAGTGTTGAGAAACTCACTGACAACTGACGGCTGGTTAATTTGTGACAAATTGTCAGCTGATTTGAGATGTGACGTCGACTTCAGAAACTGGCCCTGAGTCCAGCGTGATCCCCAGGAAAACCGTTTTATCGACGAATTCTAGCTTCTCCTTGTTTAATATAATGTCACAATCAGTACTTTTGACATTCGGCAAGGAAAATTTTACGCACTTGGTTTTTTTACCATTTAAAACTAAATTATTGGCAGCGAACCAATCCTGAATCTGCCGTAGCGCGTTATTTACGTCGTCAACCCGACAAGTACGTCTATTTATTTTAAAAATTAAAGATGTGTCATCAGCAAATAACACCATGAAAGAACAACATGTTGTTTGTTTTCCAATAAACGGGGTAAACCGTTTATGTATATAAAAAGAAATTTCATATTATGTTTAAACCCCTACTTGATTCCCTTAGCGGTAGAATTTCTAAAACCTAATAAATTGATGAATGCTGTTTATCAAGCAAGAGCGTAAATCTAAAATTGCACGTGTCCAACTTACAAACTGTAAAAATTACATACAAACTTTCAGCCCCCTTTTTACTCCCTTAGGGGTAGAATTTCCAAAAACCAATAGATACATGAATTCTTTTTATCATCCAAGAGCGGAAATGTAAAATTCTATGTGTCCAATTTAAAAACAGTAAAAAATTCATGCAAAATTTAACCCCTAAGGGGGTAAAAGGGGGGGGGGGGGGCTTTTACCCCCTTAGGGATTAAATTTTCAAAAACCAAAGTCAGTTTCTCCTTTTATATTTTTAAATAGATTTAAAATTTGAATTTTGGCGTATCATACACTTGATATTACTAATCGGTGTGGCAACACTTACATTTTAGACGATTTTAAACTAGGTTATAAGTTAAAGTTGAAAAATATACAAATACTCAACATATTTCAAGCATGATTGATTTTGATTTCTGTAATTGCGCATAGACATTAAAATATCATATAGAACAATGTCACCTCCGTGTAAATAGTTCTTTAAGAATCTATGGTTTACTTTCTAAAATGCAATTTTTTGTTGTTATTTTTCATGTACGGCAACACACAAAACTGCTGCGCGTCCATGTCAAGACAGACTCATCTGTATTACACGGGATCAATATAAATTAAAAATGCGGAATCCTCACACAAAATAATGTTATTTGTGTTCAAACGTCGCGTAATACGTAAACAAAAGAGATTAATATAATCTTCGCCGCCTTTAGACTGGATTATAACGCATCTGATCCCAGACCACTCTGAATACATAGCAGCAAAGAGAATGACCGAGCCATCCTTTATCTACAAAGTGAAGTGTTGAACGTTGTGTGAAATCTGTAAGGTGCATTATGTAGTAAGAAGTTAACATTAGTGTGTGTAGTGGTGTATCAGAGTTGTTTGGGCGTCATCGTGTGACTATGTCGACGAGATGATGTGGACGATAGTGGTGGCGGCGGTGGCGGCAGCGGCGGCGCTGGGCGTGCGCGGCGAGCAGGTGCTGCTGCTCGACACCACCACCGAGGCGACGTTGGGCTGGACGCGTTTCCCGTACGGCGCGCAGGCGAGCACGCCTGGCTGGCTGGAGGAGTCCTACACTAACTTCGAAAAGCAGATCAACTGGCGTTCGTACGTCGTGTGCGACGTCGCGCATCACAATGTCAACAACTGGCTGTGGACACCATTCATCGAGCGCAGGAATGCCAATCGTATTTATATCGAGATCAAATTCACTATAAGAGATTGTTCATTGTTCCCTGGGAATGCTCTAAGCTGCAAGGAAACATTCAGTCTGCTGTATTACGAGTTCGACGTGGCGACGCGAGAGCAGCCGCCGTGGGAGCCCGAGAGCTACAAGCTAGTGGGCCGTATCGCTGCAGGTGAGGGCCGCTTCAATACTAACTCTGAAGTCGACATCAACACAGAGGTCAAGAGCATAGCAGTAACTAAAAGAGGCGTATACTTCGCCTTTAGAGACCAGGGTGCTTGTATATCAATATTGGCTGTGAAAGTTTACTACATAACATGCCCCGAAGTAACAGTAAATTTTGCTAGGTTCCCAGCAACACCAACAGGGCGTGAGGTTACTGTAATTGAGCAAGCCAATGGTACATGTGTGGAGAATGCAGAGACAGCATCAGGTGAGGCTCCTCCAGTATACTTGTGCAAGGGTGATGGCAAGTGGACATTGCCCAGTGGCTCATGCAAATGCCGTGCTGGGTTTGAACCAGACCTTAACAACCAGGTATGCAATGAATGTTCACCAGGAAAGTTCAAATCCCATACTGGTGATGATCCTTGTGTTACTTGTCCAGATTATTCTGAATCCACAGCATTTGCTGCAGCTGAATGTAAATGTGTACCGGGTTTCTTCAGAGCCAAAAAGGACCCTAAGAATGTACCTTGTACGCAGCCCCCGTCAGCACCTGTCAACCTCACAGTTACATTTGCTGATCAGTTTTCAATTTCCCTTGCTTGGCAGCCACCACATAAGACCGGAGGACGCAATGACATAACCTACAGGGTTTTTTGTTCAAACTGTGGCTCTAATATTGAGTACAGGCCCGCTGCAACTGGTTTAAATAATACAAGAGTCACTGTTATGGGTTTAGACCCGGTGACAGAATATAAATTCCAGGTTTATGCTGAAAATGGAATCACTGAACAAACAGGTGAAGAACCAAAGAAAGTTGAGATAACTGCTGTCACGGAGGCCTCTGTTGTAAGTGTGGTTTCTAAACTGCGTATTCTGAGTGTAGAAAGTGACAAGCTGTCTTTAGCATGGAACCCACCACCGATAGACCTTACTGATCCTGATGATACGATAGAAAGTTATGAAGTCAAATGCTTCCCAAAGGATAACATGGAGAAAAGTGCAAATGCTACTCTAAAGATTTCGAAAGAACCACATGTTATAATTACTGGTTTGAAAAGAGATACTGAATATGGACTTAGAGTCAGAGCTAAGATGAAGCGGGGTTGGGGTGAGTTCAGTGCCATAGTGTACGCTCGAACTGGATCGGTGCTGGAGACAACTTTTGTAGGCGAAGAGGAAGGCGCGCAGGTGCGACTGGTGGCGGGAGTGATGGTTGCAGTTGTCGTATTATCAGTGGTTGCTATAATTGCTACTGTATTGTTCCTACGATCACGCACTGATGACGAATGTGACAAGAAGCAGCCAAGCGATTGCAATGCGCTCAACTATCGAAATGGAGAAGTATACACGGGTCCCGAGCGTCCTGCTAAGACGAGCAGCAATGCTACGACACCATTGTTTGCTGGCACTGGCTCCAGGACTTACATTGACCCACATACATATGAAGACCCTAACCAGGCAGTTCGGGAGTTCGCGCGCGAAATTGACGCATCTTGTATCACAATAGAGGCAATCATCGGCGGCGGTGAATTTGGTGACGTATGTCGAGGAAAACTTAAGTTGCCAGCTAGTTGCGGCCAAGAGATTGACGTTGCCATCAAAACCCTTAAGCCGGGCTCCACAGAACGAGCGAGACGGGACTTCCTCGCTGAAGCGTCGATAATGGGACAGTTTGAACACCCCAATGTTATTTTCTTACAAGGAGTAGTCACGAAATGTAATCCAATCATGATCATAACAGAGTTTATGGAGAACGGCTCTCTGGACACATTCTTGAGGGCTAACGACGGAAAATTCCGTGTAGTGCAATTAGTTGGGATGTTACGTGGTATCGCAACGGGTATGCAGTACCTGTCTGAAATGAATTATATTCATCGTGATCTGGCCGCTCGTAACGTACTTGTCAATTCTCAACTCGTATGCAAAATCGCTGACTTCGGTTTGTCACGAGAGATAGAGTCGACCGCGGATGGCGCTTATACGACACGCGGTGGCAAAATCCCTGTCCGATGGACTGCACCTGAAGCCATCGCATTCAGGAAGTTCACCTCGGCTAGCGACGTCTGGTCTATGGGCATCGTCTGTTGGGAAGTTATGAGTTTCGGTGAACGACCATACTGGAACTGGAGTAATCAGGACGTGATCAAGTCCATTGAGAAGGGATACAGGCTGCCGGCGCCCATGGACTGCCCCGAGGCGGTGTATCAGTTGATGCTCGATTGCTGGCAGAAAGAGCGTACACACCGTCCCACATTTGCAAGCATTGTGAAAACTTTAGATAAACTGATCCGCTGTCCAGATACATTGAGAAAAATTGCCCAGAATCGCTCTGCTGACCCGTTGGCGGGCGACACCCCTGACTTAATCCAGTTTTCGTCGGTGGAAGAATGGCTGGAGTGCATCAAGATGTCTCGATACATCGAGAAGTTCCGCGCGGCCGGCATCCTAGACATGGACGCCGTGGTGGATCTCACGGTGCACCAGCTGGCGTCGCTGGGCGTCACGCTCGTGGGCCACCAGAAGAAGATCATGAACAGCGTGCAGAGTATGCGCGCGCAGATCCGTGGCAGCGGCCCCTACGGCTTCCTGGTGTAGTGTCGAGCGTGTGCGTGACTGGACTTGATCTCGACAGTGAAGTGCGACAGTGATCTTTATAATAAAATGATGCATTTTGTATATTTTTCTAAAAAACTGCCATAGAGTTTAGATATAGGGGTAAAAAGGACTTCTTTTCATAGTGATGTTAAGGAAATTTATCTATGATATTGTGTTGTTTATATTTCTTTTGACTGTTTATTATACTGTTGTATTTGTTTAACTAAGTGACAGCTACTGACTTGCCGGCCTAATTTCAAGACTGCTGACATCCACTTATGAATATTGTATACACAACGAAAACTACTACCTAGTATTCATTTTATTTTGAGTATCAAAACTAATATATCTATATCCCACTATCTGGGCTAAAGAAGAAATTTATTTAAAGGAAAATTTTGAAGTATATGGTGATAAATTAATTTTTAGTTAATTGCTAGCTGACATACGACAACATTATTTATGTAGACTGATGTATGTTAATATTATTTTATTAATATTTTTGTACTTTTAAACTTTGATACATTCTCTTTACGCTTTTGAAGCTTATTTTATAAGTTTCCTTTACACAAAACTTACAATAACTATGAATGTTACACCATCATATTCTGGAAAATAGAGCAGCTTTGTAAAAATAAGATTATATCTAAATTGTAGTTAGCCAATTTTCCTGTAATTTTTTGGAGAAATATTATATGTATATTCATGAGATTTTTAATTGAAAAAATGTATAGATGTTCTTTAGAGTTTGTCATATTGTATAATAGGATTAGTGTTGATGCGGCTTTGAGATAGTTATTGTAAGATGCTGACTTCAGGTAAGCCAGGGAGGATCACAGTGACAGACAGCTAACATCACTGCTAACCCTATTATACACTACTCAAAGCTTAATTATGCTGAACCTCAAAAATTGTGATTGAACTGAAGTACTTAACTAATTTATAGATTACCACAAAAATGCATTTAAGTTCGTACGTATTTACTCCCTTTTTACATCGCATGTACATAAGGCTGAATAATTTAGTGTTAAATTGCTTTAAAATGTTACTCAAAAGAATTATACATATTTTAATATTTTATTTTGTGACTTTCGGTTTGGTAAGGGTGGAGACACAAGGTTAACTTCAACACTATGTTCAACATTTTGCAGTTTAAAGACTGATTTATATGTTGTTGTACCAGATACTTCGACAATAAGAACATGCTTCAATGTAGGCACATCATCAGTACTAAAATAACATAGAGACTTTTTCAATAAGAATCAATTTATTCATCATTAACATTACCAATAGTAATGTCAAGCCAATATTCAAACATGTTTATCTTAATGCATTAGTTGCAAGTACTAACTTTTGTACCTAAGTAATCATATTTTTCAATTGTCCCAAATGTTGACAAGTCTACTGTCAGAGTTTGGGACGATATAAAAATAATATAATTGCCAAGTAATTTACAAAAGGTTTGTCTTCAGTGCTTAAGCATTGAGGACAAACCTCACACATTTTATGTTCAATGTTGAAAATGAAGTGAGAGTTGCTTGTCTGCACCCAGCCTAACACTGCCTGTAAATGTAACTAGCTAGTATAATTTTGTTTACTGAACAAATCGGTTCGTAACTGTACCTATTGAGAAATGCCAATATAGTTTTAAGTGCTTTGCTTCCCAGCTCGTGATGTTACAAAGCGAATGTATAGATGTTTGAATGCTTCGCGCCTTCGGCGACAGCTGAGCGGTAATCTGAAGGCACCACCTATCGGCTGCACCACGAACTAATAAATCAGTGATTTTTTATTAAGTTAGTATTCGTTTATTCGTAATCTAAGATGTTTAGTTCATATTTTTATACACAAGTAATGTTATGTGGTGACAGTAGTTTGTGGTCAATTCTCATTCATGATCATCAAAATTGCTCAATTAGCCATTTCATCATGTACATTCGATAATTACAGTTTTATGTAGCTAAGTGTATTGCGTGTCATCTAATTCAGAAAGCACCTCTTCACTGTACTATGTCACTTTGGCAGCTATTTACAATTTTTTTCTTTTAATTTAGTGTAACATTTTGCCTCAGCGAATTGCGAGCAGGGTTTTTATGCTATTGTATTGTAAAAAGTTAATTACACAACTGCGCTATCCCATTGCCATACGCGCCTATTTATGTATGTATGAGGTTACGCGCACACTTGACATAATTAAGAACTAATTTAAATAATGAAACATGTTTTATAATTGCATAGTATATTCTAAAGACCACATAACGAGTAAACTATGTTTGGGCACAATTCTCTCATGCAAACCGCGCATTGCTCATCAGCACAATGTCTCAAAATGCATCCAGTTTAGGAGCGAGCGGCTCCAAATTACGTATGCAAATTATCTGCGACTTAACTTTAATAACATATTTTTAAAGAGAATTGTGCGGCGGAGGTCAGGTAGGGAACCTGTTTCGGTTGTGTTTGAGCGTCGCCCATTGCGCGTCGCGTGCTGATCCTAAATAGCGTTTTTCCGGCCGACGCTAGTGCTTCATACAGTGTTTATCTCACAGTTTTATGACTTACACTGAACTGTTTCGATTATACCGTCCTGTTTATTTTCTCTCCTTTGTCGTTTACTACTTTTACTAGTGATATAAACTGGTTTTATATATTATCTTTGCGTTTTAAGTATAAGCAGAACTGTGCCGTTCCAACAGAACATACCAAAGGAGAGAGGATAAATCCGCGACCCCGTCGAGTTGTGTATGCATCACCCGATGACGTATGCATTCATCATCTCGCTATGCATCATGATAGTTTGTTTGTCTTTGATTATATTGCCGGAATTAAAGTAATGATCGCACTCGTAACTAACTTCCTATTTGTGTATTCTCAAATAATAAAATTGACTTGAAGATATAATTTTGCTATCATTAAACAGTAAGAATTGACATAAATAGCCGTGTAACTGGCAGGGTTTTTGAACAAGCATAGTTCAAAGAGTAGGGCACGGATTGTTTCCCTTGCATTATTCATTCTGCAAATATTATGAATATATGAATTATGTTCAAAATAACGTCTAGTGATAGTTGAGTAGTTGCGGTTTGCTGAGAGAACACCGAGATTATATCTGAAAAGTTTGACGTACTCTTACACCCCGTTTTATTGATAGGGCCGGTCCCGTATTATCTTGCTATAATTCCTTTATTAAGGATACGTACTCTAGATGCAGTCTTTGTACTTCTAAAACTCTCCATACCGTACTACCAGAGCCCTGAATATTTTTGCTGGAAAACCCTGGCAGCCTCCACTAAAAGTGTCATGCACATCGTCGACTGCCGCCAAGGATCGCTCGACATGTCTGCGACATATACTTTTGGCAGACGACGGCTATGGTCGTTTTGTCCTCGAACATAGGCTCACCCGAAAAATTAGTTCCATTTTCACTCGATGTCATTACTACACCATGTAGCCCGATGTCTAAAAATATTATAGGTACCATTTCATCAAAAAAGTATTGAGGCGTCCAATTATATCTAGACTTCGTCAGTCTGATGAACTACCTACTTGTTTGTTTTCATTTCAACGGGTGTGCAAACACTTACGATGCATAGGAATGTCCTAACTTTAAAAAACGGGTTGTTCTTGACAGTTGTTCTTAAGTAGGAATATCCTACATGTTTCTACTAATATTTTATATTCGCACTAGGTACCCGAAATAAAATTCATCAGTAAAAACTAGTAAATAAGCCGCAGCAGTAAAACCAAAAAATAATTCACGTAAAGTCACAATACGAGCCATACTTCCATCAAGACTGGTGTTAGCGAGCCTAGAACTGGGGTAAAACACACACGTTAGCAAATTTGATAGATCCATGGGTTTTAATTGCCACTTCATTAGGAATCTTAGGCTCCGGGCAGACCAAAATGGAGCGAAAAGCATAGGATATTGCCATAACATCGTTCACTGTACTTTAAATAAAGCTCAAAGTTGCACGAGTATCAACGCAGACATCAAAGGGCTCCTCGGGCGTCCTTGAGCGCCCTCACATTGATTTCGTGTGCACTTTCACGCACTGGTATAAGGTCCATTATTCAATGACAGCTGCTATGCACTCATCCAAGCCCTGCGCTTTGCTTACAAGCTTCAAATAACACATGGAGCTTCAGTTATCTCGTAGAAGATATTAAATATTTACTAGTGAATTGTTTTCACCGTAACAGAAAATACTGAGTTCTGTAGATAAACACTTCATATTTAACGAGCAGCTTTTCTCCAGATAACTGCAGTCGGTAATTAATCGAGTTGTAATTACTGTTTCTTCGTAATTGAAATATTTTACATTTGAAATTGTGTATAGATGAATTTCGATTAATATTTATCTCCATAGCCCTCTTTCCAGGCGTGATGTTTTAAAATTGTATAAAGCATCCATATCATCCCCAATTATTTAATTACCATATTTTTTCTTCGGTGAAATACCTACTTAAAACGAAACAATCAAATCTTTATTCTGCAACTCGCGTATCTATAAAATAAAATAAGGAGATTTTTTGTTTACGAAGGGAAATAAACGAGGACATGAGATAGCAACTAATCTAGCTTCCGTTCAGTTCAGAATAATGTACCAATCCTATTGTAATTTAATTGTTTGAGGCCCAATCGCATGAAAAAAATAGGTCAGAGTTAGTTGCTAACACGAGGATAAATTGACAGTTTGATAAAATATTGTCAATTTGACCGCGCTTGCAACTACCTATAAGTAAGCTTTTCGTGCAAGTGGGCCGTACTGAATTAATTTTATGTGTGCTGCTTCGCGTGTGTTCTCATGAAACCTTTTTCGTTAAATAGCTTAAAAAAGCATTTAATTATAATTTAAAATGATATCTGTTATGAAAAAAACCACTTAACTTTTTACATAACCCTTGCAGCCGGGAAAAATAACACGGCACAAAAATATTGCCTGGGGCAGGCGTATGCCGTATGTACGAAAAAAGTAAAAAAACTTACATTTAAACTTCTCATAGAGATATTTTCGTCACCTTTAAATGAACATTAAAATAACACGAAATTGCAGGAAGAATAATAATATTGTATTAACCAAAAATATATGCAAACTTATGTTGTTTCCTTAAAGATCTGAGAAAACAATGATTTGGTAATTTATAATGACATAAATAGATTTCGGCACAATTACATAAATCTTATACTAGACTCTATAAATATAAAAATCAATTGCTGATGTTGTTCGTTTATCTCGCTAAAACTCAAAAACGGCTCGACCGATTTGTTTCTTTTTGTTTTGTTCACTCGAATGCAGGCGCGGCACCGGATCAGTTAGCAGCTAGTATAATAATATAATATCGTTGAACGTCAATACCGTTGTATTAATTAGTGAATACTGAATAGTGGAAGGAATACGCATCGTCGGCGTCTAGGAATAGTCCGTAATATTCGCTGTCAAAGCTTTGAGAGGGTGTGAAGTTCACAAAGGCGAATGCTATCGGTCTGTTAGTAATGTAATGACTGTGTCTGTAAACACGTGCCAGTGATTCCCTGTCTTGGTCCCTTTGACACGGCTTTGAGCTTTGTGCAACGCGATCTTTGTGCCGGTCATAGCCGAATAGATTGTCTGTCACAGACGGAGCCTTGTGGTCGTTGCCTGTGTATTGTGTCATCGTGAATTATTTAGTCTCAAATGGGTTCTTCAATTGCTATTGCAAGTTCAGATACTCGAACAACATGCTCCCATGTGTTTCGATAATGTCATTTAGATTAGTCCCACTCTTCCAATGTCACCTGTAAAAAATAAAATATAAAAAACAAAAAGTATGAAAATTAGAAAAATATTTTCAAACAAAACTCTTTATTTTTTTATACGAGTACCAAACGGAACTAAATATTGCAGCTGGAACTTGCGTTTGTTTAAGAAGTGGCTTCGACGCGGCCACATTCAATTTTGAGCACTGTGCGGTTATGTATACAGGATGATTGGAAGTTGGGTGCAAAACTTAAAGACGAAGATAGTACAGACAATTTAGAACCATTTAAGTCATGGTTGTCTTAGACGAAGTCTTAACATTTATTTTTACCAAATTTTTATAATTATTTTTGGAAAATCCCAAAATTTTAACTTAACTGCTTATTTATGGTCAAATTGAATGATAAATGAATTCATTTTTATTTTATTTAATAAAAGTAATGTGTAAGCAATCTAACAAAATATGTTTTAGGCCTCTGTGTCGTTAGACATTTTTTTTACAGGCATTTAAAATTTATAAAAAAAATTCAAAATCATAAATACATTTTGTCAAACTTATTTTAAAAAAAGACGGGGCGTGTTTTTTTTGTTAAAACCTTTTTGAAAATATGCTTGACAATCGCTCTTTCTTTTGAGGTGTCATTTACGCGGATATCTTACAAATTATTGAAATAAGGACCTACAAACAAATTTGAGGGAGAAATTTTTAATTTTGTATTTGTATGTAAAAAAAAATCTAATGACACAGAAGCGTAAAATATGTTTTGCTAGATAGCTTACACATTACCTTTGTTAATTTATCATTCAATTTGACCATAAATAAGCAGTTCAGTTAAAATTTTGGGAACTTTCGAAAATAATCATAAAAATTTGGTAAAAAAAAATAGTAAGACTTCGTCTCAGACATCCATGGCTTAAATGGTTCTAAATTGTCTGTACTATCTTCGCCTTAAAGCTTTGCACCCAACTTCCAATCACCCTGTATAACTATCAAATTCAATCTATCGATCCAATCTGTTTGAATGAAAAACCGATAACAGCCGGTGACAATATTCTAACGTCTAGTGTACTGTAACTGACAGCCGCTTTGAGCTCAACTAAATGCAATAACTATTATTGAAACATGGATAATGCAATGAGGTCTACCGTATTTGTGCCCACCAGTTGGCGCCACTTGCGAACATTTAACAGGACCTTATCCTGTTAAATGATGTTATTACGCGGAAAGAAGCAACATTTAAATTAAAATCATTTCTAATGCTGAAGACGAGCGATTAGATATAACATGTCGAGTATGCCGCAGTTTTGTGCAACCGTATTTATTTTTTCAAAAAAAAATTGGGATTAAAATTTTCCTTAACATATCTCTCTATTATATTGAACTCTATTACAGCTGTGGTTGGTAATATTCGTAATATTAATATTTTCCAAATATGGCAAACAAAGATAGTTACGGGTTGTACCTATCTTTATTTGCCATAATTGGAAAATATTTATAAAAATAAAGCCAGCGGCAAATTCTAACGCGATAGCCCTTATTGTTTTTATGTGACGCTACAGTTCTTAATTAATATCGTAACCATAAACTCTACCTGTCTCCATCGGGTGTGCCGTAAAGAGATCAATGACCGTTGTTTTAAAATAAGTCTTTAATTATTCGCATTTCAATAGTGTGAAACCCTGCTCGCAAATAATTAAGCCGATATACTGTGGTGTCATTCTTGGTACGTATTTAATTTATAAAACGGGATGCGGTATTTTGTACTTGTTTGTTTTTATAAACCATCTGTAGGATTGTCATAAATTTGTATTTTATTTACCGCTGCATTTTGATATACGTATTTTATTTACATAATGTACCGAAATGACACTAAAATAGTTATATGTTTTTATTTCAAATATGTATTGTCTTCCAACTATTTGTTTGATGAAGTATTTACCGGATATTGATGTAATTATATCAAAATATAATATATCGTATTTATTTGAAACCGCCTGCAAATATTTAAAACACACGTTAGGCATATTGTGCCGAAACGTGTGAAATTCCGTCACAAATAACGTGACAGAACTACCCTCATGCGAAACTAAATGTATAATGCATCCGCATGCAAATGTAAATATGCGTACAAATTGTACAACTCTAACATTTACTCGCTAAACATAGACACGGTTAAGAGTTTATTTTTGACTTAGTATTAAATAATACTTCAAAGAGAAACTACAAGCAATAATATATGAGCCTCGCGACCTCGGAACTAAATATAAGTGGAGCAGCGCACTCCAAGGTTCTGGACATTATTTCAACTAATATTTGTTTAAGCACACATGTCTGTTTTCTGGCACTTAAACAAATTAGTGCCGATAAGTTTATCAAGGGTACTTCACGTTACTTACACTGTAATCTCTTGCCTTACGTTATGTTTTATGTACTCTTATTATTCCTTGCCGATTTATTACCGTGTATAACCATTTAATGTATCATTTAAAACAATATTTTTTTTGTAGTTTCTTCACATTCATATAATTTAAATAGTTTGAAATCTGCACAACTGTTGTCAGATCCACCATTTTGTATTCCCATTTTACTGTGATCTTATGTATTTATAGTAGACATAATTAGAATTGCCTTCATGCCACGGATCACACCAATTCTTAGTACATACATATACCTACCATATATTAAGTATATAGAAATTTATGTCTACATGTTTATTTATTCATGAATTTTTGACGTTCAAATATTTAATCATACATTTTATATTAATAATAATAAGTATAATTCAAGTATTTTTCATGGCAACTTTTGATATACATAAACCGTGCAGCTGACGATATACTTTCTCGACGATAGTGATAATATAGCAATAATAATCTACATAACATAACGCGAATTTTAAAAATTCATGAATAGTATATTTTTGCCGGGATTGTCACAGGTCATGCTCATAGTACACCTAGTTTTTATACGTGGAACAGCTAATTTTTGCAAACTGTCTAAATATATACTTGAATTAAGATAGAAATGTTTAGATGTGCTTGTACAGTGACCTGCGACAAGCCCGTCAGTCCATCAAAACACCAAACCCATACAAATCGTACAATAGTTATAATAAAAATAACGTTTATTTACTAATACTTAAAAATTAGCTAGTATAAATGAAGAATATTATAAGAGTTTTGATACGTTGGACAAGCAAGCTAAAACAAATTAAGTCCAGTATTTGAAAGTTAGTCTAACAGACTTTTTAATTCACAGCATTATTATAATACAAATTGGGAATAAAACATAGGTCCTTATACACTTGGGTCTGTTGAATTCGCCCTTTGTGTTATGAAAAATGAATCTAATTGTTTACGTAATAAGATGTATATTGTACCCGATAATAAACTGTATTCGTTAAAGCAATAAGTATGCCTCGATTAGACAGTGATGGCGGACAGGTTGCAGGCGCCATCTTGAAACGTGTTCTGTCACAAAAATGTGTTTTCTTATTGGTTTGCGCTGTGATTTTGGTCTAAAATATTCTGAACCGACCTTATTAATTTTGCTAAAACCTCATTGAACTATTACCGAGTGAGTAAATTTTTCCAATTGCATTGTAATAAAAATTTGTTCACCGCCATACATTTTGGAGCATAAAATACTACAGACTTTATATAGTTCTTCTAAGATGCTTGTCACAATATTTGACGACTCAAGAGCGGTGAAGGTTAATGAGATTTTATTTAAAAAAAAATATGCTTCCTTTAAGTGCGAAATCATGTAACCATAAATGGGTATTGCAATCCACTATAATGAAGCTTTCTGTTGAATCAACGCGCAAATCAATAGAAAGGTCCCCGATATGTGATATGCTGTTAAGCCATAACCTTAAATGATTAATTAGTTTTAAATGCTTATGCAGATCAAATTAGGAATAATTTTTATCAGACGCAATTGGAATAGGAACCGTAGTAACACCAATCATAGCCTAATTAATTATAACATAGAGTGATGTTAGATTTTATTTATAAGTTATCTTTTTATATAGAATAAGCAGGCGTGCGGCTAGGGCAGTCTGTCCTGCCTCGAGTATATTTTGTGGCCGCACGTCTGCCTCGTAAACAGAGATAGTAAAAGTTAGCGCAGTTTTAAATCTTTACTATGAATCAGTATAGGTAAAAGAAACAATGGAAGTGTAAGCTTGGCTATAATTTATGTAATAAACTATTGATATTTATTATGTGTTGTTATTTCTAACCTCCTTTGCAATAATCATAAATCATTTATTTACAAGTGACAGAACTCATGATGTTAGTAAAAATTTACTTACAACACTGTTAGTAAAAAAATAAAAATCCGTCGGTGCTCCGTAGACCAATTGAAATTTCACCAATTGGTCTATGGGGAAAATTGCATGTTTCCATCGTCCAATTACCAACTGGGCTATGGAGCACACTGGACGTAAACCAAAACTATGTTCCATTATCACATTACAACCCTAAGTTCACACCAGTTTCTTATACTTTGCGTTCAAAGAAGCCTTTGTTATATTTTTTGGTTCACATCAGGTTGGGACATTGAATCCTTACGCACATAAATAATACATGTGTCCATGTGGTCCACCTATATTATGCTCTTAAATTTTGTGATAGAATTTTTTATGAAAACGTTGCTGTTGGTGATCAATAGATAGATGAAATAGACATACCTAACTGCCGAGACGTATTGACGCATGTTCCAAGCTAATAATAGGGCACCCCCGAGGATGTTGAACAAGATTTAAAAAGATGACGCTCTCCCAATTCCCGCTGGATTGCAATAAACTTACCAGCTAGGTTTACCAACGGCACAAAGTACGTAAGCGGCGGCGCGCCCAACGGGCTATCCAGGGCTTTTATTTAATAATAAGCTTCATAAATAAAGTTGTGTGTGTTTAATAATACTCCGCAATGTCGTGGTGGCCCAGTGGTTAAGACCTCGCCTGTCGTGCTTGAGGTCGTGGGTTCAAATCCGGGCAAGTACCAATGTGACTTTTTCAAATTCATATGTTCTTTCTAAGTTTATCTTTTGGACACCACAGGCAACGGTGAAGGAAAACATCGTGAGGAAACCTGGACTTATATAGTTAATGTAAGTCTGAAATAGCCTAGTCAGAGGCCTGTGGGGTTTCCTAGAGGCGACTTAATTAACACTGACACTAGAGGTGGCCACACCTCACAAGAAAAAGAAAGAAAGAATAAAGTGATCTTGGGAAAAGCATTTATTTAACAAACAAGTTGATAACCGGTAGGATTTTCATAGGTATACGGTTTAGACCATGTTCGAACGATCCAGTCTCTTTCAACTTCAGTTGTAACGTCGACGTTTGGGTTTCTGGAGCAAGTTGCTTATCAAACGATTCAAGCGATTATAGTCTTTTTCACAAGCCACGAAAGTCATATTTAGTGTGTGATGTCGTAATTACGTAAATGCATGATAGCTATAGAGTGGAGACCTTTAATAGGTAAACGTAACTTGGGACGCCCTCAGGCTAGGTGAAGCGACGATCTTCGCAGGGTGGCTGGTAGCCGCTGGTTTAGAGCTGCCGAAAATAGAGACAAATGGCGTGCGATTGGAGACGCATAATTATGTCCTCTCTGACTGCTATAGGCTGTGATGATAGCAATGGCTGCAGGTAAGATGACCTGCTGAACATCTTTGAAGAGGACGAGGAACTACTGGAGGTAATGTAAATGGTATTTATTTTAAATATTCGGTAAGCAAGAAAAATCTGCGGCAAAGTTATTTTGCGTGCAAGACGCGTTAGGTTAGGTTCAAATGGGATGACGAGACAACCTTCAGCTGGAAAGGTCGACTGATGAAGTCTACGCTCCGACCAGCACAGATCCAAATTCAAAACCCGAAAGTTTTCAGCTCGAACTCCAGAATTGTTACGAATGGGCTCCGAGGACGATAACAACAATGGGTTCGTGGCAACTGTCCATACGGTCAGGTCTAAGATATTCAAGACCCGACGTACAAATAGGAACAAAAAACTCTCCGATCCTACTTTCAAGTTCATGAAATGCGTGAAATAATTCTGCAGTCTTCAGACATGCGTGCAAATACCAGCAGGTCAATATACGACTCTCTAAGTCGTTGAAAAGTGACTCCCGTCGCTTTAAAACCAAGCGTACTAAATATGCTATTGAGTGGCATAAGAGCTCCAAGGTCTTTGCAAAAGATTTGACTATTCGTATCGTATCCGCCAACATTGAAAGGTTCTATGGGTACTTGTACAGGTCAACCAGTGAACCCGTTGCGGATCTAGCAAATGACCCAAGAGCTAGATTGACCCGACACTATACCGAGGACATCCCAGACTTCAGCTTGTACGAGATTAGGATGGCTCTGAAGCAGCTTAAAAACAACAAGGCACTGGGTGGTGATGGCATTAAGGCCAAACTTCTGGAGGGGGTAAAAAAACTAGTAATTAAGGCCCTTCAGAAATGATTTGATTCCTTCATACTCGAGGAGAAAACGCTACAGGCATGGTGCAGGGTTGCGGTAGTAGGTACTCTTCTACAAAAAGGGCGACAATGACCGACTAAAGAAAAAGGCCCATCTCAGTTCTTAGCCTTGTCTACAAGTTGTTTTCAAGAGTCTTTACGAATCGTCTCGCGTGCAGATTTTGCGATTTCCAGTTTCCCGATTCCGAAAAGGCTTTAGCACCGTAGAACACATACATACGCTGCGGCAGGTTATACAGAAGACCGAAGAGTTTAACCTGCCCGTCTGTTACGCGTTTGTTGGCTACAAGAAAACCTTCCATTCGATCGAGACTTGGGCTGTAGGTACTGCAGTCTCTCCCGCGGTGCCAAATCAAATACCGGTTGAAGCGTTTGAGTTGTAGATATCTATACTTATTACTTATATATAAAATAATAATCTATATATATATATATATATTAATTAAATTATTAAGCTCTTAATTTACAGGACACTAGCGGACGCCTCGCGGTCTCACCGGCGTATTTCCCGTTCCCGTGGGAATACAGGGATAAAAAGTAGCCTATGTCACTCGGGGATAGTGTAGCTTATGGTAGCTTCCCAACGGTGAAAGAATTTTTGAAATCGGTGCAGAAGTTTTTAAGTTTATTCGTTACATACAAAAATACAAATCTTTCCTCTTTATAATATTAGTATAGAAGTAGGTATAGATTAGGATCATCAAATTACTTAGACCCACTTGCACACAGAGTTAGCACGAGCTTGTCAAAATATTGTACGACAAACGGTTAACGACACGGCTGGATGGTGTAGTGGTTGAGCGATCGGCTGCTGAGCTGCGTGTCGCGGGTTAGATTCCCGCACGGAACTAATATTTGTATGGCCTACAGATAGTTGTTCCGGATCTGGGTGTCTTGTATATGTGAGTTTAAAAGTTTGTAAACGCACCCACGATACGGATAAAATTACTAGTGTGGGGAAAAGTATTTATAAAACAAACTGTCAACTTAACCTCGTGTTAGCAACTAACTCAGAGTTAAGTTTTTCGTGCGACCCACTTGCACTCCTTAATGTATTATGCATTAAGTAAAAGGAGAATTTTGGAAAGCCTGTGTTAGTATTGGAAGTACGTGTGACGTCATTAAATCATGAATTTACACTTTTATTCACAATGGGTTTGCTACAAAATACAAACTGTCATATTTATTAAGCATCTACCGACAAATGTCGAAGTACCTACCTGAATTATTATTGTGTTGTCAAATACCTACAATTATTAGAGTACCCACCTGAGTAAATATTGTTGTGTGTACAGGAAATAACTCTAAACTTACATATAAGCCATAGTGATGATATTCCTATAAAATATTACGTAATTTATAATGATCATTGTGATGTATCCTGGATTTTATATTGCTATTTTAGTATTATAAGTCTTTTGAGACAATTAATACAAGACTGTCAGTTAGTATCAATATTCTTTCGAATATTGATTAAGAATTACTAAATGGGCGATATTAAATTCCTTAATTGTCTTGATACGTTTTAAAAAGGTTTCATTACTCAAGAATTGATTATTGACCTAATTGTGAGATAATTTATAGAAATGTAGAAAATGGTGGGGACATTTGACAGGTCGACTCGTTACTATAAATAGTGTGTAATTCGTAAGTTAAGAGACTTTTTGTGGTGGACTACACAAGCTTCACGTAAGTTATTTGATATTATAACTTGATTATTGCTAATGGTTGTGTTGAAACTCTATTTTCATATTGTGGCCTTTATTCATAATGATGTTAAATTGATTTAAGGACTAGTCGTTTCCCTTGCCTTATCCTTGTTGTTTTGATTATGTAATATTGTAAAATGTTACAAAGATTCATCATATAATGGCCATAATAGAATTAGATCTGTAATATACGATATTTATATGGTTGTAAAATATGTCCATGAATACTTTTATATGGAGTTCCAATATGATTCTAACATCAGAAGTGGGATCCAGCTCTAGCTTACACAATAATTCTAATGAATTTCATTTTGTCATTTTCATAAACGACGTGTCGACGAGTCGCTGACTCCAATCGCACCAAGGCGATGTCCTAGCAATGCCGCTCCAGCCCATGGCACTGCGAGCTGCATAGCTTGCGGATCTAGAATCTGTATGACCATCCGTAAGAGCAGTTGGTCCATGGATTTGCGAACTATGGTCAGAGCATCAGATTTTGACTATGGACATCTAGCTGACAGCTGCAGCACGAAAACTGCTGAAAGTGGTAAGGCCGTCAGAGGCTTTGTTTTATTTACTGTTGAATATCTTTGGTATCATAAAGATATAATATCATGTTTGAATAAGCGTAAAACGATAATTCCTAAGGTTTTAGTTTATTTATCAGAAACTCGCCCAACTCGGTAATGACAGTTAGTGGCTACTTACATACTTGAGGGGTACAAAGGATTTGCAAATAATCGTTATTAGTTAATGGAGGCAGAATAGTAGTTTTGACCAATATTCTTACATTTACAAGAAACTCTCTGCTCTGGTTTTCTCTTGGCTTTTTTTTTGAGTAAAATTAAAAAGGAATCGTATTTATGGAAAAAGCTCTTGAGCAGTTATTTTCATGATAAGTCTGTTTAAAATAAACAATCCAATTAATTATTTCATACCTTGCATTTCACGATCTGATAATAAATTTAGGTAATTAGTTTTAGAGCTATTGGAGATTGAGATTTTGATATAAACAAATCGTGATCTAATTCTTATCATTGAGTCATGAATATATATTAAAAAAAACGTTATAGGATAAAACAAATAAATGAAAATAAAATTTTTGAATAATAAAAACCATGTGGTAAAACTTACTGTTGAATAATTTGTTTGAAAAGAGACATGACGGGAGAAAGACAGAGAGGAGTTATAATAATGCCAGGTCGTTCCAACAGCATGGTGCATTAGAAAAATTATTAAGTTGAATAAAATTCTGTCAATACAAGTCCAGACGGTCCTCTGAATCTTTATGATCAAGCAGCGATCTGCAACCTCTGAGTTTGACAGAATTATTGTTTGAATAAGATTCTGTCGAAACAAGTCGAGACGGGCCTCTAAATCTTTATGATCGAGCCGCGATCTGCGACCTCTGAGTTTGACGGAGTTAGTTGTTTGAATGAGATTCTGTCAAAACAAGTTGAGACGGGCCTCTGAATCTTTATGATCAAGCAGCGTTCTGCGACCTCTGAGTTTGGCGGAGTTAGTTGGTTAAATAAAGAATTTAAATATGTACCCTCTGTTGGATCTGATTTTGGTCGGAAGAAAGTATCTACGTTCGGTACAATTTGAAAGAATATTGTCAGATTGGCCGAGCGATGTATTGTTGGTTAGTGTAATATTATTTAGATTAATGATGTATAGTTATACTTGGTGCAAGTCTATCCCACTAGCAGCGGGTGGAGGGGACTTGACACATCTAGTCAATAGGCAAAACTAAAAAAAAAAAAATTACAATTGTACAAAAAGGGTATCTATTGTACTTCGAGAACGAAGTACATGTCAGAATGGCCGTGTTAGTATTGGAAGTACGTGTGACGTCATTAAATCATGAATTTACACTTTTATTCACAATGGGTTTGCTACAAAATACAAACTGTCATATTTATTAAGCATCTACCGACAAATGTCGAAGTACCTACCTGAATTATTATTGTGTTGTCAAATACCTACAATTATTAGAGTACCCACCTGAGTAAATATTGTTGTGTGTACAGGAAATAACTCTAAACTTACATATAAGCCATAGTGATGATATTCCTATAAAATATTACGTAATTTATAATGATCATTGTGATGTATCCTGGATTTTATATTGCTATTTTAGTATTATAAGTCTTTTGAGACAATTAATACAAGACTGTCAGTTAGTATCAATATTCTTTCGAATATTGATTAAGAATTACTAAATGGGCGATATTAAATTCCTTAATTGTCTTGATACGTTTTAAAAAGGTTTCATTACTCAAGAATTGATTATTGACCTAATTGTGAGATAATTTATAGAAATGTAGAAAATGGTGGGGACATTTGACAGGTCGACTCGTTACTATAAATAGTGTGTAATTCGTAAGTTAAGAGACTTTTTGTGGTGGACTACACAAGCTTCACGTAAGTTATTTGATATTATAACTTGATTATTGCTAATGGTTGTGTTGAAACTCTATTTTCATATTGTGGCCTTTATTCATAATGATGTTAAATTGATTTAAGGACTAGTCGTGTCCCTTGCCTTATCCTTGTTGTTTTGATTATGTAATATTGTAAAATGTTACAAAGATTCATCATATAATGGCCATAATAGAATTAGATCTGTAATATACGATATTTATATGGTTGTAAAATATGTCCATGAATACTTTTACAACCATAGTTGCTTCCGTGGAGTTTCTTGCCCTTCTTCTACACGAGAACTAGGTTTAGCGAACGGGCGGTAAGCTCTCTGAGCCTGAATATGAATTAATTGACAAGCCTAATTGAAATAAATACCTAGTCTTGTCTTTCTGTGCTTTTCTTCATAAAACCTTTCCCTTAAACACCACATACATAGGAACTCTGATACACACTAAAAATAACCATCTTGACATATATCGATACTTTTATATGGAGTTCCTTTATGATTCTAACACCTGCATGTAGTGGTCGCATGCGCGACTACTGAGCAGGAGGTCCGGGTTCGACTCACCGGTCGTGCAAAGTTTTCCATCTAAAACTCAGCAACAGCCCGGAGTCCGGCTTATTGCTCGGTTAATGACAATAGACTTAAGTAAAATATAACTAACGAAATGTGGGAGTACTAGGTGATCCTCTGTCGAACCCTTCGGGCAATACAGTCGTGATGTCATGTAAAAGGAAGATTGTCAGTTTCAACACAACATCAAAATTTTTCTAGAATGAAAAGCTATTTATAAACCTACACTATACGGATCATATTGGTGAAGCCCTTTAGAAAGGCCAATTAAGTGCGCAGTCCTCATAGCCAGCGGGCGTGTACGACTGGATGTATGAACTAGGGCATGAATCTCGTAATATCGGAATTTCGGAACGAAATTACCGATATTTCAATTCCGATACTGAGTGATCCAATGTCGGAATCAGGAAAAAAACCTTATTTTAGCTCCTTGTGAAGCGTCGAACGAGAAAGCGCGGTTAAGCCCTTTGACTACGGTGATTAGCAGTGGTCAGATAGTCTGTTTACTAATCGGGCGCTTATTTACTTAAACATCACATCATGAAAAAAAAAAATGTACCTTGATGAATTCCATATTTACAGTTCCGAGATTGCTAAAAATGTTAGCTTTAAGAGTACAAGTAAATACACAGATTCATAGAGCCCGTCATAACAATGATATTTTCATTGATTAATCCTTAGGTTACGGGTATCCGCAGAATATGAGACGCACGGCATCGGCCAATGTGACAACATTTGGGGTAGGCTTATGTTCAGCTGTGGACATCTTTCGGCTGAAATGACGACGATGATGATATTGAATACTAAGATAATTGTGCATACTTTTGAGAGTTGTTTCGGAACGAGTACGTATCCGTGTTAAACTTTATTTCAAATGTATAATGTGTTACTTAACTAATTGCTTGGAAACCTAAATAAATTAAAGTTTTATAGTTTTCTGGCTTCTGCTTGTATTGAATACAACAAATTAGTATATACGATCATTAATATGTTGGATAAATCAACTTCCACTACTTGACTTCATTGTCTCTCATCACCATTATCATTTCAGCCAAAATACGTTCACTGCTGAACATAGGCCCCAGAAGGCCTTGCCACAGTGGCTGAACTTATACTGGAATTAAAAATCAGTATTACTCACTACACTTATCGGGACTACTTTCAGATTGATCGACAAACATTTATTTTCTGTTTTTTTTTGCATTATCCTTTTTCAGACATTACATTCCTTCTTGGAAACAAATGTGCAGTTTAGTTAAAAAATCGCCCGATTACACAGTCACTAGTGATTAGAGAGAGACCCAATAGAAAATCCTATTATGTCGCGGCATAAACGTGGTTTTTATTGTACTCAATCCAGGCTTATACCGAATTTGGGAAATTAACAAAAAAAAATGCGATTTTTAACGAAAGTGACCTATTCCGATATTAATTTCGGAATTCTGATATTGAGATCTAATATCGAAAATCAATATCGGAATTGAAAATCTTCCGTTATTGCATGCCCTAGTATGAACGTAAGTGAAGTAAAAGGAGTATGCAAGGATGGTAGCAGGGTTATAGTTTCTGCCTACCCCGATGGGAAAATGCGTGAGTTTATATAAAAATGTATGTAAAAATATGTTATTGATGTTTTTTGTCCTTTGAAGTTATTGTATGTTAGCGGACGGACAATGACCGCTAATGTCTGCACCTGACATCAAATTAGCCGGTTGAACGAGTGATTACAAATTGATTAGCCACCCAAAGATATGGGATGTCTGTGTAGTTGTGTACCTATTCATGTTCCCGCATACGTGTCACGTTGAATCGATAATATCTCGGGAATACCTACCGTATCAATTGTTGTTATTATGAATTTGTATCTATTTAAAATCAATAAAACACAAAGAGAGATGTTTATCTGCGGTCAACGGCTATATGGTGAATCCTGGGTGATACTACATGTGTAAATAAGTAATAGTTTTATTATTTCAGGTTACTAATCTCGAGAACGAAGCACGAGTATAATTGATGATTAAACGAACTTACTTGTCTTTACGAACGTCCAAACGACGTTAGCCAAAAAAAACCGCCCACGTGCGAGTCGGACTCGCGCACGAAGAGTTCCGTACCGTTATCGCAAAAATAATCACGTTTGTCGTATGGGAGCCCCACTTAAATATTTATTTACTTCTGTTTTTAGAATTTGTTGTTATAGCGGCAACAGAAATACATTATATGTGAAAATTTCAACTGTCTAGCTATCACGGTTCATAAAATACAGCCTGGTGACAGACAGACGGACCGCGGAGTCTTAGTAATAGGGTCCCGTTTTTACCCTTTGTGTACGGAACACTAAAAAGATGAACTAATTTTGTAAATTTGTTGCTTTAATAACCAGCCAAGTGCGTGTCGGGCCACGCGCAGTAATAGGATTCCGAAGTTGCATAATAATGCGGACTAAAAAGAGGGTTTTGTTGTTGTTACATGAATATTAGAACGGTTTCAGCGGCTCACAAAGTCTTAAAACGGGCTCACAAAGGTGATGTTTTTTTTTAATCAATTTTTTTTTTTTATTATTTTATTATAATCGGAAAACAAACAGTATTAACAAATAATAATTGAACATCAAATTAACCAACTAGTAACCAATTACATGTTTTCGCATTTAATTTACTATGAACAGCGAAAAAAAAGTAAGTTTAGAGAAGAAAAAAAAACAATGGTGGTATATACTTTAAACAATAACATACAATCACAATAATACCTCGTCATGAGGTGCAATAAAAAACAGTTATTGAACCAATTCTCGCGTTTGACCACTATCTCGCCCATAGATATAATAAACAAGCTCGCCTGATGGTAAGCGATGATGTGGTCTACGGTGAAGCAGGCTTGCTTAGATTTAGGGCCAGTTTCTGAAGTCGACGTCACATCTCAAATCAGCTGACAATTTGTCACAAATTAACCAGCCGTCACTAGTTGAGTTTCTCAACACTTCATCATCCAGAAATTACGTAATCACTTGTTACATTAAATAATCGACATTAATTTATTTCGGTTGGCTACCCTAGCTGGTATTCGTTCGCTACTATAACGTAATCAGTAACTTTAAATAGTATTTTATCTTGAGAGGCTGGGTTGGAGTAGCCGCCAAGTTAAGCAAACCTGACCAAGGTCGATTTTTGGATGGGTAACCACTTTTTTTTTGGTTTGCTTGTTTTTGGATAGGTGACCCCACACAGGTTAAGCAACACTTACCAAGGTCAGTCTTGGGATGGGTGACCACTTTTTTGGGTTCGCTTGTTTTTGGATGGGTGACCTTGTTAGATGTTGTTTAACCTAACGGGGTGACTTTAGGATGGGTGATCAAAATTTTTGTGGTGATGGTCACCCGTCCAAAGACTGACCTTGGTTAGTGTTGCTTACCCTGGCGGAGTCACTTATCCATAAACAAGCGATCCAAAAAAAAGTGGTCACCCATCCCAAGACTGACCTTAGTAAGTGTTGCTTACCCTGGCGCGGTCACCACCCCAGCCGCTTCAAGTTAAACACAAACCTATCCAGAAGCTGACCTTGGTAAGTACTAAGTACAGGGTAAAGTCAACACTGACCTGGGGATCGAACCTTCCTCACGCGCACCAGCGTGTGGAAGGTTCGATTCCCAGGTCAGTAATAGTTTTTTTTTTTTTTTATTCATTACATAAATACAAAATAACAATTTTTGATAATTGTGTCAAGTTTTTATAATGTAATTAATTTAAAAGTTTATAATATTCTTTTTTTTTTTTAATCTTGGTAATCAACTATAAATGATTTATTTAACATATTTTTTATAACTCAACCCATACCATAGTTTTCGCCGACCCCTATTATCTTTTTATCGTAATATAAGCATTTAAAGTCATAATATTAATTTTAATCCGCGAATAATCGACCAATTACCAACAATTATAAATTAGGCTCGTTGACAAGAGATTAACATTGAAAAAGGTGCTCAGAAACCCAAAACTGCTGTAACATGTGGTTAATTCGAGATTTTACTCAAATGTGACAAATTGTCAACCACTTGTCACACTTGGATGTTGAGAAACTGAAAGTAGAACTATCAGGCGATTAATCCACGATTACATTCACAGCCCGATAATTCTGAGCTGGGAAACCGCCAGTGAATCTATTCACTTTTGACTTAAACTAAATAAGGACTAACTGGTAACTGAAGAAGGAATTATAAAATCTAACTTCGCAACTGAAGTTAGTAAAATATTATCTATTTGGTACCACCGCGGGTGCGAATTGCGAAGGAAGCCGATACGAGCGCGCGTTAGAGCCACGGGGAATGGTATAGTTCGTTCCTGAATCCTTGCGTGCACGTTCCTTGTTTATTTTTGTATATTTTTACATGGTTCATAAGCATAAATTTACTATCTGTTTTACACAGCTAACAACGTTATTTAAGTAATTTTTCAATGGCATTTGTAAAAAAAATTTACTGTGCCAAGTACATTTTATAAGTTGGTCGACTATTACTCGTAAACTTGTAAAGCCTGTTATGATTTCATTTTTGTATATTTTTAAATGGTTCGTAAGCATTATTTACTCTGTTTTACACAGCTATCAACTTAATTAAGTAATTTTTCAATAGCATTTGTACAAAATTTTTACTGTTCCAAGTACATTTTATAAGTTGGTCGACTATTACTCGTAAACATGTAAAGCCTTGTTATCCGTGATAATTTTCCTTTTAATTTCGTTATATTTACTACTGCCGTGATTTTTTTCACATAGCCAAGAGAAACCATTTCGCTGGCAGGGGGGGGGGGACACTTGACTCTAACATAAATTTGCAACTTAAAGCTTAATTTTACGCATACGAATGTCTGAATCAAAAAATGTTTTTAACAAACCCGTAATATTTTTCAATGGCCTATCCAATGATACCCCACACTATGGGATAAATCAGAAAAAAAATTACATCCCCACTTTACGTCTATGGGAGGTACCCGAAAAAAAATATTTTTCATGATTTTATGTTACCACTTTGTCGGAATTATTAATCTATATATATAAAATGCTTTGTCCTGAATGACTGACTGACGGATCAACGCACAGCCCAAACCGCTGAACGTGGAGACCTGAAACTTGAAAGGTGTATTCTTTGTATGATGCAGGCATCCGATAAGAAAGGATTTTCCGAAATTCTACCCTTAAGGGTACACTAGTCGAAAATTCTTCCATACAAACGTAGTCTGGCTTTTACTCCACTGTTTGACGATGTACGTTCAAAATAAAAAGTGATATCAATTTGTCTCATCATTATCTAGTCCTGTATGGAAGCAAAAAAGTAAAAAAAAAAATTACTTGAAAGTTATGAGCTTCGAAAGTTCCATATTTTAACACTAATTTTAACGCATCTTTGGGTGCAAATAAGTACAATAAGAAGAAGGAAAACTGAAAAACGGCCTCCATACAGGGATAGATTAGTAGTTCAATAATGCAAATAATTTTATTTTGAACAGATACATTCAGTCGTTTTTTCATGATATCCAGACTCCCAAAGGTCTGTTTATAAAATTTCGCGCGCTCGTTTTCGTTCTAAATCATCATCCATTTCGCTACAAATTTGCAAAAGTGTGTATTCGTACGCGTACTAGCTTCTTACTGCTCATAACAGCATCTATCTGTTCCGCACGTGTTGTCGGTTCATATAGCACGCATTTTAACCCCGCGCACAAAATAGTTCGTGCCGTTGACTAGTGTAACCTTAAGGGGGTTAAAAAGGGGGGGAAAGTTTGTATGAAAAATCTAATTCCTTCGGCTAATATTTTTGAAACTTGGCACAAATAGTAATCTAAGTACATGATAAAGATTGACACTATTAGTTTTTTGAAACTACCCCCTCAAGTCGATTTAGGGGGTGTTGAAATTTGTATGGCAGAATCTTATTTCATGGGTAACTAAACTTGAAACATTACACAAATACTAAAATAAATAATAATAAAGGTTGTCATCATTAGTTTTTCGAAACTACCCCCAAAAGTCGATTTAGGGGTTGTTAAAGTTTTATTGAAAAACTTATTATTAGGTTAATAAACTTGTAACTTGGCATAAATACCCAACTAAGTAAGCAACAAAAGGTTGCAATTATTAGTTTTTCAAAAATACCCCCAAAAGTCGTTTTTTTTTTTTTAAGTATCTTCCTTCTTAGGTTAATAAACTTGAAACTTGACACAAATATCAACCTAAGTAAACAATAAAGGTTGTCATTATAAGTTTTTCGAACCTACCCCCAAAATCCGATTTAGGGGGTGTTAAAGTTTTTTTGATGAATCTTCTTTATATCCATATAAAAGCGATTCGGTCACTCATTCACCTATCACGAAATATCGAAAACTGCTTAACGTGTAAAGATGAAATTTGGCAGGGAGGTAGTTTATAGTTAGTAGACGTCCGCTAAGAACGGATTTTACGACAGGGCCGGATTTAGGGGTCTAAGGGCTATCGCAAGTTAGTATGAGAGTCCTTCATTTTTTGAGCTACTAACTTAAAATATGGGCAGGGATGTAGTTTATAGATAGTAGACGTCCACTTAGAACGGATTTTGCGACAGGGCCGGATTTAGGGGGTCTAAGAGCTCTCGCAAGTTTGTATGAAAGCCCTTCATTTTTTGAGCTACTAATTTAAAATTTGGCAGGGAGATAGTTTATAGTTAGTAGATTTCCGCTATGAATGGATTTTGTGACAGGGCCGGATTTAGGGGTCTAAGGCCTCTCGCAAGTTAGTATGAAAGTCCTTCATTTTTTGACATTTTTTTTTTTTTTTGGGTGGGAAATCATCCAATGACTTCTCCCGCTCTGGGTGAAGCAGGAGGGCGTGTCAGACTTTTACTGACTAAAACCCACCTGTGTTCCTTCAGTTGTTTGTGCCAGGGCCGCGGTAACACTCTTTCAAATTTAGACCTACTAACTTAAAATTTGGCAGGGATGTAGTTTATAGATAGTAGACGTCTACTAAGATTGAATACTCGGGGTCTGCTAAAAACCTGGGGGTAATCTTGGACTCGTATTTGTCGTGGACTGCCCATGTCGCTGAAGTCAGTCGCAAGGTGCACTACACATTTCACTCGCTGAAATGCCTCCAGAGCTTTTTGCCCTTGAACACCAAAATTTCCCTAGCTCAAACTCTCATTCAGCCCATCATCGACTACGCCGACGCCTGTTATTTGGATGCCACCGAGGGGCTTTTAAATAAACTTGAGCGTTTGCAAAATATATATATTCGTTTTGTTTTCAATCTTAAAAAGTATGACCATGTTTCTGGATTTCGCAAGATTCTCAAGTGGCTCCCAATTCGACTTCGCAGGAACTCTCGGATTTTGTGTCTGCTATTTAACATCCTACATAACCCTAAAACGCCATCCTACCTCCGTGAACGCTTCTCCTACTCCCGTCCTGCGGATGCACCTTGCAGATCGCATCTTAAGAATCTCCTTGACACCCCTTCCCACACAACCGACTTCTACTCCTACTCCTTTAAAGTGCACGCGGTGCGTTTGTGGAACTTGCTGCCGCCTGACATAAGGGACTGCCAAACTCTTACAGTTTTCAAAAGAAGAGTGAAAGAACACTACCTTTCCATTCCGTCATAGTTGCATATAATATGTATATTATCTTTTTATATATTTTAGTATTTATTTAGTATTTATTGTTATGATATGTATACTTATATGTATGTATATGACAATATATTTTATTAGTAACATTATAAATTACTAAACGGTGAATTGTTTTATGTTTTTATTTTTCCCCTCCACACACAATGTCTACATCTCTTTTTTTATCATTTTTCTTTCGCAGGTATGCTGGAAGAGAGATTTCATTAGAAATAAGCATCACCTCTGTACCTAATTTTCTGTTCCTTCTTCTTGTCCTTGTATTATGTGTGTGTACAAAAATTGTTAAATAAAATAAAATAAAAATAAAATAAATAAGAACGGATTTTGCGACAGGGCCGGATTTAGGGGGTCTAAGGGCTATCGCAAGTTAGTATGAAAGACCTTCATTTTTTGAGCTACTGACTTAAAATATGGGCAGGGATGTAGTTTATAGATATTAGACGTCCACTAAGAACGGATTTTGCGACAGGGCCGGATTTATGGGGTGTCTCGCAAGTTAATATGAAAGTCCTTCATTTATTGAGTTACTAACTTTAGATTATAGTTAGTAAACGTCTGCTAAGAACGGATTTTTCGACAGGGCCGGACTTCGGGGGTCTAAGGGCTCGCGCAAGTTTATATGAAAGTGCTTCATTATTTGAACCATAATCTTGAAATTTGGCATGGAGGTAGTTTATAGTTAGTAAACGTCCCCTAAGAACGGATTTTGCGACAGGGCCGGATAAAGGAGGTCAAAGGGCTCTCGCAAGTTTATATGAAAGTGCTTAATTTTTTGTGCTACAAACTTGAAATTTGGCATGGAGGTAGTTCATAGTTAGGAAACGCCCGCAAATAACGGATTTTGCGACAGGGCCGGATTTAGGGGGTCTAAGAGCTCTCGCAAGTTTATATGAAAGTGCTTCATTATTTGAACCATAATCTAGAAATTTGGCATGGAGGTAGTTTATAGTTAGTAAACGTCCGCTAAGAACGGATTTTGCGACAGGGCCGGAAAATGAAATCCGGAAATTGACACCCCTAATTTCGAAACTGGATTTAATTTAAATAATATGTTATTTTTATTTTATGTAATTTATTATTGAAACCAAAAGAAGATCATCTGAAAATAAGCCTGAATAGGAATCTAAAGCCAACTAAAGCCTGAAATTTAGCAAGTCTAGAGTTTATGAGTAGTATAAGCTAAGAAAGAATTTTGTGATACTCTATATTTTTTTTCTAATTCGTGCTTTAAAAAATAATGCTTAGTATGATTGGCATTTTCTGTTAACTGAAATATAAAATAGTTTGCGTTAAACATCATTAAACTTTATATCTTCTTAACCACGCGGACGAAGTCGCGGGCAACAGCTAGTATGTATATACATGCCAAATTATAGCTTTATAGTACTACTTAGATTCTCTGAGCTAAGCTGCGGACGGACAGACGGACAGAGCGAAACTATAAGGGTTCCTTGTTGACTTCGGAACCCTAAAAATGGGGGTTTGACAGCTTTTGTGTAGAAAATATGTCAAACGGCCATTTTTATTCCTCAGTTACAAGTTATCAGACTATTGAAAAACTCCTCCTTAGTCTCGCGGTCACTAGTGTGACCGCTTAGCGTGAGGTTGTGTTCGTTTCCCAGTTCGGACATAGTGTTATTGAGTTTTCCATTAGGAATTTCTCAGTGCAGCAGCCCGGAGTATGGAATTTGGTGGTGAAAAACTACCCGGGCGCATACCCCCGAGTAGCTGATTTTAAAATGAGAAACACGTCTAAACGGCTAGTCGTACTTTTTAGGAAAAAATATGTATTACATTGGACCATTTTCTTAATAATTTGATCTAAGAAAATCACGAGTTTTATTCGTATAACATAGTGTAATTAAATTGTAAAGTTATGTCTAACACGGACAAAAAAAATGCAGCATGACCGGAAATCCCCTGCCGCCGCGCCTCGACTTATCGGAAAAGGCCCTGACCAGCGGCCTCAACTCGGATTGCTCTTCGCTTCACCGTGGGGGACCAAGCTACGGCTACAGAGCCCCCTCGCCTCGACAATGCGGGGACCCACTGGTTACCCCACTGTGCTGAGATCAGCTGTATGACGATACAAGTTGCTCAGCAGTTCTGAGGCTCTAGCTAGACAATGGCATTCGATCATCGAAGGCGTGGCGATAGCGATTTGAACAAAATATGGGATTGCCAAGCGCTATCGAAATGTCACGTGATCAGGCCCTTACATTTTGGCTTTTCGATCATCGCCAACGCTAACTGAATGACATTTTAAGCCATAGACAAGTGACATTCTATGAACGAAAGCGTCTCGATAGCGGTTGGAACAAATCAAATTTAATAAAATAAGTTAATTCAAAAAACCCGACTGCTTGAAAAGCAAACTAAAAAGACGTAAACAAGAAGAAAATCATGCTGTGCAGTCAGAGGATACATATTCGCGAGCTGGCGGACCAAAAGCAGATGTATCCTCCGACTGCACAGCATGATTTTCTTCTTGTTTACGTCTTTTTAGTTTGCTTTTCAAGCAGTCGGGTTTTTTGAATTTTTGAATTAACTTATTTTATTTCCAACTTTTTAGCTATTTTTTTTTAGAATTAGGTACGTTTAAATATATAAGTGTTATATATTTTTGAAATCGCCTCTTAAAATCCTTTATTTTGACACGATGGGTTTAGAAGAAAAAAATATTTTTTTCCCCACAAAATGGCGCCCAAAAGCCGCCATTTTTGTTTTTTCCAATTTTAATGTAGCCAGTGACACTCGCAGGATTAAAACGAATCGATTGACGTAAGAATCATCAAAATCGGCCAACGCGTTTGGTCTCTAGAACGCCACATAGGAACAAACATACATACATACATACATAGACTGATAAATACATTACCCTCCTTCGGCAGTCGGGTAAAAACCACCGACACGATAACTTGAGCCCCGATTCAATCAGTAAAACACCCATATATTTTGAACGGCTAAACCGATTTTGATCAAACATAGCTGAGAACACTCCCGATAATGTCCCCTTTCAAATAAAAACTAAATCAAAATAGTTTCATCCGTTTAGGAGCTATGATGCCACAGACAGATACACCACACAGGTACACACACGGTTTTGTCAAACTTAAAACACCCCTCTTTTTCCGACGGCGGTTAAAAATGACAAATATGTTTAGGATTGTCAGGTGCCATTCCCAAACATTTATGACATTACCTATGCCAATCGCTTCCGCCAAGTTTTGGATGATCGAAGTTCACTTGTCTAGGGTCCCTGAACTAACTACCGCACTATACACAGCAGATAATACGAGATACCACGGTTGCTTCTTCACAATCTAATAGACGGTAAGTACTTACCTATGAGAACAGCCCAAGTAACACATAAGCAAGATAAAAGTACACATTTTGCATATTATATAGTTCAAAGATGAATATAGTTTGTATAAGAGCTTTGGGAATAGCCAAATGCTGGATTAGGTTGAGTTCGGACCCATAAAATTCTTAACGCTTAATAAATTCTGTATTTCTGTCCTTACCTTCTTAACGCTTAATAACCAATCACCGTAGGATTATTATACAGACGTTATTTAGCATTACGCGTTTCAGGTTGCTTAAAGCTGAAAAACAGCCCCGTCGGTAGCATTTGTCTGAATATCCATAATCTGTATTGCTATTATAAAAGCATTACTAAGCTAATAGCGCTTGAAACAGCTCAATGCTGAATAAAGTATCACCTTCTGAATAATATTGTTACATAATTCTATTAAACAGCTTGATACTGAATAATTGCTTTTATTTTATCTTCAAACTGGATAAGATTCTATGTTTTACTAATTATTCAGCTGCTGAATAAATAATATTATTTATGTTTTTATTAAGCTTTGTCCTGTTTAATAGAGAGTTTGAAACTAACTTATTCAAATTAAAGACCATATGTATGTTGTTATAGCGCCCATAGCTTAATACCAGCTTAATTAAAATATTATTCACCGTATTTCTTTTTTGCGTTATTTAATATGAATCGAAAATCGTGCAAAAAACGTAAGAGAACTGGTTACATCAAAAGAAAATTGTTAAAAGAATATTTAAATATCAGCAATAGTAATTGTCCAAGTGTTTCTGGTCGTCAAAAGATTTATGAAAATAGTTTGAACAAAACTGAACCCGGTCCCAGCCAGCATGCGTGGTTGCCGTGCAATGAAGAGGGTTCCGTCCCCCAAAAAGTCAAACAGCATTGCGATTCACACAAGATGAGAATGCATCTGATGGCAGTGTACAGATATCGAAGAAGAACAATGTAGATACATGAAAAATTTGATATTTCAAGAAAAAATTGAAAATGGGCTTTCGAAAAAAGATCACACAAGTAGCACTAAAGGATTTGGCAGAAATATTAAATCAAAGATTCCCAGACATTTTACCTAATGATCCAAGGACAATTTTAAATACACCGAGACAAGTCCACATAAAGTCTATTGAGCAAGGTGAATACTGGCACAATGGCGTCATTGAGACACTTAAAAAATATTGATTAACACAAACCTTTTGCCAGAAAACATATCACTGAATATAAACATGGAAGGTCATCCAATTTTAAATAGTCCCTTAGAAAGAATTTCGGCCAATTTTAATAGAAAAAGAAATGATTATTTTATTAGCAGAAGGTATTACAGTACAAGAAAATAAAATTTACGTTGTGATAAGATATTTTATTTGCGACTCTTAATTCTCCAACATGCACATAAATTTCTTCAAGTTTTTTCATGATTTTGTCTTGACTCTCCATAATATGTTGTGGTTTCGCGTATATATTCTTGATTCCTTCTAGAGTCTGTACGTCTGGTGTCCATCAGTGCCAAGTGACAGCTGCACGGCTACGTTTTCAATTTGCCTTGAGGTTCAGTTCAGTTTTCAATTTGACAGTTTCGGGTGGCTTGATGTACTGGCGTTTGTACATAAAACAAATAACAAAACACGGATTAAACAAGGGCCCAGTCCACACCACACACGCGAAATCTATAGCAGATTTCGTGTGTGTGGTGTGCACTACATTTTTAATCATAAATGAGATTTTCTCGAAAAAAAATGCAAGCAAAGACGCTATAATTTTAAATGTAATGAATTCAGTGAAAGCCGGGCGTGAAATTCCACTATAGAAAAGGTTTTTGTTAGATCGATTAGAGAACCCTAAAAATCTGAATAATTTAGAAATGTGATCAACTATATAATTGATATTCAGAAGTTAGTGTACTGAGACTACTTTTTTCAAGTTATAGCTTAGTGACAAGGCATGTGTGCACTTTTATTCAGCATTATACACCAAAACAATCGATCGCCATTAAAAATCTTTGTAATTTATACTTTCACGGAATTTACGAGATACCAAAATGCTTAATCTTACAACTACAACATTTTCAACTCGATTCAAGTTATTTTGTTGGATTAAAATTGCTAGTATTAGCTATTTCGTCACAAGTACTTTTGTCAGACCTATTATGTATGTATGAAAATACTATTTACTATCTATTATCTTGATTATTAACGCGGCGCGTAATAAATAATGAAAAAAAAACATACTATTCACGACAAAATTACTTGCGCACTAACAATTAACATATAGCAGACCTCTAACTTGTAAATTAAAATTTACTTACCGATTTTATAAGTTCACCATGTCAAATCACATTTAAATTCGACATCGACATTAAAATATTTAATCCAATTGAATTATTTTCACAATTTGTATGAATATTGTTTGTAAAAGTGTGAACAATAATTTAAATGCTTTATAAATTCTGAATACAATAACCAATTCGATTAAGCTGAGTAACTCAGTTGTAAGAGCTTAATAAAAGCAATGAGAGCTGTTATTCAAAGGTTATTAAGCTAATTGAAACGTTATTAAGCTCCTACTCAGATCTTGCTCAGATGTTATTCAGCGTTAAGCATTCAAAATTGGGGCCCTTTTTGCTTGAATAACAGCTGAATAGACAGGTACTCAGACGTTATTCAGCTTACTATTCAGCTTATGCTCTTGATGATTGCTCTTACTCAATCTTTATTCAGCACGTTTGTGTTACTTGGGAGTGGTGGCCCAGTGGTATCGGCCGCGACTTACAAGTTGTAGTTCGTGGGTTCGAGCCCAGGCAGGCGCTTTACTTTGTGCAAATTATTTCATCACCACTGCTCTCAAAACGGTGAAGGAAAAACATAGTGAGGAAACCGGCATGTCGTAGAACCAAAAATTCGAAGACATGTGACATCCACTAACCCGCATTGGGCCCGCGTGGTGGATTACGGCCCATTCCCCTCAAAGAGAGGAGGCCTGTGTCCCAGCAGTGGGAACATTAATGGGCTGATGATGTGATCTGACTTAGGTACCTATAACCGGACAACGGCTTCGGTAAACCGCAAAACAAATAAAATAGCGCTAACACCAATCTTGTGAAGTACGTTTCGTCGCACGAAAAGAATTATGTAAACAATTATCTGCCTACTGCCGCATCACGGCACGGAATAAAAAATTATGATGGCAGGCAGGCCAGTTTAAAACGCAATCTCAATTCGCGAATCCAATGAAGGAAATCTCTGGCCAGTTAAGTAGGTACTTAACTACCGTAAATTGCACGCGATGGTGGTGACAAGCTAGCGCTAATGTTCAAATTTCGGTAGTAGTTAGTTACCTACCACTGAAGATTTATTTCAGAACATGACCGAAATGTTATCATAAGGATACCTGTGAGCACGTATGAATAAAAATACATCACAATAATATTATAAAGGCGAAAGCTTGTGAGCGCGCCGCGCATCTCCAACACTCACGGAAGCAATACCTAGGTACCTAGGCCAAGTCGATCACGACGTAGGGCGATTGTGCAATCACTCGTTTTCGTGATTATGTATGCATACAATTCCTATCCATTTACATAATGTTTGTAAAAATCACGAATAAATACGAGTATGCAAAAGAATTACGAACCGAATGTGCATGACCTTACGGTGAGTCCATCAATCTGATGATCTAGCGATTACTGCTAGTCCTTGCCCAACTATTTTATTTATTTATCTTGCCCAACTATTTTATTTAAGTAACATCACGCCTGTATTCCCCGAAGAGGTTAGGCAGAGGTGCTCATGTAGTACCCTCATCTCACCAGTTATGTTTAAGTACCATGTAATAGGAGGCGAGCATATTGCCATCACCCGGCCACAATTCCAGACTCCGGACTGCTACTGAGAAAAACCCTATTACATTGCTCGACCCGGGCACCGAACCCAGGATCTTGTAGTCAGCACCCATTAGACCTATCTCCGAGGTGCTCAAACAAAACACATATTAAGGCATTCTTGCACTGAAAACTTAACTCAGAGTTAGTTGCTATTGGTAACACGAGGTTAAATAGACAATATGACAAGATGTTAGCAACTAACTCTTAAGTAAGTTTTTTCTAGCGCATGAGCCTAAGATATTAAAACGAGTGTTGCGTGTTGGCCCAGTGGCTAAGACCTCGCCTCTCGTTCTTAAGGTCGTGGGTTCAAATCCGGGCAAGTATAGCTCTCGCCCAACTTTAGGGCCGCCCTGAAGTTGGCTTTCCGATGCGCAAGGCACGAAACGGTGCTGATTTTGTATGAGATTTACTAGTGCGCAGCCATTGTAGCCAACTTCAGGGCGGCCAAGAAGTTTGGCGGGGACTATATAATTGTACCAATGTGACTTTGTCTATGAATAATTATGTAATTTCTAAGTTAACTTGAACATCACTGACAACGGTGAAGGAAAACATGATTGATATATATGTTTTCCTTCACCTATACTCGTACTGGCAGTACCAAATTGAAATACCTATTTAGACTCGACTTTGTTGCTTAATTTCTAATCGTACTATCCTATTCTATATTAAAACCAATGCTAACATTAATAAATGCTAAATAAAAACAGGCCAAGTGCCAGTCGGACTCGCGCACGAAGTTTTCCGTACCATTAGCGCAAAAAAATTGCAAAGAAATCACATTGTTGTATGGGAGCTTAATTTTATTCAGTTTTTAGTATTTGTTGTTATAGCGGCAACAGAAATACATCATCTGTGAAAATTTGAAACTGCCTATAATAGCTATCACGGTTCACTGGTGACAGACGGACAGACAGACGGACCGCGCAGTCTTAGTAATAGGGTCCCGTTTTTACCCTTTGGGTACGGAACCCTAAAAAAACATATCTTTTTATTACTTGGACAAATAAGTGATGGGTATTATTCAGAAAGCCCGGTCAATTTATTTATTTCAGTAGTTTTTATCGTATTGTATGCTCATATTGGCATGTTCCCGTTGAGCGACCCATTTACACTGTTACCCATTGGGATAAAAATTACCGATTAGTAACACTGTAACTCAATGCCACGTTAATTCAATCAATTTACACTGCAACCTAATAGTACGTAATATTTTTACCTTGTAAATAGTAAGTAGGTACCTACCTACCTCATCGACAGAATGGTTAAACGTAGATACTCGTAGGGTAGATATATGAAGAATGGCATAGTGGACACTAAAATAAAAAGCTCAAGCAAGCAAAAATAAAAAGCAATTTAAAATTTATCTTAATATTTAGTATGCTAGGTTTAATTTTTCAATCAAACTAATTTCATTAGTGACTGTACCAACTTTTAAGGAAAATTATGCATATAATATCAGAAGGTTGGTATAATGTATTGCGCGGCCGCTTTTTTATAACATTCCAGATTTGGTCGGGTTACCACGCATAAGTATTGTTTTTCGATTATCTCGTTAATTAATTGGTGTACAAGTCTGATATTTCACAGGTATATAATTGAACTATTTATCTAATTATTGATAGATAGATTCAGTTACCACCACTAAAGGAAACTTGGTTAATCGGTCTTCAAATAACTCAGCTGCGCGCCGTGGCCGGAACAAATTGAAATTTCATCATAACTTTTTAATTACTTATAAGATACTAATGAAACGTTTGTACCATTTATAGGCAGTAATTACCTATATAGTAACGTTTCAAGTAAGTCTTTGGACCGCTTATTGGAAGTGCTAGGACTTATTAAAGCGTATTTCTATTTACTAAAATAACTTCAAAACGGTGCATTATTGTGGATTCTTTTATTGCGTAACAAATTATAACTAATTAGTCAGATGTCATGTACAAAAATTATAATCATCCGTTTGGTCAATTCCGAGATGCAGCAATCGTGCAAACGTTACCGCAGCAGGATTTTAAATATCTTCGCAACCATAGCAAAAACAAATTAAGTTGTACCATTTATTTCAAATTGATACCTATCTAATTATTTAGATAACATTATTTCAACATACCCGTTAGAAAACAAAAAATCTGGCTGCGGTAACGTTACTCCAGCCGGAACTGTTTTACACAAATAATTAAAAAACTATCAGCTTACCAAATTAATAAATCTGCTTACCAATTACAGAAGCTGTATATCTAATTATCTATTGCACTTAGATGACGATTTTCGACATTATCTGGCTGTAGTAACGCACTCGATGTTTCCTAGGTAGAAAAATTATAATTCTATTTAGTCCGTCAGTGAGATTATCAATTAATTGGTACGTACCTATATTTTTGCTTTAACAAATCAATAAAAAATTTACAAAGTTAGAGCGCATTAAAATTCAGGAGTGGGGCTAGTGACATCACTAAGGCAGTATAAAGTGTATGTAATGACTGCGTGATGTCACATGATAATTCAACGCACTATATCGTCCTCACTTTATATTTACGTGTCAAAAGATAAAATACGTGTCCAATATTTTTACTAATCCATCTGACGGACAAAAAACAAAATTTTAGTAAACTACCTTATGAGGCTGCTGGCATATCACATATAGAATGAATGCTGGTTGGATTAGGTGATGAAAAACTTCCGTGACCATGTGATGATGTGACCCTATCAAGGCTGCTCACTTGTGATGGGAAGCGGCCGGCGACACCAGTCATAGGCTAGGGTGTCAAGCTAGAGGCTCTGGACACAGTGCAATGCGGATGTTTGGTGGGTTGAAAATGATAATTCTATTTAGTTTGTCAGCAAGATTATCAAATAATATTGGACACGTATTTTCTGCGTTGACATTTAAATAAAAATTGACAAAGATAAAGCGCACGAAATTTCAGCAGTAGGGGCTTGTGACGTCACTTGTCTGTATAAAGTGTAGCAAGGCGTGACGTCACACGATATTTCAACGCAATGTATCGCGTAATTTTTTGAAAACATGGCTAAAAAAAAATACGTGCCCAATATTTTTAGGTAACCTAACTGACGGACTTAAAATATTTTTTTACATCATCCCTATTCCATCAGGGAAGGGAATGGCCGATATGTCGAAATGTAAGCGATGTCACGTGACATTTCAATAGAGCTTGACATTTTCGTACATTTTTCCAATCGCAATCGCGAAGCTATCGTTGATGGAATGTAGATGAGTCTAGAGGCACTGCTAAAGGGTTCCCAAAAAATAAAACAAATCATCTCTGTAAATATCTATATTCATTTATCGAAATATAATTAAACAAAATAATATGGCGACTTCACATTAAATAAAATAAAATCTAACTAGGTAGTTAAGTTACAATTACATAATTTAGAATTTTACAAAATACTTTAATAGAGAGGAACTAAACAAGAAATAGCCCAAATTTTAATGAACAACACAGCCATAATAATAGGATCACGGCGAAGATTATAAGATCAGCAGTTGACGATTATTTTATGATTTTATATAACTTCTAACAAGCCACAAGAAAACTACACATACAACTATAAATAGAAGAAGCAAAAGTTAGAAGAACAGCACCATACAGTATTTATACAAAACAGCTTGTTTTAGCATAAATCTTGTCTTTGATTGCCTGCAGAAGTTTTAGATGGTGAATAAAAAAAACAGGCTGTTAACATTTGCTTCGAAATAACAAAACAGCGCATAAATATTTCCAGCATTGTTCATGTGTGCGTCCATCATGCATCTCAATGTCAAATGTAAGAATCTAATTGAGCTTGAGATGGACACGACCAGCTCTATGAAACAAGGCTGCTGAGCGAGGTCAAGGAACTCGCGAAGGGTATCCTTTTCACTGTTAAGTTATGCGCCGTTTTATGAATGATTATAAATGTTTTATGATCTACAACTGCCTCGAGATTACAACAGCAAAGATCTGAAATATCATTCACTCTTCAATTATATAAAAAACTTCGTTATTTATTCAATAATAATTAAAGTATAACTATGGATATAATTTAATGAGAAAAATATATATTCAATTAGCTAATGTTATAAACAAAATAAAATTATCTTCTTTACGCCGTCATTCCGGCCTCTGATACGGGTAGGTATAGTTGTCACGGCGGATCTTTGTGTCTCTGAAGTTGGCTGCAAGACCTTGAGCAGTAGCAGTTTTTAAGTAAATGTTGAAGTAGAAGATAGCATTGTATAACTGCCTCTTTCACGCGCTTACGTTTGTCGCATCGTCCTATCTCGCTTACTCTATGCTGTATACTCGATGACAACCTGTTTCTTGCGCAATAGTTCGCAGAGCCAGCTTCAGAGACTTCAGGCGAGATAGTGGTCAAACGCGAGCCTAAAGTTAAATAACCAAAAAGAGACACAAAGATCCGCTATGACTACTGTACTTCACTATTTATTTTAATATTAACTAGTTAGATGATTATATTACTTTAATATTTCAATATTAAATGTAACATCTAGCAATATTAAACTACTAGCATCTGCCAGCGCCTTCGCGATCCGTCTAGTCGTTCTGGAGTGATTGAGTAACAAACATACCTACTTCATCCATCCACAAAATTGCGCATTTATAATATTAGTAAGATTATATTTTCAACTATAAAGATTCGCATACTGTTTAACGTGCAGTCATACATATAATATTTCTGGCCTTCGGGGTGATTGATAAACACTACAAAAAATAAGCGAAATGTTTTTAATTTATTGTTCTTGCAGTAAGATTGATACCTGTGTAAAAAAATCATAACCAAATCAAATCAAATCATAGTTCTATATAGTCTGTCAGTTTTTTATTAATCTACTTAACGATGGCGAACTAAAAATATTTTAGTCATCATTCCTATCTGTTATTATTACCGAATAATACCAAGTACATAATTTTGCAAGAATTATATCAGCCATACATAGCCGGCAATTAATCCTCCATCCATAAACAAAGCTGCTCTTCCAACGTGTATGGTCTATATTCCCCGGCGGCTGAAGCAGATTCTCGGTAGCTATATTCTGCGGACTCAGTTAGCCTACCTAGACACTGATGGGACATTTGATATCCTTTATCTGAAACTATTGCTAGCCCGGCTGTAATAGTAAGTTTGTTATAAAATTAACAATAAATCATTTAAATTAGAGATGATTTCTAAAAGTTTAAATAAGTATCGATCTCATTACAGACGTAAAAACTACTTTTATTCATAGTTATTTATTTGGATCGGAGTCTATGACTAATTTGTTCTATGTATCTAGATCTATTTAAACTTACAGAATGTTCCGGTTTAGTCAGTTTGTAACGTACTGAATGTACATTTCTGTATACAGGTCTGATCCTGTGTTCGGTAAACAAATCAATTGTTTGATAGAGTTCCCACAGAGTCCGGCAGCCTTATTGCGTAATGAATTCGGAAAGAGCAAAGAGCAATAAGGCTGCGGGTAACCGTATGAATCGTAAAAATACAAAAGCCAACGTATCTTGCATGTAAACTCCACTAAACTTCGGAAAAACGTCCGATTAAAATTGACCATTTAAAAATCTGGCAGCTACTTTTTGGACTTATTGGCAGCATACGCAGCTCCAAGTTTAACTTCAGGCCATGACTGTATATATTCAGCAAAAATATTATATTAGACAGCTTTACAATACTGTGCGATAGCTCGGCATGTCTTCTTTGCAGTGAGAGAATGATAACTATCTAGAAAAAATAGGATGTAGGTATTAAGATTTCAAATGTCCTTTGTTGGATAACATACCTATTATTATAAATATCTGAATTTACATATAAATTCTATACTAATATTTAGTTAAAAGTCGAGCATCCGTAGCTTTATAATTTTAATAACACCTTGATACAATAATATAAACATTGTAACTAATTAACATTACATTGTGTTTTTATAAAAGTTAAGCACATGCAACCTTATTTGTAAAATCGGTTTAATAATAAGATTAGTTCAGACACGAAACTAATCAAAAACAATCTGCAAATCAGTCACTCTTAATCTGCTAATCACTGCGCGACGCAAAGGAGGGTAATGTGTTCATCAGTATATGTATGTATGTTTGTTCCTATGTGGCGTTCTAGAGACCAAACGCGTAGGCCAATGTTGATGATTCTTACGTCAATCGATTCGTCTTAATCTTGCGATAGTCACTGGCTGCATTAAGATTTATAACCAAAGAAAGATGTCGGTTTTTGGGGTCCATATTGTGGAGGTCCAAATTTTTTTTCTAAACCCTCCGTGTGGGGTATTAGCCTAGCTTTTTACTAAACGGATGCCGATCAACACAAGCGACGCAACAGCGATTTGAAAAATGACAAAAGTGTATGAGGTTGTCAGAGTGGATGATTAAGCTAGTTGGCTGCGACATTTTATGTACCACATAAAGGTTATGTATACATTCAAAATAGCTTGATTAAAAATGCCTATTTTTTTATAGTTTTTTTTTAGAAACGTGGTCGAAGTAACACGCCGTTTGAATAATATAGATGTCTACCATAGCGTCCCTAAGTAGGCTAATGCCCCTACTGACCGATATCGATTTGAATTGTTATTGAATTCTAAAGCGACAAAGCTTTTTAAATTGCTGTGTTTGCTGCAACCAGCGCTCGCCTAGTAATTTTCTGTGACGTTTGTATCAGCGCACGCTACAGCGTAGGGAAATAGAAAAGTTGTTGTTGAGTTCAATAATAAATCAAAGGACTGTTATGCCACGTGCTGTGGACGTGCTCTTCTTAGTAAATTTTTAATGTAATTCAAGCTATTTTCAAAGTTATCGTCAATAATGCAAAGTTCGACGGAAACTCTCGGAAAAAGCCAAAATGCCCCGCGACATGTTCTAACTGTTCTGAATAGTTTCGTGTATAACCCGGTTCATTAGGAAACTAATCTAAAACGGCAGTGCTTATCATGTTCTCGCGCTTGCACATTATAGATGGCACTAGTGTGCAAGCGAAACAACATGATAAGCACCGCCATTTTAGATTCGATTCTTTAATGAACCGGGTTATAACATTGTAAGTTCAAACTTTAAAAAACTCTCGTATCGGTATCACAGCAGTTATGAAAATAATTGATTATCTAAGCATGTCATTACTAGCCTATACTTTACTATGTTTATCGGACACATGTTCTTGACCACGTTACCAAAACCCACCACCACATATATTGCACCTCATATAAAGACAATAAGTGTCTGTAATATGTTCTTATAACAGGCGCGGCGCGGCGCGCGAGGCGCGTGTGATCCCATCAATATAGCGTGGACATTGTTGGAATTACACGGATTCTACATTAACACATGATATTTAATACGATAAACAAATTACTCTGTAAATGCCGTACTAACAACAACATTTCGCTGATTAACTATACACATTACAAATTACACGGTGATTATTTCATTAATATTTCATAACTTACAATAGAATTTAAAATACTCGCGAATTACAAAGGAGTGGAACTTTTTAATCTCGTTATGCACATTATATAGTATAGTTTGACCTGCGGTGACAATTAGTCCTGCGGTAGGTATTTACACTAACTGATTTCCTACGCTACGTCAATATTTCTTCTTTCTTTCAACCTTCTTATAAAAAAAACATTACCCCACACTAGTAATTTCTTCCGTAACATGGGTGCGTTTACAAACATTTAAACTCACATGCACAACACCCAGAGCCGGAACAACTATCTGTAGGCCATACTAATATTTGTTCCGTGCGGGAATCGTTAACCGTGTCGTCGAAGTCGAATATCTTATAATGATAATGTATAAATATTATAAAGCTCGCCAAAATTCTGGGCCGCCCTGAAGTTAGCTTTTCGACGCCGCAAGGCACGAAACGGTGCTGATTTTGTATGAGATTTACTAGTGCACACTGCACAGCACAGCCATTGTAGCCAACTTCAGAACTATACTATAGAACTATACATTCTGGGTAATTAACGAGGCACTTCACAAATTAGCTTGACGAAATATTTGTTTATATTCCCGACTTGATAACATAGCTTAAAGAAATTGTATTGGTCGTTTATACTAATATTATAAAGAGGTAAAGTTTGTGAGTTTGTGACGTGGTAGGGGGTAATCTCTGGATCTACTGAACCGATTTTGAATTCTTTCACCAGAAGAAAGCTATATTATTTCTGAGTGACAGGCTGTAATTATTTTCAAAAAATTAGAGATCCCTATGAAAATTGCAAAAATGTAACCCAAAGTAGCAAAATTTTGCTGTTAATATTCATTCTTTGGCGTGCGCTGAGAAAACTGTTGATGATACATAAAAAGTATGTACTACATTATATTAAAGTACCCATTATTACCTACAAAAAAGTCTGTTGGACAATATATCTAACTATCATAGTTAAGTCACAATAGCTTTTATGTTCTAAATTTTAATTAGATCGCCGGTAGAAACAAAAGTTGTGTTTACATTCGTATTGTAGTATTAATTTTTATTCAAATCAACGATTTGGTAGGTAGGGTAGGGTAGGTAGAGTAGGGTATGTGTAGGGTAGGGTAGAGTAGGTAGGATAGGGCATTTAGTGTAGGGTAGGGTAGGTAGTGTAGGGTAGGTAGGATAGGGTAGGTATGGTAGGTAGGAAGGTGGTAGGTAGGTAGTCAGTTGACGGGAGCGAAGCCGCGGGGGTCAGCTAGTATAATATAAACAGCGTTAGCCTTGAGTTTCGACTACAAGACAACTAGTGGATGTGTTACAAATAGTATTAAATCGATCGTGTAGAGGGAAGATTGTACTAAATGTGAGACGGTCCGAGCACCCAGGGCGAGGCCCCGCATTTGCAGCCTGGGAATATGAAGACGTATGAAGACACGTTTAAAATTTTCTCAGAGATGTGTAGAGATTACAGCGCTCCTACCGATACAGCTTCCATACAAATTCGCATGGACCTGCGGGATTTTAAAGTTGGTAAAGTTTGTGAAAGTTGGTAAAGTGTTTTAGAAAGTTATCAAATAATAACTGATTCAGATGAGGTTTTCGACCAGATTTGGGAACTATGTAAATGAATATGCGCTCCAAATCAGATGGACCGAGCAAAACAAATTGAGTTAAGTGAAGTAGACATTCTCAACCATGAATGATGTGTCATGAATACAAATGCGAAGTAATTGTAATAGTTTTAGATCGGTAGTTTAATTTTATAAATGGTAGCCAGCAGTGGTAAACATTTTCTCTGAATCGTCTGTCGTTAAGTAATATAGTCGATGAGATTGTTCTATATAACAATTCGGTAAGAGAAACACCGACATCGTCGCATCCCGGTTGTAGGATGCAATCACAAAGACATTCATGGGAGTTATACTGCACAATTTCATTAAAATTGTCAATGTAGCTCAGGATTACGAAGTCTTAGATTTTTACAAAAAAAGGCAAACAAACTGCCGACTATAAAATGTTGGCAATGTCACGTGTTTGGTGACGTTGCCATTATCAGATTTTAAATTATTAGATTAAACCATTAGATTGTTTGATTTTAAAATGTTCAATAATTTGATATAGATCGAGAACAGATAGCATACTTGTAATGCAATATAGTTAATCTATTGTTAGTGTAAGTAATTAAACAAAACGTTACCGATAAGATATCGATATAATCGGCATCTCTTCACATCATAGAAAAGTATCCGACAAATCTATTAACAACGTAGCCGAATAACAAGGACTTTAAGTATGTGACTCGACAATTTATATTTACACGATCGATTTGTACATATAATACTTATAATATGATTAAAAGATATTATTTAGATGTGTAAGTAATTTGTTCCTGTTTCAATATATTATTTTATCTATTATTTGCTTCAGTAAAGAAATTTGTGGAACACGACCAACTAGACGCAAGCCAGCTTTGCCAGCAAATAAGCAAGATTATTGGCAAACTGGAACATGCGAGGTGATCGTTTGTGCAGACTTTAACTCTGAGCTTCTGATTCGGGAGTAATAAGGCATTCATTTAAGGCAGTCATTTCGCGGGTTTTAGGTTTTAAGAGTGGACAGAGGAAAACAGTAGGTACGAATCAAAACAAGTTCACCAAAGTGCAACCGCGGTTCCTAAATGAACCGAACTGGACAAGCCTGTTGACTGGGGTCTAAGTGGCTGATAGAGCAGCGCGCTTCAATAGCACGTGGCAATTAGTAGTTCTGCATCCCTACTCTAGTAGAAACATAGCGTACCTATAATGTGGGTAGGTAGCAACACACTGTACTAGGTATAGGTACGGCTATCATTTTAAAAGTTTCATAAAACGCTCATTAACTTTATCGGTATACCGTTATCGCCTATTTCACCAAAACCAGTTTTAAATTTATGTGCTTTTCCTTATATCCAGTACTGAATTAGAGAATGGAAAATTCGTTTGTTGTACAACTAATTCTGTGGAATTTTGGCAAAGAGGTAGCTTAGAACTTAATTCTGGTTTGCATAATATAACATCACGGCCATATTCCCCACAGAGTTAGGCAGAGTGTACCTTATAGCAAACCCACATTACGCCAGTTATGTTTTAGTACCATGTAATACCGAGCATATTGTCATCGACCGGCCACAAACCCAGACTCCGGGATACTATTGATAAATTCCAGATAGAAAAACCCAAAAACACTTCGCCCGAGCCGGGAGTTGAAACCAGCAGCCGTGCGATTTTTAATATGCCGCATGCGAGATGAAATGAAGCGATGTGGATTTCCGTCCGTGTGATTGGTCGATTGGATAGCGGTCAAACTCTCTGCGTTGCCGTATTCACTAACGCAATACGGCTGCAGGACCTCATGCTCAGCAGTAGAGCTTGCGACCACTAGGCCATGAGGCAGTTTTAGTACTTGTATTAATAAATACGAGTTTAGTGACACATCGTCTTATTCCTGAATGGAAACTAATAGAATAGTTCAAATCAATTGTTTAGTAGTCGAAGAGCAATTGAACAATATCGTTGTTTATTGAATGGAGGCAATTGGTTACATTACATTATTGCTGATGTAATTCTCTACATTATCGTGAGCGCATTCACGGCACAATTGCATTTCGCTTCAATCGAACTTGAGCTTCTGAGATTCTACTTTTCGTTTCGAAAGTATATTTTGACAGCTCAACAGTATTCGTCGCGTGTGTTACGCTGTGAAGTAGACGGATATTTGAATGCAAACAAAGCGTACCTACGAGCGCCATTCTTTGAATTTAGGCAATTAGGGGGCAGATCATCTTAGGTGCAAGTGAACGGACAGTTGGGACACTTCAGTATGTGGGACATAGATTGTACTGTACTCAGATAAAATTCGTCTTGCTCTCATACTGAAATATTTTGTGTAATAATTTTAACTTTGCTGGTTTTTGACCTTTCAAGTAGGAAGTAGTATCAGCATATACTGTGTACTGTGCAAGACCACGGTGAATGTTTGATTAGGCGGGGTAAGTAACGTCCGTAAATGACGATCCTAAGTGCAAGTGCCACGGAGCCTATACCAAAGTCACTGGAAGACAGAAGACGGCTCCATACTTGACCACGCCTGGCCTGTTTCTTTTTACAAGCTTTTATTTAGTTGGTACCTGCACTTAATCAAATCTTGTAAGTTAGATTTGCACCACTTACCAGTGTCCGAATGAGCTGGCATTTTGCACAAATGTTTGTTTCTCGTGGCAATGCAATTATTAATTAATTAAAACATCGATTGAAATCTGTAGTAAAATCGTTTTTGTACAACGAAAATATTTCCAAAAAATATTGCCAGGGTTTTAAAGGATAACCAACAGAATCAATTGCTAACATTTTTTAAATTGTTGTCTGTTTGCCGGTTTGTCTGTTTTGTTGTGCACGCATCACGCAAAATGTACGAAACCAATGTATATAACTTGTATACATAAAAATTGTGCGTATCTTGAATTATTACATAGTTTTTGTTACATCGCAATGTGAACACTATTTTAAAAGTTAGATGAATTTAAAGTGTTCAAGAAGTATAATATCACAATATCAAAATAGCAATTCAGATTCTCGGACAGTTGGACTCCATATTCGCTAGCTGGCGTTGTGCATTTGACTTCATTTTCTGAATGGCGGTGTTAAGATTCTCCGCGAAAGAATGACTAGAAATAAAATTGGTAGGTAGGTAGTGTAAGTAGGGTAGGGTAGGCAGTTGACGGGAGCGAAGCTGCGGGCACAGCTAGTCTTTAATATGAAAGCAGGTTATTTATTTTTTTGTTATTTAAGCCTGTTTTTATCCTACTCCAGTTCACTTGTCCCAGTCAGAATCAGATAGAATAAAAACCGAAAATTAGACTTAAAATCAACACTTAACGGATATGTTATTGTTGGTTGAGGCACTTTGTGATTTAGCGGCAGGTTTCAGAAAATTTTCAATTTAAACAGTGTGGAATTGTGGATCATAAAATACATGAAGTACGATTGCTCTCATGTGTTATCTTATCGCGAGACTAATTATGGCTCGAAACTGAGCGTCACACAACAGGAAAAATAACTGTAACATACTTCAAACTTCTTGTAGTAACAGTGTTTATAGATACCTACAAACAGAACTATAAAAAAAAAATATGCAAGAATAATCCTAGTTAAGTATTTTCACCGGAATTATTATGTTCATTGTGGCGGTAGCAAAGCTGCCTTCAAAGTCATAAAAATCCACAGAGAGCAAAAAAAGAAATTGGATGTCAAAGGCCTCAAACAACCACTTTGTTTTGCTTAACTCTCAAAAAAATTTTCTAATGAAATTGTGCACAAACATTATTATTCGATATTTTTGTAGTTACATATTGTAACTTATAAAAAAATGTTCCAACTTTGACCCCTAAGATACGGCAAACGTCTAGTTTGGGTCAATGTCCATCCTAATTTGTTAATGTATAATTTAATTAATAAATTTAACTTGAGATAGTTAGGAAAAGTAAATAATTCACTCACAAATATATTATTTCTTTGACTTTTTTGTTAACAATTTAATAAGCTTGCCCTAGCACACCTTTCAGTCAAATTATTCAAAAAAAAACAGATTTTTGGGGCCTTTGACAGCCAATTTTGTTTTTTGATTTTATGGAATTTTTATAGATTTTTCAGGCAACATTAATATTATCATAATGGACATAATTCCAGTGAAAGTACTTTACTAGGATTTTTTTTACAGTTTGGCCTCTAATTACAGTTACAGCCTGGGCTATACTTAAATTATTATGGTTAAAAAAAGGGTAGTTACAAGGAATAAAAAATATTACATAACCAATCTATATCAATGATGAGTACCTATATAATAATATAAATAGGTATATTGCTAATACTATATTCGATATACATTCGCTACCCAAAATGATTGGCGAAAAAATATTAAGTATTATTATAATAATAGCGTTTTACGTATATTGCTCATATTGTTGTTATCTCGAGTCTTAACAAATAACAAGTAAATGTGAACTTAAATTAGATGAATATCGTAAGGGCTTTGGCAGACATAATCTAACGTGTTGGCTCGCTGCTGACTCAAGTTAAAATATAAAGGCACCATATGAGGATTAAACGGCAGTTGGGTAAAAACGTAACCCATCTTCTTAGAAAGTCGGGTAAAAAACCGAATCATTATTTATAATAAGTAGTTAAAACGTGTTAAAGTTTACTATTTGTATTTGATCGCGGCAAACAGATTAGTAGATTTTAAACACCAAATTATAATGAGGCGTTTAGTCCCATAAAATCCAAGTCTGCCAAAACTCTTACTTTTTATCAATAAAAATAATAAACAGATTCTTAAGTGAGTAATAGTCTGTCTCAAGCTGAGAGAGACAGACAAATATGTGCTGCAATTACATAATAATGTGTAAATATAATAAAGTGTCCATGTCTTCATGAAAATATCTTAATGCTTACAATTTACTACATTTGTACTAGTTTCTTTTATTATTATTATTGTGAGCTTAATGGTATTGTTTTTAGGGTTCTCTAGCCTAGTGGCAAAAAACTGAACCATTAGAATTACATCCTATCCATTTGACCATCTGTCTGTTTGAATGTCACAGCCATTTTACTCAGAAATAATAACTGGCATATATGACTGTATGGATAAAATATGGATGGGAGGTGTTTTCTTTAAGCTGTTACACAGACTTGTTATAATGTAAATAAAAAAATAATGAAGTGATGGCACTCTCCACACATATATGTATCTGAGGCATGAAATAAAAACCATGCACATAAACATGAGTGGATTCAGTGGTATTGTTGGATACCATAATTAAAGATTATAATGTTGCCAAGTGACTTTAGCCATAATTATAATTTTATTTTGGCGAGATATGTGTTTCTAAAGTTCCAACCACATTAATAATTTAATATTTCATAGTTTTTATAAAATACTTAGAAGTGCTAGTTTATTTTTACAGTTTATATATCTATATGTGCATGCATAAATATTCATTCTAACTATCCTTTTAATTTTTTTGGTCAGCCATGCATTGGGCTGTTGTATTTTTCTATTTCAATAAGGCGTTTAGGAACATTTTGTTCAACAAAATTCTCCAGTCCAACAATTTAAAAACAGTATTTAATTCCACAGGTCCTGCTGTGACATGGACTAAGCATGTATGTTTTAAAAAGGATTTTTTTCTAAGTTATGAGCATTGCAGATTTATATTCCATTCCGGATGGATGATAACTACCTCATAAAGTATTAGTACAAAAGTTGAAAGGTGTATTTAATTGCACATTGATTTGGTATTAAATAAATAATAATCAGTGTAATGTATGTAATAGTCAGTTATTCTGTTATAACTAAAATAATACAAAATTATGTTATGCCTCTCAAAATCAAAAAGTGTGTAAATATTACCACTATTATTTTATGTAAAAATAATTTGATATTCGCTCTACAGAGCTGCTTTGCAGTCGAAATTCTTAGGTAGACTTTGTATATGAGCAGTCATATCTATAAGTATGCTATTGTAAAAGCTACACAACCTGAATAGCTTAACAAAATTGCCAGTCATACAGTGTTTACAACAGTAAATATTGTATTCTACTCTATTACCTACTTGGTTTTAATAACCCTTTTTAGTAAATCTGTTCTATTACATTATATTAATAGTACATATAACTGGTTTATGTATTCAGCATACATTATTAAGTTTGACTTATAGGTAAGTCAACTCATAGACACCACAAGTGGTAATGTCTTGCATGTACAACTTAAATATGAAACATACATACTATTCTGATATACAACATTATCAAAATATGAAAACAAAAAATATTGATGTCCTCTAAATGTATCCACATACTAAAACTAAAAAATGCTGTTGGCTCACAGTAATAACTTAAGCATTCTAGATTATGGATAAAATAAACAGGCAGATCCAACCACTTGTGTGGTTTTTGTGTTAGAACATATTTACATTTTGCTACTCACTGTTACAGTCATCTTTGGCACCACCTTCAATACTATACTAACTGTGTAGAGCACTGGGTCGGTCTCCTCTTCCGGTACTGCTATACGGTGTCCACCTTAGGTGCCTCAATCAGGGTGTAGGAGGGAGTGGGCTTGCGCTTGAATGTGACATACGTGTACAGAAGGCTGGCTAGCACACTGATGTTGAGCCCCACAAAGTTCAGCAACGAGAACATATAGTCACCGCCAATCACCATCCCCAAATATGTAACCAGGATATTCTTCAGGCAGCCAATAATTGTGGTAGTAAGTGCACTGTTGTACTGAGTGCACAGCATTACACTATAAGATAGAATGAACCCCATCACACATGACATCAGGAACTGTGCAAGGAACAACGAGTCATCCCAGTGCTGGTACTCAGCTGAGCTTTGTAAATCTCCAGTGCTCCATGCAATCACTGTGGCTGGGACAATCATAAACAAAGCATTATAGTACATCAGACCATATTTACCTAGATCTTTCGCATCTAGCTTTTTTTTCATGTACACTCCATTAGAAGCAGTGCAAACATCATTGAGCAGCACCAGGGTGTAACCAGACACCGAAAATGTGAGGTCATCGGCGGCAGCGAGCACAGCACCGCCGACCATAGCGTAAACAATGCTTTGTACTGACCAGGAGGCCCTCACTCCCAGCACGAACCTCTCACCCAGCATCGTCATAAGAATGCTAAAGCGCCGCAGAGCTGTGAACATCGGCAAGCTCAGCTCTTTGGTGCCGCCGAGCCCTGTAGCCATGTTACCTAAGTAGATGACTGGCAGCGGCCAGATGCGCCTCAGGGTGTCTGTTGATAGTGGCGGGAACTGCACCACCCTGAAGAAGCGGCTCACCCACAGCACCGTGATCGTCGCTATCATCTGCCCCATGCCGAGCACTTGGTACGACGGGAAATCATACGTCGTCAACACAGTCTTATTCACCACGGTGATCATGAACGACGCCAGCGCGTAGAATGATGCACTCAAGATCTTCTTCAGCATCTGCGCGCGGTCCGCGGCGTCCGCTCGCTCCTGCGCGCTCAGAGCCGACATCGTGCCACCACGTATGTAATTAAACTAACAGCGTCTAACAGCGATCTAAACTAACATGATCGATTAACGAACGCGTCATGAAACCTCTCAGTCGGTCACGATTTTTAACATATTATGGGTGTTCGTTCACGCTCATTACACTTTCATGATCGATTCAAAGATCCCTTCATTAAACGTAAATAAAAGATATAAAACCTTGATTAAACCGCATGCCAAGCCGTGCTAATCACTAATGAAGTAATGACATGACATGTAATGTAAGCAACGAGTAACGAGTGCCATCTGTGCATTCTGTGCACTTGTCATCATTGAATGACTGTCACTGTCAGATATTACAGATAACATAACTAGTAGCTACTCGTAAGTGAGCTGTATGTCGCGAGTCTGTATTTTATCGATTCAGATTAAAAAAAAACATATAATTAATGATCCTGCTCACAAAATTTTACGACAATCAGTTGAGAAATGCGACTTATAGAGAAGAACCGAAAGCCGGAAATTCATCGGACATACAACATTTTTTCTAAAAATAAATTTACGGAGGCACTAAAAAAAGTAAAATTTTGAATTATTTTTTTTTTTAAATCTAGATCCCGAGTTGGTCCCATTTAAATTTGGTGCAGATCTGATGAAGAAATTCGGATATATTCAACGGAGCTCTTCAAAATATTAAAGCAAATCATCCGGACATGCAATGTCTATTTATTGTACACTAGCTTCTGCCAGCGGCTTCGCCCACGTGTTTCATCACCCAAGGAAAATTTAATCCGCTACAAAAAGTAGCCTATGTGCTATTCCTGACTAATCCTGACTATAATTCTTCTGTTTGCCAAATTTCATCTAGATCCGTTAAGGCGTTCTTGCGTCATTGAATAACAAACATACATCCAAGAATGACCACTAGCTGTGCCGTACCATAAGGTGCCACAACAAAAAAGTGAAAAATTAATTTCTTTTAAATCTTTTAAAACTACATTTAGTTAAAAAAAATTATGAAAATAAAATCTGTAGTATCGTTTCTAGTTTTATTTCTAATACTGTTTTCACTTTATTGACCTGAACTCATATCATATAATACTGAGAACCATTTAACTAATTCTTTAAATTGTTCATCCGACATCTATATCTATCTATACTAATATTATAAAGATTTGTTTGTTTGTACCGAATAGGCTCCGAAACTACAGGACCGATTTAAAAAATTCTTTCACCAATAGAAAGCTACGTTATTCCTGAGTGATATGGGCTGTTTTTTTGTCCCGATAACGGGTCCTGTGGGGAGGCACACGGGAGCGAAGCCGCGGGGAACAGCTAGTTTTAAATAAAAACATACAAAAAATATCTTTATGCCAGGAATGCTCACAACTGACTAACGCGTGGCATCGGGTGTTAAGGGCCTACAACCGTTTTAGTGCCGTAAAACGGTTACTTTCTAAAGCATACTCCTTAGTAACGGCTAGGCTAAATGGTTTGAAAAAAAAAAGGTTTTTTTCGTGTAACTATTAGTTTTGCTTAAAAAAAATAATTGACAATACGATATTTTTCGCAACTTTTGGAAACTCCTCCAAAACGACTTGGATGTTTAAAATATTTTTACACAGAAAAATTGATGGCTGGAATTTCTTCATAACTGAAATAGCATATGTAAATCAAATAATATTTTGCAAACATAATTTTTCAAAAGGAGGTTCATTATTGATATTTTGGCATCGAAGCGAGCGCATGGCTAGTATTGTGGTAACATTGGGGCGTATATATCGCCTTAACTAGAAACACACTGCTTGCGAATCGTCGGGTGGCGTGTGTGCCCCCTCTCCCAACAACAAGCCGATCTAGACCGACTGGGTGTTACCGCGTGTGATTGCGTGTCGTCACATTGCGTGTTGACTGTGTTTCTGACCATATTAAATATATTGGATTGATTAGTACTTCAACGCGTCAGAAGGCGTCGCTTGGCGTAGCGTCGCGTCGGGTTTTAATAGTATGTTTCTACCTTCAGAAGTGTGCCATAGTCTATGAAACAAACAACATAAAAAAATGTTTGGTCGATGGTCCAATGGTATTTCAGTAGTTTTTCATTAAAATATTACTTTTCAACATAAATAGTAACGCACTTCTAAAAATAGCTATTAAAAATAATTATAATATTTTTCCTGGTTTCAAAAACGCAAGAATACATTATTTTACATTTTCAGTTTATTTTCATAAGTTCGGACTTGACATAATGTTCATGTTGTTTGTCGGACACGGACAATGAACGGTGCATTGTGAAGAATCCGCGTAGCAAACCAAACCAAGCGACATTTTGATTATTATTCCATTGTATTGCCATGTCAGTCAATATTGTTTGTGTATTATAAATAATCGCGGGGTCGCGTACAGTCATAGTGATGCGTTGTAAATAATGTTTAAGAAATAGAACTTTCCTACCCGATTCGTATACGTGGGCATAATTCGAGTTTGAGTTTTCAGTTATGTATCACTGTTGGGACGCGTTGCTGTTCTGAAAGTAGTACAGGTAGTGTTAGGGAGGCGTCTAGTGTGTTTTTTGTTGTGATTGTCGGGGTTTTTCGCCGGGATGGCGGTTCCCGAACAATTTTCGCTTCGATGGAATGATTTCCACTCGAATTTGTCACAATCGTTTCAAGCATTGCTGGAGGGCGAGGACTTGGTAGACGTTACACTGGCGGTCGACGGGCAGTACTTGCACGCGCATAAGCTGATCCTCTCAGTATGCAGCCCCTACTTCAAGGAACTTTTTAAGGTATGATTCATTATTTTCGCATAATTTTACATCATTATGCTTACTGAAATTCTTGGAAAATACCATAATCAAGTTACATATTCAGCATATTTTTTCTCCACCAGTGCTTATTTATACAATAAACAACATATCTCATTGTTTGCACCCACCCCTAAAGATAGCAGAAAGACAAAAACAAGGTTCCAGTATCTGTGGATAAAGGTAGGTACAACAGTAGTTATGCATATTGAATTGTTGTATACAAACATGTTGTTATAGGTGCTTCATGTCCACTATGGTAGCTAATGTATTGATTTTTAGTCTATACAAGATGATTAGGTACCTATCTGTCTGTCTGTAGCACTCACCCTCCTGTCTACCTCCCCTCACAGGGGAGCCAGACAGGAGGGTTGATCTGTTACCTAGCCCTTTGCACCTCACCTCTGTGAGATTAAAGGGTGGCCCTGAATTATTATTACATGCAAAATCAATATCCCCATACTTTGAGAGCATCAGTTTAAAGTTTGCCTTGTGGGTGATACATTCATTTGCAGTTTTCATTGGATTGGTGAGTATTGGTTCTTTCTCAATGTGTGCTATGATGTTATTGTAAAAAATGGATGAAATAAAACATTAGTTTTAAAAGCTAGCTAATGCAGCCAATGAAATATTGCTCTCATTTGTAGAGAAGTTAGTAGTTAGTATTAATTAATAATATAATTAGATAACAAAGATTTCCTTTTAACTTTCTTGATTGTTTATTTGGGACATGGATGTTAAGAATGCAGTCTTCATGTAAACTGCCTCAATTTGCAGTATACAAATGTATACTGCAAATTTGAAAATATATTTCTACTTAATGATACATACATTGCTTATTACTGCCTACAAAAAAAAAAATCTGCAAAAAATATATTTCTACTTAATGATACATTCATTGCTTATTACTGCCTACAAAAAATAATATAAACTGGTGAACAAATAGTAAATTTAATACAAAAAAAAGCCTACAGTATTCTATTGAATGCCACCAATAGCTAAGGTCCAGTTTTTTGATCCATAGGTAACTCCACTAATGGTTAAAAATAGAAACCAATGGTTTAAATGTGTTTTTTCATCAATTGTTTGCCTAAAAAGGGTATAATTATTAACTCTCCAACTTATTTGACTATTAGAGACTAACAATTAATGAAAAAATCAATGCATTGTAAAATTTGTACCATTGCTTACATAGTATTTTTAACCATTAGTTGGGTTAATTACAGATCAAAAAACTGTATTTAAGCAATACTAAATTTGCTCAAAATATGTATTGGTAATGTGAAGAAAATTCAATGAATCACTTACTATTATTGTTATAATGACCTTTGTTCCATATCTCTAAAACAAATAAAAACCATACATGTCTGCTATCATAATAGCATGAATGTGGCTAATACAATAGTTGTTTATTGAATAGTTTTAACACTTGGCCGGCCTGCTATCTTAGCTATTTACATAAACTAACCAAACCGATTGCAGTTTTGAGTGTGTGCGCTAAAGAGGCCTTGTCAAACAATGCTCATAAGATAGATATTTATACAATCTTCAGTAAATAAAATATCTGTCTAAGTATAAAACAAATATGTAATGTTATCAATCTTGTTACAAGAGTGGTGAACTTTAGTCTTCAGTGTCATCATTTCAAATTGCATCTACCAATAATTTGTAGCATTTATTAATGCCAGGTTGAAGGCAATAGAATCACTCTCTGTTACATGGGACTTAAGCTTGTGACCTGATTGGTCGAGAGGCCAGCTGACAATGATGACTCACTATTTTCATAACGTGAATGAAAACCATTACTGGTGAAATGTAGCTGTGCTATAGATGCGCATACCACATGATCTGCATACCTTTCGAAGAGTACAGGCGTGATGTTATGTTGTAGCATGACATGCTTCATGGTAACTGTACATAGCCAAAAAAGCACTTTCAGTAAGCATTCAGAATGCATTACTTCTGTAAATAGTTTCCTTATTGTGATAACAAAAATATCACAATTTCTTGGCTTTATCTACCAGAATGTATATTGACAGTTGTTATTGCTAGCATTCAGACAGATATGTATTATGTATCTGAGAAACTAAAACAAGATATAATTCATATGTAAAAGTGCACTTTGTTGTTTACAAATTGATTTATCAAACAATCATATTCCTATGCGAACTATGGAGAACAATTAGTAGATTAAATTGATTTTGAAAACATTAGTTTAAAATAAATAAATTTAACTTTTTTTTTGCTATTCTGCAACAGAACTCCTAAAAAACTTTTGTTATTGATATGCTACATAAGATAGATTAAGATTGATAGGCGCAGCTAGATAGCTGCAATCATATTATCAGAGCTCATTGCAGATTTTATGAATATGGCCTTGTCATCCAGCATCATTCACTTTATTGTCTATGGGGAGGCCTGTGATTATTGCTTAACATGTTATAACTTTTAAGGTGCTTTTGTCTTTGCTTTGTTTATTTTTATAAAACTTGGAAATTATTGAAGTACATAATATTATGATGAGTACATCTTTAACATTCATCTTTAATTACTTCTACTAGCACAGTCAGATGTTCATACTTTGACAGTATCAATAATTTTTGGAGATATAACTGAAATATAAATCAAGTGTCTAAATAATTCAAAGTCAAGAAAAAAAGTCACGGGACTAAATAATTTAGTAAACATGAATTCTGAAAATAGGAAAATAGGTGGACCGATTACCTGGTGAAGGTTGCGGGGATCCGCTGGATGCGGGACGCACGGGACCGGTCAATGTGGCGACGCTTGGGGGAGGCCTATGTCCAGCAGTGGACGTCTTTCGGCTGTTACGATGATGATGAAATCTGAAACAAATCTAAAGAGTAGAGATCTTTAGAATGGCATATAAACTATTTATTTACGTATTTATAGAAATCATAGTCATATTACGTACATCACATTTTTGCTACTTTTACATGGGTATGTTATAGGGACAGTGGGGTACAATGGAACACGGTGGGGTTCAGTGGAGCAACCGCGATAAATATTCAAATTTTAAAGGAATTCGCGCGCTTTCACGTCGACACACTACTCTGTGAAATGTGGGCAGCTTGCAACAAGTTTTGAGAGGATAAAAATATGTTTCTAATTTTATTGGATAAATTAAATTGGAAATTCTAAGAAGCATGTCTTCGTTAAATGCTAGAAGTAAATAAAATATTTTATTGTTGAAATATTGATCAAGTTAAAGAGCAGTGGTAAAGGCCCCGACTTACGTTTCGTAGGTCGAGGATTCGAACCTAGACACGCGCTTTACTCGTGAGAAAACCGGCATGTATGAACCAAAACAAAATTCGAAGACATGTGACATCCACCAATCTGCACTGGGTCTGCATGGTTGATTGGAGGAGGCCTGTGTGTCCCAGCAGTGGGAATATTAAAAGGCTGATGATGATGTTTGCTTGAATTATTCTTCTCTTTCTCACGCAAAACGGGTTTTGTACTGAATGGTTCGAAGTCACTATTGCGTTGCTGTCTTGTGACGGCAAACCCATATTGAGCTAGTATTGTTTATCATACATTTTATATCACTTAACTTCGAATTATAACAAAGCACGCCGGTGAAGGCCTAGGAAACGCTGGCATGACGTCTTATAGGTGTTTACGATGCACTGGTCGGAATATACAACACATCAGAATAAGTGGGAAGCAAAGGGGGAGACCTTTGCCCAGCTGTGGGACAACATAGATTGAAAAGTAATAAAAAGCCGTAGTTACATTTTTGTGTCTTTCATTTTTTATTGCGTATTACCTTTTGCCTAGGTTTAAAGAAATTTTATAAAAATAAATTAATCAAATAGCGTATTGTGTTTGTTGACAGACGACCCCGTGCGAGCACCCCATAGTAATCCTGAAAGACGTGGCGCATCAGGAGCTCCGCCAGCTGCTGCAGTTTATGTACCGCGGCGAGGTGCACGTGCGTCGCCAGGAGCTGTCCGGCTTTCTGCATACCGCTGAGCTGCTGCAGGTCAAGGGGCTCACCAGCGGAAGGGACGTGAGTACCACGCTTTCTACATGATGATGATGCCGTCTAACCGGTTTCGGCCACAGTGACCACATTACTTGGCTCCTCATTGTGGTTGCGCTCTGTAATGTGATTTTCTTGTGAGTCTGTATTATTTTGTTTTATTTAATGTCAATCGACTTTCATAACAATTTTGCTGAGAAAAAATTAAAAAATATTTTTGGTCATATTTTACTATCAAATACCCGTCGCAACGTGCGACGTGTAAATTAGCTGGAGGTGGTCTAGCTTTCACTTAATACATAGTTGCAGGGGAACTATGTCATCATCATCATATCAGCCGAAAGACGTCAACTGCTGGACATAGGCCTCCCCTATGTAACTGTTTTCCTGAACTGACTGACTTGCGCACTAAGGTTCCGTACCATTATCGCAAAATACGGAAAAAAAAATCACGTATGTTGTATGGGAGCCCCACTTAAATATTTATTTTATTCTGTTTTTAGTATTTGGTGTTATAGTGGCAACATAAATACATCATCTGTGAATTTCAACTGTCTAGCTATCACGGATCATAAGATACAGCCTGGTGACAAACGGACAGACAGACAGACGGATCGCGGAGTCTTAGTAATAGGGTCCCGTTTTTACCCTTTGGGTACGGAACCCTAATAAAATAATTGTATAAGTAAAAATAATTTGCCCAAACACCATCACTTTTCATGCAGTCTGATGCAGTGGGTTTGATGGCATTTAGTTTTGTTAGGGTTGCGGGAATCCGGTGGATGCGAGACGCACTGGACCGGTCGTCGTGGTAACATTTGGGGGAGGGCTATGTTTAACAATGGACGTCATTCGAGTGAATTGTTGATGACATAGTTGATTGCCTTGTAAAACTAACAACACCTCGTTTAGTTGATTCCTCGTCAATTAGTTTCGTTTTCTATATACTTAAATGACAAACTTTTATATATGACTTAAAGCAATCACGCGTTTTTCACAAGTACCATCGCTATTCACAGAGAAGCGAGTCGCCCTCAGCCATGCCAGAGGAGCCGCCGAAGCCGACCCCGTCGCAGCCGGAGCCCGCCGAGCCCGCCGGCGAGTGGACGCCTGTGGTGGAGGACACCACATCCTCCGAGCCCCCACCGGAGCCGGTTGACGCCGTCACCATCAAGGAGGAGGCCGCTAGGAGTCCGCTCAAAAGGTAACACATATGTTGATAATGGATGACTCACGCCACTCGACAATCACATCACATCATCAGCCTACAGCAGTCCACTGCTGGACATAGGCCTCTCCAATAGCTCGCCATTTGCTTCGATTTTCGGCAACTCTTATCCAGCTGCTACCAGCCACCCCGCGAAGATCGTCACTCCACCTAGCCTGAGGGCGTCTCACCTTACGTTTACCAATTCGCGGTCTCCACTCAAGGACACGTCTACCCCAACGGTCATCGGTTCTACGGCTTATATGGCCGGCCCATTGCCACTTCAGCTTGCTTATTCTGTGAGCTATGTCGATAACTTTGGTTCTCTGCCGGATCACCTCATTTCGGATTCGATCCCTTAGAGCCCAGCTGTATTCTTCTATTAGCCTCTTTCTCAAAGTTGTTCTTACCAAACTGCAAAGTTTGCCCGAGGTAAACTTATTCCCGAACAATTCCCGAACACTCGACAATAACTCTAGCCAAATAAACAAGCTTTTACAATTAAAAAAGCTTTTATTTTTTTTAAGTTGCATTGTCACGAGAAGCAAAGGTTTGCGCAGAATTTCAGCTTAACACACACACAGACACCGGATAGGTGAAACTAAATAAAAGCTTGTGACTTGTAAAATATTAGCCAGTCCACATGGCAGACAGGTTCTGCCCAGAAAGTTAAAGAAACATATTCAAAAAGGGGATTCCACCCTTACCTTCGTAACCTTAACAGGCATCCATATTCTGGGCCCACATAATCTTGAATGCCATTGACATGCTCAGAAGAAGTTTTACCTTTAAAATCACTTAACCTTACCTAGATTTTTACTATCCCAAGCGATGCCTGTCCGTCATCGGACATTCAATTCACGTTCTATATAAATAGAGTAAATCCAGAACACTGCCGTTTTCCCACAGATTACTCAAGAACACCCTGACAAAGAACAGCCAGAACGCGCAGAAGAAAAAGCGAGCCATCAAGGACAGTCCCACGCACCCCGAGAATAGCGAATATGTTTTCGACAGGTATGTGCTCTAGCCACCTGCTGTATTACCATCAGCTTCGCCAAAACATCGTATGAAACCTGGGTTTATTGTTAATATAAGTTGGAAATCGCCAACCTGCTATGAGCAAACGTGGTGATCAATACTCGTGCCTTCTTTGTATGAGAAGAGGCCTTTGCCCTGTATTGGGACAGTTACAGGCTGGTATTATTATTTATTATTACAGTCAGCTTAACTTTTATCTAACTATACCGCGGTTGAAATGTTTTTTTTATGTCATTGTAAATGAAAACTTCATGTATTTGAATAATAGTAAGCTTTTTAGCACTTCTTGTATTTGCTTGGTGCTGTACATCTGACGGCTGGCTTCCTTGCACACTCATGCACCAATACGAAGCAGGGATAGGCGTCTGGCTTTACCAATCAGCTGCTTTCAGTATAGGTAGCCTTCAACTTATTTATGGTCTCCAATCACCAGATACGGCTATGTATCAGTATTTTACACTTGCCACCCTAGGATCTAGGGTGCTGGATTAATGGCAGTCACATGAAATATTTCAGCTTTGTCTGTCAGGGCACGCAGGCGGGCGAGCACGGCCTACTGTGACAGGCTTGCATCACACATTTTTATCACAGTATGGGGGCAAAAACCGTGATAAAATGACTCAAGACTATAACAGAGGCCGTGCTCGCCCGGCTAGGCTTGTACAGAATTCAACCCTTTAAAAACTAGGTTTATAAAGACAAGCTACTGCACTGCCTCTGGTATGGTTGATAGGAATCGGTGAACAATCAGGCTACACATTTGCCTCTCAACATACAAAACTATGCTATCTCACAACAACATCCTAGTCTTTCAACTACATATGTTGAGGTTGGCAGCCAGTCTAATTGGATGCTGCTGAGAGCCAGTACTTTACCATATAACGTCTGCCTACCTGCCCTCCACGAGCAAGATACCGGCATGCCCACATAGAGTAGCTTCCATATATGCATCGCTTCAGTACTTACGTTGCGCGTTGCTTGCAGCGAACCGCTGATTGACTTCGACAACGAGTTGTTCCACAGCGTGCTTGTGCTGCCCGAGTCTAACAAGGAATCCGGTGAGTGATACCCGCTTTATTTGCTCTTTACTATACTTTCAGCGTTTTTTACCCGGCTGCAAGGAAAGGGTTATGTTTTTCGCGCGTATCTTGTATGTATGTATCTAATATTCTTTATTACCTCGTATCTTTCAAACCACTTGACCGATTTTTATAATTAAGACATCGTTAGATCTTGGCCGCCCAATTGTTCTTTAAGTGCCGTTAAAAAAAAAGAAACATGGCGGCTATTGGGCGCCATATTGTAGGGGTTGCAATTTTCTTTTTCTTCGTAACCCATCGAGTGGGGTATAAAAAAAAATGGGTTTTTAGAGGTGATTACAAAAATATATACCACTTATATGTTTAAGTCATTCGAAAAAAAAAGTTCAACAAGAAGAAAATCTTGCTGTGCAGTCGGAGGATCTGGTTTTGGTCAGCCAGCACGCGAATTTGTATCCTCCGAATGCACAGCAAGATTTTCTTCCTGTTTACGTCTTTTTAGTTCACTTTTTAAGCAGTCGGGTTTTTTTAACTTTTTTGTAAAATTATGCAAAAGGTCATAAGGAGAAAGCAAGGAATGTTTGTTTGGCCAGCAAACAAATGCAATTGTACTATAGTAACTGTTGTAATGTAGCCAGCAGCAATGGACCAATCAGAAGACTCATTTGATTCAGATAGGTTTTTGGTATATTGTAATGGCAGCAAACGCAACTACTGTAGAACTGGAGGCAGTTCAAGCCTTGGATAGTGAAAAGTCGCCGTAAACTGCTTTTCTCAGTAACAATCCAGACACAGGAGCATATCAATTGTATCACCAACTGAAAAGCCCTAATTTTACTACAATAAAGATAAATGTTAAATTATGTACATTTGGATGTTAAAACATAAATCAATGGCTAAATGGAATTTAATAATATTTGGAATACTGGCAGTCCAGTCCATGGCTAGAATGCTTTATCCACTTCCCAAATAGGTATAATTCTGTAGTCGAAAATCAGTTTTAGAAAATTACTTAAAAATGCAAAACTTGAACTTTATTTTCAAAAACTAAGATTGAATTGACTAGACTTGTATTATTATTCACAGAGGATACAGTAGAACTATAATGTCACCTGACCAAGTGATGATATAGGCTCAATAGAATAGAATGCATTTATTTGTCAGACTATTCTACAAAGCTGTTATGTGAATAATGTATTACGATCATAATATTCTGCCGTTTTCAGCGTACAAATATGGTTTGTATAATTATGGGTCATCATTACATTAAAATTAGGTCATTGATCATTAGAACTAACTAACTAAACATGAGCCAAAAAAGAGGTCGCGCGTCATCCGCGGAATTCTCGAGAATTCCTGTAGCTACTGGCTCGTATTTAGTTTGTACGTTACACAATTGACATAAATTTCATTATGCTATGTACAATTTCATTGCAATAATACGCTTCCATTCTATTCCGCGGCAATGTAAATTGGGTCTTAGGTAGCATCCCTAGCATCAGTTGACAGTCACAGATGCATTGACAGCTCACTTTGAGATATCTTCACCCATGTCATTTCGGTGAGGTGTCTACAGAATAGCTCTACTGTACCCTCTGTGAATTATGGTGCAAGTCAAGTCAATCCTAGTTTTGGAAAATAGATTTCAAGTATCACAATTTTAAATAGATTTTCTCAAATTAATGATTTTCGATTTGTCTTATAATTCAAAGAGGGTACAGCTTTGTCTAATTGTAAAGTGGATTAAGTATACTGGCCGTGGGGCCCCATGTTCCTGAACCATGTACCACGAACAACAGTTAACCCCTTTTTCTTTTAGGTTGGAACTGCAAGACGGGCGGTGTGAAGTGCCCGTCGTGCCACCGGTTCTTCGCCAACCGCTACAACCTGAAGGTGCATATCCGCGACAAGCATGACACGCGCGAGGGTACGCTCCAGTGCGACATCTGCCAGAAGCGCATGCGCAACCCGAGCTGCCTTCGTGTCCACATGTACCATCATCGCAAGCAGGCTGCCTACCTCGCGCAGCTTAGCCAGGGACCTCATGGGTGAGTAACTTCTTATTTTGAAAAACATTTCTCTAGACTCCTGTATCGTGGTACGATTACAAGCTGTTCGCGTTGTCCATACCGGTCGAGATTTAGGTCATGGTTTAGATTCACAATCAGACCGGGTAGATGGCGCTGCAATCAGGTTCGGGCCCAGGTCTGTCGGGTCCGCTAGTTCCTAATAAACCACCGTCCTGTACATGTTTTATAAATGTTTTTCGAAAAATACAATATTACATATTAATTAATTACTAGCTGTCCCCCGCAGCTTCGCAACTCGTCAACTGGCTACCTACCCTATTCTACCCTATCCTACTTATTGATTACAAGCAGCTAGTTAACTGATTCATGTGTTTCAAATAGTTTGGAGATAACTACTCTGTCTAAACTGATCTTGGAAAGTTCAGTGTGGGGGCTGTCACAACACTTTTCGGGTAGCCTATTCCATACTGTTACAGCTCTGTTAGGCTGAAAAAAGCGATGAAGATAAAAGTAGTAACCCATTGGCGTTAACATTCCAGAGTGCAGAACATTGGAGGCAAGTGGCGCTCCGACTCTTCCATGAGCAGCGGCGACTTCAAGGCCGACTCTTCCATCAGCAGCGCAGATGGATTCAAAGACATGGATAAGTAAGTACTTTTCTTGACACATAATAGTACAGTTAGATTCAAACTTCATATGGCGATTAAGTACACTACGCGTAACGTTGCGCTGTACAGTTTGAAAGAGGGGGGCACTTCAGAGCCGCCGTTAAGTTTGAATCGATCTGTATAAGGAAATACAATTTAGATTTATTGGACAGGGTATTTTTATCTGAATATCTATTATAGGTTTTTGGAGGCGAGTGGAAATCAAAATACTCGTGAGATTTTTTCTTATTGATGTTAAGATATTATTCCTGTTGTTATTTTTAGTGTTAGTACAAACTTAGTAGAGTTTGATCAGTAGTTAGTTTAGGTTTTTCTAATGGTACATGGTAAGAGAGAGATTTTTTTTAAATATTTTTTGTTGGTTCATTAAAATTGGTGGTTATGGGAAGACAAATTTATGTTTGTTTTTGAGACTACACGGTTCATGTGTTATTTATATTATTACTAACTTATACAGTTCTAATAATGCGAATGTTTTCATGCTGAAGTTATTAAATCGAATTAATACGTTTATCCTAACACTTCTGGTAATTTATTACTTAAGGTTCCCCTAGTCGACGGCACGAACTATTTTGTGTGGTTAAAATGTCTGTTATCTCATCTGACAACACGTGCGAAAGAGATAGATGCTGTGATGAGTAGCAAGAAGCTAGTTCGCGTACGAATTAGCACTTTTGCAAGTTTGTAGCGAAATGGATGATGATTTAGGACGAAAACGAGCGCGCGAAATTTTATGTACAGACCTTTGAGAGTCTAATTATAATAAAAAACGACTAAATGTATATATTATAAATAAAATTATTTGCATTGTTGAACTACTAATCTACCCCGGTATGGTGGCCGTTTTGCAATTTTCCTTCTTCTTATAGTATTTATTTCCGCCAAAATATTCGTTAAAATACGTGTTCGTATATGGCACTTTCGACGCTCATAACTTTTAAATATTTTTCTTTTTTACTATTTTGTTTTTATACAGGGCTAGATAATGATGAGACAAATTGATATAATTAATTTTATATATTTATTTTGAACGTACATCGTCGTGGAGTAATCGCCAGACTACGTTTGTGTGGAAGAATGATCGACTAGTGTAACCTTAACATTTTTAATTGATTTTTTTGATTTCTATTGAGATAGGTAGTTATATAATTTTTATGGAGTGAGTTTTGATAATAGTGTACTGAAAGTGCTTTGTTTGTGTTTAGAATAAGGATTTGTCCTAAATTGTATTTGTTATTACAGCTTATTTATTAAGGTATCAATCAGTAGTAATAACCTTAGACTATACAGTATTGCTAATGAGTATTTTTACAATGAGATTAATTACATAAGATCATCAGATAGTTAAAACATAGGGAATGCGATAGGAAATCGCAGCATAATTGCGTAAGTGGGTTCGGCAGGGCAAAAAAGGGTATGATTTCATGAAAGATTATGACAAATTCACTTTATATTTTTGTTAATACAGAAAAAAAATAAAGAAAATTTGTCATACCCTTCATGGTGTCATATCCTTTGCTCTGCCGAGCACATTTAGGCCGCCGCTCACACACACAACGGCTCTGCAATCTGTGTAGCGATCTAGCTCTGGAAGTGAAGCAGACGGGAGCCACTCATTTCCTCTGAAGGTTCGTCCAAGTCAGCACTTCTGACGCTGGTCACGTTTCCCGGGCCTCTTTTGGTCCGCCAAGAGTGTCACCCGGAGCGGGTGGACCGCCAGGGTGCCATGAAGAAGCGGCGTCGTGTTCAGAACACACGCCGCGGTACACCTACAGATCACAAAGCAGTCACACATAGTGAGCGCGAGTTGCTTCACCTATATGGATAGACGTCTTAACTCGCGCTCACAAGAAGCTAGGTTTATGAGACCACTCAGCGAAAGGCTCGTAGATGCAAGCCCCGGGTAACGCTACCGCAGCCAGGGGGGGCATAGTTCTGTGACCGCCAACCTCACCCCCGGGGATGGGCTGAAGCTGAAACACAGTCATTTGCGAGCAACTACTGCAATGCACTGTTTGTAATACCCTTCTCATAAATATACAGTAATTCACTTGCATGAGAATATTAAAACTTAACATAAATCAGTTATTGTTCAAACATTACAAAAAATAGACAATTTATTTTAAAGGTATATTACAAATACAAATATTAATACAAATTACCGTACAACACAAACTAGCGTAACTGTATGTGGCTCAAAGTTATTGTAAAAAACGTATTTTTTTATTACGAAATATTTCAGTTACATTTTTAAAAGAAACATTAAATTGGATTTCATTGAGATCTTTTAGTAGTTTACTCTATTTAAATAACACATTCTCTAAACATTTTAATTTCTCAATATAACATTAGTTTGAAAATTTAAAAATAACCTATAGTATTATCCAAGTAAAAAAGTTAAGTACATAAGTTAACAAAACATCCATACCATAATATCACTAAGGCATAAAACACCGCTCCAGGAATACAAACTCAATTTTACTCATGTCACGGCAATCTCAGTATGTTGAGATGATCACCCATCCTAGAACCGACCTCGGTAAACGTTGCTTATCCACAAACTCCTTTTAATTTACTGCTACTATTACTTTTTACACCATTTCAATCATAGTAAAAGTTACAAAATGCCCGGTTATACAAGCAATGCGGCGAGAATCGGGTGTAGACTATTTTAACCCGACTACGACGAAGCCAAAAGGAAAGATTATGATTTTAGCAGTCTATGGTATGTATTTGTATATATTCCTCCATAGCACCTAAACTGTTTATCCGATTTTGATGAATAAGGTGTGGCCCAGGTAACCTAGGCTATAAAAAATATCCATAGTCAGATTACAGTTTTTAATTAAACCTTATTTTTTAATAAGTGTAACTGCTATGCGCCTGACAACAATCTCTTGTTGACGTGATGTGTTATGACATGTTGCGCTGTTGCCTGCCTTGCGAACTGCTTGCGATTGTGTGTGTATCTATATAAAAACCTTCATTCAAGTAGGGCACAAGTTTCTTAATAATCAATACAGAAAGCGGCCCCTAATATCTTCGCATCAGATATTAACACTGTCAAAGAATATATAATTTTATTTACCACCGTCCTTACAAATAGCTATAGATAATTAATCTAATTGTTTACTAATTGCCATGGCAAAATACTGAGCTGTGCTTGGACTCTTTTAGTACTTAACTGTGATATTAAAAGTAGTTAATCACTTACTGTAAAGGAGATCAACAATCCCAAAAATTAGAAGACATGTAACATCTACCAACCCACAGTGGACCCGCGTGGACAATAACGGTCCACTTCCTCACACTGAGAGGACTTTGTCCCAGCAGTGGGCAAATTATAGACTAATTTAATATGCTAAGCGTTTGCTGTGCTCAGTGCTCAAAGTTATAATGTGTTGGAAATTGAAGGATTTTTGACCAGATTTAATTTAATAATATTAGTAATATCTATCATATTTGAGTAATTTTCTTTTTAAATGTGGAGTTGCGGGACACCAATGCAATAGACATTGTCAACTACATAAATACTATGCACATTGCAATGTTTTTCTTGAACTACATTGACTTACAAAAGTCTATTTATACCAATAAGGTGAATGCAAAACTGTCTTGTTGGTCTCGTTGTTGCAGACCATGAGCTGCTGGGTTTGATTCCTGGTTGAGTTTCAAAATATAATAGGCTAAATGTAGATGTATCTTTGGTATACCTCTCTCTACCTTATCCTTGGGAGAATAATAATCTCATTACTGTTCGGTTAAATGAAAAGCGCCATTTAATGAATAATCCTATTCATGTAAGCAAATCTAATCCTGGAACGAAATTATACAAGTGATGAAATCGTACTATTAACATAATGAACTATGCAGTATGACGAATGTTTTCATTTAACGTGCATTGTGTTAAATTACCGTGAGCCTGTGCTAATGTAGTATGTAAATAGCGAATGCATTTGCAAGCGTGACTAAGCAGATCAAATGCGTACATGATGTTATGAGCATAGCGGAACTCTGCTAAGGGAATGTAAACATTGCAACCGAATTGAACATGCTAGCTTGTTGCAATAAACGAATAAGTAATAACAAATTTCCTGATAGCGCGACGCGATTTGATTTATATCACATCGTAAAGCGATTTTTACTAAGTGAAATTGCAAGTGTGTTCACATACACACAATGCGATGCAATTAGACCGATTTGCGCTTGAAATTTTCATAGAAATCTCCTATCGATATAGCGATATCGCCTATCGACGCAATTTAAATTGCTCCGCATAATCAGGGAATGGTCTTATTGTACGCTTGCGCTTTTGTTGGTACAGCACATCGAGCTTTAGAAACAGACGGTCACACATCTATTGTGTATATTGACATAGATCACACAAAAAAAAAATCAATATGTTTACATTACAGCTCAATTAAACACCAGGAAGTGAGTCAAATTAACTTGTTAGCTTTGATTACACACACAAACACGCCGAGACAGGTGAAACTAAAGCTTGAGTAACCGGCCTTTTCTTGATGTGCTATATTAACAGCCGGGCTGCTGCATTTGTATATTTTATAAAAATAATTATATTTGCTAACAATGAACCGTGTGGTCTCTTAATATCTAAATAATTGGATGTTTTAAAGTTATGTTATGTCCAGCGTGGGCAATCTTACCTTATCTTATCTTACTCATAGAGACGATAAAACAATTCCGTTACCTTAGAATCAGATATCGTTCAACTGCCCGGCACAATTTTATTAAGGAAAGCGACATCTATCCTATATGCGGTTGACTATCGCTCCGTGGAATCACTAAACACAACAACCTAGTTCTAAACCAAATTAATAGATGGCATTGTTGTCTGTAATGTTAATTTTGTCACAGTTAGGCATTTCACGATTCTAATGAGATTTAGCACAATATTTTTGTGTCAATAAAAGTTGTGGGCTAAAGCCGTTTAATAATAAGATAGTGTATTGCCCAGTTTAATTGTGTTTCTTTTTTTCTTTATTCTTTCTAACTTATTGAATAATATTATATTATGTCAATATGGAACTTAAGATAATTGTCACATATTTTCAATAATACAATTATTAAGTAGCTACTAACTAATTATGGGCGAAAACTACCACTCAGTGGATCTCAAATAGCAGGAAGCGACAGCCCAGCAGGCCCATAAAGAGATGGCATGATGAGATAGACTACTGTGTAAAGGATTGGAAAGCGATCGCAATAGACCGGGAGAAGTGGAACGGAGGCTCACATTGATAAATGATTTTATTTCTGTACAACTTACATGTCGATCATATTATTTAAAACTAGATGAGGTCGGCGTTTTCTATCTGACTACTCTGAGAAGAAAGGCTGAAACAGACTCGGAGGTCACAGTCTCTTTTAAAGTCCTGACAAAATCTTGATTAGATCATGTGAAGACTGTTTAGACTGATGTCTGAAATGGTCTTTTGAGGAAAGAACCAGCCAGATTGAGTGGACCTGTTCAGTCAGTGCACTTATTTGTCAATAACCATGCAGCTCAACTCAGAATTTAAGGAGCTCAACGATTCGACGAACAATACCAAAGAAAGGACATTCGGGTAGGCCGCATAAACTACTCAAACTACCATGATTAAAAACTAAGAAAAATAAAAAACAAAAAAAATACAATGATCCACATAGTCTTCACATTCACAATAATTAAAATAAAATAATATAATACTTTAAAAATTAAATATTCTTGTCATTGCGAGAAAACCAAAGAAAAAATTAAAATTAAACAAAATTCACGGTGCAAAATGTAAAAAAACAAAATTAATTGGTGCAGCTCAATCCCAAGCCGTTTTGTCCTCAACGTAATCTTTAATGGTATAAAACGCTTTCTGGCACAACTTACGTTTAATGAATGATTTGAATTTATTAACACTTAGACCTTGTACGTGGCTTGGAAACTTATTATAAAAGCGTACACATTGACATCTAAACGAGCCACCTATTTTCTTGAGCCTTGTTGTAGGTACTACAAATTAGTGATTGTTCCTAGTATTTATGTTATGGATATCACTGTAGTTTTTAAACAATAAATACCTACTAACAGTGAACGTAATCTAAATGTCAGAATTATATTAGCGTAAACGCCGGCAGTACTGACTCTACAAAAACGAGTGGTGGTAATGGCTGTGTCTTCTTCCGGATCAGCTTTTTCGGTCAATATATAGGCTGCCTTTAGGTGGAAAAAAACATAACTCCGATGAAATTACTTAACAAGGAATTATTTTCGCAGATTGGCCTTCAATTACAGTTATTTTACCAACACTATTAATTCTAAAATATATTTCTTGCCGTAACCGTTTAATTCCTTTAGTAATAAAAAGAAAACACCCGTTAATTTCCGTTTTTTTTACGTATTTTAAGTACCTACACAATATCCATGGTATATCACACTAATATTATAAAGGTTATGAGCGAAAGTTTGTGAGTGAGTGTGTGTGTGTGTGTGTTTGTATGTTTGTTACTTATTTACGCACAAACGGCTAGACGGATCTGGATGAAATTTGGCACGGAGATTATAGTCTGGAATAGCACATAGGATTTGGCTTACTTAGGCTTTTATCCTGTGAATATTTTCTCACAGGATAATTTTCAACTTTCACGCGGGCGAAGCCGCTGGCAGAAGCTGCAATGGTAATATTATAAATGTGAAAGTAATTCTGTATGCCTGTTACCTTTTCAGGCTTAAACCGCTGGACCGATTTAAATGAAACTGGGTTAAGAGATAGTTTGATACCATGGGAACATAGTCAGGAGTAAAGTAGATGATGTTTCCTTCAAATATGTTGTGGCGGCTTTTGGTCTAATCGATTGCAGATGAATAACAGTATTTCATAAACATTAGCGGTACAAATGATTAATTGTTTTAAACATTTGTTTGCAGCTTTACACCCGGACCGAATCTGGACTCGAATAAGGCGTTTCTGGCACAAATTGGACAAAGTGAGGCGATGCGGCAATCGTAAGTATTACTACTAAGCTAAACATCTACTTCAGGGAACTTCAGCTATTCCCAAAGTCTACCTGGGCCCTCAGGGGTCTACACAGATCTGCAAGGGGTCTACAATACCAGCCTGTAACTGTCACACTGCAGGGCAAAGGCCTCTTCTCATACAGAGAAGGAACGAGCATTAATCACCACGTGCGCTCGATGCGGGTTGGTGATTTCAAACTCATATTCAATTCCAGTTTTCTTCAGGATGTCTTCATTCACAGTTGTCACCGACGTCCAAGATAACCTTAAAAAATTCATGTGAATTGAAAAAAACACTTTGGTACTGGGTTTATGATAAAGAAAAGAATAATTAGGGCGTTCAAGAGGTGAATGGGAATCCACCTCACCAATATTAATATCCCTTGATGAACTATCATCATCATCATCTTAAACAGCAGGTATGGTTGATGGGTACTTATATAATAAAACATTCTTGTATTAGGTACTGAAGGTAAATTTAATGTAAGCGAGAAGATATTGCGCAACTTCCCAAACGCCAGCCAAGAAGGATTTGACTATTGACCTCCATATTTCTCTGTATTTGTCCCCAACGACTGATAATAAACCTATGTCACAGGAAAATTGGTCTAAAGTGAAATAAACGTAGCAATAATATAGTATATCATATTATATACTTTTTAAAAACTGAAGTGGGTATGCACCGGGATGTTGTCCATGGCTTAAGAGGCTGGCGCAAGCCTGTTATACTATATATTGATGAACGCAAAGAGGTATGGCAAGGCAAGGAGCTACACGGACGCTTGTACCGGGCTCTCCATGGGCCCGATGTTGATTTCCCAACGTCCGTATCCTGGCTACGTTTCGGCGACCTTTTCGGGGAAACTGAAGGTTTTGTCTGTGCAATTATTGACGAAGTTATCTTGACGAATACCGGAGACATATAATGAAGGACGGGACGGGTGACGTGTGTCGGGCATGCCACCGTCCGGGTGAATCCATCAGATATATTATCTCTGGTTGTTCTCGTCTGGCTAACGGCGAGTATTTACACAGGTATAACCAAGGGGCCAGGATTATTCACCAGCAACTTGCTTTGAAATACAATCTAGAGGATTCTGAGGTACCGTATTACCAATATGTGCCCGACCCATTTCTCGAAAATGACTATGTCACGTTGCACTGGGATCGGTCTATCATCACTGATGGGACTATTGTTGCCAATAAGTCGGATATAGTGGTGATAGACCGATTAGCGCGACACAATGATAATCGATGTCACCATTCTGCATAACGAGAACCTCGTGAAAACTGAGATAGAGAAACAAATCAAGTATCTCGACTTAGCACACGTTGATTGTCGACATGTGGAATGTGGACTCAGCGATCATTGTGCCGATTGCCGTTACGGCCAACGGCCTGATGGCGAAGAGCCTCGACGACCATCTGTCGAGGCTGTCATTGTGCGGTTGGATACAGAAGGCAGTACTACTCGATACGGCTCTCATTGTGAGGAGTTTCCTGTCTCTGGAGTCCTAACTACCGGTAGCTTGGACCCTGCTCCCGACACCGGCGGAAAACCATAATTTTTTATATTTGTAAATGTGTCTTTTTATGATTTGTTTTTATAAAGAAATATTTAAAAATGTAAATGTGAAATGTATACAAAATTTAATAACCGAAATAGTATATTGTATTATACAATCAATAATAAACTTAAAAATTTATATGCAACAATGACAAAAAATAAAGGGTTTTTAGAGGCGATTTCAAAAATATATAACACTTATATATTTAAATGTACCTAATTCGAAAAAAATGTTAACTAAAAAGTTATAAATAAAAAAGTTAATTAAAAAAATCAAAATACCCGACTGCTTAAAAAGCGAACTAAAAAGACGTAAACAAGAAGAAAATCATGCTGTGCAGTCGGAGGATACATATTCGCGAGCTGGCTGACCAAAACCGGATGTATCCTCCGACTGCACAGCATGATTTTCTTCTTGTTTACGTCTTTTTAGTTCGCTTTTTAAGCAGTCGGGTATTTTGATTTTTTTAATTATCTTTTTTATTTATAACTTTTTAGTTAACATTTTTTTCGAATTAGGTACATTTAAATATATAAGTGTTATATATTTTTGAAATCGCCTCTAAAAACCCTTTATTTTGATACCCCACACGATGGGTTTGGAAGAAAAAATAAAATTGGCCCCCCACAATATGGCGCCCAAAAGCCGCCATTTTTCTATTTTCCAATTTTAATGTAGCCTATGACACTCGCAAGGTTAAGACGAATCGATTGACGTATGAATCATCAAAATCGGTCAACGCGTTTGGTCTCTGGAACGCCATATAGGAACAAACATACATACATACATACATACATACATACATACATACATACATACATACATACATACATACATACATACATAGACTGATAAACACATTACCCTCCTTCGGCAGTCGGGTAAAAAGGAAAATGTGTAATTTAACTCTTCTCTTAGAAACTGCAAGAGTTTGGCAATCCATAATGCCAGGCGGTGGTGAATTCCACAACCGAATCATTTACATGGCGTCTCGCCTTTTCTGACGCCTGTAGTGCTGTAGAACGTAGTATCCAAGACATACTACACTCACAAAAAATCGAGAAAGTTCCTATTTCCTTTTGACACTTCTCGCTTGTAAAACTTAAATCCCGTACGTGGTCCCGATTTGTGTGCTAAAATAATAACGGTCTATGTCTGTGTATATTTCCAGAATACAATATAGTTTACTGGAAAATTTAATTATGTGTAAATATGCCAGCTTCAAAAACTTGTGACAGTCCTCAGTGACTGATAGCTAAGATTTGTGCTTCTCTTTCATGTGCTCTCGTGTGGCTAGCATATCTAAAAGTCCGATATCTGCGAGCACAGAGCGGACATGTAGTAACACGACAACACTCATTTTACAAGCATTTTATTTACTTGCAATGTATATATGTATGTATGTGATGATGAAGATTATGGACTCTCCCTTTGCCGCACTTAGACTCTCATTCGGTCCGTTGTGCGTGGGGGTTCTGGCTAGCAAAGCCAGCTCGACTCCGCCCAAAAGCACATAAGCTTCCTGGGAGCTTCACACTAGGCTTCACCGTTCCGAGGGCTGTCTGTGACGCCTATATTAAAAAATGTTTGTTAATGAGATACAGTTAATGAGCTATATTAAAATAAAAGGTTATGGCTCGTAATTGTTTTATGATTATTATAAGTTTATTTCTACTCAGTCTGAGAAGTGTTTTGGTTAATCGCGGGTATACATTCAGTAAAGCCAACTTAGACTGTCTGCAGTCTGTTGCCCGTGAACATCTGTAATTATGAAGTTCGGTCGATCTTTAGCGAATCCACGCACGAATTTGTGAGAAAGGCAGGGGGAGAAATGGGTACGGGTCTAGCACTATCATATCGGAGCCTCTCTTCTTAAGTTTATCTGCGGCAACGTTGCCTAAGGATCCACTAAGCTCTTTGATCCACTGGAGGGTAATACGATTGGACGTCGAGATACTCTCCAGGGCTAGATGTCACTTAGGATTAGTTTGTTGTTAGTTTGTTTGGTTTTCTAAAGCTTTGAGCACAGCCAGACGGTCAAATAAGAATTTAATGCCTAGTTCTGGATGCCTAAGCGCTTTAATGCTGTTGCGGCTTGTGTTAAGACAACACATTTTAATTGAAAGATGGAACTGTGTGTGCCTAGCGGTATATGAAAGTTAATGTTGATGTCAAGGGGGTGTACGACAGCGCCTTAACCGTTTTGTGTATTAGATACGCACTTCATTGGCTTCTGACTAGGTCTGTCTGATCACTGTCTAGCTCTACTTATTGTATGATATAGTTTTTGTTGAACAGAGGTTGGTTTGGTGTTCTATCACACGGGGCAGCGATGCGAGGCTGGTACTCAATCGTCCGGTCCAGGATATTAGTGTGTGGACTGGTAAGATTTTTGCCCCATATACCTAGATGTATAAGTCTGATGGCGGCTAGTGCAGCCGCCTGCTGTATGTACAAGTCAAGGGGATTTATTTGAAGGGTTATCTTCATGGTTGCTGTTGGGGTGGTTTTCATGCAGCCAGTGGTAGCTTGGTAGCTGAACAGGCAAGTCGTTCGAATCGTTGTATTCTGGTAATCGATGTTCGAGAGTTCTGTCTTTGTCCACGTGGTCGAGAGTTCTGTCCTTGTCCACCAAACCAGAACGCCATAGGCACCATAACATTGGCCTGATCACCGCTTTGTAAAGCCGCCATGTTTATTCTAACATTTTTTTGCATTGGCAGTGAGAGCAATTGCGCTTTTATTAAGTTTGTAGTCAAGATGCTTGTTCCAGAGTAGTTTGCTATCAAGGATCACCACCAAGTACTTGACTTCAGCCATAAGTGTTAGTTCTGTAATGAAAAATTTTGGAAGCCTGTGGGGTCCAAGGGTTATTTTGTTAGTTAACATTATTGGTTCTGTCTTCGAGGGGTTAACCGATAGCTCGTGCTTTGTGCACTACTCTCGATTATTTTGAAGGCCGTTCTCACGAGTTCGCATAAGATGCCCTCAAATTGCCATGAGATCAGAATTTCTATTATCGTCCGCGTAGCCCACTGAGTACAGACTGCTAGCTTTGAGCTCTGCGCTAGAGCTCATTTACGACTAAATTCCACAGTAGTGGTGACATCACCCCACCCTGAGGGCAGCCTCTACTCGTGAGTATATATACCTCGTGTGGTGGTGTTCACGGTGTTTTAACATGTTATTTATCAATTCAATTTCATTGTTTTCCCTGCACAGTAGGCGTATGATTAGATTGTAAAGGTTTTTGTACCGACATTTTGTATCTAATCTTCCTATCCCCAGCCTCTCCAGTGTCTTCAAAAAAGACGACGAGAGGCTTATGGGTCTAAAAGATTTGGGCTGGGTGTAGTCGCCCCTACCTGATTTCGGGATGAAGATTATTTTTATTTCGCGCCAGGTCAAGGGGATGTAGCGTGTCCCCTTCGCTACATCCCCTTGACAGGCGGGCTCGAAACATCTTTATGAGATAATCAGCCAGTAGATCTCGCTCCACGTGAGCAGTGCTGGAAAAATAGCGTCCTGCCCTGCTGCCTTGAAATATAAAAAAGTGTTAATTGCCCACGTTACTTTGTCTTTATCGACTACTTCCAACGCCGCTTCCCAATGTAAGCTGCTCGTGGCCCTCTCTATGCTGGCAATCTGACATCCTGGGTAGTGGGTGGTCAGAAGTAGTTCGCTTGTCTTTTGTTGTGTAGGTGTTATGTGGTTTTTCCAGGCATCCTATTTAATGGTCTGTCTCTTGAGCAAGACAAGTTTTGACCCTCATTGCCTGGTGGTTATTTTCAATGTTAGTACAAAAACGTTTCCAACTAGTCTTTCTTCCGAGGCGTATAATATTTTTATATGTTTACGAGTTGTTGTATAGCGGTCCCAGTCTACTGGCGACCGTATGTTCCTAGCTCTATTGAACAGTCCTCTCAACTTGTGTCGGTATCTTTCCATTTCAGGACCAGGACTGCCGAACTCGCTGTTCATAGCTAGATAGAACGATGGATGCGATGTTGTTTACATGTTCGTCTATATTGGTTACTGGTATTTCATCCGGAAGGGCGGGTGATCTACCTAATTCAGCCTCGACGTGTTTAATAAACTTGACTAAATCTGTGTTGCGAGGAACCGTTAAAGGAGAAGGTTAAAGTATGTATGTATGTTGCTCCTCATATACATAACCTCCGTCATGTCTTGCAGTCGCTCGCGGGCTGAAAAGTTATCGTTGGCGCTGATGTTAATGCGTCTTCGAGTCTATGGTATGGCAAAGTTCGGTCTACGGATTATGAACGACGCTGCGCTGTTGAAGATTTCATTGCTGAAATGAATCTGACTATTCATAATACCCCTGACGCACCACCAACTTTTTGCAGCCAAATGGGCGAATCTTGTATTGACGTCACATTTTCTAATGCAGACGTACGCTTGGATAGGTGGCGTGTCCTACCGGACGCGTCTTGTAGTGATCATCGCTTGATCGTGTATGAATTTGTTCCGGCTTTTACTCAGGGTACGTCACATGTCATTGGTAACTTTAGGTATAAATGTAAGGGTGCTAATTGGGCATTCTTTAGCTCGCTTCTTGCGTGTCACGCCAAAGACTTCACTCGTGTTGGGCTGTCAGCTGAAGAAAGTGCTGAAATTATGTCAGACACCTTCACTTACTGTGCTGACATTGCCATTGGTCGTGGATCTGTGACCAATATACGTAGATGTGATTGGTGGTGTGACTACCTAACTGAACAGCGTAAAAGTTATCGCCGAGCGCGTAAACATCTTAACAAGCTTAAAAAACGTAAGGTCACCGGTGACCCTCTTTCCATTGCGTTAAATACGTTTAGAGTTGCCAGGTCCCGCTACAGAGCTTCGGTGGAAAAATCTAAGGGTAATTTATTGCGTAAAATAGAAGATAAATTAGATAAAGAAGGTCCGTGGTCTCCTTTATATCATGAGTTTAAAGCCAATCGATCAGTCGACCTCGCGTTTGTTCAGAACATTAAAGTAAATAATAAACACACCACCAGTATTGAGGCAACAACTGAAGTTTTGCTGAATACTCTTATACCTGATGACTTACTTGCTAATGACAACGACTACCATCAACAGATCAGAGCGTGGGCAGCTGTACCACCTGAATCACCAGCGTCAGACCTTCCATCCATTGACGAATTTATAAACGTTGTCAAGAGGTTACCACTCAACAAGTCATCGGGTGAAGATAAAATATCTAATCGGATGATTATAGAAGCGTGTAAAACAGCCGCTGATGCGATTTTGACCGTTTACAACCGTTGTATTGCGGAGGGCGTATTTCCTCGTATATGGCGACGCGGATTTATACGAATCATCCCGAAAAATGGCGACAAGCCCCCGGACGACCCTAAGTTGTACCGGCCCATAACATTACTTCCATCTTTGGGAAAACTCCTGGAGCGCCTTATCGTTCCACGTTTGCTACCGGACGGACCAAAATTTCATAACAATCAATTCGGTTTCACTACTGGAAAATCTACCGTAGATGCGGCCCTTACTGTTAGGCAAATAGTTAATACATCTGAATATAAGTACGTAATTGGGATTTTTCTAGATATTTCTGGGGCTTTTGATAACGCATGGTGGCCAATGCTACTACTTAAAATGAAAATTCGGGGCTGCTATAGAAATATATATAATCTAGTTTACTCTTACTTTTTAAATGGTTCCGCGAAACTCAAACTCGGCCATCATTCCATGTCGAAGTCTCTCACCATGGGATGTCCTCAGGGTTCGGTTATTGGTCCGCCTTTATGGAATTTAGGCTTTGATGATTTCCTCGCGATTCCTCTTCCAAGCGGCTGTTCATTAACCGGTTACGCGGGCGACGCTCTTCTGCTCATTCAATCAAGTACTCGAGCTGGACTCGAGAACTTGGCTGACACTTGCCTACGATTGGTATCTCAGTGGGGCGATCGAAACCGCCTGACCTTTGCTCCGCACAAAACTTATCAACTCATTTTGAAGGGTAATCTTAAATCGTGTCCTACTATTAAATTTAATAACGTTCCCGTAAAAAGGAAGCAGTCCGTGTGCTATCTTGGTCTCGTGTTATAGAGGAATTTTGCATTTATAGATCATATTAAAATAGTCGGTGAAAAAGCAAAAAAAAAATTCTATGCCTTAACGAGAATATCTAAATCTACGTGGGGTCTGTCTTTTTTAACTTTAAAAACTATTTATGGGGCTACTTACTTGGGTTGTATTTCCTACGGGGCGCCAGTTTGGGCTTATAGGGCCACCATAGGGGCGGTGCGACGTAAGTTGCTTCAGAGTCAGCGTTTGGCTTTGATATTCTTATGCAAAGCGTACAGGACGGTTAGTACTGAGGCCTTACCGGTACTTGCTGGCGTACTTCCGGTCGACCTTGAAGTGCAGCGACGTGCTGCAATGTACTATTCCGCACGAGAGACCACGGACGCGAACTTTTTAACGCGGAGTGACCGTGAGAAAATCTCTAGATTATTTAAACCACCTATTGACGTCTGGGAGGAACTTTTATCCGAATGGCAATGTAGGTGGGATAATTCCATCAAGGGTCGACATCTCCACCAATTCTTTCCATCCGTTCGCGTTCGGCTGGCCAGGACGTGGCTGGAGGTGGATCACTGTGTTGCCCAATTTCTCACAGGGCATGGTAACTTTAAAAGTAAATTGTTTTCCTTCAAGCTCGTTGCCTCGCCTTTATGTCAGTGTTCTACATCTGACTGCGAATATGTACAATCTGCACATCATATCTTATGGGAGTGTATTCTTTGGCAGAATGAACGTAATATTATGTTGAATAATGTAGAGGCTACCTCAGGAGTTGTTTACTATACGGACCTTGTGGAAACTAGAACAAATTTCCGTGCGTTCAAGCGTTTTTGCCATACCTATTATTGGAATCAAACATAGCAGCTCACAATGTTAGGACCCATTAATTATTAATTCTTATTTTTATCCGTGGTGCTGGGCAACTGGGCTTATCCCAGTTGTAAACGACCCTTTGTGCCTAGTGGCCTTGTTTGTTCTGTCTCCTGCTTGATATGGAGGGAAGTAGAAATTTATGTTTTTTCCTACTCCTCCGTTATTCTTTTCTGATTAATTTCGTTGCGGGATCCAAGACAGTTAAATTCATTCTCCGAGACTTCGTCGAGCTTCATTGCCTCGGCGCTTTTCTGGTGGTCGCCACTGTTGATTCTGGCTTTCAGGAGTTGCAGTGGTTTGGGAATAGTGCGGTGGGTATGTCAAAATAAAAAAATGTATGTATGTTCGGGTCAAATCTTGCAACTGAATTTTAAAGCTGTTATCCTCAAGCGATTAAGATGAAGTTTTGCAAACATGTTTGGTTTGGATGACAATGCACGGTAAGCTAAAAAGATTGAAAAAAATATGAAATAAGGCTAAGAGCCAGCACTTATTGATCGCTAAAGTTGTACATAAAGACAGTCCTTCAAAACGCCCGTCCGTCACCACTTCCTTGTATTTTAGCTGGGAAGAAGTGGCGCAACAATCTTCCCAGCAACACATAATTATGTATGTTAAGGTGGACAAGCTTTAATTTATACAATAAGTAGTTACATATAGTACATTACCGGCCATAAATAAAAAATAAATGATTTGCTACTTATTAGCTAGCATACTTCAGAAAGCCACCAAAAACACATAAAATAAAAGACTTCTGAGAAGTAGATCCACGTAGTCCATCATGTTCCTAAGTCTGACCCTAAAAAAAAATCTTTGTCAAACCAGACTAAAAATGCCTAAAAAAGCAGCCATCACCTCACTATCTTCTTTAAAGTTCTTGCCCCTGAGGTGCTTCTTGAGATGAAAAGAAATTGAAAGCAGCGGGGAGCTAGTACCAAAGAATATGTAAAAAAAAGTCGATGAGGTCCATAAGGCTTGGGCTAGTGCTTTTCAAAATGTCAAGTTTTTCAAATGCACTTTGTAAGAGTCTATTGAATGCTGCAATGAGACCACAGCTAAGTGTCTGATGCTCACTTGCCGGTCTGTTAACACAACATCATGAACTTTTTGGACTTTACCCTCAGAAATTGACGTCGATGGGTGGCCTTCATAGTGTTCATCTTCCGTGTAGGTTCTTGCTAGCTTAAGCACCAGTGTGTAACCGTGGCATTTCGAGCACAGACTAAAAATGTTTTCTATGGCTCGGCGTAAACATATACTGTAGTTTTCAGTGTTACTCTCTAACGACTCTCACAATTTTTTTCTAATTTATTGTGAAATTACTCAATTACTCACATTCAAATGAATGTATCACCCAGAAATGATGTTATTCCCTGCCAATTAATAAAGTAACTATAGATAGACCCAACATATTAATAATTATTATTTTAAACAGACAGAGAAAAGGAGGAGGTTCTCAATGTGTCTGAATGTTTTTTTTTTGTTTTTTGTTCAGTAATATTTTCACCAATTGTTTACAGACTTTAATAATTTTTTTTTCGTATTATAATTCGTATTGGACCTTGACCCCGTTAAAAAACATTTTCACAAAAAAATAAATCGACTTCAAAAACACTAAAAAGAGCAAAATAACTTCCGTTTCGAAAGTCGATAGCTTTGATATACTTCTTGTTTTATAATTTTTCGACACCGGCGAATGTTATTTTGCACATTTTTGTATTTTGATTTTGAAATTGGTTTATTTTTTTGTAAAAGAGTATTTATTTCTCTCTTTTTAGTTTTAGTACACCATCACAAAAAAATTAGCAAGTGTACATACCTAATGGATTGACAAAATACTCATAAATCCATAATAACTCAATTTATAGATTCGTGCTGTTTGTCGCTAAGGAGTGCCGTTGTATGCTCCATATCTAGAAAACTGCTGGACCGATAATTATGAAAGTTGCACTATTGCCTAAGTTGAGAGATACTCAATCCAACACAAAAATAAAGATCACGATCCGATCAGCAGTTGCGGAGAAATGCTTGGACAAATATACACTTATGAAATTTGGCACACGTGTAAGCCCACATAAAGTAACATATGTGAATATTGTACAGTTCCAACAAATATTACATAAATACGTGTTGAATTGATAACCTACTATTTTTTTGAAGTCGGTTGAAATAAAAACTCATATCCAACCATTTTATAGGAAATGTATGTATAGTGATGGAAGGTTAGGTTTCTGTCAATCCCAAAGCAAGGATGGGTATCTAACCTGAATTGGACTTATACAACGAAGGCACACAATGGAACTATATGAATTCCATTAAGTAATTATGGGTATTATGTCAATCCCATAACCTCTTTACCTTACTTAGAAACTAGCTCACTCAGCATGATGGATTTTATTCCAATTTACAAGCGTTCAAGGCTGTTTTATGAAATCTGAGGATAACCGAAAGTATGTAAAGCTGTATAACCCTAAGAACACTCACTGCAGTATAGTGTTTATTCGTGGGATACCGGTACGATCATCTTTATGCAACTTTTAGTAGAGCACGTTGAGCTAGTTAGTTTTTAATTAGTGAGGGCTTACCCGTACCGCCCCACGCTATTATGCAGTAATAGGGATGTGTTCTGGGTAGAAAAATGAGAATTCTATTTAGTCCGTCAGTGAGTCAAAAAAATCAATAAAAAAATGACAAAGTTAAATCATATCTACTAAGTTCAGGAGTGGGGGCTTGTGACGTCACTCAGGCAGTATAAAGTACTAGCGCATTACATCGTCGTCTCTTTGTTTACGTGTCAAAAGAAAAATATGTGTCCAATATTTTTTATTAATCTACCTGACGGACAAAAAACTAATTTTCAGTAAACTACCCTATTAAGAAAATAAAATAAAACCTTTTTGCAACTTGCAAAGATCTTGCGATGCTGTTTCTTGGGCTGCGTCGACGTCCGCACGGGACAGATATTTGTATGGCCTACACATAGTTGTTCCAGCTCTGGCTGTTTTACCATCAAAAATTCAGCCGAAAGACGTCCACTGCTGAAAAAAGTTCTCACCCAAGTGTCGCCACACTGACCAGTCTCGTGCGTCTCGCATCCAGCGGATTTCCATAACCTTAACCAGATCGTCGGTCCACCTCGTAGCTGGCTGTTTGTAGCCAGTATATCGGATGTGTTTGTAAACATACGCAAGATACAGGAGACATTCATAGTTTGGGGCAACGTTTTTTTGATAAACTAATTACTATTTCAGATTCTCAACATCAACCCCGGAGGCAAGGTCATCGCCCGACGCGAACAGCTTCCCGAGCACACCCGAGTCGTCCAGCCTGCCCGAGGTCGTGCCCAAAAGCGAGGCCGACTCCGAGACCGTATGATATCTACCCATCCGGATCCCCGTAATCCCCGACTTTGTGCATCCCCACTGGCTATACACCTTCTTCGTAGAGGAATCATACTGGACCAAACACCTCATCTTCAAACAGGGACCCGTACAGCATCGAGGTCCACGAAAGGAAAAAAAAATATAAGGTATATAATATCCACTTCAATTCATATTTGAGTCCAACGGACGTATTACGAACGCATTTTTAACATGAGATTAGAACGTGTAATTGATGAGTTGTATACTCTGCATTTTTACTTATTGTTAGTATTAACTGTACCTCGAGATTTGATGTTGCGTAATCCTTGATGTTGTATTGTACAGATGTGACCTCTAGCTCTAGTGCACAGCTCAGTTAGGTTCACACTGCTGTGTAAAAAAAAATATGTTGAGAATTTTTCTATAACTTTTTATGTATAATTACGTGTACATCAAGGAACCTTCGAAATTAATGAATTCTTGTCTTAATTTTATATTAATTTACATATTATACATTCCAATACACAAATTCCAAAGACTGAAACAATATACAACATGCATTATACTTCGCATGTATTTAAAGCGCAGGATGATACAATAATGCTGTAACTCTTCGCTGCACCGTGTGAGTGCAGAGTCTGCAGTATTGTCAGTAATCTCATTTACTCTGCAAGTTTGCTTAGATTTAAGACTGCAATGGATGCCATTCTTCATATTATACTTACTTTCTTTACTCTTATACTCTTAACTTTAACTAATAAGTATTACTTAAGGAATTTTTTGAAGGATTTATTAGATTCTGCTCTTAAACAATAATGGAAATCAGATCTACATTATCATAGGTTAGGAACAATGTATCAAGTGGACTGGGTCACATCCTGCGCTTTTACAAACGAGATTAATCAACGTAACTTGTATTCTATCGTCCATTCTTTTATTGCAAAATATTGCTCAAGAATGGTTTGTAAATTTTACGATTATAAAGGACCCAAGGTAAAAGAATGGATCATAGATGATTTTCATAATAAAAATAGTCGCAAGTACAAGTTATTTTAGGCAGCTAGACCGAAACCGATTAGATTAATGAACAAACAAACGTTGCCATTCCGCGTCAGTGTACAAATCAAAAGAATCGTTTATGACAAGTAGATGTTACGATCACCGTATAAAGCATAACCTAACAGTACAAAATACGTTATCGTATATTAATCATCTATGTATGCTTTACTTAGAATTTAAGTTAATTCTTTTTAAGTTAATTAAGCCCCATAAACAAGAACAATTTATACGTACAACATAGTTTTAGAGATGTATACATTTTTTTAAATTCTATACAAGGGTTGTTTAGGTGTATTATGATTATGAAAATTATACCTCAATATTTCAAGCGACTGTTTATGTAAGATATGCTGCCCACTTCGGTTCATGCCGGAAGTAGTCGTGCTCTCGTTCTCATTGTGACTCAGGATACATTATGACTGTATCTCTAGCGTTAACGTAAATCCAAGTAAAAAGTTTGCAAGCAAACAATTGTGTAAGTAGTTTTTATGACGGACTGATAAAGTGTCAGATCTTGTTCAGAACGAGAGTAGGTGAGACAGCTCGTGGAGTTTCTGCTCGGTGACAAATCACATTCCATTATAATTATGATAAGGTATTAAATTTTCGTCAAATTGTGACCGGAAAATATCGCACGGGTTTTGATAACGTCGTTGCTGTAACAGTGTGGTTACTCGTGTTAGCGTTTTTCTGGTCAGGCTTTAAAGCGAGTATAGCTTTAACGTTTTAAGAATCGTCCCATCGTATTGAAGTCGAAATGTATTGTAGTCATTAGCTCTCTTATTGTGCCGAGGTGAACCTTGGCTCGGAGACGCGCGGCCAACTGTGGCGCACTTTCTGTATATTTTGTACGAGCGCGCAAATCGGCTCCGCGCCATTTTAAAAAGAAAATGTATAAAAAAAATAAACGTCCAATAATCGGTGTATTTTACAAAGGTTTGGGAATCTAACCATTAATTATAAGGGGAAATGACACTAACATTATGATATTAAAAAAAAAATCTCTTTACATTCCACTAGTTATAAACATGCATAATCTTTAAAAAAAGAATCTTTTTCTAACTTTATATTATATTGTATTTATTCAATAAGTAACGTAGCGATTTTAAGATTATAAAAGAGATTATTAAGAGGTATGAGTTAAGGACATTCCATAGTAAACGATAGCTCTTGTAGATTTTTAGCATTTATATTGATATATGATGTGTTTTTACCAAATTATTTTTATACCAATGCTATTTACATTATAGTATATGTCGAGTGTATGGCGCCGCAAGGCCCGCAGGCCTCTGTCGCTCGCGACAAGTCACAATACAATCATTTACTGAAGACGTCTTGTTCTAGGAGCACGGCCGATATTGTTCCGACTAGCGCTTATATCACAAATCTCTGTACACATTTTTCGATTGCAGTTTGTTTCTTCCTGCAACAAACCTAATAATGATTAAAATATAGTAGTTTCCTCTCCAGACTAGCTGTAAGGTAAATTATATACATGATATTATGACTTAGCATTCATGTAGAGTCATGGCCGAGAAAGGACCCCTGCATGGCAGCTTTTCCGGCTGCTATTTCACTCGCAGCACACACGACACGAACATGTTCGCCCCTGCCTCTAGAACACAGTCTAGAGCCCGCTCAAGTTTGTTTAGTTCTCGATGGAAGCGCTCAGAATATATTTTTTACTCTTATTCTATTTAATACTCAGTATAACGTGTTGCCAAATAGATGTACTGTCATAAGTATGTTGTCAAGTCAGATTCGAGGAAGCCTCATCGATGTTGTAAAGTACATTTTTAATGTTCTCTCTAAATTTCTTATGAATTTGACGTCGTATGTAATGCTATGCTAGTCGTGTGACGGCTGCTGAATTGGCAAGTGTATTGAGCGAAGCTGAAGCGAGCATTACTGTGTAGCATAGTTCGACAAGTAAGTAGATGTGATGTACACATTTAAAATCGTTTGTGATGTAAAAGCAGCGAGGCGGCCTCTCGAATAAAAGTAATTCTACATTTTACAGTTGATAGATTAAGTAGCGTTTGTCGCACATTTATCAATTTACTCATATTCTAGATTGATGTGTCTAACCTATATTCTTATCGTTCTACATTGTGCTCAAATATTCTTTGGAAGTACAGATCTATTTATCCATGACAAAACTCTAGGTTTAAGATTGTTTAGTCAACTTTGAATTTCAAGTTTATTAATATCAATTTGCAGAGACGACTGGTTTAATGGTATATAGTTTAAACCTGAAATATAGGTCTTTTTTCGATCTAATTTGATAAATGAATTTAGGCGTCCGTGCACGAAAAAAACCCCCTTTGGTTGTCAATAGGGAATATGCATGTATTTTTTTGATTTGCTAAATTAAATACTTATTAACTCTAGTAAAAAAATATCAAAGATTTTTTATAATAGTTATAAAGCTTCAAAGTTAAGAATTAGAGATAGCACGACGCCCATTTAACTGCCATAGAAAACGGTGTTTTCGTAGAGAGGGACAGATATATTTCTTTAAATTGTTATATCTCAATCGTTTTTTAATTAATTTTGTTTCTGTTTTCACTATAAGTATTCTATTTTAGTGTTTTTATAGATAAACTGGTCAAACAACAAAAAAATATCATGCTTATTCTCTATTGCGCAAGAAATTCTGCAAAAATATTGAAATATGTGCCATTCCATATACAAAGAAAGCCATAAGCTTCGTGCATTTGTTTACCAAATGTCTCTTTGCTACAAGACCAGTCTTGTTCCATGCTACTTCACCTGTCTAATTAAGTAGTTGGATTTCAAAACGACTGGTATAATGTAACCGATTTACATAACGTATGTGAGCAGAGTTTTTTCAGTATACAATCCAAAAAGATTGAGAAAATAGGTAAGAGCGGTGATGTCGGTATATGTTCCAAAAATCTTGTTTCCATTCCAGACACGGTCGTAAGGAAATTTTTCTACTAATATTTAAAACTAAATACCGGACTAAAAACTTCTACGAAACAAAATTTAAGTTGACAGATAAAAAAGTAAAATAAATCATTGGATGTCACGCTCTGACAGGTGACGTTTACAAGTTTTTTGTTTACAAGAATTGTATTAAGTAACTATTTATGAATTGAATTGACTAAATTAATATGGTATATAATTATTAGGTTAGAGGGCCCGGTTTCTCGACTCTAAATTATCGCAAAATTAAATTGACAAATTGTCAAGCGCGCGTTATCTGCTGTGATTGGTTGATTGAATTTTTAACAGCCAATCACAACAGGTAACCGGTGATTATATGTCGATTACGGTAACAGCCCGATAATCGAGTTATGAGTAGCCGGGGGTAAGGTTATCAGAAGGAAAAAAAAATGACGAGGTGGTAAAATAGTTACCATTATTTTAGGTTAAGTCCAATCGTTTCTTGTAAAACAATGATGATAAAACTTCATTTTCGCTCCATCCGGTAGACTAGTTACGAAAATAGTGCCTTTTTACTTATATAATATACAAACAAAACTTTATAATGTTTGTTGAATTAATTAACTTGGACTGATACTTTTTGTATAATACAAATAAAACAAATTTATATTTAAATAAAACATAATTAAAGATATCCGGTATGGATAGTAAAAACAAAACAATTTTTAATATTTTTGTCTAGCTGGTTGAGACTAATCTCCGAAACGGCTGGACCGATTGCGACGGGACTTTCACTAGCAGATAGCTGATATTATAAGGACTAACTTAGGCTACTTGTATTTTAGACAAAGAATTTAGGGTGCGGCGTAAAAAATTAAAAACTTACGAGTAGCTTTGCGAGGTTTTGATGCATCAAGGTAATGAACTGTCGCGGTAATGATGCTTCGATCTTTAGTACATTCAAAAAAGATATTCGATTTGACGTAGTTCACCTATTTTCGACGGGTTAATTAAGTTAAAGGGTTTTTTGGAGTATTCGGGAAAGCAGAACTAAGAATAATTTGGTGTTTGTGCAAATGTTACACACCACTAGTATATTTAAGTGTTTTATCTAAGCGTCTCCGAGGTAACCGACCACTCACCGACTCACGCGTAGCACACAGCCGAACATCTTGCTCAAATTCATTTATATCAATGCATAGCACTCATTGGTCAGCCGCGGCGCTAGCTAGCCAAGCCAGTCCAAAAAACAAAACTTGAAATTCAAATTTGACTAAAATCGAAAAGTAGTTCGTTCACAACGACCACTCAGCCATACAACACGTCTTAGGCAACTAATCCATCGTATTAATATTCAACTGTCCGTCTTAACGTTTATTATTAAGTATTTTATACGAAGCAACATAACCAATAGAATGATATTCGTAAAGTAGATGTAGTTTTTTCAAGTGTTTTATCGATCTTTAAACTGTCTGTATGTCAGTCAGATGATTTCTACATTCCACTAGTTACGGTTTTTCTAATACGTATATAAGCGATCTTCACAATATTTATATTGTATTTATTGTGTGTATATTTTGGAACAAATAATGGTGTGTAAAATTTTGACAATAAATTGTCCAAAAATTGGCCAGTATTCTTTGAGACTTGGATGTAAAAATGTCCATGTTGCTAGACAGCTCTGCATCATTATGAAGGCAGCAGTTTTAATTGTTAAGAAGGCAGCACAATAAAAGTCTGACTTGTAAGTCTGTGCAGAGTTGTAGTTAGTGTGTCTTATGATGCAGTGATATGTGTTCGTCCCACAGAGATCGAATCTCGTAGAAAGGCTGCTATTAAACCGTTCGACTGCCGAGTTCTAAGGAATCCTTGTCTCAAATATATCAAAAATGATTTCGATGCGAAAGATTTTTGAATTCAAACTTCAGTACCATTCCTGAACTGGTTAGAAGAAGCTGCATTGCAGAAACTGTATACGTAGAGTTTAATGATGCTCTAAAATTTAAAACTCGATTTTACATATTCGAAATAAATTGAACAAAATTGCTCATTATTTAATAAATTACTCGTATATTTATCAATATTAGTCTTATCGAATTTATAATGTACATGTATCGAATTTACGAACGAAATTATTTTGTCCCTTTTACACGGTAGCGTGCCGAAACGTGTCGATGTTTTACTCTATAGATGTATATTGCGCTATAGCTACCATTTATTTAATCCTTATGAAATTTAAAGAAAAATAAAATTAATATCTATGCCTCAGTAAATATTTCTGGGCTAACGAATGTCTCGATTTCCGTATTGGTACAACCACAGACATACATCTAACTAGATATCGCAAATCCCTCCACCTGATTCTCCTCCACTATTTATGAACAATTTTACTTACCAATGAAGGATAATGTTTCCATCGTCACGGCCAACTTTTTTGTAGTATTAAGGCATTTTTAAAATCTAGAAAAATGCCTTGTGTGCGAAGTACGTACATTCTCGTTAACAAGATCTAGTTAGATTTATTTCTGTAGTTCCGACTAAAAGTAAAATGTTATATTAGTTTTACACCAAATCAAATCATGTTTTCATGTATTGTATTCAGTTTTGTCCAACTTTTGTCGATTTTTTAACTGACTTTGGAATTAAGATCAACATTTATTCCGTCACACAAAAGCACAGCTGCCTGACTTTTTGAACAATATCTTATTATTTACAACGAAGATGATTTGATTCGATGAATGCTCTTAAGCTCTCTAAGTTGTGATCATATTTATTTATTAAGCTAAATTTTGAGTTTGATGGTTGTACTTTTATCAATGTCGATTTTGATAGTTCTGGCATGTGAAATATTTTTTATTAGTCTTAAAACCCTATTAGACTTTTAACGTATTTATAATACTGTTTTGTGATTAGACAATATACCTTTGAAAAAGTTCTTCTTTTTGGTCTGATTAAATTTGTCGACATTGATATCTGTATTTTTACTTTTTAATGGCAAAGTCTTGGCTCCCTGGCTGGTTGCCCAAAAACTTCTTTTATTATTAGCCTATCTTGAACTCTTTTGTACCGACCCACCATGGTATCTTCTAAAAAAGATTATCATACAATCATGCAAGTCTCAAAATCTGTATCACTTCGCATAACGCCAACGTTTTTGGGTTTCTTGTGTTTTTTACAAGGAGCATTAGATGATAATGTCAACGTGACATATTATGTGCTCTACAGTTTATACTCAAATACCTTTTATATTTTTATATTTTAGCTTTACTAAGATAATAAATTATAATTTTGTACGAATATTGTTTTATTCCTTTGTTTTTCCTTAGGGTTGAAGCGTAAATAGGACGCCGAGCAGTGTTGGGCAAAAATTTATTGTGAAAACAAGTAACAATTAAATTGCCAAACTTAGTTGCAACTAACAACTAAAGTAATTAATTGTAATTGTAACATATCACAATTAACAATTAATTAATTGTGCTTGTAAAACTTTGCAATTACAATTAGATTAATTGTGCTTGTAAAATTTTGCAATTACAATTGATTAATTGTTAATTGTTTGATGCACATTTACAATTAACAATTAATAAATGTCAGTAACTGAAAAACAATACATACAAGAGCATTCTCCTTAATATTATCAAAGGTATGTAAAGCCAGTACATTACGTAGGAAACAAGGATAACCATAGTTTTAAATACAAAGAAAATAACTTTAACAATACATATTGTGGAGCGAGAGAGCCGCACAAGACGAAAAGAGAAGAGAGACTACACTAAATTAATTGTTTAAAACAATAAATTTAATAGCAAATAAAATTTTAATTGCAATTAATTGAATTGTAAACCACAATTAACAGCTTTAATTGCAATTGATTTTAATTACACTCCACAATTAAAAAATAATTGAATTAATTTAATTTCAATTAATTTATATAGTTAGAATAAAAAATGGCGTCGCAGAGTCGGTCGCATAGGTACCCACCGTGCCGTGTGCTTTACGTTGTGTGGATAAGGGTACATATTAAGTTATGTTACAATATTTTTTTAAGAAATTCGCTGCTGCAGTGTGTTTTGTGTGAGCCTAAGCCGGGCTCACATAGAAATCTTTATGCATCCTATAGATTTCTGTGACCCTCACCAGGACAGCGATTCACCATGTGGAAGGCGCTGGTAGGCTCTCAGGGTCCAGGGTCTCCCGGTACTTAGTCGCCACTCCACAAGGTTGCAGCCTTGTAATATTTTTGATGAAGGCAGGCCAATCTTCAACCGTACAGTACAACAGGGTGAAGTGAATGACTCATATGGCTGGTCGATGTATGAATGATAATCTGTACTTAACTAATTTGTAAAACTTTTCTCAAATAATAAAAACTCTATGCGTCGGGCTGACGTTGGCGTTAAAAATTAAAAAAATACAGGAAAGTAAAAAGCACTAGTGATAAAAAGTGACACTTTCCGCACAGTTTGGCTGCTTGGAAAACGCTTTATTCGAGGACATGCATTGTAAAATAATTATTCAAGTACCTGCCTACCTACCCACGTCATTAACAAAGATATCACAGGCTATGTATGGGTAATGATGGGTTACAGTTTGTATAATTAAGGATACACTAGTCGATCATTCTTCCATACAAACTTAGTCTGGCGATTACTCCACTGTTTGACGATGTACGTTCAAAATAAAAAATGATATCAATTTGTCTCATCATTATCTAGCCCTGTATGGAAACAAAAAAGTAATATAAACATTATTTGAAAGTTATGAACCTCGAAAGTTCCATATTTCAACACTAATTTTAACGCATCTTTGGGCGGAAATAAATACCATAAGAAGAAAGAAAAATAAAAACCGGCCAAGTGCGAGTCGCACTCGCACACGAAGGGTTCCGTACCATTATCGCAAAACACTGCATAAAAATCACGTTTGTTGTATGGGAGCCCCCCTTAATTTATTTTATTTTAATTTATTAATTATTATTTTTTGAAGTAAATATACAACTGAACATTCTGTGAATATTTCAAGCGTCTACCTGTTGCCGTTATTAATATCAAGCAAAAAACGGCAAAAATATCACGTTTGTTGTATGGGAGCCCCCCTTTAATATTTACTTTATACTGTTTTTAGTATTTGTTGTTATAGCGGCAACAGAAATACATCATCTGTGAAAATTTCAACTGTCTGGCTATCACGGTTCATGAGATACAGCCTGGAGACAGACGGACAGACGGATCGTGAAGTCTTAGTAATAGGGTCCCGTTTTTACCCTTTGGGTACGGAACCCTAAAAACGGCCTCCATACAATTATAGATTAGTAGTTCAACAATGCAAATAATTTGATCTCTCTCGATATTAATAACGGCAACAGGTAGACGCTTGAAATATTCACAGAATATTTAGTTGTATATTCTCTTCAAAAAATAATAATTATTAAAATAAAATAAATTTAGGGGGGCTCCCATAAAACAAACGTGATTTTTTTGCAGTGTTTTGCGATAATGGTACGGAACCCTTCGTGTGCGAGTCCGACTCGCACTTGGCCGGTTTTTTTATTAACTTTTTTATTTATAACTTTATAGTTAACATTTTTCTTTCGAATTAGATACATTTAAACATATAAGTGTTATATATTTATGAAAGCACCTCTTAAAACCCTTTATTTTGATACCCCGCAAGGTTAAGACGAATCGATTAACGTAAGAACATCAAAATCGGCCCACGCGTTTGGTGTCTAGAACGCCACATAGGAACAAACATACATAGACTGATAAACACATTACCCTCCTTCGGCAGTCGGATAAAAAACTTATATAATGTTGAGCTGTTGTTATTACTATTTCGACATACATAAATTTATGTCCACGAGTGTACATCTTATAAACAGCTAGTATCTCTAAGTAGTCTGTGAAACAGCTCAATGCCATTGAAAACTGTTTGTAAACGCACCCACGATACAGGAAGAAATTCCTAGTGTGGGGCAATAATTATAAAAAAAAAACCTATTAAACAAATTATTGTTCGGGTTATATGCGGTGATTTAGCATGGAAAAGTAATCTTATATATATATAAAAATGAATCCCTATTTCCCTTGGTCACGCACGGCATCACGCGTGGGCTGGACCGATTCCGCTTATTTTCTTTTTGTTGTGTTTGTTAATGTTAGGAGCAAGATATTAGGAAAAAAAAAAAAAAAAATTGTTACTCTAGTAAGCGCGCGGTCCAAATGGAAAGGGTACAAATAAATCGTCGGTGCTCCGTAGACCAATTGGAATTCGACCAATTGGTCTATGGGGATAAATGATGCCTGTAAGCAACAGATACACTAACGGAAATACTGGGCTTCGCATCAAGCTTTCCACATGTCAAAGTAATTCATTCTAAGAGTTCTATCAGACAGAGAGCGGTCACACGGTTAACCGTTCAAGACAAGAGCGTTAGTTGTGTTGTATTACGTTACATAGATATACCCACACCAACCAACCAGACCGTAAGCGTTCGCGCGTTCACTGCTGTTTCGGTGACCAAATTGGAAAGGAGATGGAGATTGAAAAGCTAATTATGGCGGTTAAAGGCATTTTTTATACGATGCGAAGGATAACGATTATAAAAACCGAGGAAAAGTAGCACCAATCTTTCTTTTGCCAGTTGCTTTCCTCCAGTTAGTATCTTGTTTATCTAAGTCATGTTTAACTTTGTCATATAGTTCATTGAAGGGACCAATAGGCATCCGAAAAGAATTATAATAAATTCTTAATCTTCAACCCATTTAGAAAAAAGAAACGCAAAACTGCCCTCTTGAACGCTTGATCGTGTGACCGCTCTCTGTCTGATAGAACCCTAATTACGACCTCATGTCATACGTACAGAGTTCAATATCAATTGGGAACATTTGACAGATTTTGGTAGCTCAATGCGAGGCCCACTGTACACGGGTAAAGTCGCAACAGCTAATAACAAATCTTACTTAAAAGGTATATTTTAATCAAAAGAAAAGCCGATTTACTTCATATTTACTCAAATATAATATCTTAAAAGAAAAATTACGTGTAGCGGTAGAACACAAAGTGCGGCACGCGCCACGCGTACACACGCTTTTGAGAAATTCCGCGCGCGTCACGTTCGTCCATGGCAAAATTAATTTTATTTTGTTTGTGTTTTCAAACGAATTAAAACAGGTGCTCGCACGCGCCTTTGGTAGCGATGCTACACTCACTGCTTAACCAATATAATCTGTAATAATCTGTTTGTAAAAGCCGCTCGTGGCGCGCCTTGCTTTGCTGTGATTCGACATAAATGAAAAGAGCTCCTGATGCCATACAAAATGTATGAAAACCGGAACTCTTTTTACGTGGGTCATTGAAAGTGCCGCGGCCGGTGAGGCGCGCGAGTTGCACTCGGCGCCCCCTAGGGCGCTGCGCCCGTGTGCTACGCACACCCTGCACTATAGGTAAAGCCGCCCCTGATGGAGGGAAGTGAAAGCGATATTTATCCCTAAGCCAGGCAAAGGTGACTATACTAACGCCAAATCCTTCAGACCCCTAAGCCTGACCTCGTTTTTACTTAAATCGATGGAGAAGCTATGCGACAGGGAACTACGAGATGGCGTTCTTAAATAATTACCTCTCCACGGTAACCAACATGCCTACAGCTCGGGTAAGTCAACGGAATCTGCTCTCCATTTGGTGATAGGCCAGATAGAGGAAGTAATCCATCAAAAAGGTACATGCCTGGGCACCTTCATAGACATCGAAGGGGCCTTCGACAAAACCAACTTCTCCAGCATAGGTCCTTTCCAGACAAGGAGAACAGGTACTAATTGACTGGATAACTAATATGTTAAGCAAACGTGCGGTTCGGCTGGAGGGCGAACAACAACTGGCCCTGATAGCCAGGGGCTGCCTCAGGGAGGGGTGCTCTCCCCTCTTCTGTGGAATCTGGTAATCAACGACCTTATCACCAGACTTAACGAACATCGTCATTACTCAATAGGCTATGCAGACGACCTTGCAATTCTAGTACCCGGGAAGGTGACTGGAACCATCTCGGAGTTATGATCTTTCAGTTAACCCCTCTAAGACTGTACTGGTCATGTTTACTCAAAAAAGAGCACTGGGCCTTTTCCGTCTACCAAAGCCGTTCGACACTGAACTCCAGCTGTCCAATGAGGTCAAGTATCTTGGGGTCATGCTCGACAGCAAGCTAAATTGGAGCAGACACTTGGACAACAAACTTAACAAGGCGTGCATTACCTTTTGGCAATGCAAGAAAATGATAGGCAAAAAATTGGGCCTGTCCCCCAAAATTATTCTCTGGCTGTACTGCGCGGTGATTCGACGCCATGATCTCTTATGGAGCCGTGGTTTGGTGGCCCCGCACAAAGGTAAGTACAGCCGTGAACAAACTGCAACGCACGCAAAGACTGGCATGCATGGCGACGACAGGCTGCATGAGAACTACCCCGACTGCTGCGCTTGAGGCCATGCTGGAACTGCCACCGCTCCAGCTTTTCATTCAGCAGGAGGCCACGTCGACGGCAGGGTGGCTTTGTGCCAACTCCATGAGAACCACCGCTGTAAGGGGTTACGCCCAGATGAGTTGAGAATCTTCACCGATGGTTCCAAGACAGGTTCTGGCTCAGGTGCGGGGGTGTTCTCAGAGGACCTCAACATACCGCGCCGCGCCACTTGGGGCACACAACACGGTGTTCCAGGCAGAGTGTGTGAGCATCACTCTGGCTGCATCGGCCATTCTAGACAGGAAGGTAATGGATTTCCCAATACGCATTCTCTCTGACAGCATGGCCGTCCTGCAGGCGCTGGGCAGCCACACGGTCTGCTCTGGACTGATATACGAGTGTCACCAACGCTTAAACCAGGTTGGGTCAAGCAATAAATTAACCATTCAATGGATCAGAGGGCATAGTGATTCCCGGCAAAGTTCCTATGTCTTCTAGAGCCGTTTTTCGATCCACAGTGCGTCGTATGCTTGAAAGCGAGGCGAGAGAAAGAGATAGCTTGTGTCCACGCCATTCGTTCTGTCCTTTATGGTGATTATTCAATGTGTACACTTGATTCACTGTCCCCACAACGACCCTACACACTACTTTATCCAGCGTTAATCTGGGACCCACTAAACTAGTGAACTACCAAGTCTTATTGTAAATTGCGGCCCACAGTACTTTTTTATCCGGCTACTCCAAAAGATATGTTTACTAAAAGTCACAACATTAGTTAAAGAGCAATAGGCCCAGCAACAACTTATAAAAAAACTAGATAATATGACGCCTGGGAGACGTCTTTCAGCAAAAATACCTTTATACCATTGTATGCCGAAACAATAGACAACCTTGCACAATATTTCATCAAAGACAGATCAAAGATTCATAAAATAGGCACTTAATACAAAATTATGATGATGATATGACTTTGACCGGTTTTAGCACTACCGGAGTACCGGCGGCGGCGCCCTGGGTGAGATTTTTGCAGAGCTCTTCTTTAATAAGGAGTAGTTATTATAGTTACATACATATCGAATCGATGGAGTCCATAGTTAAACGATGCATTTGGGGCAAAAGAAAAAAAAAGCTTAAAACTTTGTAGTCTATGGTATTTAATGTTGACTGTGGTTTGCGATGGTGTACTACATGCTTGTTTATGGTTATGGTACTAGTTTTCTATTGGCCAAAACTTCAAGTGACTTTTATTATAGCCAATGAAAAACGTAATATTAAGTAGTACCCCATTATTTAACCAATAATATTTCTTTATTTATCATCGTTTTGACATTAGCGTCTTTGTATTTGTTGCGTGATCCGCTGAACCTCCATCATCCCGCCATTTTGATCGAAAGGCAGAGTCGTTGTGTTTCGCTAAAATAGCGAAGTGGTTTTTTTAGATATATAAGTTTAATTAGGAAATATATAGACAATGGTACCGGTAAGTAATAGTTTATGTGCTTGTTCAACTAGGTTTTCAATCTTTTGAGCTCGTATTGACGGAATTTCATCTCGTTTTAGCAAACGAAAGTGTTCGTCGGCAGCCTGCCGCAAGGCTCGAAACCGGAGGAGCTTCGGAAGATATTTGAGCGCTTCGGTGAAGTGACCGAATGCGATATAATGAACCGGTGCGGATTCGTACACATGCAAACCGAAGAACAGGCTTTGGCCGCGATTCGCGCTCTCAATAATACGACATTTAATGGGGCCGTCATCACAGTAGAGCGCGGGCGCATCAAGGAGCGCAGCCAGCGCGGAGCCCCAGGGGGCGGCGGCCGCGGCGGTCCAATGAGGGGAGGAATGCGTGGAGGTATGGAGAGGCGCGGTGGCGGCCCCATGCGTGGCGGGCCTCCGCCCCGTGACTCTCCGTACTCGCGCGACCGTCCCTCGCACCCGCGTGGACCAATGGGTCCGCCACAGATGCACTACGACCGCGCTGAGAGGTCTCGGGCGCCGCCGTACGACGACCACTACACCGTCAACGGTTATGTCGTTGAGGATAGGCGCGGGTTCGCGCTGATGGACCGGCGGGGCGCGTACGGGAGCTCAGCGCCTCTCTACGGGGATGACACTCGGTACGACGAGCTGCCGCCCATGTATGCGGACGATCGGCGTGCGCCTATGTACGACGAGCGCGACCTGATGGATCGTCGTGCGCCCATGCGCGCTGCGCCACAGATGCCGTACGAGCGCTCCATGCCGCCGCGCTCTTCCAACGGTGAAATGTTCAGCAGGCGCTCCCCCATGTGAGTTACCTACTGATATTCATAATAATGTATTCACTTCAAAAACTATTGACAATGTTGTGGCATAAAAATGATATAACTCAATGATGTGACTCGTTTTATTAGTAGGGTTGATGTAGATGGCCAGGTAATAAAGTAGGGCCTCGCTAATTCAGACAGGCAAAATCAAGGACTATTGTGGATTATCGAACAGTCCGGATTATTAAACATGCAATATTTTAATGCAAAAAACTGCTTGATGCTGGTTTCTGAAAGTATAAATAAGACAAACAAAACAGAAATATTGTCAAGCCAAATTTTGTCATAATGACTACTGATTTTAATAAATTTGTTATGAATTTTAATAGTTTGTATTTCTCTAAGACCCATAATATCTTAAGATCAAGAAGATTGGAAATCAAAAGGGAGGTTTTTGTCTTGAACAGAATACCAAAGGCTCAACAACATATTATATCAGCATGTTCATTATCATTTCAGCTGAAAGATGTCCACTGCTGGTCATAGGCCACCCCCAAGCTTCACGACACTGATTGGGGGTGCTACATTATTATAATTATGTTTGACTTATAAATTAAACTTGTGTTAAGCTGTCATACACACTCAAGTTGTTAATTGTAACATTTCAGGCGCGGTGCAACTCCCGGAGGATATGACAGGGACCCTTATGGACAGCACTACCCCCCCATGGGACGGTAAGATCTTGGACTTATTAACCTCACCATAGCTTGCATGGAGTACACAGTCAATCTTTTAGTTAAATGTTTTCCTATCTGTTCATAATTAATACTAAAACACCATAAAACTCAAGAGCTACACAAAATAAACTATATAAATCAAAATAAATGTTGTTCAACGGCTTGACCAATTTGGAAATTGTATCATAATATATATTCATAGTAGTTAGAGTTAGTTCCTAAGGGAAAGATAAAATGGAAAGGTTTTGTGTTAACTTTTGTACAGAAAATTTTCTGTTGGGTCACTAACACAAGTATAGACTTTACCCTTCTGTATTTTAAAAAGGCCCCAAATTTAAACTTTGTCATGACATTGTATGGCATAGATTTATCCAAAATATATAAAATTCTAGATCACAATGTAAGTTTAGATAGTAGATCTATGGATTCCATTCTCCTTACATAGGCTCTCATTCCGTCCTTTGTGCTTAGGGTCCTGGCTAACATAGCCAGAAGCACACATTGATCATAGTCATGTTTTCCTTGCAACAGTTGCCTTTTTTTATTACCGATAGGCTCGCATTTGACCACTATCTCTCGTGGTGGTAAGAGAAGATGATGGTAGCTCATGATTGGCTACAAGTCAAATATACACTCTTTTGGTCTAATAGTTGTAGCTATCAGGAAACAGACTCCGGCAAGGGAATTCAACTCCTTAGCTTTACTAAGTATTCCCAAAACGCGTTGTGCATATGGGTGGGATGTCCACCATATACCGATGGACCATTGCCGTACGTCTTGTGGTCCGATGATGAAAAGGACTAGCGCCTGTTGCAGCTTCTGTTAAGGCAACACATTCGTATCGGTAGATCGAGCTTTGTCCTTGTACATCTACTCTTCCTCCAGCCTGATATTTTACATTCTGCAGATTATTGTAAAGTGTTTTCTCCAAACACAACACCCTTCAAATTTTCTATATAGATCTTAGAAATTCTATATCTTTTGCGTAACCCACTGAGTACACAAAGAATATTGGGCAAATATTCCACATAGGAAGGTTAACAGGGTCTGAATTTTAGCTTAGTTATAAGCGAATATTTTAAAAACATGCCTATTGTGGCATGTTTTTAAATTCAATTTTTGTAATCATTAATTTTGAACAAGCAGGAAAACATGCTAACAAATACGTAGAAACAATATTGTGCAACCCACCTAAATGGGTGAAATTATGTAACCTCTACATTTAAACCATGTGAGACTGACCTCATATGAATGAACCTGCTAACCATCTGTCTATTTCTTGTTAACTGTTACATCACCTGCGTCGCGGCTAGAGCTTGTAGTCATTTTGATTTCTGGTACTGGTCCAGCTCATAACTGATACTCCTGGTATTCTCGGTACTTTTAAAATACTCAGACCATTATGCATTTCTCGGGGTTTTCATTCCTAATAAATAATTTTCATATTATAACAGATTTTGGCTTGGCTATAGCCCCTGCCTGATCAATGTTATTAATATACACAAATAGAATGGCAGGGGATGACTTGTACACTCAATAATGGATACCCGGTAAAGAACGCTTGCACATATAGATGTAGCAACAAGGGGCAACATGTCTTGAGATACTTGTGGGCTAAAGCGTTTTCCTCGGCTATCATGACAATCCCAGAACTAAGATCAGGATCACCCTCATCTTTCCGGAGGATACATCCTTCCCCCAAGCCCGATAACCCTTCGAATCTCCATCCTCATCCTCAGCTAGCTCAGTTCCTCCTCAGTGTTCACTCTAGCCGACCAATAAAGGTTAGCTAAATATAAGGAAGAAAACATTTTCTGGAAGATGGGTCCCTTGGGGTCGCTACTGACCAATAGCTTTCTTAGTCCTATGGGTGGGGTGCAGCAAGCCCCACCGCGATGTCAACGTGTAGAAGCGTGAGTACGTATCACACCACACCGGTGTTTTCAGAACCGGGTATTCTCGGAAGCAAGCCCTAGTCGCGGCATCGTCATAATAATGGATACTCAAACTATAACTATACTACTATAAATATCTCGTAAAACGTGAAAATGCTAAATCCTTTAAATGCTAAAGTGGGTTGGAATCCGTTATAATATCAGTGTTGATCGACGCTCGCTCTCACATAACTGTGAAACGCCTCTTAGGTTATAGTGGATTAACGTTCATACTAAAACGAAACATATTAGACGGTTTGCATTTATTGAGGATACAGTAAAGATAGTGCGCGATATAGTCGACGTGCGGTTTCACTATGAACTGAGGCGGTGTGGTCACTGTGTGTGGGGCCAGTGACCGGTCGTGACGTGTCGTGTTGTTTGTATAGAGGAGGCGGCTCAGCGCGCGGGCGGGAGCTGGGTGGCATGGGCGGCCCGCGCCGGTACTAGCAACGGGATCGTAGTAGTACCACGCCACACGAACAAATCAGTACCTAAAGCCGTGCGACCGTCGAACTAGTCGCATACGCGATCGAGCAATTGCCGGTAACTAGCTTGTAAGTCCAGTACGAGTGATAAATTTTGCGAATCACGTTGTATTGTTATAAATAAATAAGATCATTTTGTCGAAACGTTTTCATTTGACCTGCTCATTGATTCCATGCTTCATGTTACATACATGTTTAAACTAGTTTGTATACATATGACTACTTTCTATAATGATTACGATAAGCCTAATTGTTAAGGTACTATCGAGAAGTTTGATTCATGACCCGTCCTAGGCTTATTTTACTTCAGACATTTTTATCCAATTAGTGAGAATTTTGCTTAAATAATATTTCCTTAGCAACAAATAGGTTATCGATTTAATAAAACAGTTACAGTTCACCCATCTTGCTGTAATTTCAATGACATTCTAATAACTACTTGACGTTTTATTATTTGGCAATTTTTTTTTTATTTATTCCTCTGTATTTGAAAAAGTCTATGTATGCTTTTGAAATAAAATATTGTCCAATACTTTTTTCTATATTTAAATAATGCTGGATGACAGTTATTTCCAATTTCAAAACATAATTACTGCTTCATAAAAATATCTGCAGATTTTTGCAGTGGGGTCTAAAGCTATATATAATACTTTTTAATTCAATTAATAATCTACTGCAACTAAAAAGATGACCAAAATGGCACGATCCACCCACAATTTTTATATTATTTAAATCGTCGTAAGTGCGTTTTCTATAAATATGATTAAATAAGAATGCTATGTTGTTTAGCAATATTTAAAAGATTCCATATTCAATTTTTGTATAAAAAAATGGAATTAAACATCTGTTAACCATCGAGATTTTGAAAGTTATCGTACGAATTATCGTCTTATCAAAAATATATGGGTCATGTCATGAATCAACCAGGTTGACTGTACATTTTCGATCTTATTCAGAAAAGTCTCGACATTGTTTAGCACTTTACTTACACATTTATTATTCAAATTTTCTATACAGAATTTGAATATAGAATCTGCTAGCAGGTGTTAAAGGTCGTCGAGATTTTCAAAAATAAGGCCCTTAGTGTAAGTTTTATTTATACATATGTGATTAAACTTTTTAGAAATATTTTTTTTTTTTACTATCTTACCCCGATGGACTAAAAATGAGATTGACTTCATCATGTCGACGTAAAAGCAAACATTCAATGATGTCTCTGTGATCAACGCGGTGGAAACCGGCAGTGATCACCGCATGGTAAGACATTAAACCTACATATCAAACTGAAAATCTCGACTGATGAAGTCTACGTTTCATCCGGCACAAATCGAAATCCTAAACCCCGAGAACTTTCGGCTCGGAACTCCAGAATCGTTTTGAGTGCCAGGGAGCTCCATAGACGAATACAACGATGGGTTCCCAGAAACTACATACGATCTCCAAGACCCGTCATACAAATAGGAACAAAACGTTGGTCCTTCTCTCAAGCTCATGAAGGAGAGGCGTGAGATATTCCGGCAGCTCATTGGACGGATCTCGCAAGTCGTTGAAAAACGACCACAGCCTTTTTACTTGTATATATAGGACTGACCAATGACCTGTTGAAGGTTGCGGGGATCCGCTGGATGCGGGACGCACGGGACCGGTCAATGTGGCGACGCTTGGGGGAGGCCTATGTCCAGCAGAGGACAGCTGTTACGATGATGATGATCATATAGGACTGGCGAGATAGCCAAAGGTATACACACCAGATCAGAGACAGGTCACTGGAACAACTTGCGACTCACGAATTGTTGCGACTCAAGTTAAAGGAGCAAATCTATAAGTCCTTGATAAGACCTTTCGTACTGTAGGTATGGATCAGAATGTTGGGCTGTGAAACATACGGATGAAAACAGATTGCATGTAGCTGAGATGAGAATGCTGAGATGGATGTGCGGAGTGACGGAAGTGGATAAAGTGAGAAATGAGTATATTAGAGGAAGTTTGAAAGTGGCGCCATTGACAGAAACGTTGAAAGAGAACCGTTCGCAATGATATGTTCATTTGATGAGGAGGGGTGAACCTCATAAAGTTCTCGTCAAACTTCTTGGCCGCCCTGAAGTTGGCTACAATGGCTGCGCAGTAGTAAATCTCATACAAAAACAGGTGTTCGTAGTCGCAGCGGAAAAACGTCGAATTTATTAATTTCAGAAAAGCAGAAAATTAGTTTATGACGTCGTGTAATTGTGTATAGTAAGTACAAATTTGTGTATCCAACCATTGGGGAGCTATTCAACAAAAACTGTTTCCGCTGGAACTACGTCATCCTAGCGGCACCTTTTTTTTCTTATGCACGTAGATAAAAAAAAATACATTTAATAATTAGTTTGAAACGAGAGGTAAATGTGTATGCTTAAATGAAATTTGTGTGACATAAAACTGCGAAGATAATCAAGTTTCCGCTGCGCTGACGTTTGGCTATTTGATGAAAATCATATAAAACGGCTTAGTGCAGAGTTGATTTTTTTTACGCACTTTGCTTTGAATTTGTGTGTAATGATTGTGAAAACAGAGTTTGAAAAAATCTTACCGTTCAGAAGATATACACGTAAAAGTAAAATAAGGTTTTTAGGTCCAAGTACTTAAAATAGGAACACTAGAGCCTAATTTATAACGTTTATTTGTATCTTGTAAGGGTCTACAAAGTCCTGCCAAGTTTCATGTATGTGTTCTTAGTAATTAATGAGCAGTCGCATAATTTACTACGACTGGACCACTATATTGTATGACAACCGATTTTAGGACATTTTAATGGAAATGCAACGTAAAACATATGGCGATAATTCGTGTATTAATGCAACTATTCACATGTAAAATTTCAGCTCATTACACTAAATAATTAAAGAGATATAATTAAAATACCAGAACAACCGCAATTCATGGATAAACCGACCAAGTTTGAATGGCTACAAAAAAGCGGCCGTGCAGTATATAGAGCTAACATTCTAAAATTTCCAGTGTCGTACCATTATTGGATTGATACAGGTGAGCACACAATTCTTGAACAAGTAACAAATAATGTTCGTGATCAAAATAGAAGCTCACTTGTTTGTTTCTCAAACTTACGAAATTATTACAATAAGAAATACTTCTGTATTAGCAAATGCATTTATTTGTCAGAATATTACGTCCTTAATATTCTGCTGCTTCCATCGTAGAAATATTTTGATGTTAGTAAAATTTGATTAAATGAAATATTAATCATAATTAGAAAAAAATATTAACACACCAGTAGTTATTAGGTAGATAAGGGAATAATCTAAAGAAGGTTGTTCTATCTCACGACGGTGGGTTGGTCTTAAGGGATTATTACACTACACGGTATTCAGGGCCCTGAATACCGGGTCACTAAATCATTCCGAAGCAATAAGGTCGATATTATGAGAACCCTAACTTCCTAACAGTTATTACACTACCCTAAATTAGGGTTTAGGGCCCTGCATACCGTGTTGTGTAATAAGCCCTTCAGTCGTGTGTGTAGTGCACATGCACATTGTTTCTGTGTGCGTAAGCTCGGGTGCGCTCAGCAGAGAGTTTGTATTATACTAGAGGTAACGTATTTAAGTTATAAAAGTTATCTCTTTGACGTTCAGGATGGTAGCGTTTGCCTATGTTTGTCTCTTTTTTTTTGATAGAATTTTTCTATAAGCAAGAACGAAAGAATTAAGTTTCTTTTTCGTCGTAAATACGTTCCCTCTAGTATAATACAAACTCTCTGGCGCTCAGTATCGCTTACGCACTCAGAAATGATTTGCATCTGCACACATGACTAAGACGATCCCACAGTCACGCAGTGCGTCGGTCGCGACTCGTGAGATAGAACAATTGTATCAGTTTCCCGAAAAGTTAGGTACCAGTAAAAATCCTAAGATTTACTTATTCATATAGGCTTTTACAGTGGGCCACATATTTGTTATTTATATTAATTAAAAAACTGATTCTTTATGTTAATGTTATTATTACCTACTTTGTTAATAATATTGTTTTTTTTTCATTTTAATTAGTCATTAACCAATAAATACTTTTATGAGTATAATGTTAATACTTACAGTTGTTTTATTTTCTGCTAAACGATTGTGTACGCACCTGTACGAAACTATTACACACAATAACGATGCTATACTGGAAATTTTAGAATGTTAGCTCTATATACTGCACGGCCGCTTTTTTGTAGCCATTCAAACTTGGTCGGTTTATCCATGAATTGCGGTTGTTCTGGTATTTTAATTATATCTCTTTAATTATTTAGTGTAATGAGCTGAAATTTTACATGTGAATAGTTGCATTAATACACGAATTATCGCCATATGTTTTACGTTGCATTTCCATTAAAATGTCCTAAAATCGGTTGTCATACAATATAGTGGTCCAGTCGTAGTAAATTATGCGACTACTCATTAATTACTAAGAACACATACATGAAACTTGGCAGGACTTTGTAGACCCTTACAAGATACAAATAAACGTTATAAATTAGGCTCTAGTGTTCCTATTTTAAGTACTTGGACCTAAAAACCTTATTTTACTTTTACGTGTATATCTTCTGAACGGTAAGATTTTTTCAAACTCTGTTTTCACAATCATTACACACAAATTCAAAGCAAAGTGCGTAAAAAAAATCAACTCTGCACTAAGCCGTTTTATATGATTTTCATCAAATAGCCAAACGTCAGCGCAGCGGAAACTTGATTATCTTCGCAGTTTTATGTCACACAAATTTCATTTAAGCATACACATTTACCTCTCGTTTCAAACTAATTATTGAATGTATTTTTTTTATCTACGTGCATAGGAAAAAGAAGGTGCCGCTAGGATGACGTAGTTCCAGCGGAAACAGTTTTTGTTGAATAGCTCCCCAATGGTTGGATACACAAATTTGCACTTACTATACACAATTACACGACGTCATAAACTAATTATCTGCTTATCTGAAATTAATAAATTCGACGTTTTTCCGCTGCGACTACGTACACCAAAAACAGAACCGTTTCGTGCCGCGCGCATCCGGTAAACCAACTTCAGGGCGGCCCAGAAGTTTGGCGAGAACTATACCTAACAAAAATAGTTATGGATATAAATGTGGATGGATGGAGAGAGAGGTGATGGTCAAAGAAAAGATGGATGGACTGTGTTTAAGAGTGATAAGAAAGAAAAGATAGTCAGTGATGAGTGCGTTACTACAGCCAGATAATGTCAAAAATCGTCTTCTAAGTACAATAGATAATTAGATATACAGCTTCTGTAATTGGTAAGCAGATTTATTAATTTGGTAAGCTGATAGTTTTTTAATTATTTGATAAAAACAGTTCCGGCTGGAGTAACGTTACCGCAGCCAGATCTTTTGTTTTCTAACGGGTATGTTGAAATAAATGTTATCTAAATAATTAGATATCAATTTGAAATAAATGGTACAACTTAATTTGTATGTATATTTGCTATGGTTGCGAAGATATTTAAAATCCTGCTGTGGTAACGTTTGCACGATTGCTGGATCTCGGAATTGACTAAACGGATGATTATAATTTTTGTACATGACATCTGGCTAATTAGTTATAATTTGTTACGCAATAAAAAAATCCACAATAATGCACCATTTTGAAGTTATTTTAGTAAATAGAAATATGCTTTAATAGGTCCTAGCACTTCCAATAAGCGGTCCGAAGACTAACTTGAAACGTTATTATATAGCTAATTACTGCCTATAAATGGTACTGAAGTTACATTAGTATCCTATAAGTAATTAAAAAGTTATGAAGAAACTTCAATTTGTTCCGGCCACGGCGCGCAGCTGAGTTTTTTGAAGACCGATTAACCGAATTTCCTGTAGTGGTGGTAACTGAATCTTATATCAATAATTAGATATATAGTTCAATTATATACCTGTGAAATATCAGACTTGTACACTAATTAATTAACGAGATAATCGAAAAACAATACTTATATGTGGTAACCAGACCAAATCTAGAATGTTACAAAAAAGCGGCCGCGCAATACATTTTACCAACCTTCTATAATTATTAGCATAATTGTCCTCAAAAGTTGGTACAGTCACGAATGAAATTTGTTTGATTGAAAAATTAAACCTACCATACTAAACGTTTAAATAAATTAAAAATTGCTCAAAGTAAGTGTCCACTATGCCATTCTTCATATATCTACCTACCTACCTACGTTTAACCATTCTGTCATCGAGGTAGGTAGGTACCTACTTACTATTTACAAGGAAGAAATTGCGCCTAATTAGTTTTTATTTAATTTTATAATAGTGTTTAGGTAAAGGAATTTATTATTATATTTAAAATATCACATAATAACGATACATGGTATCGTTAGATTAAGGTGAGTATCTATATGTAATATAGGCCCCGTAGCTTTAAAAAAATCCTGTAACAAATTATTGTAAAATGAGATTAGAAAAAACAATAGAACCTACCTACCTACTGTATATATAATATGTTAGTACTTACTGCACTGTGATGTTATTACATTTTATTATTGTTCTGTGATTTTTTACAATAAAACTTAATTTTAAATATGGCTACAACTATTTTACTTTCACTTATTTTCTAAGCACGACACAACACAACATTGCCCGAAAGGATGGTCATAACCTCGAGCAGCTGATGATCACTGGCAAGAGGCCGAGGGTCATCAGAGCCGAGCCCGATCAGATGGTCTGACCAAATACGTGCAATGCTGAGAACCAAGCTGCACGATGCACTCCACGTTGCCAAGGACAGACACAGATGGAGAATCATCGTCAGAGAGAAGTTTGTCTCCTAGCTGTCACGGGAATCACGACCCTCAGTAATGAGGAACACGATGCGAAGAGGAGGAAGCACAACGCAGTGTAAATAGTGAAGGTGTTTATCAGTACTTAATTTTAATTTCAGATAAGCAAGCAACGTTGCATATAATTCCATTAAAACATACCTGTGATTATTTTTGAAATTAATTTATGTACTTACTTACCATAATTAATATCTGCATAAAATTATCATCATCTACATAAGTAGGTACTCCATATTTTTTATTACCTAGGCATAAATATTTTTTGAAATTAATATTCTATCTGTAGAAACAAAAATATTTTATTATTACTATGTTTTACTTTACCACTTGTGTATCCGTCTGTACCAAACACGTATTATTCTCACGTATTATCCTGTAAGTTGTAGAAGGTTGGTATAATGTATTGCGCGGCCGCTTTTTTATAACATTCTAGATTTGGTCAGGTTACCACGCATAAGTATTGTTTTTCGATTATCTCGTTAATTAATTAGTGTACAAGTCTGATATTTCACAGGTATATATTTGAACTATATATCTAATTATTGATATAAGATTCAGTTACCACAACTACAGGAAATTCGGTTAATCGGTCTTCAAAAAACTCAGCTGCGCGCCGTGGCCGGAACAAATTGAAGTTTCATCATAACTTTTTAATTACTTATAGGATACTAATGAAACTTCAGTACCATTTATAGGCAGTAATTACCTATATAATAACGTTACAAGTTAGTCTTTGGACCGCTTATTGGAAGTGCTAGGACCTATTAAAGCATATTTCTATTTACTAAAATAACTTCAAAACGGTGCATTATTGTGGATTTTTTTATTGCGTAACAAATTATAACTAATTAGCCAGATGTCATGTACCTACAAAAATTATAATCATCCGTTTAGTCAATTCCGAGATCCAGCAATCATGCAAACGTTACCACAGCAGGATTTTAAATATCTTCGCAACCATAGCAAATATACATACAAATTAAGTTGTACCATTTATTTCAAATTGATATCTAATTATTTAGATAACATTTATTTCAACATACCCGTTAGAAAACAAAAGATCTGGCTGCGGTAACGTTACTCCAGCCGGAACTGTTTTTATCAAATAATTAAAAAACTATCAGCTTACCAAATTAATAAATCTGCTTACCAATTACAGAAGCTGTATATCTAATTATCTATTGTACTTAGAAGGCGATTTTTGACATTATCTGGCTGTAGTAACGCACTCGTCAGTGATAGTGTGACGGTCAGGCAGGATGGAAGAAGAAAACGTGTTGGGCCGACCTCAAATAATATGGGATAAGGGCAGGCAGCTGATGATGTAAGGCCTGGCAAGAATTAAATAAGATGTTGAGATGTTGTAGAAGTTGATGGTACTTTTTAGATCATAAAATCAGCGCTGTGGCTCTGACTGGCACGCGAGTCCCAGCTCCCAGTCCCCGTCCCAGAGCGATGGCCGTTTTGCTTGGTTGTGCCGCATACTTTCACTATTTGTGCTTAAGTTTTTACTATGCGTCATACCTGGCGCAAATAAAATCTTTTTCTTTCTTACTTTTTACAAGCTTCATATTATTTTGCTGTCGTATGTGTCCGGTCCGGCCGGCAACTAGTAATCGTTTTTTCAAGCACTTCCTGGCAAGCGATTAAGCTAAAACTTGGCGCACTTATGTAACTTTGGCAACATTTAAATAATATGGTACTATGGAGCCGTAAGGTGGCCGGAGCAACTCCTCAACCAGACAAGATAGCACCATAGTGTCTGGGCTCAATGGAAAAGTATTGCAAACCATTTTACATTTCGTACTTTTAGTTCATTAATAGCTTTTCAATAAAGATTTTTATTTTTAATTATTATTTCTAAACATATAGGTATCTCCATTCAGCAGGACCTAAGGGGCTTTTGTAGTTTTATTTCAGGGTGCCTTTAAGTCACGCGGCCGGCTCGGACTCTGTCGTATCTGGCATTGGTTGTTGTAAATGCATAATTATTTACAGGCAGTGATCTGTAGAGAGCGTTCGCAGACTTTTGGCGATCTATTTAATGACACATATAAAAATATCTCTTAAGATCTCGACACGATTTATTTTGAAGTCTTTAAACCTGCATTCAAAATAGTAACGAGAAAAGTTCCTACAGACTCTAAAAACAAAACGTGCATAGTGTAAAACGTGATCACATCAAATCGAGTAGTCCGGAGCGAGTGTGACTGCTAACATTAGGTACCTACATAACGCTGTCGGACGGCAAAAATGTGCGTGCGACTCTTTTCAGATAGGTAGATGCGGCATGATGATGACGAGCTCACGGCGGCGATGCGTAGTCGATGACGTTACGCTGTATACGTTAGGCGACAACGGCAGAAGACACAGGAACGCCAACAAATGCAAATCGTAAGTACGGCTGAGAAAAGCAGACGTTAATGGCGTGGCGTGGCGTTTGAGCCTCGAACTCGAAATCTCATTGTAAACTAGAGCGATGTGCATACAGTGCGTTATATTTCTAATCCAACAACGTTGCACAAGAGATCTTCGAGCTATAAACAAATAAACTTTGTAGGTACACATCAATTTGCATGAATACTGTGTGTAACGGAAATGTGTGATGATATTTAAAAAAACTGATTCTGCCCTTGTAAATAAATCACTTTGTCCAAGGAAGTCATAGACAAAACCATAAAAAAACCTTATAAATTTTGGTCAGGTGACGACAATTTTGTATGGTAAATCCTTGTTTTTTTGCTGTCGAAACAATTTTAAATATTTTGCGGACCACAGATTGGGTAGAAGCAAATCTTTGATACCCAAAACAAAGATGTCGTCGAAGTCGTTGTTTGACGGACGATCGATTGACGTCGTTCGTAATACTATCTACTTACGGGTCAGAATGGGGCATATATTTGTATTTTTTTTATTTGCTATATAAACGCGTATGAGGTAGAAAACAAAATAAATATGAAATAATTTTAAAATATCTTCTTTCTTATCAAATATTTTTCATGCATATTCCCTATTGCTTCTGTTCGGTTTTATGCGTCGTGTGTCCCTTCTGCATTTTAGATTAATTTGATGGTGTTTGCTCATACTGCTTCTATGTTCCACAGAAATTGGGCGCCCAGATAAGAATTGAGATTGTCCAACCTGAACTAGAAGAATTTGGTCCTGACCGAGGATCATGTACAGAAATGCGTCTTCATCATTTCAGCCAAAAGACGTCCACTGCTAAACATAGGCCTCCCCCAAGCGTCGCCTAATAGACCGGTCCCGTGCGTCTCGCATCCAGCAGATTCCCGTAACCTTCACCAGGTTATCGGTCTACCTAGTGCTACTGGACTACCATTGACCATCGGATGATGATGCAAGTATATAAAAGTTGTTTTTTCTTTTCTTAAAGACAAGACATTATTAGCAAAGCGTATTAAAACTCCTATTAATATTACACTTACATATATCTATGTTGATCAATGGGAAATCGAAGTGAACTGGTCCAATTTCACTTTAAGCAAAAAGAGGAAACCGAGTGAACTTCGATGAGAGAGGATGCGGCATCAACCGTGTCAAGGGAAAGCTCATATGTTTAGTAACATTAACAAACAAGTTGTTTACCCTGGACATAAGGGTGGGTCACTTATGTATCCAAATCTCCTTCTCCTTTTTGTTGAATAAACAAACGGAGATTTTGTTCGGTTACAGATTTTAATAAAGGTGGCTCAGTGATATTTTCTTGCCAATTCAAAAGGTCATAATATGATGAAGCGTTAAAGTTTATCTTTGGTAACTGAAACATACGCAATTTTTTTGGTGTATCTGATCTTCGCCATGCAGCTAACTCACGAACGTGCGGCTGGGGATCTGTCAACATTGCAAGCAATAAGTTTTCCGGGTGGGCGAAATAGCTGTTTCTTTGAATTACTGGGTCAACAACGGCTAAATTTGTTGGTAAATATCTGGTTAGCTCGATGAGTTTAAACAAGTGTGGCGATCCATCTTTACAGCTAGAGTGAGTTTTTATAGAAAACCATAAATTTTAAATAATAACTTTGAACATTACCTTCATTCGTTTTGGTTCTACGAGTACTGTAGGAATAGAAGATTTTGCCCATATTTGTATCAGTTTTGAAACTAAAACGGCCTCTATTTCTTTATATGTCGGCTATTTTTTCGTTATCCTCTAAAATTTTTACTTGTGTCGGGTTCATTCATAATACTTCATCACATCTTCGTTACTTGGCGATAGGTTGTCTTTTAAATCACAGTAATCCTCAAATAAGGGACACTTCCAACTATTTCGAGTGCGTTCCGTTTTTCTAATGACATAAAACAAGTAATTGCACTACTCGTAGGTATATTACGTAACGTGCGACACTGATTGTTTTACCAATTAATCGCGGGTCAATTGTCTCAACTTTTCTCTCCCCCCATCCCTCCTTACTCCTTTTCCCTTGAACTCAACCAAACAATTTGGTATTTATCATTACTAAAAAGTATTACGCATGAAATCAGATAACAAAAATATGGGTTAAATATTAGTAAAGTAACGTCAAAAATCTACTTTTTTTAAATAGTTCTATGACAGTCCGGAGGCAATAAAACTTAAAATAATCTAATAAAACTTTACATATAAAGTAACGACACCATTTGGCACCTTTTTAATGCTGAGCATATTTGAAAAACGACAAAAAAAAATTGACCCACCCTACTGGACATGCTTACAGAAAAGGAATCTGTTCACTCAGCTTCTTATAACGTATGTTCAAATGATACTTGTCTGTGGCATCTGCGAAAAGACATCATTTCAGTAATAGGAATAAGAACTGCCTCTTTCGTGTAGCGGTAACAAGCGGTGCTGCTGTCTAAGAGGAAATGGGTTCGACGCAAAATCGAGATGAAAGAAGAGTGGATTTCCGTCTATATGATTGGTCGATTTTTCATACTCTTTGTCCTTTGCCTTGCCGAATTCATAACGCAATAAGGCTGCTGGTCGGGCAACGTGTGTTTGTGATGGGATTTTCCATCTGGAATATCCAAGTAGAAGCTCGGAGTCTGGATTTGAGCCCGAATGACGGCAATAGGCTCGCCTTATACGGGACTTAAACATAACTGCCGAAATGTGGATGTACCTACTATAGCTGCACCTCTGCTTAACCTTTCGAGGCTTACTGGCGTGATGTACGCTTGTATGTTGTTGCAGTCCGAAAATATATTTTCTGTTAGATGTGGTGAAAACACGAAGGAGGAACCCGTGGCTAAATAATAACAGCTGCACGGGTTTGATCTTCGTCGGTCCGTGGTGCGGTGACCATCTTTGTATAGCTAGTTTCAACCGTGCCTCGGCAAGGACGTTTGGCGAGACCAACATGGTCAAAGATCTACAAATGACCGGGCTGTCATTCAGTCGGATCAACTGAATCTAATCGAGTGTTGAGAAACCGGGGATAAGTGCAATAAGCATCTTACTTATTGCGGTATTTATTAGTAAGACATGCAGTCTAAAGTCCTGACAAATATCTGATATTTGTTTCAAAAATTGTTAATGTTATGTCTTACTCTTAACATATCTGCGTCATAAAATATTGAAATATTAATACGAACCACAATCAGTTTTTTAAGAATAAAAAACTGATTGTGGTTATTGTTAGTAATACTACTAAGTACAAACCTTTAGTTAATAAACTTTTTCATAACTACAAGTTATAGATATTTGTCAAGACTGCATGTCTTACTAATAAATACCGCAATAATGCTTATTGCACTTATGGTTATAACACTATATACTCGTAACCCAAATTAATTATTGTTGGTCAAAAGTGCAATATGTTGATTTACTAACGATTACTGCAATTCCGAGTTCTAAGATACAGGCATCTGCCTAGTTTGGAAGTCAAGAGTTCCATCATTTGTATTTTGCCTTATCGTGTATTTCTTATTTGTAAATAATTTTTGATATGGCCTGATGAATGAATAAAATTATTATAAGAAATAAACTACTTATTGCGGGTATGACTAATAACGTTATATCTATGTAATGAATGGTCCTAAAGTAATAATAAGTAAATTACTGTGCCGTTAGAAGCATTAATAAAAAATAAAAAAAGCCTTTTATTCCTTTGATTTTTTAACCCCAGATTGGGTAAAGGCCTTCTCCAAAGATGTGTGTCTGTCTTTTACTAATTGGCTCCAATTTGAGCTGGCTGTAGGTACTTATGACCTCGTCCTTCCATCGTGTCAGTGGTCTGCCTCTGTTGCTTTCCCCTGTGGACCCTTCCATAAGGTTGCTCTTATGGTCTGTAAGCCTCGCGACGTGTCCTGCCCATTTCCATTTTAGCTTTTATGCATAGGTCAAGGGATTTTTTGATTTTGTAATAGATCTTAATTTTGTGTGTCGTATTTTATCTATTTTCCTTACCTTGAGCATGATGTTTCGCTCCATTCCTCGTTGACAGGTGGTAATTTTGTGCTTAGTTTTGGCAGTGAATTGCCACGTCTGGCATCCGTACGTCAAACACGGTATTAAGCTCGAGTTCATGATCCTAGTTGTCAGGCTTATGCTCATGCATGTTACTCTTAAAAATCTCCTTGAGACTCCAGTATTTGTTACATATTTGTTGCAATCTCTCAATATCCGCAAGTCTATTTCTATTTCGTTGGTCTTTCTGTCAAAACTGATTTCCCAAATATATATACTGTTCCGTGTATTCCAGTGGATCTCCATTGACTCTTATTAGTATTTTTCTACTATTTGTCATTGTCATGGTGTTGATGAGGTTGATTTCCAGTCCTACATTTGTACTAGCTATCTGTCAGGACTCAATCATATTATGAAGCTGTGAGCTTGTTTCCGATAGTTATACTATGTCGTCTGCGAATCTTAGATGGCTTAAGAAGGCGCCATCTACATAGATTCCCCGTTTGCTCCAGTTAAGCTTGTTTATTATAATTTCGAGGATGGCTATAAATATTTTCGGGGACAGCGGGTCGCCATGTCTTACGCCCCTTTTTATGGGGAAGCTTTATTCTCCCTATATTGTTCTTGTATATGCTCTTGATGACTTCTATATAAACCTCGTAGACTCCTTGTTCTTTCAGACTTTCCCAAATGCTTGCGTGTGTTACCTTGTCGAAAGCTTTCTGGTAGTCAATAAATGCAAGGTATAAGGGTAAAAGACATTTATCAAGAACAACAGAGGTTGTTCTTGATATATTTCTATAGTAAGCTCAAGGGTGTGGATGTGGTCTAGAGTAGAAAACCCCTTCCTGAAGCCTGTCTGTTCAACTGGTGGTCTGTTTTCGATTACAGGACTGATTCTTGCGTTAATAATAGTGGAGAACAGCTTGTACAGACCCGGTAGTAAACTTATCGGTATATAGTTACCAACATGTTTTGGGTCTCCTTTTTTATAAATTAAAATAATGTTGGATTCAGACCATTGTTTAGGTGTTTCAGATATTTGTTTTATCAGATTGAATAGTTTTGCTAGCGGTGTGGCCAGAATTTCTTGAGCTGTCTTCAATGAGAAGCATTAATATAATATATTTAAAACATTAGCTGCTAAGTAATACTTTGTATTATTTTATCCATAATCCAGTGAAAGTTTCATGTCAAAGTCAAAGTCAAAGTCAAATATATTTATTTCAACTAGGCCAATAAGCGGCACTTACACCTACATACCTACCCTAACTACAAACCTACCTACCTATGTTTATAGCATGTGCAATGAAGGAGATATAAACAAAACAAAAATTAAACCTTTTACCGCGTTTTTCTCGAAAGTTGCTCATACCTAGTTATCGTAAAGACGGCAGAACAGACAGGCAGACAGCTACTTTATTTTATACTTTAAAGAGATTGTTTACTTATTTTCTCATTGTTTTTTACAGTTGAGGAGGTTTTCTCATCGCTGAATGCTAACCAATGGGCGAAGACAATGGCTGTAGAATACAACTCTTCGATAGCTTAGTGACGATTAAGAAGAGCATTGTAGAGGTCAACGAAAAATGGGAGATAAAAGATGTGTTCAAGACTTTAAACGGTCGAATGTCGTAATTACCGAAATAAAAATTAAAAAGCCCTTGTGTCTCGCGTGGATCCACGTATCTGGCCCTCAAGAGGTTAAGGGTCTTGGTGGTCAGCAATTGGCAAAATGCATCTGCAAATCGATGCCTTATTAGAGGGGGCACTGAATGAGTCCTTGGTCGAGTTTTGTCGCCACGAAAGAGCATTTGCAAGACCAAAACGGGCGTTGTACATAAAACTGAACGCCTCTTTGCACCAACAACAATCCGAGCCCAAAATAGACATACCAATTTTCAACGGGCACATTATTTTTAATGAGTACATTATGGCCTACCTTTATGGATCCGTTCGTGGAAGCAATACGTAATAACCCTGTTAATGCAAAAAAAACAAAAATGGAACATTTAAAGAGGAGCTTGCGCGCCGAAGACATCAACGACAACTAGATCACATAATAACATACGCTGTTGTGCATGCGTAGGAACAACCGATATACTTACTGCAGCCATAGAAAAGCCGTGCTATACTTGTTTAATTATGTACGTAATTAGGCTAACTATAAATATAGATAGTTCATGTCATCTTTGCGCGCGGCTCTATGTGTGGGTAAGCATGTGTGGGTGGGTGGTTGTTTGCTTGGACGAGGACTGCCGCGTCACTGCCACACAAATTAAAGCTGTGTATTTACAAGGGTACGCACACATGGCGCCGCGTGCATGGGTGATTTGAACTACCTGTATATTTAAGGCTCTTATGTACCTTACTAATCTAAAAATTTATATCTCAAAAGTTTGATGTCCTGGGTTTTTTAAATGTTTCCCAAGTTCAGGAGGCATATAAATTTGAAATAACATCAAATTCTAGTATTATTAAAATTCGTATTACTTAGAATTAGAATTTATTTATTTGTAAGAATGTAGTTTTACATAGTATGGTGTTAATATTTTTGTTAGTTCTATACATTCTACCACGAATAGAGGCTACTGACGAGCTGGACTCCCATCTAAACGATTGGCCAGATGTAGCAAGAGACAGCAAGAAAATTGAAAGACCTTTGATTGCAGTGGGACTCAACAGGCTCATAATAATAATAAAAATAGTGGCTACTGAGCTGAAAAGGCCCAATTATTAAGGTTAACATCACAAAATCTACAAACTGAAATCTCGGTTACTCACAAAGTTTATGCACAGTAGCAGGTATTTCATTACTTAAATAAAGTTGGGACGTCATTGTAATTATCAGTAATAGAAGTTTCTCATATTTCCAAGTCCTTTTTGCTAGGTTTCACTTTATTTCTTGAAGTAAAGTGCCTACTTACCATCATTGTAGAGTAAAACAGTAATTTCATTTCACAATCATATTTGGTCGCGTCGCGTCGCTTACGCGTAGTTACGCCTAGTGCGATCTTACCTACTACTAAAACTAAAAAGAGAGTATAAAAACTTTTACCAAAGATTAATTTTGCACATTTTGGATTTTACTTTAGAAGTCGGTTTATTTTTTGTGAAAGACTTTTTATTTCACATCCGCGGATGCTGATGCTGATATTTTATCACTGACATCAGCGGACGCTGATGCTAATTTAAATTATTTTCTTTTAAAAACTGTAATAAAGTTAGAATTTATTATATGTATCCAAAAGTTGCGCAGCTTACCTTGCTTTTGAAATAAAATATTGTTTTAATAACTTTGTGATTTTTCATGAACAAAAGAATCAATCTTATACTGGAAATTACCTACATAACCTAGATTAGTACATAATTGAGTATTGAATTGTTTCTTTGTATTATTAGTATTGGAATCTTAACAAAGGTGGAAAAACACACTACAGCACTAAGCGCAAAATAGCTATAAGCGTCCATAATGGTCGAAATCATGTTTAAGCACTAATAAGAATATCTTTTAAAAAGCCTAAAGGTACCATGGCAATTCAATTTAATTTTACGTGTTTTTTTATACACTGCTGGCTCGCGTTTGACCACTATCTCACCTGATGGTGAACAATGATGTGGTCCACGGTGAATCACGCTTGCCTAGAAAAAACCCATTCACACTTGAAGTCCCCTAGATTGTATTTGTCGGGCAACACAGACAACGGCGGAGAATCCAACTCCTTAGCTGTACGCATAATAAAAGTCCCAAAACGTTTTGTGCTTATGGGTGAGATGTCCACCATATACCGATGGAGCATCACCGTACGTCTGGTAGTCCGATAATGAAAAGGGCTAGTTGGAATTAGATCATGAAATTCCATCGCACACTCGCCGAAATGTGACCGATAAAAATCGCCAAGCTCGCAACTCGGCGACCATTTTCAAGGCTCTGGAGGTTTGTCTAGACCAGTGCTTCATCGCCGATGAACCTCTTGGCCCGCTTTTCGATCGACTCTAGTGCATCAAGCCGATATTTGGCAGATCCGTCCCAGAGATGAGAACAGTACTCCATGCATTGAGCAGCTGTTCCGGCGCGAGGTACTTTCTCATCTTTGCAAGGATCCCCAACTTTTTGGCAGCCATTTGAGCCTTTGCCTCAATGTATGAGCTAAAATTGATAGTCGATCTCAACGTAACGTCTAGAAGCTCAAGATGGTCCGTTATTGGCGCGGTCACATCTCGCCAAGTTGGAGCCGGGTGAAATTGGCTCTTTTTAGTGGCAAAAAGACGCCTGGGTTTTAGTAGCGTTAAACCTGATCAGATTGGCATCGCCCCATTCGGAGACTGCCTGCAAGGATAAGTTCAAACGCTCCACAATGATCTCACGGAGAGACTGGATCTGCGGCCCGGTAGCCCGTGCGTTGGACAAGTATCTCTCAGCAATAGTGCTGTCGTCTGCATACCCAAAGGTGCCAAGAATAACGCAGATCGTTAATGTGCAGAAAGAATAATGTTGCTGAGAGTGCCGACCCCTGAGGGACCCCGGCATTGATATCCAATTGGTCCGACGAGCAGCCATTGATAACTACTCGAATGGACCGATCTCTCAGAAAGTCTGCTATCCAATCACACATACCACTGGGCAGACCGAATGAAGAAAGCTTACCAATAAGGCTTTCGTGCCAGACCCGAAATGTCGAGGGAGACGGCAAGCGCTTCTCCGTGCCTCTCGATGACCTCACTCCATATGTGAATATGGCATATGCTATAAGATACCCAGTAGGCCGATTTCGGCGGAAGCTGTAATGACGGTCACTTAGGATATCGTTAGTTTCCAGGTATGCATACTCTTACACGACAGACTAACTACTTACGGACGTTACAGAGATGTGCCGGGTCAGCTCGACTGCGCTTCTTGGGCACGGGCTGTACGTTAGCTTGCTTCCAAGCATTCGGCACTTTTCCAGTCTCATTATACGTGGCATACAGCGTGGCGTATATACGTGGCATATAGCGTGGCGTATATACGTGGCATATAGCGTGGCGTATATATGTGGCATATAGCGTGGCGTATATACGTGGCATATAGAGTGGCGTATAGCGTAGCGTTTTAATAATTAGTTATTTTCGGTTTAAGAGAACCATTTCACATTTTTTTTTATTAAAAGCATTAGAATACCATCAGTTGTATGTGAAACAAAATAAAATTAAAGCCTAATTACCTATTTGGAAAGAAATCATTCGAGTTTGATGTAACATAAAGCAAGATATGTTGCATTCCATTCCCAATCAGTAACTAGATGACCTTCAACTCATAGAATGGAGTATCCTCTCAAAAAAAATTACGCTATGCCGAAAAGAAATTGTGTCAACGTGTCATACTTTTTACCCGACTGTCGAAGGATGGTAATGTGTTTATCAGTCTATGTATGTATGTATGTTTGTTCCTATGTGGCGTTCCAGAGACCAAATGCGTGGGCCGATTTCGATGGTTCTTACGTAAATCGATTCGTCTTAACCCCGCGAGTGTCACTGGCTACATTAAAATTGGCAAATAGAAAATGGCGGCTTTTGGGCGCCATATTGTGGGGCCCAAAATTTTTTTTTCTTCCAACCCCGTCATGTGGGGAATCAAAATAAAGGGTTTTAAGAGGTGATTTCAAAAATATATAACACTTATATGTTTAAAAGTATTTAATTCTACAAAAAAATAACTAAACAATTATAAATAAAAAAGTACATCTATACATCTGGTTTTGGTCAGCCAGCTCGCGAACATGTATCCTCCGACTGCACGGCACGATTTTCTTCTTGTTTACATCTTTTTAGTTCGGTTTTTGAAGCAGTCGGGTTTTTGATTTTTTTAAATAACTTTTTTTCATGGGATGTTAGTATGAACTCACTTAGGCAATTAGCCTGCAGGACTCCTTTTCAAAGGACTGGCTCTAAAAGCTGCTCTCTGGACACAGGTTTTGGAAACATTGCCAGAAGACCGGGGAACGAGGACCCTTGACGGACGGGTAGGGATACCCTTGCTATGCCGTGGACAATACCTACCTACGGGCTAATGATAAATGATACGAATAGAAAAAACAGCTTCAACCCTTACGATCTGATGAGATAGTGGTCAAGTGCGAGCCTATCAATAATAAAGTATTGATTTTTTTTTGTCTATTGCCAGAACCGGGAATCCAGCCAGCATCCAAATACAGTTGGATATAAAAATCCTCTGACGCTTTATACAAATTGGCATTCTATCAGCGATGGCGATAGTTGAAATGACAAAATGTAAGGAATAGATCACGCGACATTTCGATAGCGCTTGGTACCACATACATTTTTGACATTTTCCCAATCGTTACCACTTACGTTACCACGACGCTTTCGAATCGATGTCATCGAAGGCGATAATCGAAATAACAAAAGTCAAATTAAAAAAATACTTTTCTTACAAGCTTTTTAGTTTAACGAGCATTGTCATCCGAGCTCAATTGGATGGAGACTACTATTCTAAAATTCAGTGGCATGATTTGATCCAAAAACAAGGCAGGTTAAATAAAAGCTTCTAAAAATCAAGTCAAGCGACTAAAATATTGTTACAAGATAAGGCAACGCCATCTAGTGACGAGAGGAAGATTTAGTAGTAGCTAGTAGTGCCGTCTAGTATCGAACAGTGAAACTAATCTTCTCGAAAACTTGTGTCGAACGGAACTTTCTGGAGCACCCTGGAAGTTTCTCGTCGCATCGGGAACAATGGGTTCGAAAGTCGATTGATCTAGAAGATTCTCGAAGTATATTATAGAACAGTATGGAACTTTCTAGAAACATCTTCCGTGCTATATAAAGAGCGGTCAGGTTCGTCTTGGGACAGTTTCCATTCGGAACCGACACAGCGACCAAAGCGAAAACATGTGCGTAATAATAAAATTGTCTAAGAACTTCACAGTAATAAAGTGTGATTAATTAAAGCCCGCTCTTAATAATATGACTTAATGTATTAAATAACAGGTATAACTGATAAAAATATTAATAATATATTAAACAGTTATTAATATTTAGGTATCTATAATACTTTTCCTGTGTGTTTCGATGGCGCGGCCACGGTTTTTTTTTTAAAAAGAACTATTCCAAGATTATGTAAAAATTTGTAAAAGTTGATTCCCAAAACCATAAATTAGTCAAAGTTATGGTTAAAAAGTTTTAAGGGTTTGAACGTGGCCGCGCCATTGAAACGCGGCGAACCGCGCGGCCACGGAGATCTTTAAAACTAAGAGTTGCAGAGACCTGAAATTTAGGTACGTATCAGAATGAATTTGTAAAAATATAGAAAAAATCCTAGGTTTATATTTTAGGAGCTGTAACACTAAAACTCCATGGCCGCGCTATTGAAACGGTGAAAAACACCGATATCTCGCTGAAAAAGCATCGCAGAGGTCTGAAGTTTTTTGTAAAACCTAGATTTGAATTTGTCAAAACATGTGAAAATACCCAAAAAATCTAGGTTTATATTTCAGGAGCTGTAAGACCAAAACTCTATGGCCGCGCCATTGAAACGGTGATATTTCTAAATACGTTGTCACCGATATCTCGCTGAAAAAGCATCGCAGAGGTTTTTTTGTAAAACCTAGATTTGAGTTTGTCAAAACGTAAAAATACACAAAAAAATCTTAGGTTTATATTTCAGGAGCTGTAAGACCAAAACCCCAAAACACGTTATCGCCGATATCTCCCTGAAAAAGCATCGTAGAGGTCTGATTTTTTTTGTAAAACCTTGATTTGAATTTGTCAAAATATGTAAAAATACACAAACATATTCTAGGGTTATATTTCAGGAGCTTTAGTACGGTAACACTTAGAAATTAGTTATGATTATCTATCGAATAAAGTAAGGATGGTGACGGTGTTTGGACAGTCGTTTGAGTGAGCGATTAGGGAGCATGAATTTGGTGGTTGTGCAGACTAGCGTAGGGTAAAGCAGATGGTTTTTGTTTTATCCGTTTTGAGGGAAAGCTGATTATCATGTAGCCGTTTATGATTTGGAATCCTAACTTTAGTAGTGTGGGTGCGTATAATATTGCGAATTGAGTCAGTAAAATTATTTGTGGCTTCATGCTACAAATTATTTTATTAACTCAATATTAGTGTCAGTATATTTATAAATCGGATGGAACTTTAAATTATTCATTTCGGAGTCCAGACTAATGTAATTGACTTTTGACATAGTTTTGACACTTTGTCAACACGATAACTTCACAGTCAAGGTTATTTCTACAGAGGAGTGTTAGAAATGAATCGAATCGTTAGCGTTCTGATCTGATGTTCTGGGTTATAATCTTAAGCTGCTTAGTAGGGTCGGTGACAAAAGAGGAACATTCTTCGGGTTCGCAACGCAACGAATCAGATACTGACAATTGATCAATATGATAATTCATCGCGTGTGTTATCCATTATTAACAATTAATAATGGTAGGTCACTAATGAGAGAAGTTTATAATTCGAATATTACGATATGAGAGTAGATAATATATAAACATATCTATAGGAATTTGTGTGAATATTTTCTCCGAGAGAGTGGTTACATATGTGATAGTTGTAAGTGTTGTTGTGTGAGTGACATGTGTTACCGATTGTAGACATCCGAGAAAGCCTTTAAACAATGAAATTAACAATGAATTATAATAACAAATTATGATATTAGAATAGAAATTTGAATTAAAGCATGCATAAATCGAAAACAATTCCCTGTTTACAGGAAAACAAAATCATAAATAAAAAAGTACTTAAAATAGTCAGTCTACCATTTTTATGTTCTTCAAGTCCACTTCACAATTTATAGTATAAACCGTGGCGCCCTCTTTCTTGCGGATCAATACTTTTCCGTTCGCAGTCCAACAAAATTTAAAATTATTTGTTTTTGAAAACTCTCGAGCGAGATAATGTAGTCGCGCCTTAATAGTGAGACTCTCTGATAAGTAAACCGCCTAATTGTAGGGTAGCTGTAGAAAATTTGTTGTTTTGGTTCGATCGATTGAAGGTTTTCAAGAATTGAATTATCTTTGCTCTCATAATTGTTGACGTGAGGTTGATCATAATAGGTTTGTTGGATTCTGATTTTGTCTTAAAAAAAAACATAACACCACGGAACACACATAACACCACGGAACACATAACACCACGGAACACACATAACATCACACAACACACACAACATCTCGGATGTCAGAGTCATCAAATGGAACATTTAGAATCTTGCCTGTATTGATAACGATTTTAATCAGATCCTGTTGAGATTCCTGGGATGAGGGTGGTAGGTTTCTTAATTCCAGATAAAGGTGAACGCGCACCTAGCCGCACCGCAGGAGCCGCACGCGCCGCAGTCATCGCATTTTATAAATCTTTATGTGAGTGGTTGACCAAAAAGGGACCTGGAGGGATTGGAAACCGTTAATTTTTTTTTTTGAATTTTTTAATCTGTGGTCTTTTAGCTTTGTTTTGGTCTAACCAGAATATTTTTAGGTGCTGTAGTGTTTTTTTATGTTTTTTTTTTTATTTTTGTGTTTTCTAAGACAAGAAACTGACACTAAATAAGTCGCCAATAACGTAGTAACCGCAAACACGTGTTGACACTCACTAACGAAGTCGCATACTGACATAAAACATGCCGCGCCCCCCGCCCGCGCACGAGTCGAAACTTGTTTCTACACGAAATTTCAAACGCGATTTACTCGAAATCAATTATTTTCCCTTGAGGTCCCTTTTTGGTCAACCACTCACTTATATGAAATCGTATGCAGCCTCGCGCACCTATCCGCGCCGCACGAGCCGCATTTCAGCAAAATGCTGTAGGTATACGGATTCCACAAGCGCGTGCTGATGACGACTCGGCGCGTTCGATGCTTGCGGCGAGTGCGGTGCGGGCGGCGCGGAGTAGAGATGTGTCCCTCACTCATGAGGTGCCTCATTTGAGGTACTCGTGATCGCAAATTGAAAGAGTTACTCGAATTTCAACATTGAACCACCTCACTCGTTCACGCGTCCTCACTTAAAAATTGTCATTGACTATATTGAGGCGAGTACTCGCGAGTGAGTATTAAGTGGTTGAGTGAGCGAATGAACCGACTTATTGTGCAAATATAATTTAATGTAAAATATTTTTTGTTACTGCTATTACTATGAACTCTTAACTCTAAAAACATTGGCATTAGATTGTTATTCAATATTCAAGTGTCATTGATTCGTTTGTTTTGGCGGTCTAAAATTTATGAGCGAAAGAAAATTATGTGTGTGAGGGAGAAGTAAAAATAGGAATCGTGAGTACCCGTGAGTCGACGCGCCCTTTTGCCTCGTTTGCCGCTGCCTCTGACAATCGGCTGAGTTCGGCACGGGCTCGGCTCATGAGTTGAATACGCCGACGTACGATCCCTCGCCTCAAATGAGGGGTACCTCGCGAGGTAAAATGAGGTGCTCCCTCAACCTCATATAAAAATGATGAGTTACCCATCACTAGCGCGGAGACATCATGCGTACAGTGATGCCAACTTAGCTACTTTTTAGCTAAATCAAGCAATTTTGGCTACTATTTAATAAAACTGGTAGCAAAATTTTTAGCTATCATTTCTAAATTTTTTTATATGACATGAATGCTTTCGAGAGTCTGTAGTGGGGCACCGGATCTTAATTTAAATTATCTCAAGTCAGGAAATAATGTGCAATACTCTCCAGACTGTTCTCTTTTTAAGTTAATGTCTCGAACCCATTTTTTTTTTGTTTCATTTTCTTCTTCTAACAATAAGCAACCGACAATAACAGCATCAAGTGCCGTAGTACACTACGTACGTTCGTTCCATACAGAAAATATTCATATAATAAGATTTACAGAAGTGAATATGATTCTGACAACACTGTGCGTGCGGCGCTTTCGGCCATTCGGCGCGTTCGGCGCGTTCGGCGCGGATAGCGCGGGGCCTTGAGAAAATGCGATGACTGCGGCGCGTGCGGCTCCTGCGGCGCGGATAGGTGCGCGTTCACCTTAAGTCGCCTTTTGGTGTCATTCTAAATGCTCCGCTTTTTCTTCCTGGACCTGAATATATGCGAGGTGATTGCTACGTTCAGGCGATAAATTATTGAATTCCACCATTTGATCCACGTACTTTTTTGAAACAAAGTCGGCCGATTCTTTTAAGGCAGCATTAAGCAATTTTATTTCGGCCACTGACGCCTCGAGAGACGCATGTTTTTCATTCTGACTTTTGACATAGTTTTGACACTTTGTCAACACGATAACTTCACAGTCAAGGTTATTTCTACAGAGGAGTGTTAGAAATGAATCGAATCGTTAGCGTTCTGATCTGATGTTCTGGGTTATAATCTTAAGCTGCTTAGTAGGGTCGGTGACAAAAGAGGAACATTCTTCGGGTTCGCAACGCAACGAATCAGATACTGACAATTGATCAATATGATAATTCATCGCGTGTGTTATCCATTATTAACAATTAATAATGGTAGGTCACTAATGAGAGAAGTTTATAATTCGAATATTACGATATGAGAGTAGATAATATATAAACATATCTATAGGAATTTGTGTGAATATTTTCTCCGAGAGAGTGGTTACATATGTGATAGTTGTAAGTGTTGTTGTGTGAGTGACATGTGTTACCGATTGTAGACATCCGAGAAAGCCTTTAAACAATGAAATTAACAATGAATTATAATAACAAATTATGATATTAGAATAGAAATTTGAATTAAAGCATGCATAAATCGAAAACAATTCCCTGTTTACAGGAAAACAAAATCATAAATAAAAAAGTACTTAAAATAGTCAGTCTACCATTTTTATGTTCTTCAAGTCCACTTCACAATTTATAGTATAAACCGTGGCGCCCTCTTTCTTGCGGATCAATACTTTTCCGTTCGCAGTCCAACAAAATTTAAAATTATTTGTTTTTGAAAACTCTCGAGCGAGATAATGTAGTCGCGCCTTAATAGTGAGACTCTCTGATAAGTAAACCGCCTAATTGTAGGGTAGCTGTAGAAAATTTGTTGTTTTGGTTCGATCGATTGAAGGTTTTCAAGAATTGAATTATCTTTGCTCTCATAATTGTTGACGTGAGGTTGATCATAATAGGTTTGTTGGATTCTGATTTTGTCTTAAAAAAAAACATAACACCACGGAACACACATAACACCACGGAACACATAACACCACGGAACACACATAACATCACACAACACACACAACATCTCGGATGTCAGAGTCATCAAATGGAACATTTAGAATCTTGCCTGTATTGATAACGATTTTAATCAGATCCTGTTGAGATTCCTGGGATGAGGGTGGTAGGTTTCTTAATTCCAGATAAAGGTGAACGCGCACCTAGCCGCACCGCAGGAGCCGCACGCGCCGCAGTCATCGCATTTTATAAATCTTTATGTGAGTGGTTGACCAAAAAGGGACCTGGAGGGATTGGAAACCGTTAATTTTTTTTTTTGAATTTTTTAATCTGTGGTCTTTTAGCTTTGTTTTGGTCTAACCAGAATATTTTTAGGTGCTGTAGTGTTTTTTTATGTTTTTTTTTTTATTTTTTTTTATTTTTGTGTTTTCTAAGACAAGAAACTGACACTAAATAAGTCGCCAATAACGTAGTAACCGCAAACACGTGTTGACACTCACTAACGAAGTCGCATACTGACATAAAACATGCCGCGCCCCCCGCCCGCGCACGAGTCGAAACTTGTTTCTACACGAAATTTCAAACGCGATTTACTCGAAATCAATTATTTTCCCTTGAGGTCCCTTTTTGGTCAACCACTCACTTATATGAAATCGTATGCAGCCTCGCGCACCTATCCGCGCCGCACGAGCCGCATTTCAGCAAAATGCTGTAGGTATACGGATTCCACAAGCGCGTGCTGATGACGACTCGGCGCGTTCGATGCTTGCGGCGAGTGCGGTGCGGGCGGCGCGGAGTAGAGATGTGTCCCTCACTCATGAGGTGCCTCATTTGAGGTACTCGTGATCGCAAATTGAAAGAGTTACTCGAATTTCAACATTGAACCACCTCACTCGTTCACGCGTCCTCACTTAAAAATTGTCATTGACTATATTGAGGCGAGTACTCGCGAGTGAGTATTAAGTGGTTGAGTGAGCGAATGAACCGACTTATTGTGCAAATATAATTTAATGTAAAATATTTTTTGTTACTGCTATTACTATGAACTCTTAACTCTAAAAACATTGGCATTAGATTGTTATTCAATATTCAAGTGTCATTGATTCGTTTGTTTTGGCGGTCTAAAATTTATGAGCGAAAGAAAATTATGTGTGTGAGGGAGAAGTAAAAATAGGAATCGTGAGTACCCGTGAGTCGACGCGCCCTTTTGCCTCGTTTGCCGCTGCCTCTGACAATCGGCTGAGTTCGGCACGGGCTCGGCTCATGAGTTGAATACGCCGACGTACGATCCCTCGCCTCAAATGAGGGGTACCTCGCGAGGTAAAATGAGGTGCTCCCTCAACCTCATATAAAAATGATGAGTTACCCATCACTAGCGCGGAGACATCATGCGTACAGTGATGCCAACTTAGCTACTTTTTAGCTAAATCAAGCAATTTTGGCTACTATTTAATAAAACTGGTAGCAAAATTTTTAGCTATCATTTCTAAATTTTTTTATATGACATGAATGCTTTCGAGAGTCTGTAGTGGGGCACCGGATCTTAATTTAAATTATCTCAAGTCAGGAAATAATGTGCAATACTCTCCAGACTGTTCTCTTTTTAAGTTAATGTCTCGAACCCATTTTTTTTTTGTTTCATTTTCTTCTTCTAACAATAAGCAACCGACAATAACAGCATCAAGTGCCGTAGTACACTACGTACGTTCGTTCCATACAGAAAATATTCATATAATAAGATTTACAGAAGTGAATATGATTCTGACAACACTGTGCGTGCGGCGCTTTCGGCCATTCGGCGCGTTCGGCGCGTTCGGCGCGGATAGCGCGGGGCCTTGAGAAAATGCGATGACTGCGGCGCGTGCGGCTCCTGCGGCGCGGATAGGTGCGCGTTCACCTTAAGTCGCCTTTTGGTGTCATTCTAAATGCTCCGCTTTTTCTTCCTGGACCTGAATATATGCGAGGTGATTGCTACGTTCAGGCGATAAATTATTGAATTCCACCATTTGATCCACGTACTTTTTTGAAACAAAGTCGGCCGATTCTTTTAAGGCAGCATTAAGCAATTTTATTTCGGCCACTGACGCCTCGAGAGACGCATGTTTTTCATTCTGACTCTTTTCAAAATTCGAGAATAAGGTCCTCATTTCAGTCATAAATATGTCAACGTCATCCAACCGAGTGAATTTCCTTTTATCTTTCTGTAGTGTAACGTTACGATCTTCTTGCTCAAGCAATTGTGCAGGGAACTCGGGCTTCAAGTCAGTACTCACTGCTGGTGATGACGGGGGTGGCGTAGGTTTTAATGGCATTGAGAAAGCTGGTAAAAGAAATATGCAGAGAATCAGATTGTTGACTTGAAAAAAATAATTTCCTCTGCGGGATTCGAACTTCTCGGACTTCGGACTCTTCCAAGTGTCTGAAGGCGAGGCGCTTAACGATTGAGCCACTCAGTTGGCAGTGACTGTGGTAAAAATAGTGGATCAGTATAGGGTACTAATAAGCTTCTACTGTGTATGTAGCCCTGGTACTTTTTTGCTGTTTAGTGGTTAAATCAAATCAAATTATAAATCTATCTTGCTCACTCACATTAGGTGTTTCTTCCGTGCGAAGTAGTCCGTGTCTGTAGCGGTTATAATACCCTGGTAGTTGGTGGGCTTTCAAATTTGTTCCTGTGGCGTCCAGAGTGGTCGAGTAAGTGAAGTCGGATATTACTGCTCTCCTTCTTCGTAGCCAAGATAATATTGGGGCTCCAAGCTGCACACTAACAATAACCTTCTTGAATTTAATTCCGAATCGAAATTAAAATTTAGGACTTCGCAAACTAGTGCAAGAAACCAAGACTGCTCTCGTGCAATTTTTGGGCGTGCATCGCGTGAATTCTTATGCAAAGCATACAGGACGGTTAGTACTGAGCCCTTACCGGTACTTGCTACCGTACTTCCGGTCGACCTTGAAATGCAGCGACATGCTGCAATGTAGGTACTATTCCGCACAAGAGACCATGTACGCAGACTTTTTAACGCGGAGTGACCGTGAGAAAATCTCTAGATTTTTTAAACTACATATTGACGTCTGGGAGGAACTTTTAGCCGCTACTAATGGCAATGTAGCTGGGATAATTCCATCAAGGGCCGACACTTCCAATTTTTTCCATCCGTTCGCGTGCGGCTGGCGAGGACGTGGCTGGAGGTGGATCGCTATGTTGCCCATTTTCTCACAGGGTATGGTAACTTTAAAAGTAAATTAATTTCCTTCAAGCTTGTTGCCTCGCTTTTATGTCAGTGTTCTACATCTGATTGCGAATATGTACAATCTGCACATCATATCTTATGGGAGTGTATTCTTTGGCAGAATGAACGCAATACTATGTTGAATAATGTACAGGCTTTATCAGGAGCTGTTTACTATAGGTACGGACCTTGAGGAAACTAGAACAAATTTCCGTGCGTTCAAGCGTTTTTACCATGTAAATTAAAAAATATTGTGATTTTGTGTGTTGTGCTGTGTCTTTTGTGTGCACTGAATAAAAAGTTTATCTATCTATCTATCTATCTATCTATCTATCTACCATACCTATTATTGGACTCAAATATAACAGATCACAATGTTAGGACCCATTAATATTAATGCAAATTTTTATCCGTCGTGCTAGGCAACTGGGCTTATCCCAGTTGGAAACTACCCTTTGTGCCTATTGGTCTTATTTGTTCTGTCTCCTGCTTGATATGGAGGGAAGTGGAAATTATTCCTCCATTTTTCTTTTCTGATTATTTTGGTTCCGGGATCCAAGACAGTTAAATTCATTCTCCGGGACTTCGTGGGGCTTCATTGCCTCGGCGCTTTTCTGGTGGTCACCACTGTTGATTCTGCCTATCAGCAGTTGCAGTGGTTTGGGAATAGTGCGGTGGGATTGTACAAAAAAAAAAAGAGTAAACCTATTAATAACATGATGGGGAAGGATTGGCCGCATATCGCAAACCTCTAACTAGCAGACACAAATTATTATGCATCAGGACCTATTGATCTGTTGTTGGGTGTAAACGAATATGCATCAATTCTCAAGCAAGGACTTATTATAGGTCCACCAGATACACCATGTGCCCAAAATACCTACCTGGCATGGATATTAATGGGTGGCATAAAGGTTAAACTCAACGCACGAGAAAATCCTTGACGACCATTAAGCAAGAAATTAATATCGAAGATTTACTGACCACAATATGGGAAGTTGATACGGGCACGAAAAGAAAACTTACCCTTACTGAACAACTATTTGAAAACATATACGAGAAGACACACAAGCGAAATGAAGACGGTAAATACATAGTCAAGTTACCGTCTAAAATAGAACAACCAAAGTCAGTAGAAACCAATACAAGAGAAATAGCAAAAAGAAGACTCCTTCAATTAGAAAAAAATATTTAATCAAAACACAGTATTGAAGCAAGAATACATAAAGGTGATCAACGAATATATAGAATAAAAAATATAGAAGAAATACCTAAGGATGAAATAAATAATACATCAGTATACTTATCTTACCACGCAGTGATTCGTAATGACAAGGAAACAGCCAAGACTCGTGTTGTATTTGACGCCTCGTGCAAGGACTCCAACGGTAATTCACTAAACGGTGACCTCTTGTTGGGTCCAATGTTACAAGATGACTTGAGAAGCATAATCATAAGATGGAGAATTCATGGTGTTTGTTATGTTTCTGACATTCACAAAATGTAAAGAATGATCTGGACAAACAAAGAAGACATCGATTATCAAAAAAATCTATGGAGAGATAATACCTTAGAAGACATCAAAGACTTTAAACAGAAATTCAAGAAAAAACCGGCCAAGTGCGTGTCGGGCCACGCGCAGTAATAGGGTTCCGAAGTTGCAAAATAATGCGGACTAAAAAGAGGGTTTTGTTGTTGTTACATGAACATTAGAACGGTTTCAGCGGCTCACAAAGTCTAAAAACGGGCCCACATAGGATTTTTTAATCTGTATTCACGCATTTGACTACTATCTCGCCTGGTGGTAAGCGATGATGACATCACAATCAATCAATCAATCTATTCACTCTTGATTTTAACTAAATAAGGACTAACTGGTAACTGAAGAAGGAGTTATAAAATCCAACTTCGCAACTGAAGTTAGAAAAATATTATCTATTTGAGTACCCCGCGGGTGCGAATTGCGAAAAAGCCGATACGAGCGCGCGTTAGAGCCACGGGGAATGGTGTAGTTCGTTCCTAGATCCTTGCGTGCACGCTCCTTGTTTATTTCTCTTTCGGAATTAGACAAAAATCGTATGTAAAAATCGCAGATTAGAGGTGAGTCCTCTAATCTGCGGTATTCACTATTTCATTCTGCAAAGTTTTACGCTACTCAATTAGTAATGAAGTCGGGTCGAATATTGACTTTATAGAAGGATATCGACAAAAGAAAATAAGTAAATTGCTTGGAAATCGAATCTAATTTGACTTTACTTTTACGTTTTAATTACAAAACCTCGAAAATACACAAAATAGACTCCACTGCGGGCATGCGCCGTATGGACTACGTTCTGGTACTGCCAACGACTCCGGCCACTCCAATGCGTTATTCGAGCTTAAACATTATTAATTTAGTAATCATTATTATTAAGGATGTTATGATTTTATTTTTGTATATTTTTACATGGTTCATAAGCAAATATTTACTATCTGTTTTACACATCTAACAACGTTATTTAAGTAATTTTTCAATGGCATTTGTACAAAAATTTTACTGTGCCAAGTAGGTACATTTTATAAGTTGGTCGACTATTACTCGTAAACTTGTAAAGCCTGTTATGATTTCATTTTTGTATATTTTTACATGGTTCGTAAGCATTATATTTACTCTATTTTACACAGCTATCAACTTTATTTAAGTAATTTTTCAATGGCATTTGTACAGAATTTTTACTGTTCCAAGTACATTTTATAAGTTGGTCGACTATTACTCGTAAACTTGTAAAGCCTTGTTATCCGTGATAATTTTCCTTTTAATTTCGTTATATTTACTACTGCCGCGAATTTTTTCACATAGCCAAGAGCAACCATTTCGCTGGCAGGGGGGGGGGACACTTGACTCTACCCTAAATTTTCAACATAAAGCTTAATTTTACGCAAACGAATCTCTGAATCGAAAAATGGTTTTAACAAACCCATAATATTTTTAAATGGCCTATCCAACGATTTCCGGTTCCGGTATTGTGGACGTAAACACGTATACGAATCAGCTCCGACGAAATAAATCACAATTGCTAATAAAACCAGTTGAATAACCATTAAACTGCGAAAACATCTGAAGAAACCCACTATAGCTTCAAATTACGAAGTAATCTCAACAGAAAATAGTGTATATAGTGAAATCTAGAACATTTCTTTTAAAGTTAAACTCACAGAGAAAAATAATATATCGGGTAACCTACAAAAAAGTGCGTCCATCTGTCACAAAAATAGTGCCAACCTAATAACATTGAATGAGTGAATGAAGGAACTTGTATTTTGACAGTTCTTGTTCTAGTGTTGCCAGTAAAAACATTATAAATTCTACCAAAATATGGATCAAAATATGGAATTGCTGCTAACTAAACTGGACGAGAAGCTGAACCAACAAACGTTGACAATAACCGCCAATGTCACCAATAACGTCATGCAAGCACTTGACGAAAAAATGAAAACAATCTTGGAAGAAAACAAAACCTTAAAAACAAAAATAACAAATCTTGAACAGAAAATAGAATCTATGGAAAAGGAAAAGAGAAAGAACAACCTAGTATTTTTCGGTTTAGAAGAGAAACAGAAAACAGAATGTGAATTAGTAGACTATTTGAAAGAAATAATAGTGGATACGGGCATACACCTGGACAGTCAAGAGATAGCCAACATTTATAGAATTGGGCAGCGTTCAAATCAAAATCGACCGGTAGTGGTCTCATTGACAACAACATGGAAGAAACATCTTATTCAGAAGAACAAATCTAACCTGCCCCAAGGCATCTACCTTAAAGAAGACTTTCCAAAAGATGTTCTAGAAACCCGCAAAAAACTACAACCAATGCTGGAAGAAGAAAGAAAGAAGGGAAATTTAGCATATCTGAAATACGATAAGTTAGTAGTAAAAAACCCAAATAATTCTAACCGAGAGAAAAGGAAAAGAGAAAAGGTAGAATCACCAGAAACAATTTCAACAAACACCAAGAAGAAACAGATTACCGATAAACGTATTGATAAGCCATCTACAAGCAATACACAAGGAATAATAAAACCAAGCATACTCAATTACGTGGTACGAGGTAGAGCATCATCGGTGTCTGAGCCAAAAACTTCGGAAAACTAAAAACTGCCTCCCTCAACTGGAATCCGGATAAGACAAATAAAAAAACACAACAAAATAAAATAAAAACAATCAGCACCCCAAGCCGGCTGGTCACCGTGGGGGAAGAAGACCGTTACCCTCCAAAATATTTACCCCAGAAACAAACACAAGTGTTCCAGACAACAAATCGCCAACAAAACAACATATTACATATTGCTACCTTTAATGCGCTTACCCTCAAAAGCACAGAAAGCTTGTCAGAATTGATTATGGCATTGGAAAGAATAAATTGGTCAATAATTGGATTAAGCGAAGTTCGACGCCTAGGCGAGAACATAGAAGATCATGGAGACTTTATTTTCTACTACAAAGGAGATACACCTGGACAATTCGGAACAGGATTCTTGGTCAAAAAAGAATTGAGCACACACATAGATGAATTTATTGGCATATCTGAACGTATTGTCATACTCAACCTGAAACTACCCGGAAGGGAAATGTGGTCGATTATACAAATTTACTCTCCAACAGAGCAATCCAGTAATGTAGAAATTGACACTTTCTATGCTATGTTAACAAGCGCAATCAAAGAACATACCTACAATAACCTAATAGTGATGGGTGATTTTAATGCAAGAACGGGATGTAGAGAAAACGGAGAAGTGATGATATTGGGTCCATACTGTTCAGGAAAAAGAACAAGAAATGGCGAAAAACTTATACAAATGGCATACGAGAACAACTTAAAAATACTTAATAGTATGTACAAAAGGCGTGACAACAACAGATGGACATGGATATCCCCAGACGGGCGTTACAAAAATGAAATAGACTACATCCTCACTAACAGAAGCAAGCTTTTTCAGGATTGCGGAGTTGTTAACAATCTCAACTTCAACAGCAACCACAGAATGGTTAGAGCCAAATTACTACACACCGATTCTACAAAGAAAAATAGACCATTTAAGGTAAAACCAACTAACACTATAATACCTGAAGCCACTAACAGATTAGAAAAGGAACTAATAAACTTTCTAGAAAATACAAAAGAACTAAATATCCAACACAAATATAACAAGTTTGAAGAGCTAATGAAAACAAAGAAAACAACAGGAACAGCAAAGGAAAAGAAAACAGTAAAATGGCTAACAGACGAAACGAAAGAAATGTTAAAAACCAGAGATGAACTAATATCTACGACTGGAAAGACAAGGATAACTAGAACTAAAATAAGGGAAATAAGCAAAAATATAAAATTAAACATGAGAAAGGACCGGCAAAGATACAGACTTGAAATACTGGAAAGATGTATTCAGAAAACTGGAGGCACCAAAAGAGCAATCAAACAACTAAAAGAAAAAACAGACTGGATACCTAATCTCTATGACAAAAACATGAAACATAAAACAAGACGCCCAGAAATTATGTCAATAGCCACTAACTTTTTCCGGGAATTATACTCAAAGAAAAACTATAATAAACCGAACATATTAGCAGGGGGAGAAGAAGTACCAGACATAATAAATGCAGAGGTGAAAAAAGCTATTACATCTCAAAAGAAAGACAAAGCTCCCGGGTCAGACGGTATCAATAACGAATTCCTCATAGCAAACATAGAACACCTTGTACCAACCCTTACGGACATTTTCAACGAAGTTTTGCACAGTGAGACTATACCTGAGCAATGGTCAACATCAACCATAACTCTACTTCACAAAAAAGGAGACAAAAACAACATAAACAACTACAGACCTATTAGTCTAATGTCGAATATCTACAAGGTATTCGCTAAGATACTTCTCAATAGAATAACCCGAACATTAGATGACAACCAACCGAGAGAGCAGGCCGGATTCAGGAGTGGATACTCGACATTGGACCACATCCACGTAGTAAAACAATTATTTGAAAAGGGCAGAGAATTCAACTTAACATTCTACTGCTGCTTTGTGGATTACAGCAAAGCTTTTGACTCATTAGAACACGAAGCGATTTGGCAAGCACTCAAAAACCAAGGTGTAGAACGTAAATACATCAGAATTCTTAAACGCATTTATGTAAACAGCAAAGCCAAAATCAAGCTAGAAAAGCAAGGCAAGGAAATAAGAATAGAAAGAGGTGTACGTCAGGGCGACCCAGTATCACCTAAACTGTTCACTGCTGTTCTGGAAGAGGTGTTCCGGCAATTAGATTGGGAGACATGTGGACTGAATATTAATGGCGAATACCTGTCGCATTTGCGATTTGCAGATGATTTGATCATCATCTCTCAATCAAGCGCAGGGTTACAGGCTATGCTGAATGATCTGGATAGAGAAAGTCGTAAAGTGGGATTAATCATGAATACAGAAAAAACTAAAGCCATGACAAACGGGAACCAAGAACCGATCCACGTGAACAACAACACTATTGATTATGTAGATGAATACATCTATCTCGGTCAAACAATCTCGCCAATGGACCTTACCTCTAAGGAAATCAACAGGCGTATAGGTAATGCATGGAAACAATACTGGAGTTTAAAAGAAGTTATGAAAAACCCTGAAATGAGCATGACTGTCAAACGTAAACTTTTCGATACTTGCGTACTGCCTGTCCTTACATATGGCTGCCAAACATGGGCGCTGAATAAAACTCATATCCATAAACTTGAAACATGCCAAAACGCAATGGAAAGAAGCATGATGGGGAAGAGACTTTCTGATAGAGTAAGAACCACCATCATAAAGAATTATACAAGAACAAAAGATGTCACAGTAACTATCAGAAAGTTGAAATGGAGATGGACAGGACACACAATCAGAGGAAAAGAGAAATGGTCTAAATCAATAATGAACTGGTTCACACGGCATATTAAGCGAAAACGAGGAAGGCCACCAAGAAGATGGGTGGATGAAATAAAGATCGTAGCTGGAGGTGGATGGACAACAGTTGCTAAAGATAGAGGAAAATGGAAACAGTTGGAGGAGGCCTTTGCCCATAAAGGCACACAGACAGGTGTCAAATAGTACAATGTATTTAATAAATTAAATTGTAAATTTTTTGTATAAGATGTCTGAATAAAGGCTATTATTATTATTATTATTATCCAACGATACCCCACACCATGGGATAGATGAGAAATACATCCCCACTTTACGTCTATGGGAGGTACCCTAAAAAAAATATTTTTCATGATTTTATGTTACCACTTTGTTGGAATTATTAATATGTATATACATGCCAAATTATAGCTTTCTAGTACTTAGATTCTCTGAGCTAAGCTGCAGACGGACAGAGCGAAACTATATGGGTTCCTTGTTGACTTCGGAACCCTAAAAACATAGGTAGCACAATCACAACTGTAGAACTCCAACTTTCCTTGCAAACCTGTATAAAAAGACAACAAATGGAAGAATTTAAAGAAGAGATAGAAAGCTTAAAACTAAAGAAAAGAGTAAAAATCCAAGCAAATTAAAATCGCTAAATCCTTACCTTGATGAGAATGGTGTACGTGTACTCAAGGTGGGCGGCCGGCTCAGGAACGCGGAGTTGAGTGACGAATGCAAGCATCCAATCATTCTGGATCGTAACAGTAAACTTACATATCTTATAATAGCAAAGCCCACTCGAAGACGTTGCATGGAGGTATACATACAATTAATGCTTACTTACCTCAGACCCAAGTATTGGATACTGCGAGCAAAAACGGTGTGTGCTAAACTAAACGCAAAAGTTAGAACACAAGTAATGGGCGACTTACCAAGCGTACGGGTGAAACCAGCACGAGCATTTCTCAATTCAGGTGTTGGCTTTGCGGGACCATTCCAAGAATTGATGAGTAAGGGCAGAGGTGCTAGAACTACCAAGGCTTATATAACCATATTCATTTGCATGTCCACCAAGGCATTTCACTTGGAATTGGTCGGTGACCTAAGTACAGCAGCATTCATAGGCGCCTTCAAAAGATTTTGAGCCCGCTGAGGAAAATTTATAAATCTGTGGAGCGACCAAGGGCAAAAGTTTGTCTAACAAACAATTGTATAAAGCCTGGAAAGAAGCTGGTTTCCAATTTGATGGGAAATCGCTGAATTGCTTGCAAACGACGGAACCTATGGGATATTCACGTAACTTCGGCGGACTATGGGAAGCCGAAGTAAAACCCATAAAATTTCACACGAAGAGAGTCCTCACTACTAACTTAACATTCGAAGAGATGACGACGGTTTTCTGCGAAATAGAAGCATGCCTGAACTCGCGTCCGTTATGTCCACTGGACGACGACACCATGCAAACACTGACACCTGGTCATTTTTTAATAACGGAAGCACCAGTCACCGTCCCAAACCCAAACATAATAAGTAATTTGACACGTTGGCAATATACACAAAAAATGCTGAGTGAGTTCTGGTCGAGATGGCAAAAAGAGTACCTAACGAGACTCCAGCAGAGGCCAAAATGGTAAAACGCGAAGAAGAGTTTAGGAAGGGAGATATAATGCTGATCAAGCAAGACAATCTGCCGCCGGGAAAATGGTCCATGGGACGCATCATCGACAAGCACCGCGGTCCTGACGGATTAACCAGAGTATATGGCGTAAAGAGCGGTGACAGTATAACCAAGCGATGTGTGACAAAGTTGTGAGCTTTACCATTTAATACAGGACCAGACGAGATAATAGTTTAACGAATCAAGCTTATTTTGCATGTAACATAACTTAATATATTATTGTTTTTGAAAGGACTATCATAGTCCTTTGGTGGGCGACTGATGTTAACGCCAATTTAATGTTTATAAAGAGATGCATGACCTATATATTTTTAACCGACTTACCAAAAAGGAGGAGGTTCTATGTTCGACATTATTTTTGTTTTTTTATGTTATTTTTTTTGTTTTTTTTATGTTCACGCATATCTCCGTCAATTTTGGTCGGATTTTGAAAATTCTTTTTTTGTTTGAAAAAGTATGTAATCTATTCTGGCGTAGGTATCTTACTAAACAACTTGCCTATTATGTAGGTACAACTAAAAAGTGAAAAATAAAAAGCATTTTTACAAAAAAATACTACCGACTTCCAAATAAAAAAACTACAAAGTGAAAAATAACTTTATTTTTGGAAGTCGGTGTCCATAATGCAAAAAATTGGTACCTACCTACAAAAGACACCGACTTCCAAAAATAAAGTTATTTTTCACTTTGTAGTTTTTTTATTTGGAAGTCAGTAGTACTTTTTGTAAAAAAGTTAATTAAAAAAGTCAAAAATACCCGACCGCTTAAAAAGCAAACTAAAAAGACGTAAACAAGAAGAAAATCATGCTGTGCAGTCGGAGGATACATATTCGCGAGCTGGCGGACCAAAACTAGATGATTTTGAGATTACATGATTTTGTTTTGTTTTTAGTTTGCTTTTTAAGCAGTCGGGTTTTTTGATTTTTTTATTAACTTTTTTTTGAAGTGGTTTATTTTTATTTACAACTTTTTAGTAATTTTTTTTTGGAATTAGGTACATTTAAACATATAAGAGTTATATATTTTTGAAATCGCCTCTTAAAATCCTTTATTTTGATACCCCACACGATGGGATTGGAAGAAAAAAAAAATATTCCCCACAAAATGGCGCCCTAAATCCTCCATTTTTGTTTTTTCAAATTTTAATGTAGCCAGTGACACTCGCAGGATTAAGACGAATCGAATGACGTAAGAATCATCAAAATCGGCCAACGCGTTTGATCTCTAGAACGCCACATAGGAACAAACATACATACATACATACATAGACTGATAAACACATTACCCTCCTTCGGCAGTCGGGTAAAAAGCTTTTTATTAGTTGCCAATAAACCTCGTAAAGTACAATCGTATTTAATTTCAAAAATCCATTGACACAGTGCTAACTGCTAACAAAATACAACCTTATCACCTACAACAAAATCTGTACAATAAAATAAAAACCGGCCAAGTGCGAGTCGGACTCGCGCACGAAGGGTTCCGTACTTGGTAAATTGCTGTTTACGATTTATGACGTATTAAAAAAACTACTTACTAGATCTCGTTCAAACCAATTTTCGGTGAAAGTTTACATGGTAATGTACCTATATCATATATTTTTTTTAGTTTTATCATTCTCTTAGTTTAGAAGTTACAGGGGACACACACATTTTGCCACTTTGGAAGTGTCTCTCGCGCAAACTATTCAGTTTAGAAAAAAATTATATCAGAAAACTCAATATCATTTTTGAAGACCTATCCATAGATACCCCATACGTATGTGAAAGAAGAAAAAAAAAAATTGGGTTTCAGTTCTAAGTATGGGGAAACTCCAAATTTTTGTTTTTTTTTCTATTTTTGTGTCAAATCCTAATGCGGTTCACAGACTACATCTACTTACCATGTTTCAACAGCATAATTCTTATAGTTTCGTAGAAAAGTAGCTGTGACATACGGATGGATAGACAGACAGACAGACATGACGAATCTATAAGTCATTAAAAATCGGCATTCCTGATTTTCTCAAGTTCGTTTTTATAATAGAATGAAAATGTTGCCGTAATTAAAAAAAATTAATATAAAAGTTAAGCTCTGAGCCACCACATAGACGACCTGGTCCTGGAGTACGGCATGAGCCCCTCAGTGGGCCCCAAGGCGGCCACCACGGGGCACTTGTCGTACAGGTAGCGGTAGCAGGCCGCGCGAACGTGCGCCGCCGTCACGCGCTCCAGCGTGGTCAACTGGATGTTCGACGCGGGCCGGCAGCCGTTGTACAGCGTCCAGCGCCCTATGTCCATGCACGTGCCCAGCGAACTGTCCGTCTTTGACAAAAACTTCGTCTTCAAAAAATTCTTGGCCCTCTCCACCTCCGAGTCCGTGACAGAGAAGCATAAGTACATGAATTCATCTTGTACCAGCATCATCATGTCGTCTACTTGCATGGCGTCGCTCACAAAATGCACTCCGAAGAGTCCACAGTCCTTGTAGGCTATATTGAACGCTTTGTAGGAGTCGCACAGGCCGCAGACAGAGGCTTCGCGCGCCACGCGCACGGGATGCCCCTCCCCGCCGGGCTGGCCGCGCGCCCATCCACCAAGCACCTGGCGCGCCACCTCCATCACCACGCGGTCGTCGTCGCTGAAACACGGGCCCTCCACAGCCACCATGACATGCGCGGTGGGCATCGAGTCGTCTCGAAATCGCACTTCTGAGCCCGAGTACCTGTAGGCTTCCACGTCCAAGAACTTGAGCGGCTCCAGCATTCCCAGGGTGCAGCGAGCCAGCGAGAGTATCTGGTTGTGCGTGACGCCGCCCACCGCAGCCAGCACCGTGCGGCACGGGTCGAAACACTTGGACAGATACCGGCAGATCGCTCCCTCGTGGAAGTTGTACAGGTTGGAGGAGGGGCCCATTACGGTCTGCGCGAGAGGTGTGCCCTGGTATGCAGAGGCGTGCAAGTAATCTTCCACCACTGCTTCGGGTTGCTTGTCATGTTTTAGCATTTCTGCATATATGACTTTTTTCTGATACTCGATTACGCTCCAGTTTAAAGAGTTGTTGAATACGCAGTCGATGAGGATGTCGGTGGCGAGCGGCACGTCCTCGCTTAGGCACTCCACATAGAACACGACCAGCTCGCGCGTCACCATGCTCTTGAATTTGGTGCCGAGACTCTCCATCTCTGCCTCGAGACATGTTCTATTTCTTCGTTTCGTACATGTAAAAGCTATGTGTTCGAAAAAATGAGCTATTCCATTCTCTACTTTGGCCTCGTACCTGGAGCCACCGTCGATGAAGAGTCCGATGCAGGCGCCGCGGGTGTCGCGCTCCGCCGAGGCCACGGTCACGCCGTTCAGCAGCTTGGAGTACCTGGTGACCGGCTGGTTGAACAGGTACGGTGATGATTGGTAAGAGACGTGTCTGCTAAAACACTTTAAAGGTTTGTATTTTATTTTCAGAATGCGTGTTGTTCTGAGCATCCTAGAACAATTATTGTAAACAATATTTTTATGCAAAACGTGCAATGTCAGTGAGACGGCTGCTGACGTGTCCTTGTCATATTGTGACCATAGTCGAGCGGAAGCTTGTAGATTTTGGAAGATTCTAAATAAGGAGAACGAACGAAGCTGCCTGTTCCCACTTAACCCGGCGGCGGTTAGAGCAGATGCAGCAGCGGCTGCGTTTATTATCACCAGGGGCGGGGCAAGACCTAAATTTGATGTGGGCAAGGTACATTTAGCGAGGCCCTCTGATGGCGCAAGAAGCAATGATATAAATTAAAAAACAGTTTAAAATAGCTTTTTAATACTTTATTATAATAAAATAAAATAAATTAAGATAAGATAAATTTATTAGGACACCTTTCTTTAGTTACAATAAGCACAAAAACAAAATAAAATAGTAAAAATTATAGCACAGGTACATAAGAAAATACAAATATTTAGTGCATTGAAGAAACCCTAGACCCTATACTGTGATTTTTAATTTCGTGGACCAAACTGACAGCTGCCAATGACCTTATTTTTTTTAAATGTTGCAAGCGCGGAGCATAGTGTTGTAGGTAAGGCTCAATCCTATGTGATTCATCGAATCGATGTGACATGACTCCTCAATTTATTTTTACTAATTGGTGTAAATAAATGTTTTATGAATATAAACGTAATATATTTAAATATAACAGCATTCATACACATAGTACATGAACTTTTATTGTGTTAAATATGAAATCAACAAAAAAATAAATGCGATCGATAAAATGAAGTCTGACATAAATGACTAGAAACTAAATAAGGGCCGCTAGTTTCAAAACAAATTTAATTTTTTTGCCGTGAAATAGTTTCATTTTCGATCTACTTCGATTTTCGATTAACTTTCGATCACTCAGGATAGTTAGGGTACGACACTATTTTTATGGGACGATAAAGTGACAACCCCCCAAATGTCAGTTTAGTCCACGAAATTAAAAATCACATTATACACTAGAATACCCTGTGTCGTGGGATCTAGTTTTTTCGTCGTTAATGACACATTATTTTAAGTGCACTTGGAGGTAGTTAGCAATATCCGGCTACAACACTAAACAATAATTAAACTTAACTTACTTAACTAAATGGTAACATACAAAATTATAATAGGTATTTATTAAAAGGGTTATGAAGAGTGTAGGTATGTAAGTGTGTGTCTTTTAAGTGTAGTGTGTGTCTGTTTGTGTGTGTGTGTAGTGTGTGTCTAGTGTAGTTTATATGTATGTCTGAGAGGGTTTTGATACGCCTAGATGAGACACATTACGATACGCATTACGATGGATTTATTGTACGGGAATCAGGAGAGCTTCTGTCAGCACATAGTCTTGAGCTGGTAGCCATTTGATTATTTTTACTTTACAAGTATGCTTTGAGCATCCTACTATGTTCAAAACCTTGTTAATGTTTTGATAAATGAATGGACCCGTGTATCTAGTTGATCTATTAGCGAATTTAGTACGAATAGTGGGAGTTGTCCATGTTATCTGTCTATATGACCTGGTGGATTTGTTTTGGGTAATGAGAGCTTGTCGGTGAAATCGTAGTAAGACAGACACAATAAAAAGTTGTCTTACCCTAAGAACTTTACATTCTTGATACAGACTGTCAGTTGGATACCGATAGGGCCTTCCATAAGCAACTTTTAAGATGCTAATTGAACTCGTTCCAGTTTGATCAAGTGACTCTTCGCTGCTGCACCCCATGCCGATATACAATAATTCAAGATGGATTGGCACAGAGCGAAGTACACACACCTGAGAGTGTTGTGGTCTGCTATGTTCCTGAGTTTTTTGAATACAAACATTAGTTTACGGACCCTAGCAGTAACAGCATCTATTTGTTTAACCCAAGATAATTGGTTGTCGATCAAAACGCCAAGGTACTTGATATGGTCAACTTGTTCGATCTCAACACATTGACAAGAGTCACTAACAAGGTGTTTGCAGGAATGGAGTTTAATTCGGAGTGGACTTTCGGGCTCAACACGATTAGATATTTTAAATGCCATGTATTTTGTCTTACTGGCATTAATAGTAAGAAGGTTTTGCTGCAGCCATTTCATCACTATAGCTAATCCTCTCTGAGTAGCATCAACGACCTCAGCCCAACTACTGCCATGGAATACAATAGCCGTGTCATCCGCAAAAGTTAGGAACCTCGCATTTCCTATTTGAAGACTGCAGAGATCATTGATGTAGGCTAAGAATAGAGTTGGCCCGAGAACTAGTGTTCCATTCATTCATTCATCCATTTACCAGAAAACAGAAATATCAGAGAGATCAGAATACTCGCTTATTGCTTCATCTTAGCCATATCTATGAACACAGCAACGCATTTATGACCAGAATCTACCCTTTCAGTGACGTGGTCAACCAGTGTTACCACACATTTTTTGGCGAAAGCCATACTGGTTATCGGATAGTAGTTTCAAGTTAGTAATAAAAACAATACTAAACTATTTTTCCTTTTATTTTTAAAGTCTCCTGGCAGATCATATCTGCTTTTCTCAGTAAATTGACGAGAGTCAGACAAGCATTTTTCAAACCCAGTTTGTCGATATTATTTGATCCAGTCACAAAATATACGCAAATGTTCAAGGGAAATGCTTAAATGAACTTGTACATATTGCCATAATTTTATTATAATTTCACACGCGATAATATCTCATAACATACCTACATGTAATGATATGATAAATTGTAAACTGAGCATTTTGTGTTTGTTTCTTCGTTTTATGTCAACGTCTTCCGAAATTGAAGTTATTTTTATATCTTAGTTCTTTATCAGATCTTGATCAAGTTTAAATGCTTACATAACAAAAGAATCATAGAAATCGGTTCATCTAGTAAAAAGTTCGTAGGAGACATAAACAAAAAAGAATAAAAAAAATATAGTCGAATTGATAACCTTCTCCTTTTTTTGAAGTCGGTAAAAAAACAAAATTTGTCATACTGTCTTCCCCGTTCGTTTCCCGCGATAGCAACGCAACGCCAACAAATGTTGCTACCTAAAGAAAACTTTGATATATTTATCGTTTTATAACGAATACATTTTTACGTTGCGTCCGAGTTATGCGTATATGAGGCGCGAGGCCCCTCGGACCACGAGGCCGTAGGCGGTGGCCCACGTCGGCGTCGCCTACGCCTTGCGCCGCCTCTGATTATCACCTAGACTACAAACAATGGTAACTTACTGACTTTCATATATACAAAAGGTAGCTACTCTGTGCTTACTGACCTAAGGTTCCACCACAGACCTGCCATTATTCATTCCATTTTTTTATTGATTTAACAGTATTTCATTCTACTGATTTAAATACCTAGGGTTGAATCTCGATCAGAGAGAGAATATTTTGTAATCCGGTAGAAGCCATAGATTAGGTATCTTTTACAAACATAAAAACTCAGAAGCCACGAGTCTTATATGCTGAAACTACCTAATCTATGTCTCTATGAGCCGTGCACATTGAGGTAATTATTTACTACGGCCGTGTAGCAGCAGAAGTATAACTATCATCTACGTTTTTATCAATCTCACTGCTAGTACCAAGCCAGACTACCTTGTAAGCTATTGTTTCTCACTCATATCAAATACCTACGAGATGCGGGAGTTGTGTGGCTGATTGAATTTGTCGTGCGCGGCAGTCATAAAAAGGATGATCGTAAAGTTGTAACAATAATCGTTGAATTGAATTATTTTTACGATAATATCGCTCTGTTGGAGCGTTCCAAGAAAATCAAAGTAGCCGTCAGCATTGTTCGATTATTCCTTGCCACATTGACATCTTAGTTACAGCAGAACTGTCCCTAATGATATGAGTGGGGAAAATAATAGTGTTTTGAGGATAGTTTTGCGTTGGAAGGCCTTCCAATAGGTGGACCGATGATCTGGTTAAGGTTGCGAGAATCCGATGGATGGCCTTTATGTCAAGGGTGAAAGGTTACTTCTAGGCAAGCGTGCATTACCGTCGACCACATCATCGCTTACCATCAGGCGAGATACTGGTCAAGTGCGAGTCTATCTAAATTTAATTGAAAAATTGCTTAAATAATTTATAATTTTCTGACATTTACAAAACCAATAATACTAATGTAGCGTAAATCTTTTCTTGACATATTTTCATTATTAAATTATTAAAGAATGCTAGAATTAATACTATGACAAAACCGAAATGGGTGTCACGTGGTATTAAACTATGTAGTAAAAAGAAAAGACAACTCTTATGGCAATACAGACTTAAACCAAATCAGATTAATAAAGGAAAACTTACTAATTATTCTAAACTATTAAAAAAAACTCATTCAAAGGGCTCAAAATAACTACACAATAAATATTTCAGATAATAAATCTAAAGCAACATAATACATGAAACATAATAAATAGCTCAAAATTCAACATTCCGAATAATTGCATTGAAAAAATTCGTGTGAACAATATGATATTATCACTTATCCAAAAGACATTGCAGATACCTTCAATAATTACTTCATTGACAAAATCAATCCTATAGCAGGATCTGGGGATAAAGCTACATCATTGATACATAAAAGAAAATATATTTTTTTCTGGCCCCATGTCTGCCAATTGGGTCCGTGCCCACTCAACCCGAAGAATAATACCAGATGTTTTACTATCAATTCAGTGCCAAAGTGATATTTAATTCTAAATTATTTTTTAATTTACTATACATAGCATATTTAATATTTTGTTATGATAATTAATTTCGGGCGCACGTTTGGCGCAGTGGTTGAGCGATTGACTGCTACGCTGCGTTTCGTGGGTCGGTTCCCGCACGGAACAAATATTTGTATGACCTACAGATAGTTTCTTTTTTTTCTTTTTAAAAAACTTTGCCCCACACTAGGAATTTCTTCCTGGATCGTGGGTGCGTTTACAGACATATAAAGTCACATACACAACCCGCGACACGCAGCGCAGCAGTCAATTGCTCAACCACTGCGCCAACCGTGCGCCCATGTTCCGGCTCTGGGTGCTGTGTAAGTGAGTTTATATGTTTGTAAACGCATCCATGATACAGAAAGAAATCCTAGTGTGTGTCATCGTTAAAAATAATAAAAAAATCCTGGTAGTCAGTGATTTCGTTTCAAAAATGTAGCTTTAGATGGCCTCTACCTCGCTTTAACCGCTTTTCGGTTCTTACTTTTTTATATTTTAGAAGTAAGTACCTACTTGGTAACCTAATAATTATAATCATGTATAACAACTGATCCAATAAATACCACCGTGCCACTAGCTAGATTATAATGATATAATTATTCTAATACAATAATCTGTGATTTTTACTACAAAGTACAAAGCGAATACTATACTTAAAAAGGATAAGCCGTTACTTGTTTAATTATTTATTTATTTATCCAAACATTATTTCAATTTTACATTCTCTGTGGTGCAAGCTTTAAATCACTGTTCTGCCTGACTATACATCGACGTTTTTATGCCTATCAAAATAGAAATCTGCAGGTATTATTCTTCGGGTTGAGTCTGATCGGGTTGAGTGGGCACGGACCCAATAATTTTATGAACAGTGCCAAAATCTCTTTCGAACTATTATGACTTAACTATTATCAGCCTGCATGAAACGCTAGCGAGTGATTACTACCCCCAGGAATATTTTGAATATACCGGTTACGTGTACCCGAATGAATACGTGTATGAGCACCCACAGCCTACAGATTCATAAGTTACTGTAGAGGAAGTAAAAGATCCGATTCCGCCTGCTGAAAAGGAGGATTTTCAGAAGGTCCCCAAATCAGAAAAGTCAAAATAGAGATTAATTTACAGACGCAAAGGTAATTGGGATGTTGAATTAAAAAAAGTTGTCGATTTTTGTTATGTGTTTCGAAACTTTACATATCTTAAATTATATTGTCGTTTCAAAAAACAATTAAATATTTTTATTAAATCTTTTATAAGCAATTGAAAATCAATAAAAAATTTAAAAGAACCACGTGACTACGAACGGGCCACAATTAGTCGCCATGTTGGTGACGTCATAACGTTCAAGGAAATCACGATAATGCAGTGTCAACTACACGTGGATTGATTAAAAATAGCCGAAAATTTTATTTAGTCATGTGTGATAAAAGACACATAAATGCTAATGTCGATTATTTACCCACCTGATGGACGATTTGGAAGTTTTGAGCATAAATAAAGTAGTCGTAATGAATATTACGTGTTAGTAGACCGGTGTTAGTTATTGTTGTTTACCAGGTACATTTAGAAACATAATTGTCATAACGTAATCGTTTTTACATATGGGTAGATGATATTGGTGTAAAATAAAAAGTAAACAAACACGATTGGTGCGATACTTCGAATTTGGATATCAAAAAATTTCATTAGATACCACTAAATATGATACACATAAACATAACATTTTCGTTAATTTAGATATCCCTTAATAATATTAAACACTAATATCTATATTACATATTTACAAACACTAAAAAGTTTGTAGAACAGAAACGTGAAAATATTAACTTGGAAGATTTTCCTTACATTAATTCGTCAGTAAATATATCTTAAATGCGTCGACCGATTTTCATAATGCAAACAGAAATATTAGTTTTATACCCAGCCTATATCTGTAATTTAAGAATAAAATACTGAATATATCTCCATAAACAAAAAATCATGTTTTCAAGTTACGTAATTATACAACAATGTCAACTTTGCTCGAAAGTTCCCTTAGACATTTACTTTTCTCAGTCTTTAATGATCAAAGTAAGAAATTTATACGGATCTAATACTAAATAAAACAATATAACAACATAATTAACACATTATAATTGGAATCTAGTTAGACATAGAACATTTCTCAAATTTAGTACAGATTGCTAGGTACTTGGCTATTGCGCGAAACACATATCTTTTTGTAGTGTTCGTACATAAAATACGAAGCAAGCACGATAACTTTTAAAGTAACCAAGTTCAAGATCAAATCTCTAAAATGCGGCACAAAATATCATACGTCCCTCACAGTCTGCGTGGAATTCCCCCATCTGGGTAGTTCCCAATAAAGCCGACGCCGGTGGAAAAATCAAATGGCGCTTGGTTTCAGGAAATTAAACGAAAAAACCATAGACGACCGCTATCCTATACCCAACATTTCGGACGTCCTAGACAAGTTAGGTAACTGCCAGTATTTCACCACCACTGGTGAGGTCCACTCACGAGTGGTTTTTACCAGATTGAAATGAACCCGGATGACATCCATAAAACCGCGTTTACAGTCGAGCATGGACACCATGCATTTCTCCGCATGGGTTTTAAAAAAAATCCTTCAAACTTCGACCTTCAAAATGTTGAGTGTTTAGTGTATTTAGATGATATTGTCGTTTTTTCAGTATCCCTTCAGGAACACATGATAGATGTCTAAAACCGTAAATCTGGAAAAGGTGTTTTAGAGACTCAGATAATCTAATTTCAAAAATCAAATAAATAAATCGGAATCTTATAATTGAAGACAGCGTATTTGGGACATATAATTAGCAGAGACGGTATTAAACCTAACCCGGATAAGATTATAGCCATCCAGAAATGCCCACTGCCCTAAACGGCTACCGAAATTAAACGTTTCCTAGGTCTGTTAGGGTATTATAGAAAATTCATTCCAGACTTCGCTCGTATAACAAAACCTATGACACAATGTCTTAAAAAAGGTTCAAAAATTGCCATAACTGACCCAAATTATATCAGTTGTTTTGAGAAATGCAAAACCCTCTTAATCAATGACCCGATCTTACAATACCCAGACTTTAGCAAAGACTTTATACTAACAACTGACGCATCTAACCTGACCATTGGTGCCGTTCTCTCACAAGGTCAGATAAGTACTGACAAGCCCATTGCATACGCATCCCGCACATTAAACACTAGTGAAATTAACTACAGTACAATCGAAAAGGAATTGCTGGAAATTATGTGGGCAACCAAATACTTCAGCCTTTACATATTTGGTAGGAAGTTTAAGATCATTACGGATCATAAGCCAAGATGCGAACTCTATAGCAGTTAACACGTCCGAAAAACCCAATTCTATGGTTGGTTCTACAACTGCAACAGCTCACATCAGTGATGAGAACCCTATATTAGAAATACCGATTTCTGATGAACCTCTAAATAAATTCCACCGCCAAATATCATTCGTAATCGTAGGAGATATTAAAAAACGCCCAACTGTGTCCAAACCTTTCGAAACCCACACTAAAACTACTATACAACTATCAGAGTCTAACCTTGAACAGGATGTAATAAATGCCGTTAAAGAATATGTGAATCCCAAAGTAAGAACAGGAATTCTCATCCAGCCCCCTCTAGCCATGTACAATATAATCCTGATCATCCAAGATAAATTTAAAAGCTCCGCCTTGGATATGGTCTTAACAAAAAAGAAGTAGTATATTGTAATATTATATATTGGTATATTGGAATAGTAGAGCGCTTCCATTCCACCATTCTCGAACATCTCAGAATCCTGAAGTTGGAAAAGCGTACTGAACCCGCCGTAAATCTAATGCCCTATGCAGTTTTAGGTTATAACAAATCAATACATAGTTTCACCAAATGTAGACCTATAGATCTAATCACAGAACACATTGATCCCCGCGATTCCTTGGACCTAAACCTATCTGAGCACCTACTGCAAAATTACTTACAAGACCATAAAAAACGATTAACCCAAGTCTACGAAATAATAAATGAAACTTCCCTCCACCGTAGGACCGAATTAACCGAAATAAGGAATAAAGATCGCGAACCCGAACAGCAATATAACCCTGACCAACAAGTATTCGTCCGCAATCCTCTAGCTAGCAGACAAAAGTTAGCCCTGCGTTTCACTAAAGACATATTCATGGCCAATCTTCCCATACACATATATACCAGAAAGAAACGAGGTCCTGTTGCAAAATCTCGTTTAAAGAGAAGCCCTAAAGATCCCACATTGTTACAGGATATTACTGCTGCTACTCCTGCAAATGACGCAAAGACAAGAAGTAATGATCGATCCTTTAGGAAACGGCCCTGGAATACTTCCGTTTAATCTAGGAACGACGCGTATCATTTCCCATTATCATTCCTTTCTCTACTATGTTAATCTCGACGGTATACAATCCCAGATATATACTGTTAGTACACAATTGACTGATGTTAGACATAAACTAAATAATAAGATGTCTCTATTATTTGATCCGCACATGAACTACCTCACATCTAAATTAACTAAAATGTCTATACAGCTAGAGTCATTTGAACATAATCGTCATAAAAGAGGACTCGTCGATGGTCTCGGTTCTGTTATTAAGAGCATATCAGGTAATCTTGACCAAACTGATGCAATTAAATATATTAATGCTATAAAGGTCCTTCAGGAAAATGAGTTCAAGATGCAGTCTCAACATATTCAGCATGTTAGTCTATCTAAAACTTGGATTTCATATAATGCCAACATATTAACTAACATAACAAAAAAACCAGGAAATAGGTAATATTTTAAATCAGATAATCTGCTGGCTAAAGGAAGTCTGCTGTACTATTGTACAGCAGAGTTCCATTACCCAGTACGCCCATATGCCTCAACACTTAATTATCTTAAGCGATAGCATAGACAATTTGTTCGAATAGCTCCATAAACTAGAGTACACTTTTGCCTTAATACGTACGTTAAGCACGCCCCATATGGCAATTAGTATAGCTGAAATTAGGAATATGTTAGATAAATTAAGGATTTTATACTCGAACGATGAAATCCTCGAATTAGAGTTAAGGGACTACGTAATTAAGCTAGGATATTTTTATTTAAATAATCAGATAGTTATAGTATTTAAGGTGCCGATTGCCTTCCCTCCAATTTATAGCAAAAATCAAAATCAAAATCAAGGTATTTATTTCAAGTAAACTTTAGAAGTACTTTTGAATTGTCAAACAAAAAATTAATAAATAGATGACTCTAGTTGCAAATTCGCAAGCGTCTGTAGGTCTCAATGGAGAAGAATTTGCAAGAAACTCCCCGGACACTCTTTTCCATCAGTTTTAATTACAAGTTTTTGGTTACATCATTCTTGTTGAAAAAATACATATATGTGAGAACGATGTAAAAAGACGTGTACGTAAGAGCGTCTAGAGTAACAAATAATAAAAAAAAAAGCACTTTAACAGGCCGAGACAGCTAAGTTATGACCAATCCCAACTGATGGCGCCCGTTCACGAACATGACGCATGGATCGGCACCACTCAGCTCAACCATCATGAAGGGAACCGAATGATCCAACACATGTGCCACCATCAGAGAGAAATTAGAGAGAGCATGACACACTCAACTGCCAGGGCACACAGAAGTCAACGAACGACACATAGGCACAGTGAATGGAAGATTTATCTACAGTCGGAACATAGTACTCACACATGTGCTGTGCAATTATATAATACTAAAAGAAATTGAGTTTATACAATACAAAAATTTTCATACAGTCTTCAGCAGGTCCAACAATACTTCGATACTTTTCTGCCCATCACTAATTGTTCTTGCGCCCTAGTGGCTGCGGAGCAGGACCAGCATTGAGCCAGGCATTTTTATCAGCGATGTAATCCCCCAACTTATAATATGCTTGCCTACATAGTGTGCGTTTTATACAAGTCTTAAATTTCGTCTCATTTAGTTGTAGAATGTGGGGAGGAATTTTATTGTAACATTTTATACAGTACCCCATAAAAGATGATGCTACTTTAGCCAGCCTGAAACCTGGTTGAACTAGTTGGTCCCTATTTCTAGTAACATAATTATGTCTGTCGCCGTTTTTACTAAAAAGATGTAAATTCTTTCTAACATACATGATGTTTTCATAAATATATTGACAAGGTACCGTCATGATGTTAATGTTCTTAAACAGTTCCCTTAGAGAATCGCGCCGGCGAAGATTGTATATCGCTCTGATGGCTCGTTTTTGCAGAATAAAAATTGACTCAATGTCTGCAGCCCTTTCCCATAGTAAGATACCGTAAGACATTATACTATGAAAATAACTAAAATAGACTAATCTTGCGGTATCGACATCAGTAAACTGACGTATTTTTCTAACAGCATAAGCTGCCGAGCTTAGCCGCGCCGCAAGTGATATTAAATGAGGCCCCCATTGCAACCTCGAGTCTAGCGTGATCCCCAGAAAAACCGTTTTATCGACGAATTCTAGCTTCTCCTTGTTTAATAAAATGTCACAATCATTACTTTTGACATTCGGTAAGACAAATTTTATGCACTTAGTCTTTTTAGCATTTAAAACTAGATTATTAGCTGTGAACCAATTTTGAACCTGTCGCAAGACGGTATTTACATCGTCAACGTTACTCGTACGTCTATTTATCTTAAAAATCAACGAAGTGTCATCAGCAAATAACACCATGTTTAGATTGTTTTTCAATAGATGAGGTAAATCGTTAATGTAGACTAGAAACAAGAAAGGACCCAAAATTGAACCCTGGGGTACCCCCATTTTCACGGTTAACCCGGACGAATTGACACTGTTTATTTGAACTAATTGTTGTCTATCATTTAAATAAGATTTAACTAAACTCAACGCTGATTGGCCTAGCCCGTAATGCTCAAGTTTCAAAAGTAATGTTTCATGATTAACGCAATCAAATGCTTTCGACAGGTCGCAGAAAACCCCTATGGCATCTTGTGCCTCTTCCCACGCTTCAAAGATATGTTTTAATAAGGTGACACAAGCGTCAGTCGTACAACGTCCTTTGGTAAAACCATACTGTTTATCGTGTAGGATGTTATTCGTATTAAAATGAATGAGCATCTGATTTAGCATTATCTTTTCAAATATCTTGCTGAAAACCGGCAGCACCGATATTGGTCTATAATTATTTGTGTCTTTACTGTTCCCGGATTTAAAAAGTGGTATAACCTTACTATGTTTCATTAGATCCGGAAAGACTCCTTGATCTACACACAAATTAAAAATTAAAGCTAAGTACGGCGCTATAGTCTGAATAATGGAGGTACAAACTTTGATGGACATTCCCCATAGATCTTCTGTCAATTTGATCTTGATTTGCTTAAAAGCTTTTAATACTGTTATTGGGTTTACATGTGAAAAGTTAAATTCTGTCGGGCAGGCTGAAACGTTTGCGTTTAATAAACCAGAAGCAAGTGAGGGCGAAGAATTTAGGGTTTCAGTAGTTTTAATTGGGATGCTGGTAAAGGAATCCACAAATTCTTGAGCAACTTTTTTGTTATCTCTAATAAGTCCATTTGTAGTTTCAAGCGTGTAATTAGTATTATTTCTTTTGTTCCTGTTCGTTTCATTGTTTATAATTTTCCAAACTGTCTTGATTTTATTTTCTGCGGTTTTAACTTTATTGCCAATGTATAAAGCCTTAGCTACTTTACACGTATTTCAAAAAAATTTTGAATAAGTAGCAACATACTTGTTATAAGTTTCAGTGTTAATATAAGGCTTAAGGCCATAGAGCTCGTAAAGTCTTTCCCTACTTTTCCTGAGTCCTTCAGTCGCCCAGTCACTGAATAAAAACTTAGGGCATACAGTTTTAGTTTTCTTCCTAAAAGTATTATTGAACTCCTTTTGGATTACTGAGAAAACTTTTTTATATAGAATATTACCATCATTCACTGTAAGGTCTTGATCACTTAGCTTACTAATTAAACTGCTGTTAAACTGATTTAATTTACCGGATGTTATTGGTCTGGATTGAATCTGCACTTGTTGAATTGGTATGTTGGACTCAAAGGTTACCAATAGCCCACTATGATCCGAAGGCAGACAATTTATAATGGCTTTGTCTAAGCAGTCGCAGCAACAAAATACATTATCAATACATGTAGCAGAAGTCACAGTTGTTCGTGTTGGTTCCATAAACACATGTGACAAATTAAATGATTTGAAGAGATTTAATAATCTACTGCTATCTGAATTACTCTCTAAAATATTTATATTAAAATCACCACAGATTATGATTAGTTTATTTCCAGTTGCAAGTTTTGCCAAAACATCTTCCATCACTGACTCAAATATAGAGTAGTTACCATAATTGGGGGGTCTGTAAACGCACACTATAACATGCTTATCCAGCTCAACGCAGCCTTTACAAACTGTCCATTGTTCCTAACAAGAACATTAAAATCCTTTTACCTACCTTACCTTTTATTGCGATTTCCGAAACTCAATGATATAACTGATACAGCTTTCTACCATACCACGATTCCAAACTACTTAATACTATCCGGTGCAAGTGCACTCACTATCGCACTGATATACCGACGATATCGATTGAAACAACAGAAAAATCAATCAATGGAAACAGATGACGACCTTCAGGAAATTATGCTGAAGTTCAAGAATCAAATAGAATCAGCCCCAGCAAGATAAGAATTGCCACACACCACATCAATATTTCATCATCGCTGTCACACAATATTTCGAAATAATTGCTGATCTTCGGGGGGAGGTGTTACGTACTCGCACAGCACCCAAACCGCTGACAAACGATTACCTCATTACCGCACATCGCAACAGCCGCGGACACGAGGCGCCGACGCAGCACAACGTGATGCAGCCCGACACCGGACATCGAGGCCCTCGTGGGATCGTCACTTTTGGCACGGCATCGGTCAACTGTCGTCTATTCTAAGCCATTTTATATAATTGTAATTTTGTTAATTAAATTTAAGTTAAATAAACATATACAAAGACATATACCATAACATAGACTCCCCCAGCCGTGCTAATTACGTGTTTATTTGTGGTGTTATTTACGTTGGGGCCATAAATATTCATTATTGTTGAAGTGATTGTTAAAAAAGAAAAACATGTGTTAAAAACTACGATTGTAATCAAAAGTGTTTTAATGTGTTTTCCGGCCTATCAATTTTGTAGGCAGTGACTGAGGTTTACTACCTCGGTGCGGTACCATGCGCGGTGCACGCGAGGTGGTATTTTAAGAGAGCACGGTCTGATCGCCTGACACCGGGGTGGTCCAAGGGACTTAGCTCTTTGAACTACCTCAGTGGTCAGAAGATCACCTACACTCCCTTGTCCACACCGCAGTCTTACGCCTTTTGAAAATTTTCTCTAATAATAAATAAACCAAATCTAAAAAGAAACTTCTGACCAAAAAATTTAACCGACTTCAAAAACAAAACACTACCTAAAAAGCGAAAATAACTTTCTTTTCGGTAGGCGGTGTCTTTGGTACCTATTTTTATTAGTTTTTGACACCGACTTCCGAAAAGAAAGTTATTTTCCGCTTTGCAGTGTTCTGTTTGATTTTTTTGTTGAAAAGTTTTACATTTTGGTTCTTTAAATAACCATGAAAATCATTTATTATATAAAAAAGGGCTTTTTATAACAATTCTTTCAAGCCTATACACGACTGGGATACATTGTTTTATTATGGAGTTCCGGTGTCTCCCTTCCAGCTTCATCAACAGGTCAATTCGATGTTACCATTTTCATTAGAACCTTTTTTTAGATTTGCTTCATCACAGTCATTTAACTAATTGAGATATCATATACCTGAAACAAACTTCACATTGAGAAGTTACTGTGGTCTTCGTCTTCCTCATCAGTTCCACTTCACCAAATGATACACTCTGAATGCAAATGCTTGCTATGATGATGAAAATATCAAAATCACTACATGTATGCCTATAAAATTTGAGGAGTGCCGTCGATTTCCATGGGATCTCTCATCAGATCCTGTCTTTGTGACAATGGGACCACCTCGCGAGTATACCCTTTCAAAGAAACAAAGAATTTTCAAAATCAGTTCATAAACGACGAAGTTAATCGCGACCACACATACTAAATAAAAAATAATATTTACATACTGTTAAATATAATGCACTCTTTTGCAAAAAAACGGGCACCTAAGGAAATTTACATTCTAAAGTCGACTTGAGTTAATTAAATGAAATTTAATTGTTTGACGTAGTCTGTATACTTATAATCATGTAAATTAATACACGTGAAGTGAATTCTCGCAATTCTTTAAAAAAAATCGATGAATTCTTTGTACACGGCCAAACAATGAGAAGTGGTCGGCAATAAAGACAAGAAGATTTTATAACTTTTTTTTATTATATAAAGTTACAAATGTAAACTTACACTTGTTATAATGTTTATAACAAGTGTGACCGCCTCTTGCCAAAATCACAGCTTGAATCCTTCTGGGCATGCTTTCCACGATGTTTTTAATAACTTTTTGAGGAATACGTTCCCACTCTTTTGTAAAAAAACATCAGGGAGCTAAAAAGAGTCTTTTCCCTCACTCATATCAAAAAGAGGTATTTAATGTAAAAAGAAAGATGTTAAAGGTGTTTAATTTGGAGAAAATATCCAAAAAGTTTTAAAATTTTAGTAAACCAGTAAAAAAATCGTTTCGGCAATTCGCGACATTGGTAAAGCAATTTTACAATAATTCACAATAATCAATATTTTTCTTAAGTTAATTTATATGATGCTTCAAATCCCGTTGTACCATTGACCTGCACCATCAATGGTGCAGAAGAGACTAAATTAGTTTCGTTTGCACCATTAATATACACTATGATAATATTATGACACTATACTTTCCTAATCACAGGTAAAATAAAAACCATTAATACGTCGTATTTTGTGTGTGTGCGGAACCAATTTTAATAAATAAACAAACAAAAAGCAAGAACAATAATATGTTTTACAAATAAATTCCACAGCTACTTCATGTAATAATATAAAAATAATGACGCCACATTGTTTACCTTAACTTTTCTAAAAATAACGGCACATCAATGTCGCCATTAAATAATTGCATTTGTACATGCAATATATATTTATTACGTCTCTTGACGTGTTTTGCCCTATTGTTGTTAATGCGTTAAAAGCGGCATCCTGCTTAAGCACAGCTAAGCATTTATTTATAGTCGGAGGTCTTCTTTTGTAGCAGTTATTAATATATCCATTCCATCTCTCACAGACGTTGTTCGTACGATGCCGCTCACCGAAACAGCACCACAGTGTCTTCTTGGGCATCCAAAATGTTTTTACGTAATTTAGAAATTTTAGCATATTGACATCTCCTTCTACAACATCATTTTCCGAAACTATATAATCCCATCCATCATCAATACTTGATACAGGCAGAAGAGGCAGGACAGTGCATATAGATACAATTTTATTTATTTTGTTATACTTCTTTAAATTAAGACGTTTTGCTTTCCTCCATAATTGGTTTTGGAAATGGAAATAACATCCATGATGCTTTGATAAAGGAAACACACTTCTTATGGCACCGATAAAAGATTGTTCGTAGTCCGATATAAATTTAGAAGGGGTCCATTCTGGAATTTGCGACTTTAGAATATGTTTCCTTTTTTTTATTTCCCAGAAGTACATAAGCAACCGGCACTACAAAGTTTTTATCTTCGGTGATTCCTAGGTCGCAAAAGATCACATACAACTGTTGGAATGGTCTAGGACATTTTTTGAATGTATCGTCGCAAAAGAATATTATCCCGTTTTTAATAATTTCTCTAGCTTCTTTCGAAACAAAAATTAAAATACGTTCGCGTTTGTGATGATAGTCAGCCAAAAGGAATTCTTTATCATCTTAACCAATTTCTACTTCAATTCTGACACTATAAGCTGTCTTTTTAACTGCCTGTTTTTTATTTATCCGTCTTTAAGCAACCGATTTATAGCTTTCGTACCGTGGTAGTGTTTCAATAAGGTTTAGACCCATATCTTTGAAAGTGGCCACGGTCTTTTTATAAATGGCAGGTACTGTTTCTTTGAAGTTGTCGCGGTATCTATACTCGAACTAATTAAATGGCATACGGTATTTTTGTTTTCATCAGGCATACAGTTCAAACGCACGGTTTTTCACAACCTTCGATTCGTCCTATAAAATTAAAGGTCTATGTCATTATCAGCCTTATAATGTTCCCACTGCTGGGATACAGGATAATTCATTATGTCAGTCAGACCATAAAGGGTTTATAGGGTAGGTTTAGTCGCTTAGCAACATTCCTAACAATGGTTGTCAATACCTAATAAAAGTTGTGTTCTGTTCACTATATAAATATTCCACTGTGTTATCATTATACTTTCAATTCCCAACACAGGCATCCTCTCTGTGAGAGAGGTAATGCGCCTTAAACCACCACGCGGGCCCAGTGCGGGTGGATGTCATGTCTTTGATTTTTTCGTTTAGTCTACATTTGACAGATTCTACTTTTGACATCATAGTCTACATATGACAGATTCTACTTATGACAGATTCTACTTAGGACAGATTCTACATGTGACAAATTCTACTTATGACAGATTCTACATAAGACAGATTCTACTTAAGACAGATTCTACTTAAGACAGATTCTACTTAAGACAGATTCTACATTTGACAGATTTTGAAAAAAGTGAGACAAGTAAGGAACATTGTTGCATCAAAAATAATAGTGTTATATAGTAATCACTATATTTATTGATAGGCGTATTTTGTTTTTTATACCTAGTATTAAATGTTTGTATTATATAGTAAATAATATTTTTCGTTCAAGTTCGAGTTTCATTAAAGCCGTTCCGTACAAAATGTATGAGAAAATGAACTGTGTCCTCACTAACCGACTTTCCAAAAAGGTGGAGGTTTCTCAATTCGGCTTATTTATATATATATATATATATATATTTATGTGTATTCGCGGATAACTTCGTCGTTTACGAACCGATTTTGTTGATTCTTTTTTTGTTGGAAAGGAGATATTCCAATGAAGAAACCGATGATCTGATGATGGGATCCTAGCTAAGTCGAGGGAACTCCTCAAATATTATAGGCATACATATAGCTATTTTGGTATTTTCATCAATAATGCAATCTTTTGCACTCAAAAAGTATCATTAGGTGAAGTGGAACTGATGAAGAAGACCACAATGGCCACTGGAATTCCGAAATAAAACCGTCTTAGTAATGTGTCCTAGTCGTGTTTGAGCTTATTCGAATCGTCATGAGATGTACTTTGGCTATAAATGATTTTCATGTTAATTGGAGAATACCTACCAAAAGCAAAAAAGGAAAATAAAAATCTTTTCAGCAAAAAATCAAACCGACATCGAAAACAAAACACTACAAAGCTACAAATAACTTTCTTTTACGAAGTCGGTGTCGAATAACGAAAAACAATGGGTAGAAAAGACACCGACTTCGGAAAAGAAAATGAGGAGACAGTTCATTTTCTCCTTGAACTTGAACGAAAAATATTAGTTACTATAAATATAAACATTTAATACTAGGTATAAAAACAAAATACGCCTATCAATAAATATAGTGATTGCTATATAACACTATTATTTTTCATGCAACAATGTTCCTTACTTGTCTCACTTTTTTCAAAATCTGTCAAATGTAGAAACTGTCAAAAGTAGAATCTGTCTTAAGTAGAATCTGTCTTAAGTAGAATCTGTCATAAGTAGAATCTGTCATATGTAGAATCTGTCCTAAGTAGAATCTGTCTTAAGTAGAATCTGTCTTAAGTAGAATCTGTCATATGTAGAATCTGTCAAAAGTAGACTATGATGTCAAAAGTAGAATCTGTCAAATGTAGACTAAAAGGATTTTTTGGTTCTAAGACACGCCGGTTTCCTCACGATGTTTTCCTTCACCGTTTTAAGAGCAGTGGTGATTAAATAATTTACACAAAGTAAAGCGCCTGCCTGGGTTCGGCAATTCTGGTGGGTGGGTGGGTGTTCTGGCGGTTTTGGTTCTCACGGCCTACGTCACGTAAGTAGCGGCCGTTACCACTGGGCCACTACTGCTATAAGGTCTATGTATACTGCCACAATTCTGGTGAAAATCAGGCTTGTGAAACATAAAAAACCCTGTAACCCGTGCACCCTCCGGCTTCACCCACAAGTGAACCTACACATATTATATTTATCTTAAAGGCTACGTATGTACCTCTGTAATGGTAATCGTTCCTCTACATTTGTTTTTTTTTTAATATCTACACCTCCATATGCTATTTAAATTTTTGTACTGTGTGTAAAAATGGTATTGATACCCTTCGAACAATAAAAGTCTTCCTCGATTTTGTGGAACAAAAGTTAAATTAGTTTCACTCATTGAAATTTAGTCTAAGCTCCAATTTTATAATTATTGACATAAAATGAAACAAAAAAACAAAATAAAACAAAATAGTTACCTTGTCAAAACTTAAATAATATTAGAACATGCAAAGAGGAAATACTTTGAGAAAATACCTACAACCGCATTGATAGTATAGTGTCATCTCCATGGTGCAGATGAGACCATACTATTAATGCAGTTTCATTTGCACCAATATAAACGAAACTAATTAGTCTCTTCTGCACCATTGATGGTGCAGGTCAATGGTGCAAACGGTACAACGGGCTTCTGCCAATACATCGTCAAATTAATAAAACCTCTTTCCTGTTCTTCTTCATTGAAGTAGGGAAAAAAGTCTAGCGCACGTTTTTTTTTTGCAAAAGATGTTATAAACATTAGAGTATCGTCCAGTTAACTAAATGAATCTAAAACAAACTAAATAATACTTAAATTATGAAGAATCGACCACCAATTCCTTGCTAAAGTTTTTGTTTTTATTGAGATCCTACCTACCTATTATAATTAAGTTAATTAGATATTTTAGAAAAACTGGATGTATCACTAATTATTGGTCTACTATGTTCCTTACGGAACTTCCTCAACACTTCGACACTGACGCTCCGCCGTCCTCGACACCGCTTCGCGTGGCTACGCGCTTCACCAGGTAGTCACAGACGCACTTCTCCACTCTAACTAATAACTTTTTTTACTTTTTCTAACATCTCCCCTCCATAAGTTGCTAGACGGGATGTTAAGCCTTAAAAATATTGTTGAACGGCACCTCCATCAAATTTACGATGCCCATTTTGGTATGGCACGTAAACGTCGGACGCCCTGACGAGGAACTCTGGTTTAGCGACGACTTGATGTATCCACGACAGGTAGGGGCTAACGGGCGTGTAGGAGCGCTTGGATGCGCGCTTACCGTCCGGGTCACCCACGTGCACGCCCGCCAGCTTGTAGTCGAGAAACAGTGGGCTGCCGGGGTCACCCGCGTGGCTGCGCCGTGCGCTCTCCGAGCACTTGAGCGCCACGCACAGCCGTGGCACGGGCTTGCTGTTCTCGTCTGCGTTGCACGGGCTCACTACACCTTCCCCAACCATCACCGGTCCAAAAATTTCGGTGTTATTTTTTTTTTTAGGTTTAAAGCCGACGTACTGGATGGCGTGACCTGCTATCGCCTTGTAGTCCACGGCCAATAACTGCCCGTAATCTTTCATGGATATTGCCTTGACAAAGATTAAGCCGAGGTCGGGCCCTACGGCCATGGTGGTTGGCGGTCGTTCCGTAAGCTGGCCCGGCTGTGTATGCTGAGTCTGGTTGTACGCTAGGTTGAAATCGTCGAACTGCACTGTGGTGTTGCCGGCGAGGCAGTGCACTGACGTCAGCACCCAGTTGGGCGAGATGAGCGTGCCGGTGCAGTGGCCGTACTCTTTAATCAGGGGAACTACGTAATTGTATCTGTCTCGATCGTTATAGTCATCTCTGGCGACAGACTTGGCGTCGAGCAGCCGCGTCAGCAGCGCCGCTATCAGGCACAAGGTACACAGGATCATGATATTTAATTTACCCTTTACGCACAATGCTGCAATGCTCAAAACAAATGTAACGATTTGAAGCTAACTTGCCAATGTGCAGTTACATGTAGCTACCGCTACCCATAAATTTTTTATGAGCGTCATGTTGTTATATTATTGGTCATGTTGTTATATTGAATGAATCCGGCCAAGTGCACGTTGGGTCATGCACAGAATAAGGTTCCGTCTCAAAAACCATGAAAATTACACGAATTGACGAAAAATTTGCGAATTCAATTTCGAGACCATTTTTCGTCTCTTCGCGATCTATCCTTTCCAACCGCGCAAAGGAAAAAGTTACGTTATGCAAAGTACTACATATTATGTAGTTTTCATCGTAAAATGTTAATTTGAGGGTAACGTTTTTATCAGTCCATGTATGTATATGTATACCATACCAAAAGCGTGGGCCGATTTTGATGATTCTTACGTCGATCGATTCGTCATAACCTTGCGAGTGTCAGTAAAGACATGACAGTAATCAAAGTTCACCACAGCGACCTCCAAATGCCATATTGTCAAAAAGAAAAAACGGCGAACAATGTCAAGTGTGGTATCGTTCAATAGATATTAAAATCATCTTTAGGTTCCTTTCACAATTTTTCATTTAAAATAATGGTTTAAGGAATATATCGATTTAAAGTTTGTTAACAACCATTCTCGCTAATTACCTATATTTTAAACCACCAGATGGATTTATATAATTACTAGCTTTTGCCCGCGGCTTTGCTCGCGTGGAATTTGGTCTGCCACATAAAGGTTCGTGACAAACCATTTTTACCCGGCTGCAAGGAAAGGGTTATGTTTTTTTTGTTTGTATGTATGTAATATTCTTTATTACCTCATATCTTTCAAACTAATTGGCAGATTTTTATAATTAAGACATCGTTAGATAGGTCTTGACCGCCCAAGTGCCTTTAAAAAAAAAGGAACATGGCGGATTTTGAGCGCCATATTGTGGGGGATGCAATTATTTTTTTCTTCCATACCCATCGTAGGGTATCAAAATGAAGGGTTTTTAGAGGAGATTTCAAAAATATATAACACTTATATATTTAAATGTACCTAATTCGAAAAAATATGTTAACTAAAATGTATATAATAAAATGTATGTTGTACTCGTATCTTGAAATTTCAAATGTCTAACTTCAAAACTGATGGAATCCATACAATCTGAACCCACCAACCCACCAATAAGAGGGCAACCCTTGGAGGTGGAATTATCGAAATTCCTTTCTTAGTGCTCATTTAAGCTCATTGGTTTCGGATGTGAGTCGACCGCTGGGTGTATTAGTCAATCAAGTTACAGTTTTATTATAAACTTCGCCTGTGTGGTGTGTTGATAAAAAGTAGCCTATGTCCTTCCCCAGGCTTGAGATTATCCATGTCAAATTGCATCACAAAAAGATCAGCACAGCCATGAAATATACAATGGCACTGATTAACAAACGGGACCAACAAAGATTACTTTCGTTTACTGTTCGTGTCAGTCAAGGATTAGTATGTAAAATTATTGAATTTATTGAAATGAATTACTTCGTTCGGCAGCAGCGAGGCGAGCAAAACTGAAAGGATTATTATAATTTATAATCTAAGGTAGGTAATGTATCAATGTGATTTTAGTTTTGGCGGTCCTACCTACTGCATTATACTCCTGTAAACTATGTTACTTGATTAATTGTTACGTTCAGCGAAAATATGTACGCGTCATTGCTCTTGGATCACATCGCCCCTCCCCCCGCTCCTCGGCTTTACCCGCCGCGCGTATTTATGTCGCTCGAGCTCTATTGAAGTCAAACTTATCGTGATAACTTTTAAACTATGCGTTTAAATTACTTAGTGTAAAAGACAAAGTTTGTCTACATTAAATATTCAAAGCGACAAATGTGTCGATTTCGATAAAAGTTTGATAAATATTCTAAAATGTGCATTGCAAAAAAGTATACAATTTAATTGTTTTTAAGGTTTACTATTTTGGTCATAGTGGTTTCCACATACGGACTTTTATTTAGAACTATTTAAGACAAACAATCCTACGGTACATTATATTTGTATATCTCCAACGGTTTAGGCAGCGCGCGCGAAGATAGCTCTCAGAGGGCAGAATTTTTTCCGACTTACTTGATATATATCGTTATAAATTGTAGCCCATGTTTTATTCTGATGTATAACCGATATTACTGTAAAGTTTCATCCAAATCTGTTTAGTAACAGTTCAGTATCCGTTCAGTAGCGTGAAAGAGTAACAAACACACATACATACATCCATCTTCACAAACTTTCGCATTTATAATATTATTATTAGTAGGAAGACATCGTTAGATACGTCTTAACCGCCAATGTGTTCTTAGATAAGTGACGTAATAAAAAACAAACATGTAAAATTTTGGGCTCATATTAGTTTTAGATTTTTTTAAATTATCTTTTTCAGTGTCTTTCCATAGTTATAATGCAGTTGTAAGTTTCCAAATTTATACTTATGCGATTTTATGTTATTGTAAATTATCTACCGCCCTTATTTTGCCCAGCATTCGCCCAATTTGTAATAACCTTGCACCTTCTATATCTGGTTTTCATTTCTTCTACATTACCACATCGTGTTGTGATTGTGATAATGAAGATTATCATTCTGAGTGGAAGTCTTTTATTTTTTACTTTCACTCTTCCATGCTATACGCACAAAGGAGCTTTTCAATATTTTTGTTACACAACTTTGATACACAACTTTGACACCCTTAATATCTATAACTGTCCAAATTACATATTTTAAGAACCATTACTCACTGAGTTAAACCACAGACTGACGTTCATGGTGAAACTACAAGGGTTCCTTTGTTAATTTGCTACGGAACCCTAAAAACCTCTTACATAAATATTTCGTTTACTTAATATAATTTTTGAATATAATTTATTACCAATTCTTTCTATGAAGTCCCAGCGTTCGTGTGGACAGCATTGAGAAGAGAATATTTCATCCATTTCCGATGAAGTCCCAGCGTTCGTGTGGACAGCATTGAGAAGAAAATATTTTGTCCATTGCCTATGAAGTTCCAGTTTCTTTTGCGTGTCGTCTGCGGCAAAAACAGTTTGTAAATACTATATTTGCCCCAGTACTCAGCTGTAGCAACACTATTCACTGACGCTGCCATAAGATCCTCACATGTACAGAAAACACAGACTCCGGTAGGGGATTCAACTCCTTAGCTGTACGCATAATAAAAGTGTTACCAAAACGTTTTGTGCGTATGGGTGGGATGTACACCATGTACCTATGGCGCATCACCGTACGTCTGTTAGTCCGATGATGAAACGGGCTAGGTGGAATTAGATCATGTAATTCCATCGCATACTCCCCCAAATGAGATCGAAAAAAAAAACGATAAATAACCGACAAGCTGGCAACTCGGCGATGATATTCAAGGCTCTGGAGCTTTGACTTGACCAGTGCCTCAATGCCGATGAGCGTCTTGACCCGCTTTTCAATCGAATCTCGTGAATCAAGTTGGTATTTGGCAGAACCGTCCCAGAGATAAGAACAGTACTCCATGCATGATTTAACTTACGCTTGTTACAAATTGGGCAGCTGTTCCAGCGTGAAGTACCCTCTCATCTTTGCAAGGAAGCCCAACATTTTGGTAGATAGCAGTCTTTGACTCAATGTATTAGCCAAAATTGAGAGTCGTTATCAACGTATGGAGGGCCGAGAAATAACTCGGACACTTCGACCCATTGGGATCTATTGTGGTAAACGTTGTCAACGTTACGCCAAGAATCTCAAAATAGTCCGTTATTGGCACGGTCACATCTCGGAAAGTTGGAGCCGAATGAAATTGGCTCTTTTTAGTGGGAAAAAGACACGCCTGGATTTTAGTAGCATTAAACCTGACAAGATCTCCATTCGGAGACTGCCTGCAAGGACAGATTCAAACGCTCCACCATGGCCTCACAAAGAGCGGCACGGATCTGCGGCCCGGTAGCCCGTGCGTTGGACAAGTATCTCTCAGCAACAGTGCAGATACGCCGCAGGAGCACTGAATATCGGAACCATCTGAGAATCGCCACCTGTGGAGGTTATCTTCGTCAACTGATTATAACAAGATGCTCGAAAAGGAGCAGGTATAAACTATAAATAAAATGTTAGATGTGTCTGTCCCTCTGCGGGGCAAAGGCGTCTCCCAAATCCATCCAGGTATTATTTGCCTGACACTTACACCTTGAACCAGCCCATGCAGCTGCCACCTAAGGCAAGCGTGCTGATGCCATGCCTTCTCTGTAAGAAAAGGCTGTTTCTTGCAGTGGAGAGATACATGCTGGTATTTGTTGCTTTTTGTTTTCATTATTGAATCAACTTGCACATGGGCACAGACTAACGAACAACTTCTCAGTTGGAAATGTCTTACCACTTAAAATATCGTTTAATTAGGTACTTCGTGGGTGCAATTAAATTCTCTGTGGATTTAATATAAAATAATTGTTTCAAACACATTGAGGTATTAATGTACTATTCAAACAAACCTAATCCTAACAATTGCGAACAAAACAAAAAAGCAATACAGTAATTTTCGTGTTTTTGCGAGTCTAATGCACAGGAAATGATTTTTATAAACATATAAAGATAGACTACCGTACTGATTGAATTTCTCTAATCCTGTAAAGACAGCAGCCGTGATACGCCGTCGATGTAATAGTACCGGCACCATAGCCTGCTTGTGCAACTGCAGGTGTGGGTGTGATCTTGTCATAAATACATGCTTTCGGGCAATATCTGCCCAATAAATACTGCAGGTGTAAGATGGACTCAGTTACAGGACCTCTTCTAAACTATATCTACTAAAGTTTCCTTTTGTCCTTCTCAGTAAGAAAACACGAAGAACACGAGAACGATAAAATGATCTCTAAGTAGTCTGAGATAAAATGGTTGTGATGACAACTTGTCACACTAGCTATTTCATTGCTAGTTGCTAATATTTCACTTCTGCTAATGTTTCATTGCCTTAATATGTCACTTTCACTAATACGTCACTTTGTACAGTCGAGGGTCAAAATTGCAGTCACACCTCAATGTTCATAATCGCCTGCACGCGAATGGTGTACGCGAGCCTGTTCATAAGGATTCCTTAAAATCGTCACTGACATTGAACTAGTCGTAGCTAAGTTGTGAGGCTGTGCTACCAGTGGCATGGGTTCAAATCACGGCAACCTAAACTACTTTTTGTTTTTTACGTGTATCCTACACTCATTATATGTAAGAAATTATGGAAAAGGTTGCGCGATAATGATACAAACTATAGATAGGTATGAAATAAAAATTAAACATTTTAAAGTATTGTTTATTAATACCTAATAATTGTTATTATTATTATTATTATATACTTTATTGTACACCACAAAAATATGTACAGGACAAACATTCACAAAAACAAGTGTACAATGGGCGGTCTTATCGCACAGGGCAATCTCTTACAGACAACCTTTGGATGGACTGTTCGATAGGAGAAGAATTATTAAATTATTATTAGATTTATTATTATTATTTATAACCTTGGTTTAAATACTAGCATAAATTGATTTTCACATAAAATATGCTTGTCATGATAGTTATATATTTTTAATAATAAATTTATTTTTCATTATTTCATTATTTATTGAGGTTATAGCTTAATTATTCATTTTCACAAGGAAAAGAGGATTGAAGCTTGACCTCAACACACTATTAAATATTTTCTATTGTTTTAAAATTCTATAACCATTAATTTAAATAGTATGATACAATATTTTTTACATAAATGCAAATTAAATATCTATTGTAATACTTTTAAAATATTTCTTACATAATTATTGATTAATTAATATTAAATAGATGATTATAGCTTGAATATTATTTCGCACATTGTTTAACATTATGCCGTTAATAACTTTAACGTTAAGTTCTTAGGAACTTGTCAACCCGCACATTTTATTCACCTTTCTACCTGATTCTGTGGTAGGAATAATATTGTTTTCAGACTAAAGTGTATTATCTTCGTGCCATAAATGATGTCTTCCTTTTTCTGCTACTATATTCCCCCAGTTGAAATCTAAGTATTGCCGAGCAAAACGTAAACGTTCCTTTTTAAACGACTGCCCAAAAAAGAGGTTCGCAATTCAGATGTCTTTATACAATCTTTTGCCAGGAAGTGCGCAAAGACGTATCTACCAATTCACTTGCAAAACTTCTTGTTAGTTTGAAACGAAACCAATTCATATAATACTAGCTGTTCCCCGCGGCTTCGCTCCCGTGGACCTCCCCACAGGACCCTTTTTCGGAATAAAAAAAGGCCTATGTCACTCAGGAATAATGTAGCTTTCTATTGGTGAAAGAATTTTTTAAATCGATCCAGTAGTTTCGGAGCTTATTCGGTACAAACAAAAAAATTTTTCCTCTTTATAATATTAGTATAGATAGTATAGATAAGCGGTTACCCTCCACTTCTTAAACGACCTGGACACTTCTTTCTTTCTCAAATCTCTTTATTTAACGACTCATGGTTATTCTCTAAAAAATATAGAAAACTTATTAATGCATACTTGAAATAAGTTATAAATTTACTTACCTACTTGACAAGAGAAATCATGCACTTTATTTAATAGATCATTTCATTATCTTCATTATTCCTCTTCATGTTCTTCATTAAATATATTTTAAAAACAAACAAAAAAGAAACTCTTTACATTTACATTAAGTTTTGAAAATAACGGATAAAATTTCCATTATGGGCCGCTGATTTGGAAGTTCATATTTTTTGTATAGGTAGTACTCATAAAAAGAAAGCATTTTACAAATTTTCAAGACTCGGAAATTTTATGTATTTTTGTATGTTTTTCGTGGCGAAAAAAAATGAGAATTAGTCCAAGAGCGAGCGAAGCGAGCTCGGGAGCTTAGGGCAACCCGACACGGATAGGTTAGGTTCGAAGGAGATGACGGGAGCTGAAGTGAGCGAGCAAAGCGAGCGAACTCAGCTCCCGTCATCTCCTTCATGTTAGGTTACTTTAGACCCTGCAGACAGCAATAGGAGCCCCGCGCAGCGGGGCTCCGTCGACTTTGTTGCTTAAATAGTAATCTAAACTTTAACCATGGATATCTCCATAACCATGGGGTTCCGTGGGGTAGGGATGGTACAGTGAGGTAGCCCCTTTACCCCCCTTAACCCTCCCTCCCTCTGCGCCCCTTAAATCGTTGGTTATTTATGGAAATTTTAATTCTAACCTGAAAACTTTAACCATGGATATCTCCATAACCATGGGGCTCCGAGTAGTGGGAATAGTACTGGGGGGTAGCCTCACCTCCCCCCCTCCCCCCACCACCCTCCCTGTGCCAAAAATCGACGGCCCATAATCGAAATTTTAACCAAAATAACTTACACATCATCCAGTTTCATCAGAAATTTGATATTTAATAAGCCCATTCAATTCAAGGTTACATAATTATGTTTACCCTGGTTATACACGTTACGTGCTTGTATATCGATATTCAAAAAACAAACACCACAAACAAAACAACTCAAACGCTCGTATCAAAATTCACCAACTATTGTAACCACGTTAAACTAACAAGTTATTCGTATTGTTTCAAATCCACCCTCACTTTCCGTAATTATACCGAAGATAAGAACAAGTTTTATATACATTTTAAAAGTTTACCCACATTTACTATATTATTATATCATTTATGCCTCATTCAAATTCAATATATTTGTTCAAGACCCAATTAACTAAATACTTAAACGTAAATCTTTCATAAAACTGAACCCGGCCGCTAGATGTATTCTGTAATTATTAGAAAAAAAGTCTATGATTTAAAATATTTAAATGAAGAAAAAGATATTCATATTCTTAAATTAAGTGTATGCAATTATATAATGTTAGAAAGTTAGTGTAATCAACAATAATAATAATTTGCTTATTTTTCAAGTTAAAAATAATATTTAAAATGTATAAAATGAGTATAGAAAAATAAATGAAGAAAAATATAATAATATATTTTTATATGTTACGGGATTTGAACCTGGGTCATACTAGGTTTGTCTAGCAGTGTTAACCGCTAGGCCAGATGGACACTTATGTTATGCATAAGCATTTAAATTAACTATCTCGTTCCAATTAAACTAACTTAAAGGTAAATGATTAGCTACCGCGCTCTTTCCGATACTTGATGAATAGCAAAACAAAACGCGTGGGTATTGTGTTTGAATTCTACCTACAATGTTATAAAGTTTAGGTGAACGTTTATATTATATTATATTATAATATCTACAGATGAGGATGGATTTGAAACATAGCCACCCACATGTTTTGTGATTTTAATAAATAGTATGACGTTGCGACCATGTCGTGTTCTCATTGGTTCATTATGTCTATAGTAGAAGGTTGTAATTGCGATTGGTTGGCTATGCTAAAACTTCATGGTGTTGTGACTGCACCTCACAACCCGATAGTATATGTAGTCAGTTTCCCAACTTGTCTCAAGCCGTATTTTACAGTGTTTATTCCCAACTTATTTCATAAACCTTCTTGCTTATAAGAAACTTTGACATTGTCAGTAAATTAACGCATAGATGACGTTTACTCTGTACTTACTTATACCTAATTTTATTTCACAATAATGTTTAAAACCATATTAAAATCAATTTCTATAAGACTCAGTGGGAGCAGTGTCAGGCATGGTAGTTGCGTGATACCGGTGGTGACGCCCGAGATCATGTCACTGACGACTCTCAAAAACGAGGTGAAGGTCGCCACGCACTACATGGACGCGCCGCTGGCGTGCGTGACGGTGGCCGTGGCAGCCGGGCCGCGCTACGAGACCGTCTGCACCAACGGCCTCACGCACTTCATCGGGCACTTGGCTGACAAGGGCAGCAGAAGCATGTCGGAGGACCAACTGAGAACGGCATTGATCAATGTGAATGGTAAGATGACAGTGCACACTTCGAGGGAGGAGCAGATATTCTCAGTTGTGGTGCCGACCGAACACGCGCTCTGCGCCGTGGACATACTGTACAAGGTGATCGCGGAGCTGGACATGAACGACTGCAATGTAGAGCGGGAGCGAGAAAACTTCAGCTGCGAGCTCGTTGACACCGACGCCGACCCAAAGCTAGTGCTTTTCGATTACCTGAATGCAACAGCTTTCCAGGGCACACCGCTTGCCCAGAGCGTTATTGGTCCATCTGACAATTTAGGCCGATTTAATGCTGATATCGCATCGACCTTCATGAGTGAAAATTACATTCCTTATAGAATATGTTTGGCTAGTGCAGGGAAACTAAACCACAAAATAATATCTCGTGCTGCTGTACAAACATTCGGAACCATGATGCAGATGCCGGCCGGTTCACCGGAGCAGGGCCCCAACCGATTCACCGGCTCACAAGTGGTGTACCGCGACGATTCTATGCCATTCTGCCATGCAGCGATCGCGTTCGAAGCGCCGGGGTACTCCAGCGAAGACTACTACAAGATGGTGGTGCTGAAGCACATCGTGGGCTCGTGGGACCGCAGCCAGGGGCGCGGCCGGCAGCAGGCGCCACCGGTGGCGCGCTGGGTAGCGCTCAACAAGATGTGCGAGCGCTACGAGCCCTTCTACGTAGCGTACCGTGACGTCGGGCTATGGGGCGTGTACTTCGTGGCAGACAAGTGGAAGCTAGATGAGGTAGTGACCGTAGTTCAGGAACAATGGAACGAATTGTGTACTGTGTTGACAGCTACGGACGTGGCGAGGGGCCGTAACCTTGCCAAACTGAGCCTGGCGCGGGAGTACGCGAGCGTGGTGAGTTGCGCGCACGAGCTGGGCCGCCAGATGCTGTACACGTGCACGCGTGAGCCACTGGACACCGTGCTGGCGCGCCTAGCCAAGCTTGAGGCCAAGGAGCTGCGCACGCTGGCCAACCAAGTGCTGTACGACCGCTGCCCGGCCGTAGCCGCGGTGGGGCCCACAGAGACCATGCCCGAATACGTCAGGATACGGAGTGGCACGTGGTGGCTAAGACTGTAATTTTTAATTAAATGTACCAAATATTTCAATTGATTAAAAAATATATATATTGATCAGCCTTGTTTATTGCTTGAATGCAAAGAGTCGCTATTTAGCTACTGATAAACAACCTACCAGACGCTATTTTGCTGCTGATGAACAACCTAAACGGAGATTTTACAAGTTGTTTTATTATTTTAGGTGTCACTAACAGATGACGGAATCGCCGCGAATAAAATATAAACATTTCAGTAAGAGAATTCGATAAATAACGTTAATAGATAAAGTTCGATATCTAAAAGTGCGAGCAGTGTCTCTGTGTGAACTGACCCTTTTGCTTCGTTTACGTTGCGTTACTGCACACTATAAGATACGTGTATGTCGTTCCAGGGCGTCCCGGCGTTTCCACTCACTCTTTCCTAGTAAACTACAGACTTTCTATCGGTCGATAGCTTGGTCGGGCCTCTAATCAGGATGAAGTAGTAAGTGCGCACGTTACAACGTTTGTAGTTTGCGGGAGCTCTTATGGTGTTATTTACAAAAAAGAAACACATAAATCCTCTCAAGTTGAGAGTCAACACGACCAAACCATCTAAGCACACTCTTTTCAATTGTTGTCCCTACAAACTCATTTAGACCACAGCGTTGTTCTATTACATCACACTTGAACCGGAGTGAAAATATTATCAGATTATCGTACGTCTCTGGCAGTGAAAGCCTCCTCCATTTCCTTCCATTTCTCTCTGTCTCTTGCCAGTCTGCTCCAGGATTTCCCACCGTGGCAACTGTATCATCACTCCATGGCCTTCCTTTCCGTCTTTTCTTGTGAATAGGGTACCAATTAGTGACAATTCTGGACCATTTGTTCCCAGGTGATCTTTGGACAGACCCAGCCCATTTCCATTTTTGGGTCATTATGGTTTTTACTATGTATTTTGCCTTGGTAATTTTCCTGACGTCTTCATTTCTCACTTTATCGCTTGGCTTAAGGCCCAGGAGACTCCTTTCTATGCTATTTTGGCACACTTTGACCTTATGAGTCTGTTTTGCTGACAAAGGCCACTTGTTTGGGAAGCGTAAATGAGACAGGGTACTAAACATGTCTGCATAGCTTTAGTTTTCAGTGTAACTGGTAGATTACTCTTGAATACCTCCTTCATTGCCCAATACCCCAATACTTGTTCCAGGTTATTTTGATTCTTCGCTCTACTTCTTTATCATTGCATTACTTGAAGGATAGTAAATGTCCCAAATAAATATAGTCTTCGGCGTATTCGATTTCTGTAGAGTCTGGCCTTATAATTATGGTTTGCCTATTTGTCATTAATTTAGTTTTCTCCCAGTTTTCTAGACCTACTTTTCTGCTTTCTTTGCTGAGTGACTGTATTATGAATTCCATTTCTTTTGGGTCTTTTGAGAGCAGTACTATGTCATCCGCGAAACGCAAGTGCTAGAGGCGGTCGCCATATATGTTTATCCCTCTATCTTCTCAGTCAAGTGTTCTGAATATTTCTTCGAGTACTGCAATTAAGAGTTTTGGAGATAAGGGGGGCTATTAAAAGCTGCTATTAAACAAGATTGCATTTGATGGTATTCGTGGCGATCGTTTGATATGGTTCTCTACTTACGTATCGAATAGGACTCAGAGAGTTGTGGTAAACGTTTAATTTCTAGCACTTTAAGTGTTACGTCCGGCTTGCCTCAGAGTTCCATTTTAGGGCCACTTGTATTTATAATTTTTAACCGACTTACCAAAAAGGAGGAGGTTCTATGTTCGACATTATGTCCGTAGTTTTTTTTTTTTTTTTCTTGTATGTTCACGCATATCTCCGTCAATTTTGGACCGATTTTGAAAATTCTTCTTTTGTTTGAAAGAGTATGTTTCGAAATTGGTCCCATTTTCATTTGGTGAAGATCCGATGAAGAACTTCGAAGATATACAACAGAACTCTTCAATACATTACGGCAAATCTCTCGGAATTGCTGCAATCGCATGTCTGTTTATTGTTTACGCCATTTCATAACATAACATCACGCCAGTACGCTCTAAAGAGGTACGCAGATCTGTCATTTCACCGTTAATACTCTAGTTTCATGATATTCGGGTAATCTATTCTGGCGTTATAGGTACCTTACTAAACAACTTGTACAACTAAAAAGTGAAAAATAAAAAGGTTTTTACAAAAAAATACTACCGACTTCCAAATAAAAAGACTACAAAGTGAAAAATAACTTTATTTTTGGAAGTCGGTGTCTATAACGCAAAAAAATGGTACCTACCAAAGACACCGACTTCCAAAAATAAAGTTATTTTTCACTTTGTAGTCTTTTTATTTGGAAGTCGGTAGTATTTTTTTGTAAAAAGCTTTTTTATTAGTGACATCAATACGTGTTTTCTAAATTCGAAATTGTTACTATAGGCAGACGATCTCAAAATTTTTAGGCCTGTCGGCAATTTTCGCGACTGTCTTTCCTTTCAAGAAGATTTAGAAATATTCACTAAGTACTGTTCAAACAATAAACTCCAATTTACCATAAGCAAATGTTGCTGCGTCAGTTTTACAAAACATAAAAATATTGTAAAATATCCTTACGCGTTAAGCGGCATATTCTTGAGTCGTGATCTTGGAGTTCTATTGGATGACAATCTACACCTTGCTTATATTGGTAAAATTATTAATAATGCTTTCCGTATGTACGGTTTTGTCATGAGATTAGCCAGGGTATTCGCACCCATATACATATTTATACCTTTTTAAAACGTTAATCAGGTATCAGTTAGAGTATGCTGCAATTGAAAAGGTACAAAGAAGGTTTTTAAAATTACATGAAACTGAGTTGATCAACATCCTCAAAAAAATAAGTGCAAATTTTACTAATTTTCATGGTCAACTCACGCTTGACCAAAAATTGTTTCATTGTTTCAATGAGAGCAGTGGTGGCCCAGTGGTATCGACCGCGACTTGTAGGTCGTGTTTTCGAGCCCAGGCAGGCGCTTTACTTTGTGTAAATTATTTCATCACCACTGCTCTTAGAACGGTGAAGGAAACCTGATGTCCTAGAACCAACAATTTGAAGACATGTGACATCCACCACCAGCACTGGGTCCGCGAGGTCGATTACGGCCCATTTCCTCTCACAGAGAGCAGGCATTCACACACAACGGACTAAATGAGTGTCTAAGTGCGGAAAAGGGGGTCCATCTATCCTAAGGTAAATAAATGCTTGACGAACATTGTTAATTGGCTGCACTTGGATCGTTGAAGCTGTTTTGGCCAGGAGTAACGCTTGAGTTGGCCATAAAGGTACGACACCAACCGATTAAACAACATAACATCACGCCGGTAGCCCCGAAGGGTCAGGCAGAGTATCCCTATAGAACACCCACATTTCGCCAGTTATGTTTAAGTCATATACTTGGCGTCGGCGCAACACAGTTTCTTCTTCCATGCCGTCTTGTCCCCTGTTACGCCATCACTGACTCCATTTTCTTTCATATCACTCCTCACACAGTCCATCCATTTTTTCTGGCAGAAGCTAGTATATTAATAAAATAACGAAAATTGTATAATTGAAACTTAAAAACTGTCATGGTGGCTGGCATGCATAAATGCCGTGATATGAGCCCTCTAATTAATGATGCTCATTACAATTTGCGCGACCATTGTCTTTGCCGGTATTTGGAGCGCCCTTTGTTGGTATACAGAGAAACACAGACAGAAAACGAAGTGCTCCTATAAAGATTCCTTTTTTCCTTTTGAGGAACGGAACCCCAAAAATAGCAAAAGTTGTGTTTCTCGAGTCATGAAGTTAGTAAAATCTTGAGCACTCGCACTCTCGGCGACGTTCTCTCCGCTCAAGTATTATCATTATACTTATTTTTTATGGACACTTCAACTACTGCAGTTAGCGGCGTGCTGGCTGCATTGTCTTTGACAAAGTAGCTCTTGTTATAGAAAATAGAAGTGTTTCAGAATAAAACACAAAATCACATTGTTAGAACAAACTTTAACCAAATTTTTGCCGCGATAGTGATCTTCCTGATGCGATACGATTTATATCACACCGATCAGCGGTTTTAACTAACCGAAATTGCAATTTTATCACAAAGGCGGGACGCCATGCGATGCAACTCAACCGATTTGCAATTGTTTTTTTTAGAAAATGCGCTTATGGACTTAATTTATATTGCGTCGAGCCATCAGTAAACGTCACACAAAATTAATAAAGTTATGTTTAAGTGTCATGTTATGGTTAAAGAAATTTATTTCTCAATTAGAAATTACAAATATTTCACTTACTTGAGAACATTTTTTAAACTTATATTGTTAGTTAACATGTTATGGGTGAAACCCGAAGAAATACCAAATTTAAGTGGCAGTGGTCAGGGCACATTGCTCGCAGAACGGCTGGCCGTTAGGGCCGAAAAGTTCTAGAGTGGCGACCGCGAACCGGAAGTCGTTGCCTTAGAAGGCCTCCTACTAGGCGGAGCAACGACCTGGTCAAGGTTGCGGAAGTCTAGGGTAAGCAATGCCTATGTCCAGCAGTGAACGTCTTTTGGCTGAAGTAATGATGATGGAGAAGAGCTTCTCGCTATTGAGAAATTATTGATAGAAGAATTCAATAACACTTTATGTGTGTATGTACATAATGTCAAGATATGCTTGAATTTGGTCTTTATCATTTTATTGTCAGTTAGAGACATGTTTTTCTTTTTTCTGGTAGGTATTAGAGAGGCACGCTTCTTATTGGGAATGCATAGAATTTAACACATACAATACATATACTTACGCCTTTTTATGATGGGGGTAGGCAGAAACTACGGTCTGTAGTGCCACTGCTACGTATATGAAGCAAAAGGATTACCTTTTGCTTCATTCTCGTTCATACATCTAGCATTTTAGATACAATAAAAGGAATAAAGGCAAATTGCACATCTGAATTGTTGTCACAATTTATTAATACGATAGAAAATAATAAAACTTTGATAAATTACTCGCAGATAATAAAATACTATTTTAAATCTCATTAAGTTTTCTGTACCACTTTTTAGTCTCTCCAATCTTTGAAATAGGTCCCTCATTTTATCAGCTCAAGTTAGAACTACGCTGCATTTAACACCATGGTGATTGCGTTAGCTCCAACTTTAAATTACCTCGTTGAAGTACTAAATGGGAGCTGAATTTGGAATAGTTGGGACACTCTCAGAGACGAGAATCTGCCTTATCTCTGAACACTGACTGTAATGAGCACATCCTTTATCTTCTCTGTTGCTGAAATCGCGGCCTCCGTATTCTTTCAAAGGATCCTTAGCATCAAACTTTTAAACTGTTTGTAAGTTATGGCTAGGTTAAAAGCCTGTCTCGGTAGTACGTACTACGTATTTGTGTTAAATAATCCAAATCTATTTTGAAATATTGTCGGCAGTCAGAAACAATCCAATACGAACTCAATAATATTACTTACTTATTACTACTTAAACACTTACTTATGATGTGTCAAGTTATAATTCAAACTTTGCTTCCGTAGACATAATAACAACGTTTATCAGCTATATTTAAAGACCTCACCCGCCAGTGGCGCCAACTGGTGAGCACAAAAACTCTTTTCTTTTGTTTAGTCTGTTAAATAAAATTACTACAGAAAAGTCTATCTGTTAAGCTTTTGCCCAACTATCTTGGTGTCTGCCCAGATGCAGCTGAGTACCAGTAATTTACATGGAGAGATAGAAAGAATTATCACTAATGCAAAAAAGTTTTTTTGGCAATGCGCCACGCATTTATAACAAAGTACCTAATATTATTTTCTCAAACATGCTTGGAAATGTGGTCATTATTTTAACAACCTTCTTCGAGATAAATCGAAATTGCTGTACAGATCAAATACATGCGCGCAGCGGCCGGCAAAAGTTGTATGAAAATCCATATCTGTCGTGTCTAGCGGCCAAATAAATTCCATAGTAAACTCATATCTGTCGTGTAGTTTAAAAATGGAACGATGTTTTACTCTGAAACATGGCAACCAAGGAGGTAACTTATCAAAGGTTTTATTTAAATTTCGAACTGGCTTGCAAATAGAACGCTGTTTATTGAAAAAAAAAACAAAGGAACACTTTAACGCGGGAACAATTATTGTTGTTCGTCATTGATTTTGACAAAATGAGTTCTACTACTTAGTTTTAATTTCCGCGCATTATTTGAGAAAAGTACTATACAAGCCTTGGCCACAACTAGGCATTGATGGACTTACGTATGTGTTTACACGTTCGTCCATCAATGCCTATTTTGCTGGCCGCTGCAGTAATGTACTATAAAACTATGACTGCATTAAAATTTAAAAGACCACTAATTGAGAAATTTATTTCTAACAAGATATTACACAATTGACGACTTCCACAATGATGAATCATTGACTGATTGACATGCTTTTGTACCATTTGATATTTTTATTATTATTGTATCATCAAGACATTATTGTATTATTGTGACATTATTTCTGCAATTCAAACGATTGACATTCATTTTAACAACCTATCAACCTTTAAGCATATCCTAGTACCTCCCTTAACGCATATATTTCGTATTTGTTTATCTGAAGGTATTTTCCCTAGATGTCTGAAAAAAGCAGTTGTAATCCCTATCTTTAAATCCGGAAACAAAAACTTAGTAAATAATTATAGACCGATATCTTTACTCCCTTCAATATCTAAAATACTAGAGAAAATTGTAAACAGTAGACTAGTTAATTATCTAGAAAAAAATAATCTATTATCATCTGCGCAATTTGGCTTCAGAGCCAAATTATCCACAGCCGATGCGGTGCATAGTCTGACAGATTATACTGCAGAAGAACTTGGCAAAGGAAACCAGACCCTGGGTGTTTTCCTGGATCTAGCCAAAGCCTTTGATACGGTGTCCGTTCCTATGCTTCTAAAAAAAATAGAGGCTTTAGGAATTAGGGGAACACCGCTCAAACTTTTTGCTGACTACTTAGACGAACGATCTCAATATGTTAAAATAGACGATATTACTAGCGATGAGCAAAAAAATACTGGTTATGGTGTTCCTCAGGGAAGCATTCTGGGCCCAACCCTATTCCTGATTTACATTAACGATCTGTGTGATTTAGATATTAAACAAGGAAAACTCATATCTTATGCCGACGACACGGCGTTAATCTTTACCGCAAAAACCAGTAAAGAATTGTACAAATACGCTCAACAAGGTTTCAATACTGTGGCTAATTGGCTACAAAGCAATTTACTAACACTAAATGCTGACAAGACAAAATATATTCACTTCTCCATGCGCAAGCCTCAATTTAACATTACTAACTCTCATCTGTATGCCCATAAATGTGGATTTCACCCAGTTAGCATGTGTAATTGTCCTTTTATCCTGAAAACAGGCAACATAAAATATCTCGGGGTTATTATAGATGAAAAACTCTCCTTTAGACCCCATATTAATAACCTAGTTAATAGAGTGCGCAAATTAATTTATGTTTTTAAAAAGTTGAGGACGATTGCAGATTCAAAATTGATCAAACAAGTCTATTTGGCCTTAGGTCAATCTGTAATCCAATACTGTATCACCTCATGGGGTGGAGCACCAAAAACGCATCTACTGCCTCTTGAAAGGGCTCAGAGAGCAATTTTAAAAGTAGCCAATTGCCACCCTTTTCTCTACCCCACTGATCTGCTTTACAAATCCTGCAACGTGCTGACTGTTCGCCAGCTTTTCATTATGCACTTAGTATTAAAACAACACACCATGCTTTCCTACAACGCCGAATACATAAATAATAAGAGACGAAATGATATTGTCTGCGATTCTAATGCATCCTCAAAATATGTCTTTGTAAATAGATTCTTTATATTCTTAGGTCCATTTCTGTACAATAGATTAAATAGAAAATTAAGTATCTATAAATTAAATTATTTTAGCTGTAAAAAGACTATTCTTGAACATCTACTTAGCTTATCTTACGGTGAGACAGAAGATCTCCTGACTGTAACAAAATAATAATTTTGGCTTTGTCTTTAATTTAAGTATTCATATACAGATATACCATTGTTAATTTATTATTATTATAAGTTTTAAGAACGTTATAGTCTGAAACACAGGTTCAACCTAGTTCAGGCAAATAAGCAACTGTCTTCTTTTATATTTTTAAGATATTTTTATTGTAAAATGTGCCTTATGTTATAAATAAACGATATTATTATTATTATTATTATATTATTATTATTTGTATTATTTTATTCTCATTATTATTTAAAATGCTAATTCTATATTTTAATTAGTGTAAATTAAATAATAATATGTTTTGCATGCCCATGTAACGGTAAAGCATGGAGCTTATAATAAAACATCTAGGTACTAAATACCCGTGTTTTCAAACCAATGAATGATTTGATTTGATTTACGAAAATGAGAATTTATTATCCCTAAATTAGAAAGAAATACGAATGTGTGAGCGAAATGTGGGCGTGATGTAGGTGCTGCCTAAGCTCTCGGGGCATACACATACATTATTTGTTTTCTGATAAATACAGTAGCCCGGGAAGACGGTGGTCACAGGTCACGGTTAACAGACACCCCGTAAGCTTACTGCAATCCTTTAATAGGTACACAAATAAGTCTAATAAATAAATAAATAATTTATTGTTTCACAAAGTGTGTTCATTATTGAGATGTGATACTTGATGCTGAACTAGGATACCCTGTGTCGCAGGATCCATTATCTCTCGATAAATGGGTCAGGTCCAAATTTTTGCCGGATATAGAGACACTGTGGTTTCCGACTCAGAAGTGACAAAATATTGCGAACTTTACACGGCTTCAATTAATTATTATCTTTATATATTGTAAACAGTCTCATTCATTAAACAACTAAACTTAAGCTTAATTTCTTCAAATAAAATATAATAACACGCTCGGTGTCTATTTACGCTATGTAAAATACGCATGTCCTTGCTTGACTACCTAAGAACATTTATGCCGCTGTTTTTTTTTTAATTTGTGAATTGTTGCAGCTTGTAGGTTATGTCGTGAATAATTTTCATTCCATTGTACGATTTATTTTCGAATTTTTATATTCCAGTGTGACACATTGTGATTTCCGTTGTGCAATTACGTCAAAAATTTGGTCCAGACCCAAATATGGTTTGTTAGATACCTACAAATGCAACGGTTCTATCCACTTAAATAAACGGTAACCGGTAAACGGTATGTGTGTATAGTATGGTGAGTATAAGTGTGTATTCCAGACGAAAACAGACCATTCTTATACATAAACCATACGAAGAATGAGTACCTACATTACAAAATTACAGTAAGATAAAGAGATGCCGCACTCCCCAGTCGGGCAATAGCCCGGAGAGGCGTTAGCAAGACGGGCGTCGCCGTCGGTAACGGGGCAATATTGCGCGGGAGACACAAGTGCTAATGATGTAGAAGCTTCTTAATATCGAGCTATAAAACTGCTCTGCCATGTTTGTTGTGAGTTAACTAGTGGCAGTTCACGTGGTGGAAACGGTCACAATGTAGGTATTAACAATATCGGCACAATCGGCTTCTGCGCTGCGTGTCGAGGGTTCGATTCCCACACGAAACAAATATTTGTATGATAGTTGTTCCGAATCTGGGTGTCTTATGTATGTGATTTTAAATGTTTGTAAACGCACCCACGATACAGAAGAAATGCCGAATATGGGGAAAAGTATAAAATAATACACATATATGTATAAGTTAAAGTCATCACAGAAACTTAAGTGTGTATTATTTCATGCCAGCCCCTTATACGAACCAAAGCTACACAATCATCAAACGACAACTTTAGCAAAAGTTGTGGAAACAATTTGATCGCTCTTTTATAACGTAATTTTTGAAGTTTCTCTTTGATCGAATTTTCTCAACAGTTTTGAAAATTGTTTCGTTTAAAGCGCACGTGATGAATCTTTCACAGTTACACAAAGGAAAACTTTTCACTAGAACAGAGGTCCCCAGCCTTTTTGTCGCGTAGACAACTTGCCTTGTTTTTCAGTTTTAGGAGATCAGATCCTGTTTACCTGATATTGTTTTTATGCAAATGCAACTGCTTCAAAATTGTTTTTATCAATTACTATTGTGTTACTCACTTTTAATGATTTAAATTGCCAGCAATAGTGAAGTGTAGTGTGAAAATATTTTGCTAATACTTTCCTCTAGAAGACTCCGGGAACAACAGATAAGATTTTTTATTGAGGCACTTTTCTGCAGACACATTAAGCATATCAAAGAAAATTAAAAGTAGAAAATACAAATATTTAGTTGTATAAAGTAGCTAGTTGTTGTTTCGTCGTCGTAATCAAACCCAGGATAAAATATTTTATTTATAGGCCCACGTTTGACTACAATCTCGCCTGATGGTAAGTGATGATGTGGTCTACGGTGAAGCACGCAGGCAGAAGTAACCTATTCACTCTTGACTTAAATACCCCAAGGTTGTAGCTATCAGGAAACAAATACTCCGGCGGGGAATTCCACTCCTTAGCTGTGCGCACAATGAAATTACTAGCAAAACGCTTTATGCGTATGGGAGAGATGTCTTGTAGTCCGATGATGGAAAGGACTAGGCGTAACCGATAAAAAACCGACAGGCTGGCAACTCGGCATCGATGTTCGAGGCTCTGGAGCTTTGACGCGACCTGTGTATCGTTGCCAATAAGACTCTTGGCCCGTCTGTCAATTTCATATATTCACGCTCAGCAGTAACGCATGCAACACGAGGCAGAATTATCGGCCAGACAAAATGACTTAAGTATAAGTATTTTCCAGAAAAGTCAATCGGTATTCATCTGAAATTGAAGTTATTATTACTTATAGATTAATAATTTTAATGTTCAAGAATGTAGCTATATATCGATGATTTTAATAATTTATTCGGTGTAATTTGATACGTTGGAACTGTAAAACATCGCATTAAAGCTTAGTTTTCATGATAGCTAAACCCACGACAATTTCGCCAGCCTTCCATTGTTTGTTCTAGCACTGTCTCCAGAAACACTAGCTACGCTGTACAAACACTGGCTCGCTTCGGGTGTTTATCTAAGGCTTGCCTCGCGCTGCCGCTGTTGACTCTCGGGACTCGGGACTGTAGCAGTACCCAAAAACTTTATAAATTTCTGTTTTAAGGAAATTAAAAAACTCCCGCAGTAAGTTTGAATAATGGCCGTTCTAAAGTTTTGGCATTTTCGATCGTATTTCCTTGATAAGTATCACAGGGCAAAGTTTTGAAAGTAATATTTACATTTTTGCGGCATCGGTATGTTCAGCTGTACAGAGGGAAACAGAAAAAGTATGAAGTAAAGAAAAATATCAGAACGCTAGAGGAATTGTTCAGGCAGAGCTACTCACAGGAAAAGTTGTTCGCGGTTTTCAATAGAGTTTTTTAAAGGTTTTGCACATTATTTTTCCAGTTGAACGTAACGTTGGAACGTAACTCAAGATACCTACACGGCTGAAGATAAAAAATACTGGACTTACTAGATAAAAAAATGGGGGCTTACATTAAATCTGTCGGGTTTAAGTCGTGCTTTAAAGGATTATTTTCATTTTCTCAAATCGACACAAAAACATTTTCAAACGTTTAAACTCAGGAAATATATTGCAAATCGTTTACGAGCGTTTCAAACTGAACCATGGCTAAACAATGCGCGCGTGTTGTATTGTTTTTGGTAAAGCGTTCTTTATTCAAAATTGGGTCAACGTGCACAAGGTTGTTTGCTATGGCAACATGACGACCATCTTTATGGTATTCCGGTTATTTTTATGAACTATTCCTTTTTTGAGGTACAGATTATATTTTACCGTCTCTCTGCCTGGGTTTGCGGTTTTAACTCGAGGATGACATAATATTATAGTGGTTTTATTTTAACATATCATAACGTCAGTATTGTCTTCCGCGAACGATTCCACAGACTTGCACCTATAGTGAATAGGTGTTCTCGCTCTAAGCATATATCATATTTTGTTAGGCTAAGTTATTTTCGACACTAACTACCTACTATTAATATTTAACAGTTGATGTTCTTGGGTTCTTTTAACATTTCTGCCGTGATCTAGTGATTTAAAAATCAAAGTCTATTCCCATCAAGAACCATCTTATTATACCTTTTGTTTTTAGAGAAAAGCCTTCAAAAGGTGCCTAGGATGTTGGGGAAAAGACCAGGGATTGTGGGTTTTTACCCCGGTGATCACCATCAGCACACGGATCCCCGTGACTCTTAAATGGCCACTCTAGAACTTCGACAGTGCACCGCCTGTTAGGGTACATCCCTGAAGAGAATAATAACAAGGTGATCCCTAAAATAATTATTTGCTGGTATCGCAAGTGCTTCAAAGCCTTCTTAACAAATAAAAGCAGGCGTGATTGCACGATGAATACTTTACTTCATCCGAAACGTTCACAGCCTCCGCGCAGAGGAATGAGAGGCTGAATATTTCATACGATCCTTCATCAATTTCATTATAGTGAACAGAGCTGCACGTGTGCTGTACCAGTCGGCCGCGCTTTACGAAAGGAAATTACAATAAAATGCACTTACGCTACCATCACGTAGACATGTTAAAGAGATTAATCAGGGTACTATATGCAATGCTCGGGTACTATGAATTATGTCAAGTCAAAATACTATGAATTATGATTTGAACTTCATTACTTATCACATTCGTCATCATCATCATTTCAGCTGAAAGACGTCCACTGCTGGACATAGGCCTCCCCTAAGTGTCGCCACGTTGACCGATCCCGTGCGTCCCGCACCCACCGGATTCCCGTGCTCTGCCTAATGTAGTACCATAATAAAATTATAAATTATAAAAAAAAAAAAAAAAAAAAAACTAATTTTATTATATACTACATTAGGCAGAGCATTTATGGACTTGGTACGTGGTACAACAGAGACCCTTTCTCCTCGTCGATTATTTTACTTAAAAAGTAATCGTACTTACCTACCATACTGATTTTATTATAATAAGGAATGTCAACATTAATTAATAATGTAAAAAAAACACAACTTTTTATTAACCGCCCCAATAAGTGATGGACATACACTTTCTATTACTTTTATAAGTTTGTGAGGATGGGTATTTGTTACTCTTTCACTCGTAAACTACTGAATGGATTTTGACAAAACCTTACAGTAATATAGCTAAACTATGTAAATCAGAATAACATGGGCTATAGTATAATTTATCAAGAAATTAAGTACTAATATAACATGGGCGTAGCCGCGGGCGGCAGCTAGTTGTTCATAAAGTCCGAGGAATTTAATTACTTCAATAGTTTTTATTATAAATGCCTTGGTCTATACAGACATATTAGTTCTGCTACACAGGATAACAGTTTCATTACTGTAGGAGCTGTTCAGAATAACATTGTTTACTGAGTGGCAGTGGGACTTGGAATGTTCTTGGTAGGTATAAGTTTGGTTTCATCGCATTGCTCGTGATCACGGACGTAAATCTAACTACATGACGTGTATGTACTTCACGTGTCAAGAGGGAGAGCAATGCCTTTGATGCTGTTACATTTAGTTTTATCAGCACCGGAAAAATGCCTAATTGTGCCGTTTTGATCTGCAAAAGCCTTACATTAAAAGTTGGCCGAAACAATGGATACAATTAGTAAGTGTTATTATATTGTGTGAATATGTAACACGGTTGGTTATCATGCAGATCTGGAACTGCGTTATCTGATTAGAATGTTTGTGCTCAATTGATCAACTTGATTTTCTTCTTGTTTACGTATTTTTAGTTCGCTTCTTAAGCAGTCGGGTTTTAGGATTTTTTAAATTAACTTTTAATCCTAAATACAGGCAAGATAACACAAGATGAATTGTTATCCTGCTGTTTCCCAAAACCTCAATGTTATTCCTCTTCAGAACACGATAAAGTTATTTAACAAAACGGGCTTTATCAATTCACAACCGAATGTAAGGTCGCAAATTAGCTGAAACATAGCCAAACAGAAAATTAAACGACGCGTGCTTATCCTGAAAGTTTGCTAAAATACAGTTTTATTTGAACAAACTCGTTCAAATTTTAACTCGTTGCGAATGCTGTTTCAGTTATAATTGCTTTTAATAACTGTTTGTGGACGGTCTTCTTTTACAGGAATTAGTTGTGACAGCAAATAAGAGGGAATGTGTTCTTGTTGGTTTGGGATAATAAACTGTTAAGTTGTCTTCGATTTGCCTTGCGTTATTTTTCGTGTTATGTATTAAGTGGTTTTTTTATGTTAAAAACATATTTACGCGATTCTATAACCGGCGTGCATATATGATTTATCAACGTAAATTAAACAAAATGAGTATGCAAGGATAGTAGCAAGTGCTCTCTGTAGCTTCTGCCTACCTCCATGGGAAAAAAGCCTACATTTATGTACCTATGTATGTGCTATCATTAGAAAGCAAGTCATCCATAGAATAATAAGTAGGAATGTTTTTTTTATTGTGTGGAGCAAACCTTTTAAAGACACTTGGTTTATAAGGATAAATCCAATCTTACCACACTAAAACTATCTTGATGTCCCCACCACACACGGCCAGGCCCAAATGTCGTCTTATAAGAAGTCCTCGGTACCCCATCTGTGCAAAGCCTGTAGGTACGTAGTCCGTTAGAGGCTTAATTGATACTGTTCTGATTAATCCATCGAGAGAAAAAGGCACGATATTATGCAATGACGTTAAACATAAGTCACGTTTCCGCTTGCTCATATAAATAGGTGCCTACTTATTTATTGTACTTGGATTAGAGCTGTGGGCCGCTTATGTTTTGTAGCGTACCCGACTAGTTTATCCTTCACTAGCGAACCACCCCGGCTTCGCACGGCGCCAATACAAAAACCTACCTCTTTTATCGCTCTTTCTATTAGTGTAAACCGTATTAAAATCCGTTGCGTGGTATAGAAGAAATTAGCGGCGAAACAGGAAAAACGGGGACTGACGCGGACAGCGATTTATTTTATACTACGAGTAATTACTGGTTGAACGCTGTAATTACCGGCAATATTAAATAGTTATTGTGCCTCGCGTGGATCCACGTTTCGGGCACTCAAGGGGTTAAGATATACCGTCACGCCTATGTTCCCCGAGGGTTGGGCAGTGATGCACCTACAGTACACCCACATATCCCTGTTGATGATGAGCCTATTGCCTTCAACCGGGCACAAAGCCAGACACCGGGCTGCTATTGACCAATCCCTGGTGGAAACACCCAAACAATTTTCCCACCCGGACATCGAACCCAGAAACTCAAGCTCTGCAGTAGTGCTTGCGTTGTATTTAGTAGAGTAGTGAACTTGTTTATCCTTCATACAAGCACAACGTTACCAAAATATCCCACAAGCACTCAAATCTAATAGCATCACGTGGGCGGCAGCAGCCAGCAGCCAGCGCTGAGGCGAAGTTAAAAGCTTTGTAACTCGATTAAATTAAATTATATGAGTCGGCAATCACGACCGACTAACTTTATGCCAACTTTCAACGGTGCTATGAATTAAGTTGCTACTATTGGAATTAGAGGATTTCGCTACCGACTGCGAGGGAACGGAATAACGCACTTAATATTTGAGTTATTGTTGCGAAAAGCAATCCTACTACTCATAAATGCAAAAGTTTATGTGGATGGATGGATGTTACATAAACCATTTTCGGTGTCGTCAATCCTTTGCCCGGCAGTGGGACAGCAACAGCAAAACAAAAAGTATTTTTAACGGATCACACTCAAATTAAATGATATATCACCAATAACAGATGATAAATTAAAGAACATCCAAGATGTGCTACGTTAGTGAAGTTTTGTCTTGCTTACTCTCTATTTCTACCACGACAATCAGTTTCCGCGGAGTCACTTTAATTTGTGTAAATTATTTCATCACCACTGCTCTCGAACCGGTGAAGGAAAACATCGTGAGGAAACCGGCATGTCCTAGAACCAAAAATTCGAAGACATGTGACATCCACCAACCCACACTGGGCCCGCGTGGTGGATTACAGCCCATTCCCTCTCACAGAGAGGAGGCCTGTGTCCCAGCAGTGGGAACATTAATAGGCTGATGATGTGATGTGTGATGTGTGTTCATCCCAATGGAATTTTTAAAAATCTTTTCTTAGTGCGCACTTACGTCACCTGAGAAACCTTCCTGCCAAATTTCATCTTTATACGTCAAGCGGTCCTCGATATTTCGTGATGAGTGACCTTTAGCTTGTATATATATAGATACGCATATCATCAACAAACATCGTGTCGGCGTGTCATCGCAATTTTCTGGCTTGTTTCCTCCGTTGACTGGCGCTGGTAAGTGGGTCACTCCGGTGTTCGCCGATTGCCTCCGACTGCCGCTTCTGAACACTTTTGCTCAGTGACTTCGTTATGAAGTGTACTGTGATTTGATTGATGAGCCTGTTTCAAAGTTGTAGGTCTTAGGAGTAATTTATGGCATTCATTGAGGAACTTACACTTACAACGTACACAGGTGACTTTTCCAAGTGGGCGTGCCTGGCCAAATCCATCCATCGATTGGATGGATTTGGCCATGCACGCCCATCAATCCATCTATGGGGAAAATTAAAAAACAGTCAAAGGAGGCTCGGGCCCGATTTTGATGCAATCTAAAACCGGATCATTGGATTTAAGAAAAAACAATATTTCTTTCTAGGGAGGTATCGAACCCGTTGATTTTGAATAATAAAACGCACGCTATTTTATTAAGATATTGCATAGCTTTTATCGCGGGCTTTGAGCTTTTGTCACGGGCTTTGAGCGCGGCGACCGAATCAAGAAAAAACAAATTTTTCGTAACGAAAAAATGCAGTAACGAAAATGTTCCGTAACGAAAATAATCCTGACACCCCGAGCTGTTCCGAAATCGGACTATGGATTCCGAGTGTGTGAGCGGGTGAGGGGGGAGGGGCAGGAGGGGTTTGTTGCGCGATTTTATAGAAGTTTCATTTTGATATTTTTAGACTGAAGTAAAAAAAATTTTGCGGGCGGGTAGGTAAAGAGTTAACGGGGGGGAGGGGGTTATACTATCTTGTTCTCCGGCTTGAAGTGACGGAGGGCAGGGGGGCCCAATTTTTCTTAGAATTGAGCTAGCTCCAGCCGTTGCCAAGATAGTAGTAATACTTTTAGTTTTTATGATTTGGTCGCCGGTTCGTTCTTGGTGGCGGCTCGAGCTCGGTTCTAGAAAAGTGTCGGCTTGGGTCGTCCTGTGATGGAGGATTTTGTACGTTTAATAATATTGGTATTCAAAAACCCGACCTTATTTCCCTAAGAATACTGGACACTTTTACGTGGCAATTAAAAGTGGCCTTATGCCAGTGGTAATAAGGGTCACTCAGAATTTGGTGCCGCGTTTTCCAGTTCGGAGGTTCGGTTCCGGTTGACAAAGAAGTTTTTTATTCTTGCTAAGAAGTTTTTACAACTGATGGATGAACATTTTTTAATTGAGATTTAGCATAAATAAAAAATAAATAAATAATTATAATTGCATAATTTGATAAAAAAATGCTATGCAATAGCTTTACCGCGGCAGTCCCCGAGTGCCACACGTCTTCTTTTTATTTTTGTTTTATTTTCTTTCGATAGTGTCACTAACAAGGATCAAATTCTGCGAAGTAATGGTAAACGGCAAAATTCAGGAAATAGCTCGATTGTTAATAAAAACGAAATATATATTCTTAGTTCTTAACCATGTCCACCATCTTCATTAAAATCAGCTCGGTATGCTGATCACTCTCAAAGTCTGACAATATAACTAATTAGTATCAACAAAATATGGCCGCGAGGAGCTGCATTTGATTGCTAGGCCGGTAAAGTTAAATTGAGTTTGGGAACATTGTTTCAGATACATGGCAGTTTGGGAATTGGAATTTTTTTGATTAGAAGTCAATATCAGAGCAAAAGGAGTAAACCAGTGGCTTTCTGTAGTTTCTGCCTACATCCATGGAAAAAGGCGCAAGTTTATGATAGGCATTCGATGCATAGAACTATCGTTGCAATGGCTTTTCGGCGAAACGGGCGCTCGATCTAATGGCTATTCGAAATTGTGGTAAATCGATGCTATGGAATTTCAGCGATTCAGACTTTCGACCCATCAATTAAACCTCGTAGGGAACCTCAAAATACGCTGAAGTGTTAATAAAGTTAATGTCTAAACCAGAGTATAAAGTAGCAAACTAAGAAAGGTCCAATGGTGCTCAAGTAAGTACTGCAAAAAAAAAATAAGAAAGATGAATTCACTTATATCCCATCAAAAATATAACATGTAGAAAACACAAGTCTCGCGGCGCAGTTATTCTACCGAAAAAAGTAATGAGATCGAATGTTGAACCAAGTCGGATAATTTATTCAGTAGGTACCTTATTAATTAGGTTACAAACAAATAAATTAACTAACTTGGTTTTACTTTTACGTAAGGGTTCGACATTATTGTGTTCTTCTAATGTAAAACCAAGTCAGTTAATTTGTCGAGATCGAAAATGTCCTGAATGGCGTGGCATCGAGAAAAGTATGTGCCTTTGTTTTACTCGACATGTTGTGGGCAGTGGCGTGCGCCGTGCCCCCATACTCACACTGAAACAATTTTCTTTGTTGCCAAAGGATTGGTTGCTTGTTTTAACAAACACATGGAAATGATGTAAAAAATAAGAGACTATAAAATATAATAACTTACGATAAGGCGGGCCAGACTACTATCTTAATATATATAAATCTCGTGTCACAATGTTTGTCCTCAATGGACTCCTAAACCACTTAACCGATTATAATAAAATTCGCACACCATGTGCAGTTCGATCCAACTTGAGAGATAGGGTAGGGTAGGGTAGGGTGGGGTAGGGTAGGGTAGGGTAGGGTAGGTAGTTAGGGTAGGTTAGGTAGGGTAGGGTAGGGTAGGTAGTTAGGGTAGGTTAGGTAGGGTAGATGAATGTTTGGTGTTTTTATGGCAAAACAAAGTTTGCCGGGTCAGCTAGTTATTTTATAAATTTATACAAACAGTGCCGACTACCTGATGTAAAATGTACACTTGATATTCTGCTACTTAAGAACCTGAGTCGTAAAAGCCGAAAGAGATGACGGTTTTATTAGCGCACTAGGTTGCAGTAACACAGTTCCATAGTAACGTTCATGTAATATGCACTGGAACAGTTCTAATGAGAATTTTGCATCTTAAAAAATATTGGTGCTTGGAAGTATCTAAGGGAAGGGAAGGGGAAGGGATTATTGCCAAAATATACGTGTACTACTCTGTTCATTTGTTCAATATTGCGTTCATGTCATAGCGTTTGAAAAGCTTAAGTTATTTCAGTTGTATTTCATGAACGAAATGCCAGGCTCAAAAGATAACACTGTGTGAATGGGCAACACCTGCAGAAAGTACACTGGCGAGGAACACCTGGGGGGTGACCATAAGCTCTTAGAGTAAGGTTATTTAGAGTGTGTGTAAGGGACAGATGTATATGACTTGTATACATCTGTCACTTACGCGATCTCAAAATAACCTTACTCTAAGAGCTTATGTCACCCCCCCGTTCGCTTGCCAGATGCATAGTGCGAGTGAAATAAGGTTGTTTACGTATTAAATTTATTGTTCAACTGGTTCCTAGGAAGAAGTCAGTTGGTAAATAAGTTTTGTCGATTGGTGTGCGTTTGTAGGTTAAATAAATCTTTAGGTAATAGAATTTTTGATTGCAACATTTTCAAGTTAAATCCCGCACCAAACGTATAAATTGAAAGAGCTCTTAGGGCCGTTAGGGCTCTTTTAATTTAGACGTTTGGTGCGGAACTGCTGCGGTGCCGCAGCGGTGCGTTTGTCGTACTGCGCTCGACTGGTTGATTTTTCCATACAATTTATACGAAACCGTGCACACCAAATCGGCACAAAACATCTAAATTTAAAGAGCCCTTATGTTCTCTTCTTAGATCTTTTATCCCTTTAATGATATTGTCAGGGGGCGCTAATGTGTAGAAAAGTATTTAAAAAACAAGATGGCGACATTCCTTCTAATCTAGACCCTCACATAACATCACGCATTCTTCGAAGGGTTAGGCAGAACTGCACCTACGACTACACACACCATTTATATGGGTCTATTGGTATCAATAGGGCTCAAATCCAGACGCCGCGTGACTACTGAGAAATTCCAGATTGAAAAACCCAATAACACTTTGTCCGGCCCGGGAACCGAACCCAAGTCCTCATGTTCAGCAGAAGCCCTTGCGGCCGTTAAGCCAACGAGTGAATAAGTTAGTCATCTAGATCCCTTCAGCTGTCCGCGTTTGTCGACGTCATTTCTGTTTTTCGCTAACTTTATCTAAACCACGCATTTGAAATTAATACGGTTTCCACAGTAAAAAGAGCCATGAATAGGGAAGATTTGTATAATTATGAAATTAAAGAAACTAACAGTAATTATAAACTAACAGAAATTAATTAATAATGAAATTAAAGAAACTAACAGCAACATAATATGTTCTATTGCTAATTTAACAGCTCAGAACGAGGAGTTTAGGAAGAAGATTGAATCATTAGAGCTACAGAGGAAAAAAGACCGTGAATACACTGCTTTACTAGAAGATAGGCTCGAAGAACTTCAACGCGGCGAGAGAAAAACTTGCTTTGAACTAAAAAAAAATCCTAAATCACCTAGGGAAAGCAGTGATGACTTAATTGATATGGTCTTGAACTTATCTAAAAACATAGGTTTTGAAATGGAGTCACGCGATATAAAGGATATATACAGACTGCCTGCCAGGAAGGAAGGAGCTACAAATACCCCCATAATTGTGGAAACTGGCTCAACTATGTTAAAAACTAACATACTAAAAAAGGCTAAGTCCTATAACATTAGAAACAAGACTAAAATTCAGGCGAAGCAACTCGGATTAACGAACAGTGCGGAAACTCCAGTGTTTATTTCAGAACATCTGACTCCCAAAGGCGGTCGCCTGTTCTTCCTGGCTCGAGACCTGTCAAACACTAAGCAATACAAGTTCTGTTAGACATCATACGGACGAGTCTTAGTGAAAAAGAACGAGAACTCGCGTGCAATAGTTATTAATAGTGAAGCTCAGGTACACCACCTCTTACAAAGTGCATGACTAAAGCGTACTGTAACTTCAATTATCTTGTTTACCGTACTTTTCATCACCAGGTTTTTGATTTTGTATTTTGCTAGATTAAGTAATAGTTCTCACTTAATTGTACTAAAATTTAGATTTCTTTCAAAATGGTATTACCTCAAGCAAGCTCATCCCTTATGTACACACAATAACAATTATGAATTAATACACACAATAAACACAATTACACTCACACCATATAAACGGTTCCTTTACCCAACACATATTCAATCACACTCACTCAACACGGGAATTAGCATAGTAACAACACATTTGTCTCTTTATAAACAAATAAACATAAATAGGATTATTTGGATACTCTCGCTGGTCATGTCGTATACTCGAGTAAATCATGAGAACCATCTTTCTTTAACAATATTTAAAAATGGATAGTAATATATGTACATTCCAGGAATTGGCTAATGTGGAAATTGCAGATTCTGCTATCATTGACATTGAGCAATTATCAACTCACTGGTCGCATAATAACAACAATTTCACTGTCTTAACAGAGAATATAAGGAGTATATATAGCAATTTTGACGACTTCCAAATAGCACTAGATCAAATCGGACTGGATGTGGACGTCGTAATCCTAACCGAATGTAGACTTAACTCAAACAAACCTATACCAGTTCTAAATAATTATACATCTTTTTATACGTCTAATCATCTTAATCAAAATGATGGTGTCGTTGCGTACGTCAGAAATTGTCATTTAGCCCAGGTAACAGAACTTATCATATCACATGCCTCTGCTCTTCAAATTATTATCTCAAATTTCACAATAATCGGCATTTACCGTTCACCATCTAACGTATCGGCGGAAAACTTTATAAATTCATTAGATATTCATCTCGAATCAATCCACACTCACAAAAACGTTATCATCACTGGAGATATCAACATAAACTTAATTGAAAGATCCACGGAAACATCGCAAGTAAGGACCAATAGAGTTTTGTATTTAAATATGACTTCTGTACATGGCTTTCTACCGGGACACTCCTTGCCTACCAGAGGTGAAAGTTGCCTTGATCACATGATACTAAAACTTGGAAAAATTAAGAACTCTGCCAGCGTCGTAGTTTTGAACACAACGATTACCGATCACTCTATTGTTATATTAAACGTTTCACATTCATACCAAACTAAAGATATTGTTAAATATAAAAATGTTACTAATTTTAAAAAGGCTCATTCACACCTGGTAGACACGGATATATCTGTGTTTAACACTTATAATGATCCTAATTATCTTGCTGATTTTTTAATAGAGATAATCAGAAAGTCCCTCCTTCTTAACACTAAAACTCACATGGTCTCTTGCTCCAAGCGTATTCTAAAGCCCTGGATATCAACAGGGGCACTAAGATGCATCAGGCTTAGGAATAATATGCAGTTGCAGTTGAAAAAAGATCCGCACAACACTGTGAGAAAAATAACTTATAAACGTTTCCGCACCTTCTGCTCTAATTTAATTAAAAAACTTAAAAGGCAATATCATAGGGAACAAATTTCGTGCTCTATTAAAAACCCTAAAAAACTCTGGCGTAACATCAATAATATCACCCACTATAAAAAACCTAAATCTTCTAATGTGCACTTACTATAATCGTCAATACATCCACTTGACTCGTTGAATAGAATTAACCAATTTTTCGCTAAAATAGGTAAAATACTAGCAGAAGAAATTATGACTCAGACTGGTTATATGATTCACCGACCGACTTATTCTATTTCTCAATCTCAAATTTCATCTTTTGTGTTGCTAGAGACCGACCCGGAGGAAGTGAATGGAATACTGATGGCCCTTGATTCGGGAAGTGCACCCGGATGGGACCGCATACCCAATAACTTCCTTAAATTGTCCACAGATTTTGTTGTTCCCTTAATATGTAGACTGACAAACCTGTGTTTCACAACTGGAATATTCCCAACTGCTTTAAAACGTTCCTTAATCACACCTGTGCACAAGGAGGGGGGACACAAATGATGTAAATAACTACCGCCCAATTTCTGTCTTGCCATCAATCTCCAAAATTTTAGAAAAAATTCTTAATAAAAGACTTATAAGCTACTTAAATAAATATAATATTCTCTCTAGTTCTCAATTTGGTTTTAGACAAGGGCGCTCAACACAGGATGCTGTTACTGCATTGACAACTGAAATCGTTAGAGAAGTAGACAAAGGGTATAAATGCATAACAGTATTCCTGGACCTTAAAAAAGCGTTTGACACTGTTTCTGTTCCCATCCTTGTGCAGAGGCTCGAAGCCATAGGATTAAGAGGTACGGCTCTTTCCCTCTTCGAAAGCTACCTTTGGGGAAGGAAGCAGCAGGTTAAGATAGAAGACTCGTACAGTGACGAGGAGGATGTTGTTTTTGGCGTCCCACAAGGGAGTGTGCTCGGCCCGCCGCTGTTCCTGGTGTACATAAATGACTTATGTAACCTCGAGAATAGCGGTGGGTAGATCTTCTCCTACGCGGACGATACTGCCGTTGTCTTTTCTGGTCAATCTTGAGAGATAGTGCACCAAAAAGCTGAATGTGGCCTAACTATTATTGTACACTGGTTAAAAACTAACCTTCTAACCTTAAACATTACAAAAACAAACTACATCTGTTTTTCCCCAAGTGCAAAATCCAAACCAGGTTCAGACTTTGACATAGCAATACGCGAGAGTGTGACATGTCCTCTCTTAAATAGAAATTATCAAAACCTACAACGTGTCACCTCTACTAGATATTTGGGTGTTGTTATTGATGAGTGTTTATCGTGGCAGGCACAGATTGATGCTAATATATCTCGTGTTAGAAAATTGATATGGATCTTCAAAACTCTTCGCTATGTGATGCCTCCGGACGTACTTAGTAAAATTTATGTTGCACTGGCACAATCTGTTACAACATACTGCATTCCGATTTGGGGAGGAGCCGCCAAAACTAAGTTACTTGAGCTGGAAAGAGCCCAGCGATCACTTCTAAAAGTCATGTATTTTAAACCGTACAGATATCCGACTAACAGCTTATGTGTGGTTAGCAAACCACACATACTATGTGTGGTTTGCTAACAGTAAGGCAGCTATATCTATTAAACATGATTTTATACCTGCATAAATCTACACCACTTAACCCAGCAGACCAGGATAAAAGACGTAATAATATGGTGGCGCAATCATCGCGGGTTCGTACGGCTTTTGCAGAGCGTCAGTATGTTGCTCAATCTGCCTTTGTATATAATATAATAAATTCAAAATTAAATTTCCATCCAGAGGTTCAACATCAATGCAAGAAGATCATAATTGACTGGTTAAAAACATTAACATACGAGGAAATTGAACAAATATTGATCAGACCATGCTAAAAAGGAATATGTAAAAACAGACCACAGATACAAACATGTACGCACAAACACACACACACACACACACTCACAACCAAACACACGCGCATACACACACACACACACGTACATACACAATTGAGCTGCTATTTTGAGAGTATCATTTATAAATATCATAGTTTTTAATTTGAATTCTGTTTTCTTTTCTTTTATATGTTTTATTTTTGTTTTTTATTTTTGTTTAGTTTATTAGTCCAAAGAGAGTAAATGCAAATTAGGGGAAGTAGCGAGTCGGCCCCAACACAAGTATTATTAATGCCTCATAATACTCATAATGTAATAATTTTGGAAAAAATAAACAATTTATTTTTATTATTATTAATTATAATTTGGCCCGATCGAAGCCAATTAAATAATTCTTATGGTGACTGCTTACCATAAATGATAAAAGATATTATTTCTGTAAGTTGGTTTGTACAAACAATTTTACTCGTCAAACATATTTATTAAAACTAGATGAGATCGACGTTTCCTATCTGACTAATCTGAGAAGAAAAGCCGAAACAAACTCAGAGGTCAGTCTCTTTTAAAGTCCAGACAAAATCTTAGTCAGATCATGTGATGACCATGTAGATTGGTGTCTGAAATGGTCTTTCGAGGAAAGAACCAGACAGATTGAGTGGACCTGTCCAGTCTGTGCACGCATTTGCCAGTAACCGTGCATCTCAACTCAGAATTTAAGGAGCTCAACGATTTAACGAACAATACCAAAGTCGCATACATTATTAACATAACTGCCAGACCATGATTAAAACTAATTGACAAAAAAAAATACAAAAAAAAAAGAATGAACCACATAGTCTTCACATTCACAATCATTAAAATAATAAACTACTTTAAAAAGTAAATATACAAAATTTTAAGTAATTTTGATAATAACCAACTTAGTTAAACCTCTTTTTGAAAATAAAATATTCTTATTAACGTATTATTTATTTTTCGTTAAGAGGCTAAATACCACATTTACAAAAACTTTGATACCCCTTATATATTTCACCCCTTTAGGGTGTGAGTTTTGAAATTTATTAAATGACACCTACAGTATAAAATCAACATCCTCTCAAAATTTCAAACTTCTATCATTAGTGGTTTTGGCTGGGCGTTGATATGTCAGTCGGGACATTGCCTTTTATATATAGTACCTGGGCGCCGTTTCCGAGATTCAGATTACAAATAAATATACATATAAGAATTGCTCGTTTAAAGGAATTAGATATAGATATATATACATACTGTAAACTCTATAGTTGGGAAGTAATAAAGGCTTTATCATTTTACTTTTTTTTCCATTCAAAGACACCAAAGAATTTCGTTTCATTTTCATCTTTTTCCCTAATCAGTTGGTCACAGAGCTCCTGAGTCGCCATGAATTTGCTCAAAGCCTGACTGAGTTTGGTTTCTTCTAGGCGAGCCCGCGCGCTGCGAGTCATATTCATGATTAAACAGAAAAGAGTAGAGGTTGGAAAGGAGTAGTGGATTGAGGAACAGATGATTAGTTGAACGGAAAATGAAATTTAGGTCCTATGAAAAGAAGTTCTGTCACCAAACTAATAATGGTTATGTTTAAGGTTTTTAAGGTCATTGGCATCAGCTAGTATCCGTAAAAAAAGTAATCCAATGAATTGTAGGCAAAATATTAGAATGCAAACAATACACTACCAAGTAAAATATATAGTATTGTACCTGATACCGATAAGTAAAAGCAACATTCGCATGAGCTGGTAACTGTCAACGAACCACAATGAATTTTTTACACATATTTTGCACATAGTGCCTAAATTTAACACAGAAAACAATTAATTACGCTATAAACTAGTTAAGAAATTGGGCATAGGCCTTTTTAAGAAGGACATCTAATATATAAAATTAAAATTATGAATACAAATTCAAATCAGCTGTTAGCTGTAGTGTTTCTACAGGAAAAAAATAAGAATATATCTCTCATAAGAATTTATCTCCATTCCATGACAGATTTGGTTCAGCTCGTCTATCTTTCTCATTGTGATTTGCCGGCCCCCAACAATTCCTCATGTAAATAGTGAAAGTCAGCGAGTTCCCCTCTTCCTGCCCTCTTTCATAAGCGTGACTTGCTGTACAGTGGATTATCCCGGGCTTAGGCCCCCTCTCTCTGCAGCTCGTAAATTATTTAGGAATGATAATTTCCCGGATAACACAGTTTTGTAATAAACGAGTGGGTGAGTATTTTGCGTGAACTATAATGTTGTACTGAAGAGTATTTTTGGCTTATTGTGCATAAAATTGCTAATCCTTAATTAATCTAAATCTTAGTTTTTGTATCCTTCTTTCTTGCCGTTCTTGGGCACAAATGTTATCTTTTGTTTGAAGGAGATTGGCGGAGCCCGATTTTTTATGTAGGAAATATTTTCACAACTCTCAGCGTAATTTAAACTTCGTAAACAGTCACGTGGGGTGTTATACACCCCAAACGCGTCCTCCAAGCACAACCACACTTTATCATGCATCGTTTGCGAGTTTTGTCATGCTACTAGGAGAACTGGCATTGTAGATAGAGAAACTTGTAGAAGTCTAAACATGGTTTGGGTCGTGCGGCAGCCCACGCGACTGATTAAGAGTTAACATACAATATATTTTGGGGCACGGTTGGCGCAGTGGTTGAGCGATTGACTGCTGCGCTGCGTGTCGCGGGTTCGATTCCCGCACGAAACAAATATTTGTATGACCTACAGATAGTTGTTTCAGCTCTGGGTGTTTGTGTATGTGAGTTTATATGTTTGTAAACGCACCCACGATACAGGAAGAAATTCCTAGTGTGGGGCAACATTTAAAAAAAAAAAAAAAAATATGTCGTATTCCTAGAAGGCGTTGCAAAAGTGTACCTACTCAAAAAAAAACTTAATAAGGGATGAGCCTATTGCAACCTACAGGGCCGAAATCCAGTCTCCGAGTTGGTATCGCGAAATTCAAGGTGAAAAACTTCATATCATCTGGTCCAACCTGAAAATCGAACCCAGGGCCTTATGCTCAGAAATACCCGCTTGTGACCACTAGACCAATGAGGAAGTTTATGTAGTAAATTGTTTGTTTTACCATAATTTAATCTTTAATAAAGGTTCTCTAATAAACCATATTTAATCTGCCCTCTCACAGAGAGGAGGCCTGTGTCCCAGCAGTGGGAACATTAAAAGGCTGATGTTGATGTTGAACATAATTTAATGGTTCAAGTTGCGACAGGAGCGCTATTAGATTTACTTTATAATACCAGGGTGTAATATCCGTGAATGTATACCGGAATAGTTGAACATAGAACAGGAGTAAACTATCTACTAACTGAAACTAACTACGTCGTATATATTAATTAAGTAAATTAATACACCAAACTGAATTTACAGCTTGTGGTAGTTGCCACTAACCGCAATATTGTCTTCACCACACAAACATGATTTACTTTTGACAACACTAAAAGTTACTTCGCCTACCAACATTACTGGTTTATAGACATTTTTCCCTTCGTTTCTTCTGTGTTAGTTTGTCTCTTGGAAGTGCGGCAAACGGTCACAAGGGTTTCGCCCCCTGCCCTGCAAAAGCGGGCCAGTCTCCGGGTAGCCATTGATTGTTATCGACGATGGAGGTGCGCCTGTTATAAAATGGATAGCACGTCAGACTGTGTGTGTAATTGTTAATATGTAAATTATTTGTCCTAGAACCAAAAATTCGAACACATATGACACCCACCAACCCACACTCGGCCCTCGTGGAGGATTAATGCCCATTCCCTCTCTCAAAGAGCGGCGGTCCGTATTCCAGCAGTGGGTAGGTTTAAAGGCTAATGATGATTATCTGTAGGCGCGCTGCGGCGCCGCATAATCACGACCACAACACCATGGCGGTCGTTCGGTCGGTTTGGTGTAAACTACTCCAGGCAGCAGGCATCAATTTCATACGCTTGCAGGTTAGGCACTCATATTCGTTTAGTCCAGGAATTGAAACCGTTTCCCAAACTGGAGAAAATCAGACACGGTAATTCTGCCTCTTGAAGACTAAAGTTTATTTGAACTCATACTTATCTACTTTATAAATTGCTTTGGTAATAATCCGGACTAATAATATCATCACAAAACAAGCTGTTCTCATCCATTTCCCCTATAAGCCATTTCACATTAAAAATGTCTGCCCCCAAATGTGTTAGTGGTGTCTCGATTTCTTTTCCTTATTTGCTCTCTCGCTCTGTGCATCTCCAGATGTATTTACAAGCACATAATGAAGGCTATGGAAAACATTTTGTGTTGTCCCCTCTGGCTTTGATTCTTGGGGCTTGGTCTAAGACATAGGCATAATGTTGGCGACAGGGTACTCCTTGCAAGTGCAATTTTGAGTTATGTGTTCGAGCCCCAGGTAAGACAAACTGATAATGGGTTTTAAATATGCTTTGTCACTTTGGTTTTATAGTCTATGGGCTCGCGCTTGATCACTATCTCACCTGATGGTAAGTGATGATGTGGTCGATGGTGAATCACGCTTGCCTAGAAATAACCTATTCACTCTTGACTTAAAGACCCCTAGATTGTAACGAGCGGGAAACACAGACTCCGGCAGTGCATTCCGCTTCTTAGCTGTACACTTGAAGCTTTGAAGCCGTAAATGTGTATTAATTTAATGCTAGTTTAACCCGCGTCCTCTACCTATACCGTCGGGCAATGCAAGCGTTATGGAGATGAATATTAGTCGCTTATATTATGAGCAAAATTCTCATCGACGTGGTATTCAGGTGGTGCCGACGCGCGACGATAGAGGATTGTTCGCTTGTTATGTGTGTGTCTGAGAAAGATGAAGGCTGTGCATTGTTGGCGCAGATTCCAGTCTGAGGAATTTGTTAGGTTCTGTCATTGTGCATACTATTACAAACGGGCGAGTAATCTTTCTGTTGGTAGGTCGAATTCTAGTATCTTAACTTTTTATTACACCATTATTATCACACTTTCTGGGACAGATTAGCAGTTGGTAGATATGGGTGGTATTTTCACTGTTGATTTTATTTTTTCAGTGTCAAAATGAGTTTTCAGAGGAGCTAATTTCGGCATGAGCATGCTCGAACATGAGCTCAAAAGATTATGTATAAACTACCCATAATGTCTCCATTACATATTCCTCATCTCTGTGAGAGAGAATGAATCAACCATAAGATTACGAGTTTATAGAAAATACAGATTCCAATTTCGAATTATGAGTTTTAAGTTGAGTTTTTGTCAAATTCTACTTAAGCCTGCAAGCCTGGCAAACGTTGGCGTTAAAGTAGGTTTTGGCATGGTTTTAAATCTATGTACTCAATTCAGAAACCGGCCCATTGGTCTGTTAATCTGAAACTGTCGCAATCGCAAAGCACAAACGCGCAAACACTTTACACACACAATAGCGTATTGCAACGCTATTACTTATAACATCAAGTCGGCAGGTAACAATCAAGTCCTATTGATCATTTACTGGCGAACAGATCGCTCCGGGCGAGGTCTGTTCGCCAGTAATTAGTTAAGTACATAGCACGTGCAAACATGGCTTAAGGCTGTCATGCTTCGCCGCCTAAGTACATATAGTGTGGTCGAACTGTATTGGGAGAGAATTGTAGTATACCTTTGTTATTTTAAAGTGGCTTACCTATCAATAGTATAATTAAACTGGTGAATTGTGTATAAAAAAGAAAAGAAAACTATCTCTTATGTCGGTATACAAAATAGCTTGCTGTGACCATACATCTGTTATTCCTTTTCAGAGTTATTTCAAAGATGAGATGGTTTAATGGATTTTTATTTTCTTTCTTTTTCACCACCTTGTTGGAAGTCTTGCAACGCTGGGTCGTCCAGCACCAAGTTCGCCAGTTGAGAAATTTGCAGCCTCTTCGGGAAAATTTAAGTACTTTGATGTAACTAGGGTTGCCAGATGTTTTCTAGACTCTCGACAAAACTCAAAATCTCTAACACACACAGTTTCTGGGAAAGTTCTTTCTTTGAGATCATTTGTGTTATCAATTCCTGGGCTGTAAGCAATGCTTTCTGTGCAAGGATGTTAAGTTTGCTAAATAATTTATATATCAATGAGAGATAGCGGAGGAACGATCTAGACGAGTGTCATTCATGTCAGCGATGGCGAATGATTTTAAATACTTTATAATCGCTATAGCGACGCTTTCCTTGTTAGAATGTCACATGCCTAGAGCCTCTGGTTTCCCCGCCATTGACTTATAACTTGGCCTGCTATCCATTTTCCACATTCTTTATATGTTTTGTATTCCCTCTGGCGGATTTCCAAATAGCACACACAACCTTGATTCGCATAAGAATATTACATTAAGCCTCTTATAACGTGTAGTGCGGGCTATTTGCTGTTTTATTAAGTAGTTCTCTTACTGCAGCATCCTCAATCCTGATGGCTGTAGCTTTTAACTAATGAGATGTAAGAGATAGTTATTCTTCTTTATTATTATGTTATGATTGAAGAAAGCTAAACTTAGGTGGCAGTGGGCCCGGCATATTGCTCGCAGTAAGTATGGTCGATGAAGCTACAGTTACTCAGAGCACTGCTGGATCCTCGCCCTTCAAAGTGTATTTTTTTATTGATTTTTGATAACCAAAGATATCAAAGAAGTAATGTAAAACGAGTTTTTTGCCCAGATGATGGAATAGGCAGGCACTATCCTAACACCTGGGACTTATAAACGTTATTTGCGGTAGGTATCTATTCCAACACCTCTGCCTTACCCTTCGAGAAACACAGCCTTGATGTTATGTTGTTGTTTCTAAATAGGCCGCCTGGCAACAAAGCCTTTAGAAAACCAGTTGGAATAAATACAAAATTTTGGAGAAAGTTACCAACAGTTAATTAACTTAAAACTGTAGCCTGAATGCGAAATTTAGCTTACGAATATATTAAGGCTAGTATTTCAAGTTAGCAACTTTGAGTTGGAATGTTTTATGAAGCAGAAACTTAGTCGTGTACAGTTGCCCGATGAAAAATGATGAAGGGCAAAGATGAAAATATTTAGCTTAATGATAATTATATTACCTTTTTCTTTGTAGGAGGTGGTCGTCTGTAATTTGTTGAGCTTGAAACCTTCATTCCATTCCTTCATGCGTTGATCTTAGTGACGTGTGTTTTTATATAGGCATGTATCATTTAACAAAAAAAAACAGTTTTTTTCCTTCTTGGAACTTAATTAAATAGGTATCGTCAATTTCAGAATATAATTTCCAAGAACGTAAAATCAAAGTCTCTATTTTTGGAACATAGCGAGATCGTCGCCGAAGGTTCGCAAGTTAATGAAAATTGAAAAGTGCCCTATCAGGGAATCGAAGCGACGTAACCTATTCCTATCTAAAATTGGGAAACTTGACGGCGGCGCCGTAAGTAATTGTGTGCGGGGAGGACTCTGTTTTTATTTTTATTTGTTAGGGATATCATCTAATGACTACTCCCGCTCAGCGGGAGGGCGTGCCCGACTTTTACTGACTAAAACCCACCCCTGTTTCTTCAGTTGTTTGTGCCAGAACCGCGGTAACTCTTTTTCAAATTTATTCGCGACCCAGACATGCATCGGCCCTAGCGGACCCCGTCAGTTTTCCCTGACATCTCTTTGAGGAGCGCGTGGAACACTGCGTGCCGTTGACTCGGGCCTGTTACTTATCGGACGGCGAGCTACCCATTACTCGCCAAACCCGTGCCTACGGTGGCTGGGAATCGGCTTGCGACATGGACGACGAGGCCCACCATGACAATCTGTCTGTCTTTCCCCAACTATTTTGGGGTCGGTATCCAGACTAAGGAATACAAACTTAGTTTTACTCGTGACACGGACCGACCTCGACAAGTGTTGCTTAACCATGTATGTGGCTGTCATTATTTAGCCAAGAGTTCCTCCTAATAGGCCTACCATGACAGCATAAATAATATATGTTCGAGAGTTTGGTGCCGTGTTCATTCAGTATTTATACGCATATTAAATGACTGTTAAAAGGTAAGTGGTGTTGCTTTCGTTAGGATATTTATAAACTCTTGGTTAGGGCCCGGTATAGCCGGGTTCACATTACTGTATTGGGTCGTATCGTGGCTCCTTAGGGGTAGTTTATAAATGGTTTGGCTATGTCACCGGCAAATTGAAGAAATCGTTAGATTATGAAATATCTCGAGATTCTATAATCAATAGATTAAAATAAATTAATATCAATATATAAATTGTGAACTGATCATTACTATCAGATTAAAACGACCAATCATTGCACCAGTCTACAATCTATCTGTTTTGATGTAACTGTTATATTGTAAACACGCCCATCATTTGTCAGTTTGGTGCCAGTACCAAACTATTTATGCAATAACAAGGGCGATTTTAGTACGCAGATTTTTTTATTTTATTAGAGGGTACTACAAGTTATCTGTCAATCCCCAGTATTGGTTGAAATGTCCGCAGAGAGACTGGATGTCATTCCGACCGATGATGTGAGGGAACTCACTTCAAGCTAGAAGTCAAGTGAGTCTTTAAGGTGAGATGTCTGCTCTATCTCAAACTTCGGGAAATGCAGGCGTGAAGTAATGTGATGTCAACGTCAAATCTTTTATTTCAATTAGGGCATTATACCGCCACTTTTTAATATCAAAAATTTAAAGTAAAAGAAAGATTCTACTGTGATAATTACATAAAATAATAAAATAAAAATGTTTATTGGTGCAAAAAAGGTTACATTACACTTACAGTATGCATACACGTACAGCTATATTGCAAGAATTCCACTGTAACCATTTTGAGTAAAGAACCCTGCCTCTCAAACTAGGGCAACCTGTATCTTGAGACAGTATTCAGGTAAGATTTTACATAAAATTAGCATTCAAATACTATATGTGGTAGGTACATAGTCGTCGCAATCACCATTTAGTATCAATGAACTATTCAAGAATAAGATTAATTAATAAAAATAACAGTTAAAGTAAAAATTTAATAAAATTAAGTTAAGTGTGTGTGTGGTGAGTACTGAGGTGTGGAGTGGAGTGTGTGATTTTTATGTTTGAGGTGTTATTCATTTATCTAAGGGATGTAGGTGAGTAACGATTCCGTGTAGGAATAGTCCTGGTGAAGTAGTCGCTCAGTGACTTTACATTCTAGTGTGTGTCTGTTTAGGTCTTGTGTGCTGAGTTGTTTGTGAATTTGACTGTATATGTGAGTGCATAGTGTGAAACTTTGATGCTTCGCAAACGTGGTTTTATGCTGGGTATACGTGATTGATTATATAATTATTACAGCTGTAAAAGTAGATCTTCTAGAGCTGTAATAATTATATAATTTCTTAATTTTATATGTTGTTTATCATTTTATTTAAGGTTATGCTTATAAGCGCAGCTTTCCATTTTGTTTTTTTAGGGTTCCGTACCCAAAAGGTAAAAACGGGACCCTATTACTAAGACTTCGCGATCCGTCTGTCTGTCTGTCTGTCTGTCTGTCTGTCTGTCTGTCCGTCTGTCTCCAGGCTGTATCTCATGAACCGTGATAGCTAGACAGTTGAAATTTTCACAGATGATGTATTTCTGTTGCCGCTATAACAACAAATACTAAAAATAGTATAAAATAAATATTAAAAGGGGGGCTCCCATACAACAAACGTGATATATTTGCCGTTTTTTGCTCGATATTAATAACGGCAACAGGTAGACACTTGAAATATTCACAGAATGTGTAGTTGTATATTTACTTCAATATATAATATTTAATAAATTAAAATAAAATAAATTAAGGGGGGCTCCCATACAACAAACGTGATTTTTATGCAGTGTTTTGCGATAATGGTACGGAACCCTTCGTGTGCGAGTCCGACTCGCACTTGGCCGGTTTTTTTTTATAATTTGTCTCGTTGTGCCGCCAGTATGTCCCAACGTTAACACTTCATCTATGATGGATTGACTAGAGTATAAACATTATTGATGGAAATACATGCACTTATTAGTTATTTTTAGATACGAAAGAAGCTATTCAAGGTTCAAGAAGAACTTTTCTTGAACCTAATTTGTACTTTTTTACTGTTCGTCCCTGTGAATTTGTAATTGTTCCTGATGTGTTGTGTCTGTATGTTTTCTACTCTATTATATTCTAAATAACTAACCTTAGATTTAGCTGGCGCAGAGCGTGTCGACACCGAAAGGCTAAGGTTGTATTTCACATTTACAATTAGCTATTTGAAGTGTTCTATGTTACGAAAATATTTCTGAATATTATTAAATATATTGGGGCCAAGAGGCTTAAATTGCCTCAAAAATACAACGGGATATATTTACGAGCCCACCACATATGTAATCGTCCAATTAAAATTACATAATGGCGTCCGGAATGAAAAAGGAAATCTGCCGGAACTGAGTGCTTACATTCAATTTCGAATAATTGAACATCGTTTGCGCGCCGTATGTATTTATGCTGTGTAATTGGATCGCGCTTTGAGCCCACCGGGTGCGCATTTTCTTCTCCAATTTTTAATAAGCCGTCCGCGGTATTGGCAGCCTGGGGATTTTGGTGTTCCGTACCTGTCAACATCCCTAGAGCCAATGGAATCCAGTGTGTCATGCTTATGTTACCTGTCTGTCAGTCTGACAGTCACAGGGCTTTTACTCTGCCAAGGTTTTTTCCCAATAATGTTGGGGTCAGCAATCAGGATACTTTACATGGTGCAACTACCTATACGACCTCCATATTAAAGTACTAGATAACATGGTAACCGTAACAGAAATGATTACTATTTAGTTACAATTTTCATAGAATGTGTTTTACTTTACAAGTATTTACTATACGGGGCGGGTAAAATATCGAGGATCAAACTAAACAGGGCGATAGTTGGGGTTATTTGCAGTAGGTCCTAAAGAACCAAAAAGTTTTATTTTAAATTAAGAACTAAATTGTATTTTTTCTTGATATCATCTCAATTATCGCCTTGTTTTGTTTGATCCACGATTTTTTGCCCACCCTGTACAAGTAAAGAAGATAAAAACTTCATAGTGTAAAGATAGAGTACGTAAGTATTACTCGCTCTAGGGCGAATTTAAATTTTAACCTTTGTCAACTTCCTGATGGCTCAACGTGATTCGATTTATCACACCGAAAAGCGATTTTTACTAAGCGAAATAGCAAGTACGTTTTCATGGACGCAATGTGATGCAATTTTACTGATTTAATATTTTCTTAGATAAAAACGGTTAGTAAAAATATCAAAAGCTCGACTGCTTAAGAGGCGAACTAAAAAAAGTTAATTCATAAAATCAAAAAGCCCGACGGCTTAAGAAGCGAACCTAAAAGAAGTAAACAAGTAGAAAATCATGCTGTGCAGTCGGAGGATACATACTCGCGAGCTGGCGGACCAAAACCAGATGTATGTCGCTTCTTAAGCAGTCGGGTTTTTTGTAAGGGTCGGGTCGGGTATTACTAAGACTTCGCGTTCCATCTGTCTGTCTGTCTGTCTAAGTGTTATATATTTTTGATATCACCTCTTAATGCCCTTTATTTTGATACCCCACAAGAAGGAATTGAAAGAAACAAAAATTTGGACCCCGACACTATGGCGCCCAAAACCCACGACTATTCTTTTTTCAATTTTACTAGCCAGTGATACTCGCAAGGATAAGAAAAATCGATTGAAGTAAGAATCATCAAAAACGGCCAAAGCGTTTGGTCTCTAGAACGCCACTTAGGAACAAACATACATACATAGACTGATAATACATTACCCTTCTTTGCGTCGTGCAGTCGGGAAAAATCAGTGAACGAGTGATTCCGTGAGTGGATGATACGCGTAGCCTTTGAAGACACAGTGCAAACGATCAAAAATATAAATGGTCCTAGTTGTGTATTTTTTACTGGAACATATTCTACTGTTACTGTTTGATTCGCTCGCGTAGACCTTGTATTCTTTTCAATGCCGTGTTCATTTGCAGCGATGATGTTCCTGACGTTAAAGTAAAAGGAAGGTTAGGTTGTCTGTTGAATGACTCAAAATGTTAATGTCTGTTGGAAATTATTGAAAACAGTTATAATAATAATAATGCCAGCATACAGATAGTGTACGAGCATTATACAATCACCTTTCTTGCATAAGTCGGGTTAAACCTTAAATCGACATAATAATAAAATTGTAACTCTGCGATGGCTGTGTTTTAAAGATATTTAAGAAAATTTTATACGGGAGTCTTTATATCAGCAATAAATGCAAAAATAATATTTTTGTTTGTCTGTCACGGAGGGTGTTTGTACGCGGTTGACGCAAAAACGACTGCGCGAAATTGAATGCGGTATTCACAGTTGTATTATTGCTGGTCTAACTTAAAATATGGTACATATTTATCCTAAAAGTGGCGTTATCTAAGAGTGTTTTCCTTGACTAGTTCAGAACGGGGAAATCGGAATCCATAGGTGTCCAGGAAACTGTCTGAGAAATTGTGATGAAAAGGTGCTTTGTTGTGAGAACTATTTTTCCATAGTCAAACTTTTAGTCTAGGGTGAGTTCTAATCCTTATAGGATCACTTCGTTGACACACAAGATCAAGACAATATCTTTTTCACAGTAACGCGAGGCGGTTTCAAATAGAAATTAATATAAAAAACTCAGGTCTGTATTACCTTGGTAACGTGGTAGTCGGTTTCATCATCAGTCTTTCGAGTTCTCAAGACCCCCTAACGAGAACTTCTCTCGAAGAACCACGAAAGGTAACAACCTTAACGTACTTTCCGAAATAGGTGGGTCCTCGCTATGTAAACATGGTTACCCAACCATGGATCGACCTGCTGCAAATCTTTAGCCATGCGTGCGGTAGTTACCTCTGTGATTTAAGAAAAAATAAGAAAAAGAGGAAAAGACAACTGAGTACGATACGTAGTATAGTATGTAGTGCTATTCTGTGTGCATTGTCCTCACATATATGAATTTATTATTATATGTAAATATTGTAAACCACTTATATTTTTAAAAGATTAAGGATTGAGTTGCTTCTCTATAACAAGCTATTTTTCCGAATGGACGGTAAAACCAATTATTATTACTTGTAAATTTTAATTGTTGACGTTCAAAATGGCAGCTTAATGGCCTGGTTGAAATAAATACTTTGGAGTTTGATTTTGAGATTAAACCCCAAAGAGGACGACCAATTTATAGCATGGCAGCTGCATCTTAACTCTTCCACTTCTTTACAAGAATAAGTATGATTAAGTTCTAGGTCCTCACATCGTGTGACACAAGACCCGGCAAGCCTATTGCCAACGGCACCCGAGCACTTAAAAGCCTATCTTAGGGTAAACATTTTGAAATTCTTAACAAAACCATCCAATTTAAAAGATATAGATTCAACCGATACGATTCGTATTTTTTAAGTTTGAGCGAATTTTTGGATTCGTTGTCTCATATTTTTATCGACTGATTTGTACATATCAAAATTAAAAGCCGGTGGAACACGTTAGCGAAGCCACGGGCACAGCTAGTATTAACTATAAGTCAAGGTTTCCTCATGATGCTTCACTTCATCTGTGACAACAATGAACAAAACAAACTATGAAAGTACCTACATATGGATTCACGGAGGCACATTGGTACTTACACGAATATGTACCTGCTACCTCAAGCAGGAGAGACTATGCTTAAAACAGTTGTAATAAATGTATTTCTAAGTGCCTGCATCTTGGATCCAGTAACAAGTACAGTCCGACAGTGTGTGTTATCAAGCGCCGACTAATAACACACAATTATTTCGAGGCTCCCGTGAGTCTTATTCCACTTTGTGAAAAGTCTGTTTTACTTACAACGTGTCTTTTGGTAGATATATATCTTTTTTTAGGGTTCCGTACCCAAAGGGTAAAAACGCAACCCTATTACTAAGACGCCACGATTCGTCTGTCTGTATGTCTGTCCGTCTGTCACCAGGCTGTATCTCATGAAACGTGATAGCTAGACAGTTTAAATTTTCACAGATGATGTATTTCTGTTGCCGCTATAACAACAAATACTAAAACCAGAATAAAATAAATAGTTTAGTGGGGCTCTCATACAACAAACGTGATATTTTTTCCGTTTTTTGCTATAATGGTACGGAACCCTTCGTGCACGAGTTCGACTCGCACTTGACCGGTTTTTTAAACATACAAATTAGTCCCTCGCTTCTTACCCGCGTTTTGTTTTCATGAAACATTGAAACAACAAAAGGCTGTAATTACTAAAGCTTGGAACACACTGATATAAAGATTAAAACACGGTTCGCTGAAGTCGTGTTGCTATTGTTTTTGTTTCACTATGTGAAAAATGTAATACATTGTGTACGAGTGTAATACTAAGCTTGTTCGTAGTCGTACGTTGTGCACCATTATTTAGAAATGGATACAGTGTAGGAACCCCATACCAGTTGCTAAGGCGCTTCGTGTCATTCTGTCGGTAGTGTTTGACTTGCATTAACTTCGCTTTATGTTTGTACACTCAGCTTTATTTTGACGTAGGTATAATTTTCTGTGCATTTAATTATGCTTCATTGTGGTACGTTTGTTTGTACCATAATTAAAGTGCACTTGTTTTCTAAAGTCAGGGAAATTAATTGTTTACCACTCTTGACAATGTTTTCCCTGGTTGTACATTGCTGTCAAACGCCAACATACCTAATCACACACTATTTTTCTTACTTGTATACCGTAAAAAGGGGTATCAAGTTAAAGAGGTAAACTTGCGATATTTTTTTGTTTTTTTGGGTTCCGTTTCTCAAAAGGAAAGAAAAGGATCCCTTGTAGGAACACTGTTGTCGGTATATCCGTGTCAAGACCTTTTTCACAAGAACGTGTGGAGGTCAAGTTGAAATTAATATCAAATACTCAAGTCTGCAATCCTTTGGAAAGATGCGGCCGTGTAAGCCACATGTTTTCAGACTCACAAGAGATTCAAAACCTATAAGGGTATTCTAACTCACTTCCTGTTAGTGTTGACCTAGCATCGAAAAAATTGTCAAGAAGCATGTCATATAGAGGAATAGTACATTATGGTACAAGTGTGTAATGTTGGTGATTACCGCTGAGGCGCCATTGAGACCCGAGCCGTTAGGTGAGGGTCTTAAGAGAGCCGGGGACGGTAATCATCAATACACACGTGTTATTAAGTAGATAAACAGTTTATTAAGAGAAATAATAAGTAAAATTATAATTAACTGTTTTTGGTAGCATAGCGGTCTCATCAAATAGATTATTTACTGAAATACTTTAATGTTCTATTATTATTTGAGATGGAATAATGAATATTCGTATAGTAAGTGAAATCAAATCATTGGATGTACTTGGTGTTTCGCCAGTAGGACGCGCCTCAGAATCAAGTCTAATTCTTTATGTGATTTTTGCACAAACTTCCTTCTTGTTTAGTATGGAATCTTCTACGTATGGTTCTGCTACATTGCTCGATCGCAACCCACCATGACTCTTCAAAGTCATTATATCAGCTCCTGAATCAGCCAGCAATGTAGTTGAAGTTCATCAACCCTCAGCATCTGCTAAACCTAAAAACTTAGCGATTTCTTTAGGCATAGAACCAAATTTGTTTATACCTTTAGGTTGACAGGTACATTTACCTTACTGTTAATTTAGAAAGAAACGGTATTTTTTTTGCTTTTGGTGAACGCAAACTTTCATACTTCTTAACAATTTCATAGACCGTGTATGGTGAATGACCTCGGTATTAAATTTTTCGTGACAGGTATTTTTACTAAAATCCATGCCATCCATGGTTTTCTATGTCTTTTACAGTTATATTTGTTGATTCTTGTATCCTACTGGATTAAACCAACCTGGAAAAAAGAAATAATAATTAAGTTCAACACACAACCTGTGTTGAACTTAATTATTGTTTCTGAAACTTTCTCTCTCTGAAACGTGTAAACTTAGTTATTGTTTCTGAAGTCGCGTAGATATTTAAAATATTTTAACTAACCTTAGTAGCCAGATATTGGTTATCTGGAGCATCTTTTATAAATGTTTTCAATATCGTCAGACGATAAAACCTTTGATTTCTTGCTTCTAAATCCATCGGATAGTCTCTTTAGATAAGCTGACAAATTAGAGAATGTTTTTAAGGACCACTCCATTCTTTGTTCGCACTGTATTTTTTAACATTGAGTATATACACACAAATAAAACACAAAGAGCTAGGTTTGTACTTAGAAGATAATTCTTTAAAGTACGCCATGAACACATTTTCTGAAAAAGACTACGTATTCTTGTTGTTTTGCCATTGTATGAAATTTTAGTACGCTAATAGATATTTTTTCTTGGAGTTTTCAGGTAGTAAACTTTCCATAACGTTAAGGGCTTCACATATTATATCGGGCGGTGTACAACATAAATCATTTTCTTCATAATTAGTACTTGTAGAAATTTTAATTAATAAATTACTGTAATTACAACAGTGAGAACGATTTGTGAAAAAGTTTTCGCAATGGCGGGAAAAATTAATCAGTTATCCTATGCGCGCGCATCTAACAACGGCGATCAGCCATAGATCTTTTTATTGGCTATTCGCGGATAGCGTTTTAGCTACGTACAAAATGGGGCATTTCAAGTTTTCTTTATTACAGAGAAAACAAAAGTTATATTTAAGTGAAAGTTTTATTTATTAAAGCTTTTTACTTTATGAGCAAGTGTGTTGAAAAAATAATTGTATGTGTGAATGAATAAATAACTTGGTACCAACATCACAAAAAGAAATACGATTTTAAATTTATTTGCAGTTGGTCAACTGACCGCGACTCATGTCGATTTAAGGGAACAAAATTTTTCAACGACAATATTATTTTTATCCCTCAATCTAGTTTATATTAGGTCCTTACCTATGAAATTGGCGTTTTGTCGTACTGGCCACTTTGATCTCAAATATATCCTCTTTGGTTTGGAATTCCAAACACAAAAGCATGAGTAAATTTACTCATGCTTTTGTGTTTGGAAAACCGTAATTCATTTGTTTTTTTCTCTTTTGGTTTTTTCTTTACGCCAGTCAGTTTAGAAAATGGAAAACTTGAAATATAGCGTTATTTACGAGTACGAGTTCCATCGTGGCACCAGTGCTGCAGAAACGGCTCTTAATGATTTGTATGACGACGGTGTCGCAAAAGAAAACACAGTGCGTTTTTAGTTCCAACGTTTTCGTTCTGGAAATTTCCACGTGCAGAACAAGCCCCGTGGACGGCCGGAGACCAAAGTTGATAATGAAGAATTGAAGGCTATTGTGGAAGCGGATCCATCGCAAACCACGTCCGAGTTAGCTGCAGGCTGCGGTGTTAGTGATAAATTTGTTTTAATCTACTTGAAGCAAATTGGGAAGGTGAAAAAGCTTGAAAGGTGGGTACCTCATGAATTGAGTGCAGCAAACCGACAAACGCGCGTCGACTGCTGCGTTACATTACTCAACTGGCACAATAATGAAGGGATTTTAAATCGAATCATTACCTGTGATGAAAATTGGATCCTGTACAATAATCGGAAACGCTCATCGCAATGGCTGAACCCTGGCGAACCAGCCAAATCCTGCCCCAAGCGAAAATTAACTCAAAAAAAAATTACTTGTGAGCGTTTGGTGGACTAGTGCCGGTATCGTTCACTACAGCTTTCATAAATCTGGCCAGACGATTACGGTGGATGTTTATTGTCAGCAACTGCAAACCATGATGGAAAAGCTAGCTGCTACACAGCCAAGGCTGGTCAATTGCTCTAGGCCACTGCTGCTTCAGGACAACGCTAGACCACACACTGCACAACATACGGCTATCAAATTAGAGAAGCTTCAATTGGAATGTCTAAGACATCCACCGTACTCCCTGGACCTTGCTCCAACAGATTACCATTTTTTCCGAAATTTGGATAACTTTTTGCAAGGGAAAAATTCAACTCCGATGGGGCAGTCCAAAGCGCCTTCAAATATTTTATTGATACCCGTCCGAATGGTTTTTTTTTGTAAAGGGATCATTGAACTACCTATGTGATGGCAAAAGTGCATATATAGCAATGGTATATACTTTGATTAAATAAATATATTATGATGAAAAAAAAACGACTTTATGTTCCTTCCTCACAAAACGCCAATTTCATATGTAATGACGTTAGAACTTCGTTTGTTTATGAACTTCAGTAATGCTACCTTTGATTATTTTGATTTGTACGGCATCCCAAAATAATCGGCTTTGAGATAGGCATATAACTGTACAATTGTAAAAGAAATATGTAGATAGATAGATATATACATAGATAAATCATTTATTTAGTGCACACAAAAGACACAGCATAACACACAAAATCTTAATTAAATTAATACAATTTACATGTATGTTTAAAAACAAGGTGCCAACATAAAAACGATATTTCCAATTAAAAATTCACTGGCATTAAAGTAACTATTATAGTAATAATAATTAGTCAATTAATTTTTACCGTCCCGCATGACGGGAACCTCGTGAAAGCCGAGAAAGATAAGCAAATCAAGTATCTTGACTTGGCTCGCGAGGTTGTCGACATGTGGGATGTGGACACAGCGATCATTGTACCGATAGTCGTGTCGGCCAATGGCTTAATAGCCAAGAGCCTCGACCAACACCTTAGGAGGCTCTCGTTAGGCGGCTGGGTCAAGGGCCTGATCCAGAAAGCAGTACTGCTGGACACGGCCCGCATTGTTAGGAGGTTCCTCTCTCTGGAGCCCTGACCGCCGGTGGCTTGGACCCTGTTCCCGATACCGGTGGGCCTCTATTTTTTATATTTTTAAATGTTTTTGTTTTTTAATTTATTTTATAAAAATATTTAAAAATGTAGATAATAAGAAAGATAAATAAATAAAGAAGATAATAATTAGTCAAATATTATTAAGGTTTAACCGAGAATCAGGGGCGACCGTGCGGCCCTAGGTTGTCGGTGAAACTAACGAATGAAGGGACGCGCGCCGGCCTCGGTCTCCGCGCGGTCCTTGCGGCAGTTTGTGCTCTGTGTGTAGGTTTGGTGGAGGAAGGCTTGCAACGGTCCCAGAACCGGAGTACCGAACACTCCATCCACTTTGCTCAAACTATGTAATAAAATCTGTAAAAACCAAATGAAAAATAATTTTAATTTCTCGTGTCGGTGTTTCTGGCTTTGTTTCTTAGTTTTTTACACCGACATCTGCAACTAAAGTTATTTTTCACTTTGTAGTGTTTTGAAGTCGGTTGAATTTTTGAAAAAAAAGCTTTTACTTTCGATGAATGGAACCCAAAAAAATTAAGAACAACAACTTTTTAATTCATTCTCACGAAACTGATTCACATAATTTTATTCTTAATAAAAATGATTAAATTTACCTTCCAACATAAAACCTAGTGTTTTATTTAAACAGCTCAGCGTTCTATCAAAATGCATGAGCATTTAAAATTATTATTTATGTCTGGGAACCGAACCATGCAACGTATTCGTCCATGCAATGTGGCCAATATTCTGCTTCCACTGTGTGTGCAGGTGAATACCACTGTGTGGACCGGTGTTCACCACTGCTGGCCACTTGTAATCAGACGCTTCGCTGGCGGTGTGGCTGTGTGGCTGGCTGAATAGAATGATGTTGAATGTATCTTATATCGTGCGTTTTTCAGACGAACTTACTGCGGTTCAATGCCGTTTTCTGATCTTGGGTTAAAAGTTGTTGTATTTAGCCTTTTATTTAGGATCTTTTGAAGAATTTATTTTTGAAGCAGTATTTTAAAGACCTAAGACCGAAGAATGAAACAAAAGGATTGCATGTGGATTGTAGCAGGTTGCTTTCTGTAGTTTTGCCTACCCTCATGGAAAAAAGGCGTGACTTATTATGACTATATGCATGTATTCTTGTCTAGTGCTCATTTCATTCTGGTTATTATTCTTTATGATCGTAAAATGAGAAGACTCTTATTAAAAAGTTATAGTGGCAAATCCTTTTAAGTTTTACTGTTAACTTTCAAAACACGTAAAGCACTTAAGTTTCTGAAGCCTGATACCAGAGTATTACGTTACTTAAACTAATATTGCGGAGGAGTTTTTCGACGCCGTATTTAACATCATAAGATCATCACGCCTGTATTTCCCAAGGGTAAGGCAGAGGCGCACTCACATTTCGCCAGTTATGTTGTTGTTTTTAGACTAAGTTAGGATTTTTTGTTAATGTGGATATTTCAGCATTTTGTACATTGCCATGGCTTCGAACGGGACAAGGTATTCACGTAATATATCGCTCCTTGTATTAGTGAAAACTCAATAAAAATCCGTTGCGTGGTTTAAAAGTTAGCGGAGAATTAGGCAGAGGCGGACAGTAACTTTGTTTTGTACTTACTTATACCGACACAAAAAAACACACACACAACACACACTCATACTGACATTGTGCTTTGTGGCGTTAGGATACTTATTTTTCATTGCTGAATCTGTGTACTTAATTTATCAGATAATTTTAGTTTAAATCCGTCAAACGTTTATTTTATAAATATTTGATAGGTCATCCCTGTTGTTCCTGGGTGAGGACCTGGTAATACAGGCTAACACCTATAACAGACACCAGCTCCACACACTCACTTCACTGCAAAATGTTTCCCTTAAATTGTTCCATAATGTCTTGTTTTTGTGAGGTGAAATAAAGATTATGATTATTGTTTGGCTAGTTCATAGGTAAATAATGCCTGTAAGGACTTGAGGGAGGCCTTTGACCAGCTGTGGGAGAGTGAACGCCAATAATTATAAAAAAGATATCTAACCAAAATTAAAGTACGTTTCCTCGTATCAAACAAATGTAAGTAAGAGTTAAGTGTATGTTGGCGGTGAGCTTACAATCTCGGCGAGCTCGTTCGGTACTCAGTTGATGGACTAGTTAACTTTGCACAAGTTTCGAGTCGCTCCACGCAGTTCGCCTCGACTCAAGATACAAGGCTTGCAGGATACTTGCCGAGGCTTTGATATAATGTTATAACTTTGTGTTCCTTCTAAAGTATTAAGGGTATTAAGTACAAAAAGTCCTATGAAGTTGATGTTAATGTATTATCTATGACATAATGTTTTAAAGGCTAGACTGTATAAATCCATGCTATTCTGCCTGCTAATACTACCTACGAATTTGATTTGACATTAAATATTATTCTTCAAGCATTTATTGGAAATTAATAATAATATTAATGTGAAATAAATTACACAAAAAATTATATGGTTTTAAATGTACTTTCAACGACAACAAAAATTGGCTAAACATTTATCATAGCGCAAGATACCACAAGTGGGCTACGCGCTACGTGCTACGCCGTAGCTTGCTACGAGCTACGACCGCTACGACAAATGCCTAAGCTAACAAAACTGAATTTAAAAATATAGATGTACTTGCCGCGGTTTTCGTATTATTTTCGTAACTTTGAAGGAAGAATCAAGAGTTTCAGTCATAGTTTGTGTCGTGGACGTGAATAGACGAATCATATATGATCTATTATTATTATTATTATATGATTATTATTACTAATTGGACAGTGAACCTGTTAATTTGGAATACGAAGTCAAGAATAATGCCACTCCTATACATTTCTAAACAAAGTGTGTCATGTGGGAGTGGGTTTAAATACCTGACGTCATTGCCTTCATTGGGGCCATTAGTACCATCTTAGTTGCTTATTTAGGTGAGATAGGTCATATCATTAAAATGTGATGAAAGTATAAACATTGTCATTGATGACTTGTGATAACAATACATACGGCGACGCGCCTTCAGTTCACTGTGGACATCCTTCCCATACGCACGACACGTTTTGAGAATACTTTTTCGTGCGAACTTTTTTAAGCAGTGGGATTTTATTTGTTTCTTGTTAGCTATAACCTGGGGGTCTATAAGCTTAGAGTGAATAGGTTACTTCTAGGCAAGCGTACTTTATCGTCGACCACGTCATCGCTTACCATCAGGTGAGATAGTTATTAAACGCGAGCCAATATATTTCATTCTTTATTATAATATATAGTACATTACTGCAGCGGCCAGCAAAAGAGGCATTGTTGGACGAACGTGTAAATGTGGACCGAGGCGAAGCCGAGGCACACATACGTAAGTCCATCAATGCCTAGTTGTGGCCAAGGCTTGTATAGTACTTTTCCCAAACAATGCGCGGAAATTAAAACTAAGTAGTACCTATACTGTGTTTTAAATGTTGCAAGCGCGGATCATAGTGTTGTAGGTAAGGCTCAATCATAAGTGATTCATCGAATCGATGTAATATGACTCCTGAATTTATTTTTACTAATTGGTGTAAATAAATGTTTTACGAATATAAACGTAATATATTTAAATATAACAGTATTCATACACATAGTACATTAACTTTTATTGTGTTAAATGTGAAATAAACAATAAAATAAATGCAATCGATAAAATTAAGTCTGACATAAATGAGTAGAAACTAAATATGGGCCGCTAGTTTCTAAACAAATTATTTTTTTACGCCGTGAAATAGTTTCATTTTCGATCTACTTCAGATCACTCAGGATAGTTAGGGTACGACACTATTTTAATGTAACGATAAAGTGACAACCCCCCAAATGTCAGTTTAGTCCATGAAATAAAAAATCACATTAAAGAACTCATTTTGTCAAAATCAATGTTGAACAACAATAATTGTTCCCGCGTTAGGTTCTTTTGTTTTTTTTTTCAATAAACAGCGTTCTATTTGCAAGCCAGTTCGAAAATTTAAATTCAACCTTTGATAATTTACCTCCTTGGTTGCCATGTTTCTGAGTAAAAGATCGTTCTATTTTTAAATAACACGACAGATATGAGTTTACTATGTAATTTATTTGGCCGCTAGACACGACAGATATGGATTTTCATACAACTTTTGCCGGCCGCTGCTCGCATGTATTTGGCCAGTACAGCAATTTCGATTTATCTCGAAGAAGGTTGTCAAAATAATGCTCACATTTCCAAGCATGTTTGAGAAAATAATATTAATAAATTTATTAGCAGAAGATACAAGTTTGACACATATTAAAATACATATAATTGTTACTATTGTTCAAGACATGGGTTCCGTACGCGCATAAAATATTTTTGTACTTAAAAATGTACTGATGTCATGTTTATGTACGTGGTTTTACCCTTAATGTAAATAGCCTGAAATCAGAACGAAGAATAAACAATTAGGGTCGTAACTTCAACCCTTGAAATAGTGCTTAGTCATGTGATTACACACACACAAGACAATGTGACGAGTGTATTGTCATTGAGTGCGATGACATAATGGCAGCCATGTTTTTTAGAGTGTTTAACTTAGATAAAGTAGGTATAGATTAAGCACTGGCGTGGCCGCACATGAGACAGCAATAGTTAGTTCTGGTGTTACAACAAGAACAAGAACACTACAACCCACTGACACTTATTATCTATAAATAACCCAAATTCCTTGTCTCATTTAACACATAATACCACGAAATCATAGAAAATCAAACAAAACCGAGTTTGTTTGTCAAACCTGCCATTGTATTAGAGTTTGACAAACGACAGAAACCGGCCACGGTGACAAAGACAAAAAATAATCTTTTGTCCTTATCATTTACATGGAGCTGCCAATTAGCCATCTCGCTCTATCAATCAAGGTAATTTTAAGGCTTAATCTATACCTACTTTATCTAAGGTGTTTAAAGTCGTTTAGTTATATGCTATTAAAGAATAATACATAACGTAATTTCACGCCTGTATTCCTCAATGGATTAGCCAAGAGGTGTAATTATGTGTAGTATCCCACCACAACCCACACTTAGTCTGTTATGTTTATGTACCATGCAAAAGAAGGCGAACACATTTCTTTATTCCAGGCTTGCATCCAGACTTTCTCACGCTGTTGTTGTGAAATAAAAGATAAAATAATCCAATATAATTTTTTACCCGACTCGGGCATTTAACTCAGGACATTATGTCCAGCAGTAGCGCTTGCGACCACTTGACCAAGATTGTCAATAATGTGAAGGCGCTTGTGATAAGATGAAGATGTAATTAGCAGATATTTGAGATTTTTTTATAACAGGCGCATAACAATTTTCGAATAATAACAGGACTCAGTCAAGCAGTCGGTTCTAATTTGATATTGGATGGGATCTCTCGGCGGTGGTGCAATGTGGAGGACAATGATTATTTTCTCGTATCGTCCCAAACTCTGCGAGAATAGCTCATGCCGTGGCAACATATTTCTACTTTGTCTAATATCTCTTTGTAGGCACCAATATTTATAAGTGTGTGAGTACCATGATCCTAACCAATTTACCTGTTATAGTTTGTAATACTTTGTACCTATTATATAGTAGTCAGCATCGTCAGCTTATAGCAGTCCTCTGCTCGACATAGGCCTCTCCAATTGCAAGCGATTCGATTCGATTTTCGGTAACTCTCATTCAGCTGCTATCTGTCACCCTGCAAAGATCGCTCCACCTAACCTGAGGGCGTCCTATCTTACGTTAACCAGTTTGAAAAATTGAATCATCCATACAAGGTTGTCGTCAGCTGATCTAAATTTTTTTTGGAAAGAATTGTAGTTACACCCTATATAGGTCATCCTAGACCGAAGTCAAGACGTCATGCGGTCGGCTATCTCCGGGAGCGATCGTGTGCGCAAAGCATAAAAAATACCATGTTTCTTGAACGTGTCTAAGCAAACGTTCGTTGCGTATCTTGACTAACCTATTACCTTGAGTAATTACAACAATTTAGTAAAACTTTTTATTAATTGGAACAGTAGAGTTGCAGAACAATAAGCGAGGGCTTTTCTATCATTTTTACCTCCAAAAGTGTCGTTACAGCAGTTATATGTCCATGTTATTACTGAAGCGATGACTTCGTTCAGCTCGCATGATTTGAATCAGCAATATGTACACAAATTATTGCCGCTCGACAATACAGAGCGATGTCAAACAATTAATTGTTACACATTAATCGTGTTCGAATATTTAATTTTACTGAAGACTCAATCAATTCGTCAGTTTGTTTGCGTGTGAAAACAGTTCATATTGGAATCGATTTTTTGGGTATAATAATAATACTTTAAATAATGTATTTGAATGGCTTACAAGCCACAATATCTGATGGTAAGTGTTCTCCGCCACCTATGGACATCAGGAGGCATATGCAGATACTTGTTCATTCCACAGACAAGGTTGAGACTGCCTCATGCACCTGTTATTACACTAGTAGCAGTGACTGACTTTCTGCCAATTTATTTAAACAGTTAGTAAGACACATTAGACATTTACTTTCGTTCCATTAAAATCCCCTAGACCAGTCCCCCAGAGGACTACACAACACTCAATGTTCCACTACGATGCCCTAGAGGATCATATTAAACTCTAATTTCATTTTGAATCCTTTAATTGTTTGCTGCCTCAACCGACGCGAGACCATTTATGGCTTCTGTTTAATTGTTTTACTATTGTGTCTGTAATTACACCAGATGAGTGCTTTATTGAATTGAAACCATAGATTGAAACCTATTTACAATGTGTGAGTGTGGATTGAGTGCTCCTTTTTAAAAGTTAATTATATTTTTACGAAATCAAGGCAGCATTTAGGAAATAATTGTGTAAACTTCATAAGAACACAAAAAAAATGGAATTACTAGATAATTCTAAACCTAAAAAACTGCAAAAGTATATGAAGTTCTGGTTACAAAATAAATAAAAATGTTTCCAGATTCATCGAAACATTTCGGGGTAACTCTGATTAGTAACGCGGCCAACATTAATGGTGTTCCATCAGTTCCACTCAGTGTAATGCATGTAATATGTAATATGTTTAATTCAATTTGGGCGTGAAATTACTTCAACACGTTGTTTAATTTAGTGAACAAATGTCAGGCGGCTGTGGAACACGTGTCTGCGGCTTTTAATAAGCTCCATCTGAACGAGACGTACTCGTACAAGAGTGTTTTTTTTAAATCATGTGTAGCGAACAGATATGTTTTGTGTCCGCACTCGACACAGGACTCGTTGTTTTGTACGTTAGAGCTTATTTTCCATTATTGTTTTGCTTTTTTTGGGCCGTCCTTTTGAAGTGTATCTATTAAATACACGCCAGGCCCACACATTATCAAATAGGTACGTTCGTATTTATTCAGTATCTACCTTTGAGTCATATCAAAAGAATTTCTCTCTCTTTTTGTTGTTTACATTATACATTGGATTTGGGGAACATTCGGAAGGTGTAAATAAAATAAAACCAGTAATACAGTACAGCAAATGTGTTTATTGGTTACCAAGTGTATTAAATGTATAAACAGTCCAGTATACAGTTGCCTGGCGCTTTGCTTAACGGAGAAGACAGTGAGGGAAGAGTGACAGTCCCTCCGGAGAAATACAAACTTCGGAGGGACGAAGTGACAGAAGTGAGGACAGTGATACCTTTATCATGAGCTGGAGCAACGCGCCACACAAAAAGCGCACTCGTCGGAAATTCGGTTTCAAGCTCATCGTTTTGTGTAATGGACATTAAATAAGATGCTTCACCACTGAAGTCGTAACAAATCATACATTTTGGTGACGTTAAAGTTACAACATTTAATATTCGTCAACTTGTTACGACATAGCAAGCAGTACCTACTTCGAACTTAAAGTGAACCCTTTTAGAGCTTAATAAACTTTAGTCCGATGGTGTTCTTTAATGCCCAAATTAAATGAAGAATTAAAATTATATTTCGTTTCGGCTTTATGATCAATGGCATCGTTGATGCGACGGTCACACGCCACAACGTCTCACTCGTGGTCACTCTCAGGGCTAGCAAACGATGCACTGTCATAACATTACTTAGTCAGTTTCCTGTGGTATCAACTCCTCGTTCAACAGCACAAGAGTACTAATACACGTTTACACCAACATGCGACAGTGCGCTCGACAGAGATTACATGTTTGTACGTAAAATAACGCCAGATTTTAGAAGGAAATCCTTAGTTTATAGTCCAGTATAGGTTCAAAAATCGTTCAGTCACAATTTATAAGAAATAGTCGCTCTTTCACTTCATATATTAAAGTTATATTTAAATATACATTAAGAAATTCACAGCATTTCATTTTTTAAAGTGGATGGTTTTATTGTCTGAATGACAAATTAACTGAATGAAACTACGAGTTACAAATATTTTCATTTCTTTCTCCTCGAGGCATTGAGAACCTTTTAGTACAAAATTATAAAAAGAAAAGTATTGGTATCAGTTTTAATATCAAACTGTATAAGAAGTTATAAAAAGTTTAGGTCATTTTGGCACAACGCTCTTCATCACAAGTTTAGACCTTACGCTACATTGTATACTAGCTTTTAGCTTACATAGTCGGACAGTGCCTCCGGCACCCAGGCAACCCAGGCGGTCCGGCGCTCGCCGGCTATTGCCGCGTCCGGCGCCGCGAGGCTCCGTTGCTCTCATTCCTAGCTCAGCTCTGATCCGCTCGCATTTAATGCTTGCAAACATGAAAGTGAAATGATGAACGAAGTCAACATAGCGGGAGATGATTTGTTCTCAATATTTGAGGGATCTATGTAGTTCGTCTAATGCTGTCTTCGCTCGACATCCGTTTCAGATAAAGCCTCGTTTAATCTAGTCCGACTTAAGTAGAACACAAACTAATCAAACCATTTATAATATTTTCACACAATACATTTAAAAAGATGTTAACTTATATGAATAACATAATTATAATAGATTAACTACAAAAATTACAAACAAGATGTGAAGATAGAATGAACCCTCGGTGGAAACATACAGCGTCAAAAAACGTGACGAAACGCCAACCCGTATGCTTCCAATTACATACAAATAGCTTTCAATTCCTTACATGTTACATGTACAGTTTAACATCAAACAATACGAATCCAAATATCATAACTTCCAAACAATGTATTTAATTATTATAACGTCTTTTTTTACAAATTTATTCTCTACCTACGTCCCTAGATCGAACCTTTAATATTTTATTTTAAATTACAATAGTAAAATAAAATATTTTTGTTATTTTCTCTATTTACCCAGTTAAGTTTACTTTCTCTCGCACTAGAGCCTCCCATTTAATTCCAATTTTGAGTTTTCTATCTAATACTCCTCTGATAATGCAATCTTGGGAAAAGAGAGTGAGAACGAAAGAGAAGAAGTCGTATTATCAGTAAGAGTGGAGTTGTGAGGAGTAGAGTGATATGTGAACGCAATCTACTCGCTCGTAAAGAAGGAAGAAGTGCGCAGTTCACATTGAGACACCTACTTACCATGCAGCTACAACACTTATTACATATATTTTGATTATCTAACAGTTACCACATATAAACTACTGTCATATTTCACAAGCGTTCACGATAACACCAGATCCACATGAAGAGAATCATTAGGTGACTCCTCATTTGTGGCAAGCTAGAACACATAGTATGATGGCAAGCTAGACGCCACAGTAGGTACACTCATGTAACAAAGATGTCTCTGGCTCGCTTGTTATATCTCGCGAACGTACTTGGCAGCGCCTGATATTGCAGCACTAAACTTACCCCGAACTCGTAACTTACCTACGTTCTCAAATTTAAACTTTTATCATTTGCTTCAATTAAACATTGAAGTTGTTTTTCAAGTAAGTAACTTGCTCTGGTGCATTGAAAATATGTTTGGTTTAAATCACGATGCGATCGAATAAATCGTGAAGTTAAATGGATAGTGGTAATTATTAACAAACAAATTAAATTGGATCCAAAAACGACACTTTCGCTTGGATTAGATTTACTAATAGCTATGACTCCTAACCAACACGTGCTCGAAATACTAAATGTTGCACATAAAGTACGACAAGTTTAATTCAATAAATCGCGGCACATAATTAATTGCAACTAGTTTAGAGTTAAAATTGCCACTCGCATACCGATCGCTTTGATTTCGAATAATTGAATCCGGCTGTTATTAAAATGGAATAAAGTTTGTATATTATATACGCTTGATATGGCAATTGATGTACGAGACTGAAAAAAGCAAACTGTTCAGTTCAGCGATATTAAAATGTTCCCCAATATTGGCACAGTAGTTTCGTTTTTAATTTTTAGATTAAAGTTTGAATATAAGAATGCAAGCAGTTAGGTCTTACTCTAACTTGCAATTAATTCATTTAATTGTCTTAAACGTCGCAGCTGGCATAATAAAGAGATCGTCCGCTGAGTTTAGAACTGAGCTGCGATTAATTTATGAACTTTGAGCTGTGAGCTCTCTTGTTCAAAACTTTAGTAATAATAGTATTATATTTGAAACTGAAATGTCGATTTGATTGGCTTCTTATTTCTCTTTGACATGGTAATGAGATAGACAACATTTTCGTGGTAATGTGGGTAATTATCCACCTCCATAGTAATCCCAACGCTTATGAAGTATGACAGCAGCTATCTTGAATAATAACTAAACAGACACATATCGACGTGATGACGTCATCGGTTAAAGACTCTCCACACTTGTTCCGTTGTTACGGGATTTGTTCGCGCGTGATCTTCATTACAATAATTTAATTACTTGTGAACGTAATCAGCCTTTATTATGCAAGGTAATTATTTAGTTCGAATATATCAAACTACAACGATGATAGCAAACAGTTTTGTAACAAAGTAATTAATTAATTAGATGCGTTCCATTAACGAGTTTCGAAATCATGTCATTTTCAATTAACAAAATATCCTATTGAATAATATTATATTGGTTCGATTTCAATTTAGCGGCAATCAGTTATGCAAAACAGAGTTTTGATATTTATCTAAATAAATAGTCATAACATGCTGCTTTTAACAGAGCATGGATTCTGCAGGAGTGAACATCTGGACAAGTGTGGAGCGTCGCTTATTGGTACACAGTTATATATCATGTTAAACACGCATCAATTGGAATCAAACTGTCGGATTGAACTCTCGGTCCGGTCGTATCGCCCGCGTCGCCCGCTCCACGCAACTGCCCATTCGGTACATTTCTATATCCCAAACGAAAATTATTATTTCGTTCGTAGCAATCATAATTTTGTCAATCAATTCGAGCACACGCTCAAATATTTACAGGGACACATCAAACGGGATATGAAAACGAGACACTCGTCAGTTTCACTCGGCGCTCGAGTTCTATATAATTGTCGAGGAGTAGTGTTGTCCAATGGGACCTGACTACGTAATTATAGTGAAATTACTGGTTATCGGGGAATCCAAACGAGATTTATTGAATGTGGTTTTGTTTGAAAACAGAATTTTAGAGTACGTTTTGATATTGATGGGTTGTTTAAATAGATAGGTGGAGGTTCATTTATCGTGCATTTTAGAGCGGCTGATTCGTTTGATCTGACGTGCTCCCGGGCAAGCGGGGCTGTCACACTGGATAATGCAGACTATTGTCCACGTAAAATGTGTTAATGGTATGCGTAGATTTAAACGCCCGCGGTATACTAATTGGATTCAGTTTGAGCTATTGAATTAGTACGTCATACTAAATTCCCCTGAAATTAATAAATAGTTTATTTTACCCTATTTATTAATTTCAGGGGTAGCTGTCATATGATGAACCCCCGCAACTTTAACCGGGCTATCTGTCCACCTAGTGGGAAGCCTTCAAAAGCTGCGTCTTTTACGCGGTAGATCCACCAGCACTTTTCAGCCGTATTGACTACGGGTTCTGGGAGCAAAATGTCACTGCCACTTGAGATTGGTAATTCTTCGGGCTTGTCGGGACAAGACAGGTCGCTGTGACGTCACTTGGGGAAGCCTAGGTGGTTCATAGGTGGACGTTTTACCAATCTCCGAAGACAAACCGCAGAAAGCTATAGATCCAAACGAGATACAGAAGTCTGTTGGACATAGAGAGCAAGTATTGTTTGATGTCTTCGATGGGGTCGCTCTCGGTGTCGTCGTGGAATGTAGGAAGATGGATCTGGGCGCAGTCGCCGCCGAAATCTGTCAAGAGCGCGTACCTTATGTCTGTCATGATGGTATTGATGATAGACTCAACGAATGATACAATAAGTTTTGCGCAATCTACATAAGTGAGAGCTGTCTGTGAGTCTCTTCGTTAACAATTAAAGACCGCTCGTTTTTAGGTTGGTTTTCGCACCGCTATTAATGATTAATGAAGTTGTTCACTCAACCACTCCAAGTTGACGTTGAACTAAAGAATACAAGACAACTCTATTCAATTATTCATACAAAACATCTCATCGTTTGTCAAATATTTCGAAGTTAATTCCCTTTGATTGATGTGTCCCTGCTCCACTCAAATATTAAATAGAAATAAAGTCCGAATCAGCAGTCGCGTGTTGGTGTTAGGGGCGATTTACACGTACTCGGTGTAGAACGCATTGCTGGTGCAGTTTCCGTTGTCGTTGGGCGAGTCGGGGTGCTCCTCCGGCTCCACTCCGTTGGTGCGCATCTCATCACGGACCTGCGCAAATAAACACGATTTATTCCTTGATAGTAGTGTGGCTTGAGAGAGAAGCAACTAAGTTCGACAAAGTCTTGTGAGCAGCAACATTGTGATAAACAGAATCTGTGTAATGAACCTACAGACTTGTAGATACTATGTCTCGGTGTAAATTGAGAACTGCGCAGAATATTCAGACACATCCGTCAAGTGTGAGTGAATGTTCTGCTGGATTAGATGAGAAACTATTAAGTTGGTAGCAGTGGAGCACGTAACTTGAAATGGACAAAGTTTGTAGGTCGGCATTGAAAGGGCAGATCTAGGTTCAGTCACCGGTGATTTCTGCAAAGCTGAATGATTTTAGTCAAGGAACACGGTCAACTGCTTTCTAAATGCTACAAATACTTAAAATACTTTTGTTTTTTTTTGACAATAACATCGTTCCTGCCCAATGAGTCATATATGACTCACGTGATTGTTTAACTATTGTGACTGCTATGTGGACAGTGAACCTATTCCTCAACGCCCAAAGCCTCAATTCCATCTGCCGGTAGTACTGAAATAAGCAAACCATTTACGCTGTCCGATATAATATCAGGAATTAAGGCACTTAAAAATGGTAAAGCCGCTGGTGTGGATGACATATGTGTAGAACAATTAAAGAACCTGGGTCCGGTTGCAGTTGCATGGCTTCTCGCCCTTTTCAACGCATGCTTGCTAGACGCAAAACTTCCCAAGCAATGGAGGAAGGCTAAGGTGACAGCGCTTCTCAAGCCGGGAAAATGCCCATTGGATCCCAAAAGCTATCGCCCGATCTCGTTACTTTGTCACACATTTAAGTTATTTGAACGGCTAATTCTAAATCGCCTACAGCCCCTAATTGATCCTGGGCTGATCCCAGAACAAGCTGGTTTCCGTCCTGGAAAATCATGCCTGGGCAAATCTTCCGGCTCACTCAGTACATTGAGGATGGATACGAAGCCAATAAAATAACCGGTGTTGTCCTTGTCGACCTGTCAGCGGCGTATGACACAGTTAATGTGAAAAGGCTGTTATTCAAGTTAGCAGCCTTAACAGATGACCATGCATTCATTCGACTCCTGGGTGAAATGCTACGCAATCGACGCTTTATGGTGAGCTTAAACTCGGAAAGGAGCAGGTGGCGTATCTTGAAGAATGGTCTACCTCAGGGTAGTGTCCTGGCTCCCATTCTATTTAACATTTACACCAATGACCAGCCCAGTACGACAAACACGGAAAGGTTCCTTTACGCGGATGACTTGGCGCTGGCCACAAGGACTACAAACTTTGAAGATACCGAAGCAAACCTTGAACTGGCCCTGGCGAATCTCAGTGAATACTACGAAGATAATGCATTAAGACCTAATCCGTCTAAAACGCAGTCGTGCTCATTCCACTTGAGAAATCGTCAGGCTGCCAGAAAATTAAACATCAAATGGCGAGGTGCTGACATTGAACACAATGACAATCTTGTCTATTTGGGTGCTACCTTGGACCGCTCACTGACCTACAAAAGCCATTGCGAAAGAACTAAACTCAAGGTTAACACACGTAACAACTTGTTTCGTCGACTCACATCCACTTCCTGGGGCGCCTCCCCTCACGTCCTTCGTACATCTGGTTTGGCTCTCTGCTTCTCGGCTGGCGAATTTGCCTGCCCAGTGTGGCATCGATCCGCTCATGCCCGAAAAGTAGATGTAGCCTTAAATGACACGTGTAGAATAATCACTGGGTGCCTTAAACCTACTCCACTTGCTGCACTATACCCGTTGGCAGGAATAGCCCCTCCGGAGGTCCGTAGAGAGGTTGCCTGTTCCTCCGAAAAGCACAAACAAGAGACCGATAACCGCCACCTAATGTACAACGCGGAGCAATCACGGGGGCGACTAAAGAGTCGGAACAGCTTCCTTAAGTCGGCGGAAACAACTTACGGCAACAGCCCAACCGAAACTCGTAGGAAATTGTGGCTCCACAAATACCCCCCTCCAACTGACTATATCGATCCAGCAGAAAAGCTCCCAGCTGGGAATAAACTGCCTTGGCCTACCTGGCAATCCCTAAATAGGCTACGAAGCCAAGTGGGCCGCTGTAGGTACAACCTGGTCAGATGGGGGTACTCCGATCAGTCACAATGTGACTGTGGAATCACACCGCAAACGATGCCTCATCTGTTGTCCTGCTCTCTGTGCACAAACACCTGCACCATGAAGGACCTGTGCGAGGCCAACGCTAGGGCTGTCGACGTGGCTGAGTTCTGGTCGAAGCACAACATTTAAATTTAAATATTAAAATGGAACCATCGACACGATGAAGAAGAAGTGAACCTATTAATTTACTTTTCCTAGTTTCAAAAACCTTAAAAGTTATGTTGCTTTAGAAAAATCTATACATTGCACAATTCTGATATTTAATAAATCCTTGATAGTTCACATTTAATTTGTTTGCTATCAATATCGAGTGCCTGATATCTGTTAGTTGGCTAGCGGCTGCACCTCGCCTATGTAAGGCGAGCAGAGCTAATTATTCACGAGCACTATAATAACTTCGCTTCGTCAGCACTTTGCTGCCCTTTCGGTAAGTTATTTCATGTTAGAACACTATCCGACATCCGATGTTACTTATTCTTCAAGTCATATCCAGAATTTAGTTATACACCTGTATAGACTAATCAGAATAACTAGAACCAACTTCAGATATAATAAGGTCTGAATAAACTTGAAATTTTATTCATAGTTCTAAAACCCTGGAGAAGTTGTCGAGTTGTAGTGACGCTACACTGAATTACAAGACCATAATAATACCAGACTTTAGTGAGATTACTGTACTACTGCAGGACAAGGCTTTTTTTAGAGAAGGCACGAGCAGTTATAGCCACGCTTGCTCAAGACAGGTTGGCGTTTACATTTTTTATTGTTTTTGAAAGATATTCTTACAGTGGCGTAGTCAGTATTCAGGATACATATTGCTATGGGCCACACCTTTTCTCGACCATGTTTTAATTGTCCAGTAAAAGATAAAAATTAAGAATACGCAGTAAGTGTGAAGACCCACCTTCTCAACCTGGCGCATCACGCGCAGCATGTTCAGTCCAGCCAGGTTCTTGAGTTCCTGCACATTCCACTGGCCAGAGCGGAGCAGCTCAGCGAACAGTTCCGGGTATCGGGACACATCCTCCAAGCCACGGGGCACCCTGCAGATGGAAGGTTGAGTTTATTTATGTTATGTAGGTACCCCGAGAAAAGGGGAAAAGTCAGGTGGAATGCCCACAGGCTAAGTGGAGTGGCGATCTTCGTAGGATGGCAGGTAGCAGAAAGTTTACCGGAGGATCGAATGAAATGACGTGAGGTTGAAGAGCACTTTATCTAGCAGTGAGATTATGGCAGGAATGGGAAATTCAGAGTATTTATTTGCTGATTAAAACTTCATCAAGGTATTTTATAGCATACATGATAGCACGTCATATTTTTGTATTATTTTTTGTAAAAAAATTGTATTTGTCATGTAATAGTTGAAATGCTGAAGCACCCCGCCTGCCTACGTTTTACATTCTAATATTTTCAATGTTGTCAATTTCGTCGGCATGAATTTCCTCAGCAAAATCTTTTTCGTCTGCCCATAAGCAATTTTGATTCTCATAATATTTGACACGGTTGGATTGGAATAGTGTCAGTTTTATCATGAAAAAAAGAGATGTTATTCCTAGGATGACAAATATAAATTACGATAAATGGAGAAGCAGATTATAAAAAATAGAAAATATCATCTCTCACAAGTCATCTGAGACAAGTTGAATTAACGAGAAGTAAGTAAATGACAAGAGAGTTAATATGGTAGGCCAAAGGAGGACGAGGAAAAATCTGCACCGAAACTAAGTTATAGGAAAAAAGCTGACAGAGAAAGAAGAAATAGGAAGTTGCCTAGCAATTTATTATGATATCGACAAGAAAAGAGACTTTCAGGGAGAATATGCCTCCTATTATGAAATATTAGTGAGAAAGGAAGTAATCAACAGTAAGATTGGCTTACCTGTTCACGCCGTCGAAGTCTCCACCGATGCCGACGTAGTCAGCGCCAATCATACGTTTGATATAGTGGAAGTGCTCTGCAAACAAACAAACACTTTCAAATTGGCGCATACGATGCAAATCAACGTTCACTAATATTCTTCAGTGTTACAATGCTTTTATTTGAACTCCTGGAGTAATGGCGAATCAAAAGAGTTGAACAAAAAGAAGAGCTTGATCAACACAAGTTTTAGAATCCTATTAGAAAAGTAATAGAGGCAAGTGCTAATATTTATAGTTTAGATATTTACAAAACAGATGGTGAAGGTAATAACGAGCTGAAGTTGTTGTCAGCAACCGTAGTTGATAAAATGTTGGGATCTGGCATATGATTCATATGGGTAGAACTTTCAGCAGTTTAGACTTGAGATGTTGATTTATATTGACTTGTGAGATTACTAGCAGCTTCAGAGACTGGATTGGTGATCCACTGGACGACTGATTCAGAATGACGAATGTTGCGTCCGTGACTCATTTTTATAAGCAAATAGACGCGCTATGGCTTCGAGACAAGCGCAAGCGCGAGGCGCGGTGTTGAAATGTTGGTTAACTTTTTCTATTGTTTTTAAATAACAAAAGTAATTTTACTTTATTTTCCAAGTAGATGGAAAATTATAGGGGAAAAATATTGTGTGGTTTGGGAGCCAGGTAGTTACGAAATTGATTGTTTACTACCAAGAACTGGTAGAAATATCAATACGGACATGTTTTTGATATAGGCTTGATATGGGACCAAAAACAGTCGTTTTCTGTCACAAATTGTATCGAATCCGGCACGGAAAACACACCCGGCCGCACATAACAGTTTCAGTTAGCGCCGGAGGAGCCGCAGCCGGACCGTCCCGACACAATGCCGTGTCTGGCGCCGTCCGGCCCGGACAGAGAGCGTTGTTAGCGTCGCGTCGGAGCCCGGCCATAATAATAGTATATGTGACGTAACTGAAAACAGATGCCTTACAATGGGATTCGATACTACAAACTTGGTAGTATAAGAAGAATGTCTTCGTCTTTGTAAATTTTATTCGAATGCAAGAATGTTGTTCGAAAGGACATGTGGCAGAAAGTTTGCTACATTTGGTTGTTTAGCAAAGTGTAAACAAATGATGATGGAAGAATTACACACTTTTATTAACTTATTTACATTAATAACGTATAGTGATACAACAAGTCTCTGAATTGATTCGAGATTTTGTCAAACCTTGATAGAGAACTTGTCAACGCCCATATTATAGTTTGAAAGACCTCCAGTCGAGCGAGTCGCCATGACAAAGACAAAAAACACTCAATTTGGAAGAAATTACTTCGAATTAGTGTGTTCGACACAAAATATAGAATACATTATAAAAACATACTGAACCACCTTTAGCAAGTAATCTGGGATCTCAAAAATACGATGATTGAAAGTAATATTAAAAGTGCCGCTATTCAAACACTGTTTAGCCGCTGCTATGATTTTAATAAAATTATTGGTCCATCTTTTTGCATTCAACAGGCGAATTAATAGCTTCATTAAATGAACCATTACTAATGCAAAGTTTTTGCTTGGTTTCTGGTTCCAACTTCCTTTTTGGGATAAATTAATCTGCCTAGACTTTGCCCAAATATCCGTATCCGGTTAGACTCACAGCCGTTGGGGTGGCTGTCAGTCTGGCCCTTCGTAAACAACGCAACACATGTCTTCAATACTAATATTGTATCTATACTATATATATACTATTACTAAAATATTATAAAGAGGAAAAAAATTTTGGTTTGTTTGTACCGAAACTACTGGACCGATTTAATAAATTCTTTCACCACTAGAAAGCTACATTATTCCTGAGTGGCATAGGCTATTTTTTATCCCGAAAACGGATCCTGTGGGGTGGTCCACGGGAGCGAAGACACGGGGAACAGCTAGTACTTTATAAATACCTTATCAATTAATCAAAACGTAATTATAACACAATCAACATAACTAAGAACTAGAACGCTTTCCACTGCAAAACTTTACCGTAATAAATTAAATTTGCGGGTAATCTTACGTGAAAGAGTCTAACAACACTAACAGCACCAACATATCACGTCTGCTCAGCGACCATATGTCACTGCAGGGATCCAGTAGAATATCAACGTCAGGTATATTTGCCTGACACGTGCTGAGCTGGACTCCCGTTTGATGCAACCATGTGACGCACACCGCACGGTGTTTGAATCGTTATACCTATTATTTGAAGTAGGTATGTTACTAGTGTCCATTTTATTTCTATAAGTATGTTTTAAATTTTTCTTTTTTTTCTATGTTGGCACCTTATTTTTATATCATCATCATCCACAGCCCGACTGTCCACTGCTGAGCATAGGCCTCTCTCTTCTTGTACCAATCATCCATTTTTATATACCTATAGGTAAATTGAAAATTTTATTGTGAATTTGTGTGTTGTGCTGTCTTTTTTATGCACACAATAAATGTTTTATCTATCTATCTATACTTACGTCGCGAATATATTGTAGCACATGGTCCGTACACACGGCATTAAATCGCAATTTGTCTATTCGGCCACTATATGTGTAGCGGCTTCACGGCTCACACTAATTTACATCATTTTGATTTTAATATGTGACTGTTATATTTAAATAAATTAATAAAATTAAATGTCTGATACAAGTGACGATGAAACTATAATTTTGGCTTACTGTTTTTACCGAAAGGTAAGATATCGTCTTAACAGAAGATACTGGGGGCTGGGTTCATCCATTTTTAGAAAGAAATATACAGTGCAGATTGTTTGTTGCTGCAAAAGAATTACAACAAACGGATTTCCAAAGAGAGTTATAGATATTTAATGGATTTACCTTCTCCACCTCAGAAACCAATTTTACATTCAGTCAAAAAAGTTTCGGGAATGGATGATTTGTTTATGGTTCCAAATTATTTTTTTTGTTTTATTTGGTGTTGTTAGATTGGCACAACTGTTTCCCATTTTGGCGCGGCATTTGAGTTACATCTGTGTTTTAGATTAAATATAGTGCTATTTTTAGTTAAATCATATCTAGTGCGTATTGTGAATTTCATAAAGGGAAAAGACATCGAACAAAGAGTTTGTCTTAAATTTTGCATCACCAATGGAATTTCGTGTTCGGAGTCACTGAAAATGTTAAAGAAGGTTTACGGTGATTAGACTTTATCAAAAAAACAAAGGGTACAAACGGTTCAAAAGCGGTCGAGATGTGATGGAAGATTTGCCTCGCTCTAGTAGGCCATCAACGTGTGCAAATGACTTCATTTCCTTCACTTTTGCGATGTTAATTTTAACATCGCAAAAGTGAAGGAAATAGTGACTGAAAATCCTCATTCAAGTTTGAGAGAGATAGCCGACTAACTTTCTGTGTCTCACGAGTCGGTCTGTACCAAATAAACACTTGGGTATGAAACATATTGCCGCTTGGCTAGTCCCAAAAGACCTGAAATTTCTCCAAAAACTCAATCGCATAAGAGTCGCTGAGGAAATGCTAGAACTAGTCACTACCGACCAAGACCTAGAACTAGTCAACATTCATGAAACGCATTGTTACTGGTGATGAGACGTGGGTTTAAGATATTGACATGCAAACTCGTCAACAAGCTTCGCAGTGGCGCCTTCCAATTGAACCGAAACCAAAAAAAAAACGCCATGGTCGATCAAAAGTGAAAGTCATTAGACTGTTTTCTTTGAGTATCGCGTTGTTGTGGACTTGAAATTATTGCCGGAAGGTCAAACGGTGAAAAAAGAATATTATTTGAGCGTTATGCGGCGTTTAATAGAGGCAATTAGACGAAAAAGGCCAGATTTTTTGGACAGAAATTTCACAAGGTCACCATTGTGAACGAATTTTTGACCAAAATCTCAACAAATACCATCCACCACCACCACCACCAGTTGACTTCTTTATATTCCTAAACACAAATTACCACTTCGTGGCACCCGTTTTCATTCGGTAGAAGACATAAAGGAGAATTCTCGGCGAGAACTGAACTCGATTCCAGAAAAAGCGTTTAAAAAATGTGTTGATGATTGTATGTCGTTGGCGTAAGTGTATCGTTTCTGAAGAAGCATACTTTGAAGATTATAAAATAAATTTGGCTGAATAACTAAAATTTTGTGTATTATTGATCTTTTCTCGGTACTTTTTTGAACGAATAGTATGTTCAATAATTGCGCCGCCATCTTTGAAATCGCGGCGACGTTTGTATCGACGATCTCGCCAGTTAGGTATCGCGCGACTGATGTCGGTGAAGCATGAACAAAATGTCGGCGACGCGTGCCTGTGTACGAACCTCTATGAATTTGTATTGCGGTAGTCGCTTATTGAATAAAATCGTCGGGTATCGAAGATTTGCGTAGCGTTGTGTACGAAGGGTCTTACCGGATGCGGTTGAATATCAGTATTTTACATGGCTGTCTGACCAACAAAACTGGGTAACAAGATACCCCTAGGCAAGACTAGTGTCAGATTGCCTAGCTTATGACAATCCTTAGCGACAGTCAAATGTCTACAAGAGGCAGCCGGCACCAACGACTTAGCGTGCTTTTGGGCTCGGTGTGTAATAGATGGTCACCTAGCCATGGACCAGTCTCGGCGAGTGAAGCTTAATCTCGAAGATCGACCTAAGATCCTAGACAAATGGCATTCTACCATCGAAAGAGCGTGGGGATAGCGATTGGACAAAATGTAAAAAAAATATGGAAATGTCAAATGCTAGCAAAATTCCACGTGATCAATCCCTTACATTTTGGCATTAGACTTTTGCCATTGAATGACACTTGTGTACAGCTAGCTGGTTTATTTTAAGTGAACTTTTACTTATGCAAACAGCTAATTTACCGACTTCCAATCGGAATATTTCTCGTAATGTTTATGGATATCAGAAGCACGCTCGTTGGTCGCTGAGCCAGAACTTGCGAAGATTGCCGGAAGTTAGTATTCCGTCACGGTCCGATGGGGATGATACTAATAAATCAGACGAAGTATACACATCGCACGCTGGCTAATACCCGGGGCTTTGCTTGCGGTGTTTACTTTTGGGTAACTTTTTTTTGCATGGAAGATCATAGTGATTTTGGGCCATGTTATTGTGGCAATTCATGAATACAAAGCACCTAAGTATCATAATTCTCATGCCTTAGGCCCATATTCCAGATGCTTATACTCAACTCAAACTCAAAAATTGCCACACCGATCAAACAACTGTCAACCAAACACAACTCTAGAGTTTGGCATATGATTCTTCAGCTTGACATACGAGTATGTGTACTCAATAGAGCAAGAGGCCCGACGCCCCAGACGTTACTGAATTATTTCCTTTAGGCGCGATTGGTCCAATTCGCGATTGGTCCAATTCGCCTTATTCGCGATTGGTCCAATTCGCAGTTGGTCCAATTCGCGGTTGGTCTAATTCGCGATAGGTCCAATTCGCGGTTGGTCCAATTCGCGTTTAGTCCAATTCGCGGTTGGTCCAATATTGAAGTATTTCCAAAATTAAACAATATAACACATTTTTATGTACATATTGTTCTATATTTATTCATATTACTAATCATATCTTGTGTTACAAGCTGCTACCAATAATTAGATAGTAATTCTAACTAAAATAAAGCGCTTAATTCTAAAAACAAAAAAAAACTTCTCCTAAAAAGACATGCTTTTTACCCAACTGCGGGACCGTATTGTTTTTCGAGCGCTTGTATGTCCATTTCTATAGCACAATCTACAGCCCAAACGGCTTGACGGATTATGACATATGAGGTGTCGTTGGATTCGTCTCAATTGTGGCAGTGACATCTGATATATATATTTTTTAAATAGCGCCCTTCCTAGAAAGGTGGGGTGATCCATGGCAATATGGATATCATATGAAAGCTACTAAATAGGCCATTCCGAAAATATATATATCGGAAATAGGAGGGCTATCTTCAATAATACCCTCGGTCTGTGGGCATATCGTGGGTATGCGTTGCACAAAGCAGGTAACTTATGCCGTTTTAGAGATAGTTCTTGTTCCAATTTTATCAAAGAAGCGGATTCGGCCACCAATCGTTTCGCTTTTTCCCAACTTAAACACACTTGTTCAAGTTCACACACGCCACTTTAGGCTACTTCTCAACTCTTTTTCTCTCAACTCTTTTTAACTCCCAAAACGCGCGTCCGCGCGTATCTTTTTCTAACTTCACGATACAATATGGCGGGAGAAACCCACTCTAGAGAATCCGTATAGACTTTCCTCGCTTTTCATTGGTTCAAGAACACATCCGGCAAAGTAGGTACTGCTTGTATTATCCAATCCAAATCGAGTATTTTGACATAAGAAAAATGAAGTGTTGTCAATCGAATAAAATCGAACTGAGAATTGATCAGAAGAATTAAACAAACCTGAAGTAATAAGTTTACAAGCGATATTTCTTGTTCCTGATTATTAATCATTTACCTTCCTCCGATATATATATTATAACACTTCTATATTTTGGCACAAATTCAAGGTAAGCGTAACTGTAATAGCAAAATAGCCACATAACTTATTAGGAGAACTCCTACATTACTTAAACTGAAAAGTCTGAAATAAAACAAATTATTATAAAAACAAAAAACGCGACTGCTAAAATAAATTAAATGAAAAGAGAAAAACAAATACTAGATATAATTTATACATTAAATATTATGAGGTGCTGCAGGGGGCGACAACCAAAAATTACAGAAAAACCGGCCGAAGCTTCGTTTGTCACCGCTGGCGGCACCTCATAATATTTAATGTATAAAAAACGTATTTTATTATTTTATATTTAGAGGCTAAATACCATATTTCATTAATTTCAAATAAAAATATCAGATTTTCATACAAACTTTCATCCCCTATTTCACCCCTTGATTATTATTATTTCAGAGGATGAATTTCCAAAAATCCTTTCTCAAATGACGCCTACAGTACAAAAACATCATCCTCTAAAATTTCAAACTTCTAAAATTAGCGGTTTTGGCTGGGCGTTGATATGTCAGTCGGGATATTGCCTTTTATATATATAGATAATTACGCAAACATAATCGATTTTGGACCAACCGCGAATTGGACCAACTGCGAATTGGACCAATTGCGAATTGGACTAATTGCTAATTGGACCAACCGCGAATTGGACCAACCGCGAATTGGACCAACCGAGAATTGGACATATTTTTGAACATTGGACCAATCGCGAATTGGACCAATCGCGCCTAAAGGAATTATTTTTACACAAAATGTGTGGTAGCTATTGAATGAAAATGAAAGTCCAAGTACATGCTAACACTACTCAATTCCACTTATTTTGTGTTAAAAGAGTTCGGTAACGTTTATTATAAAAACCGGCCAAGTGCGAGTCGGACTCGCACACGAAGGGTTCCGTACCATTATCGCAAAACACTGCATAAAAATCACGTTTGTTGTATGGGAGCCCCCCTTAATTTTTTTTTTTTTAATTTATTCATTATTATTTTTTGAAGTAAATATACAACTAAACATTCTGTGAATATTTGAAGCGTCTACCTGTTGCCGTTATAAATATCGAGCAAAAAACGGCAAAAATATCAGGTTTGTTGTATGGGAGCCCCCCTTTAATATTTATTTTATACTGTTTTTAGTATTTGTTGTCATAGCGGCAACAGAAATACATCATCTGTGAAAATTTCAACTGTCTAGCTATCACGGTTCATGAGATACAGCCTGGAGACAGACGGACAGACAGACAGACAGACAGAAAGACGGATCGCGAAGTCTTAGTAATAGAGTCCCGTTTTTACCCTTTGGGTACGGAACCCTAAAAAGTATCTATACTAATAATATTATAAAGAGGAAAGATTTGTTTGTTTGTTTGTACCGAATAGGCTCCGAAACTACTGGCGCGATTTAAAAAATTATTTCACCAATAGAAAGCTACATTATTCTTGAGTGACATAGGCTATTTTTTTGTCCCGATAACGTGTCCTGTGGGGTGGCCCACCGGAGCGAAGCCGTGAGGAACAGCTACAATATTATTTAAAAAAAAAACAAGTCAACCAATCACAACGTTCTGTGATCTGTCCATTGCCAGTTTGAGTTGAGTTGAGCATGAGCATCTGGCATACCGGCCTTAATATCTATTTAAGGTATTATATAAATGCAAGTAGCAGAGTAGCAAAATTTACCCCTTTCCAAGTCAGATCATCTTTCACATAGTTTATCCATCGTTTTATTGGTCTTCCTTACCCTTAAAGCCATCATAACACTCTTAACGAAATTTGCAACATCCCATTACTTCAACAATTTGCAATGTGCTTGGTGTAAGGTCCAAACTTATACAGTCGCATTACAAAAAAAAAATATAATAGTAAAATTGACTGAATCTGAATAAACCTGGGTTTTGGTTAAACCACTTTTTGTAATAAGGCACATAGAGTTACAGATACGGGAAATCAAACTATCCACCAAACAATATTTCGTCGTAACTGTCATAATATATTGATATAGTAGCAAATGTCTCCAGTAGACGCGGCCGGCTAAATAAATCATAGATGATTTTCCTACACATCGTGCAGACGCGGCCTGTATACATCCGTGTACATTATACATCTGTGTACATTATACATACGTGAACATTGTATGTTATATGATGTATTTGGGTATTATGCTCAAACTTTTGGCGATTACTTACAGATCTGATAGCACTTATATTCGTATTTCTTTTTGGATCAAAGTTTTGCAAGTTTAGTTGACTTTGATTTATTTGCTTTCATACCGTATTATCATCTCAGCTTCTTATTGTTATGTTCATATATGTACGTAAAACAAGTTTTATTTTTATTGTTGTATTTTGGGGTTGTTTGTTTTACTCTGGACGCTTTTACGTGCACATCTTTTTACATTGTTCTCACATATATATGTAATTTTACAACAAGAGTGATGTAACCAAATACTTGTAATTAAAACTTATTGATAGAAAAGAGTGTCCGTGGAGTTTCTTGCACGTTCTTCTCCATAGAGACCTACTGACGCTTGCGAGTGTGCAACGAAAATATATTTATTTTTTCGATGATAATTCTAAAGTACCATAATATTTTAGCTGAAATAGAAATATTTTGATATCATACAATTTTCAAATTGGTGTTTTTGTGGTGTCTTTACCTCACAAGAAAACAGATAACTTAGTTGCATCTGTATTTCTGTTAATCTGTCAAGTTTACATCAATTCCTTAACATTTGGGGTATATAGGCCTGATGTCATAATGTGTATGTGTTTTGTAAATAAGTAATGCCAGTTACAAAAGAAATCGCCATATGTAACAAAACAAGCTGTTTATCCCGGTAACCATCTATTATCCAAACAGTCATATTGACAATGATTATATTCATAGTAATATAATTGTCCAATTATGCCGCTTGACGAAGCAGCTGAAAGCGCCACAGCACAAATGCATAATTGAACGACATCATCCATCAATATAATGACCGCGTGTTAATCCGAGTGATAATTAACACCAATGGGATCATTCTGTCGTGATCCGTCCAGTCTTTCAATATGTGGTTGTAGCTGAATCTGGATTATGTAAACTGGCCCTGACGAACTTAGGCTCTATTAAGAGTGCCGTTCTATAACGCTAAAGTGTATGGGATAAGATATGATGGATATGATCATAAGTGCTTATAAATGCCATACATTTTTTGATAATCGTTACCGCTGATAAACTGTCAGTCTAGAGCCTCTTGAGGTACCTAGATGGTATAATATTTATGTTAGATTCAGGATACACCTGTAATTTCTAAAAACTTTTTCATAATACATACTATTTTCTACATAGTTTCTCAAAAATTACGGTGGTCCGTTTTCTTTGTCATCCATACGCAGTCATGGAGTATAGGGTGTTAGCTTCTTCAAATTCTAATAAACATTGATAATATATCTATACTAATATTATAAAGAGGAAAGATTTTTTTGTTTGTTTGTTTGTTTGTACCGAATAGGCTCCGAAACTACTGGACCGATTTAGAAAAATCTTTTTCCAATAGAAAGCTACGTTATTCCTGAGTAACATGGGCTATTTTTTTATCCCGAAAACGGGTCCTGTGGGGTGGCCCACGGGAGCGAAGCCGCGGGGAACAGCTAGTATACAATAAAAAAAACAATAACCCACAATTTCAGGACACCAAAACTTGAAAGGATTCAGTTTTCCATACTGACGGGCGAGGAAAGTTTAAGTTTAAGTGTGTTACTCTGAAGTATAAACAAACAAATTTTTTATACTAATGTCGCAACTGAAAACGTGTGGTCCCCTTCCGCCAGCAAATTGCAACAGACCGAGTTAATATGTTTTTAAATTGAAGTGAAACCTCTAAAAAGTTCGTTATTGTTCGAAACTTCTGTTTTGTGTCGCCAAGGTGCTATAACAAAGAATTTGTTTGGAAACTTGAAAGAAACCGTAGCAACAATTTTTGCTAATGTTTGTTTTTTGCTCGTAATTTTCCGAGGCCTGTACCTACCCTACCTGTCCATTCGGAAAAGTAGCTTGTTATCGAGAAGAACGGACAAGAAACTCCACACTTACTCTTTAAAAAAAAGTATTTATACTACAGACTAACACTACTGTACTACGTGTAGATATAGAGTATTACAAGCACTAACAGGTAAAAGCATTCATTTGATAAATAGGGACATGCTAAACAAACATGGTGCCCTATGGAGCAGGACCAGCATGTTTCAGAGCTTTCTTATCTTAAACTAGGACTTCGCCCGCGACTTCCTTCGCGTGATCCGTATTTTATCCTACAGATGACTTTTTAGTTCACCCCCTTAAAGGTTGAATTGCCAAAAATCCCTTCTTAGTGATCCCCTAAAATTTTAAAATCTTTAACACCCCCTAAATCGTCTTTTAGGAGTAGTTTTGAAAAACTAATAGTGAAAAACCTTTACTATTTACTTAGGGTTAGGTTAGTATTTATGCCAAGTTTCAAGCATTTCAAGCCCAACAAATTTCCACCTTTTCATCTCCTTAGGGGTAGAATTTCCAAAAACCAATAAATACATTTATTCAATACATACATTTCTTTCATTTAGTTTTAATATATCACAACTTATCTTTAAGAGATGTATATTTTTCCTTACATACATAATATTTTCATAAATAATATGGCAAGAAACTGTCATAATATTAATCTTTCTAAATATTTGGTTATAATATTTTACATACGTAACATAAGAAGAAACATTTTAGGCTAGATTTCCAACATAATGGCTACAGTTAGCCAGTTGCTGACAAGTACCTACCTCTGGTCTTTAATAAGCTTCCTAATTATTGCAGCTTTAACATGTGAATGTAGGCAAACATGATTTTCAGTCTCATTTTTAAACTTTAATTATTTTGTTTTAATATCACTTCTTTACTAACATAACATATCGGATATTCTTTTTTTTTTAATTTATATATCGCTTAGGGCCAGTTTCTGAATCGAGTATTTCTTATTCAGAACGTGTTAAACCTTACTTAAAGCCACATTCTGTGATGTAGGCTTAAGTGGGTTTGACCAACTTCAAATTCTTCATATAGAAATCAGGGTATATTTATTTTATCATGGAAATACAAACAGAGAAACAAAATAAAACGACATTATACCTAACTTGAATACACGTGTGTATAAGCGTTAATAGTTATTAGAATTAATATTTGTTTCTCTATTAAATATCGAGCTCTCAACCAAAATATAAATATACATGGCATACAAACATCCCGAAACAAATATTAATTCTAATGATTGTGACCATGTCAGCTTAAAAATGTATTTTTTTTATGTTTTACAGATAAATTAATTATTAATTTAAGGCGATGATAGCTCAGTGGTAGTGACGTCGGATACCGAGACGAAGGTCGCGGGTTCGAATCCTACAATGAGCTTGAGCTTTCGGTGAAGGAAAACATCGTGAGGAAACCATAGCACGGTGGTAGGGTACTTTGTAGTACCCGCCTGGCTGGCAACCACCCTCAAGTTGAAAATCTGTCGCCAAGCACCTTCCGGTGTGTTCCGTCAGCAGCACTTGAGAGCCAGTTCCCTTCTAGGCTTTGTGTGCTTACCACCATCGGCCACATCATCACTGACCACGGTGAGATTGTGGTCAAACACAGGCCTATATATAGTAAAAAAAAAAAAACAAAAAAAAAAAAAAACACATAACAGAAACACACATGTTGATTTATGTTTAGGGGAAAAACCATAACTTATTTACAGGACGTCAGTAAATATTTGAATCCATTAGGATCATGATGCGTGAATGAAATTAATGAAATACGTTTTTGTGAAAGGGTTTATTACTTTAATAAATCCCGAATATGGCTGATGTTTCATATCTGGCCAGCCTGTGGTATTACAACTAGTTGGTAATGCCACTGAGAGCCCAGTGCAAAAATATGCAGGTATTTTGTTTTTGATGAAACTTTATTTTTAACCTGTGTGTTGGTGTATTTGTGTATCTATCTGTGGCATCATAACTCCTAAACGGATGAACCGATTTTAATTTCGCGATTTGAAAATCGGTATTTGCGTGATTTGAAAATCGGTTCAGCCGTTCAAAAGTTATGGCCCGTTCTACTGTTTAAAACGGGGTGTTTTCGCAAGATATCGTGTCATAATAACGTGTTTAATAGATTGTCCATCGAGGCGTGTCTACTAATAGATAAATTATGTAGCTTAATATAAAATGTGTCGGGGGTATTTTAAATTTCACTTGTATTCAGAAAAACATTACGGTTCTCGTGAGTTTAGACCACGAGAGCAAAGCTGCAAGAAAAATTAGTAATTGATGTAGCAATATGTTGTTAGCTTCACTCCATTATCAGGCAGGCAAGCGTGCTCCATCGTCGACCACATCATCGCTTACCGTCAGGTGAGATTTTTGTATAACACGAATAAAAAATTGTGTGTTGACAGCTTCTTAATAGTCTATAGTTAACAAATAAGTCTTAAAATAACCGAATCAATTGTTTACCCTCACCAAATTCTAAACAACGACCAACTGCAAGATACTACACGTATGGCTTAAGTTTCAACTCTAGTTTGGACCTCAGTTTTAAACCCAAACCTCTGTGTATAACTTAGTGATAAAGTATAGAGCAAGTTTGTATCTTAAAGTCGATGTCCAAAAGGTCCAATGGTCAAACATTCAGAACTTCTTAAGGATGATGCCAACAAAGTAACACGAATTGAAGAGATATAATACACTGTGACGCTAAAACCCATTACTAAAAGTGACTTAATTCTTATATTTATTTATTACATTCTTTATCGTACACCACGTAAATATATATACATATATTTTTTTTTAAGTTATTACCGACCTGTTCATTCTGTTGTAAAAGGATATTTGATTAAATAGTGATATCTCAGAGAAAACTACGAGTACATTATGGTGCACGCAACACAGTCGCATTATCTCTTTCCTTTCTCTAATCGTCAAACAGTAGAAAAATATAAGCAAGGTAAATAATTACCTACGATCTGCGGTGATTAAAACTTCTGTGGTGTCTGTCTGGTGGCAGTGCTCAAGTTTAACCCAAGTTCGCGGGTAGCAAAACAAAATATTTACTGCCATTAATAATGTGGTATCGGCTTTCCGTGTTCCTGTATAGTTCTTGCCAAACTTGATGGCCACCTTGAAGTTGGTTACTACAAACTTGCGCAGTAGTAAATTTCATACAAAAACAGCACAGCGCCGTGCTTTGCGCATCGGAAAGTCAACTTCAGGGCGGCCAAGAAGTATGGCGAGAACTATAGCTAGGTGCTTCTCATTCAGAATGTAGGTAGATTCTATACTAGTTTGAGATGAGACATCCCGGTGAAAAGGGAATGAAGAACGACGTCATAAATGCTGCATGTCGAGCTATCCATCCCACGCTCAGCATAGAGGACCATGCTATGTCTGGAGCACTTGACAGCTCAAACTTTCGTCTGATTGACATAGACTGTGTAAAATATTTGCAAATTTTCTAGCTGTTATATAAACGTTTCTTTTTGCAAATGTGGCGATTAAAATTGTGTCCTTGATTGTCACCTCACCTCACCAAACATTACGGTTAATATAAGCTTTATTGTGTTACGAATCGAATACCATTTGAAATTCGACGGCTTAATCTCCGGCAAAGCAAATAAGCACGCACTAATTATTACCCTTACAATAGTCCGTGATTAAGTACTGGGATCCCGGTTCTAAGTCGAGGAAATCTTTGCCCAACTGTGGGCTTAATGGGCAATTACAAGGTACCTTTGTTTCGGCGTGTAATAGCGTGTTGCGGTCTAAATGCGATGATTATGTAAATGTACTCGTGTGAGTTAATTTTCCGTGTTATTTGCGTGTGGATTGGCTGCTGTAGAGGGTAGTTTTGGGTTGTAGTTTTATCAGATTAAACACTTATTTATCACAGCCCTGTTAAGTGAAATGACTGTCTGCGATAGCGATTGCGTGGTTGAAGTTATTATGGTTTGCTCTATTAGCTTTTATGATCTTAATTTTTATAAAACTGTAAGTCGGTAAGTAATAGTGTTATATGTGCCAAAGTGCAATGGTACCTCCCAACATCTTTTCTTTGCATGGGCTCCGTGGGTCAAGGAGGTATGCGGTACAGGTAACGCATCCGCTATTGAAAAAGGAGGATACTTCAACAAGACGAGTAATGTATCTGGAGAACAACTGCACGAAGGTTGTTGATCAAATCGCGAAAACTGATAGCGTGTTTATTATTATCTCGTTTTATTGTATCATTTATTTATAAAGTAAATTCAGATCTTTTTCGTGGATCGTATGTAAGCGCTAAGAGGTCTCGTTTCCCTGCTTCGCATTATAGAGGTATCTTTATATTAACACAAATTTTTATCATCCTTGTAGTGTTAGCAGAGCCACAGGCGAGTGTAGACGTGCTGACAGTGGCCAGTGTTAATATGATACTACAACTGCACTCACCAGCGACGTCGGAGATGGTAGCGTTGGGAGCGCACTTCACGAAGTCAGGGAAGAAGTTCACCATGATGATGCCGTTATTTTCTTTCTGCAGACAAAGCATTAATAAGACTTTAGATTACGTTGTCACCTGTGATACAACTATACAAAGGTGTTTGTGAACTCATTCGGTGTTTGTGTATTCGATTCTTATTCCTGATTATTTATATTCATAATAATCATTGGATCCAGTATTATAAAATTCATAAAACACGAAAACAGGTAAGTGCATAACTACCTTAGTCTTCAACTTTAGAATTTTAGTTGTATTAAACTTTCAAAGCCTTATGAAGGAGCATCTCATACTGCCACCTTACATTTTTATGCTAACACGCAGCGTTGCAGCGTTGTTGTGTTCCAATTTGAAGAGTATGGGTGCCGTTGTTAGTTCAGGCACATCAAACTGTTTCAGCTTTTTTGCTGAGTTGCCAACTTAACTGCATGCTTCTGGTATTGCAGAAACCCATAGGCACCAGTGATACCACCACTGACTCATAGGCCTTAGTTTGCCATCCAACAAACAACACACTCATATGGCTAAAATTGGCAGATTCGCCCAACTATAATGGGTATGGCTTTCACTATAAACGGAAGTATATGAATACAAGAATGTCACACTGAGTGACGGTGTATCTAACATCTACAATGCTGTTGAGTAACATTACACGTTTTGCTATATAAGAAAACAAATTGTCAAATGCAATACAAACCAGAGACTGAATGATGTCATCAGGCACGTTCCTCTTGTGGTTGCAGAGGCTGTAGACGGAGGAGTGGCTGAAAACCACAGGTGCGCGGGACAGGCGGATGGCGGCGCGCGTACTGTTCTCCCCCACGTGCGACAGGTCCACGATCATGCCCAGCCGGTTCATCTCGCGGACCACTTTCTGCAGACAAGAATGGGGTGTTTGCAAGTCTGGGTCGTCTTACGATGGATACATAGATGTCGCTAGCCGCTAGCATTTTGAATTTAGTTTTCATGAATTATTGTGACGGCGTGACGGGATCACTTCTTATATAAGTAAGTAGTTTAGAGTACATTAAATATATCGAATTTAAGATTCTAGTATTAACGTATTCACGCGTAAATCGAAGACTGATATTGAAAGTAATTGACTATATTCAATAATAAATCAATCATATTTCTGATGAGTCTACAAGAATATACAAGATGACGACAACACAATATTGAGGCTCCGTACAGCAATATACAAGCAAAAATATACATACAATATATTAAATGGCATGTAATATATTTACATGGCATGTAAATATATTTACATGGCTTGTTTATTCATAAAATTACAGGCACGCCTCACGAGGTCGATTCACACGGCACGATATTAAATTTGTGAATGTTAATGTTCAGGGGCGATGTTATTCATTCGACTGCATCGGATTGGATATTAAGTTCACGTGGATGTGGGCGCGAGATTCAGCTCGTGTGAAGCGATTTTTATGCATTTATACTCTTCAATACTTTCGCATCGCTGCGCTTTGATTGGATGTTTTAACAATATTTTAATAACTACTTAATTTAATAGCATTCCAACATGTCATGCATATTACAAATATAAAGCTGTATTTATTAATTTTGCATTTAATAGTAAATATTTGTATAAATGAGAGTAAATAATATTAAATTAATGATGTTGTACATTGTAACAATAATAACAGATTGAAAAGTTGCACCAGTTTCGGATTAACGACAGAAGGCCCTGTAGCTAGTTATATAGTACAGATAAAAAAAAAATTGTTTGCGATTTGTCTGGTAAGGACGAAAAATTAAATCTTATTTTGCGTGGTAACCCTATCCTATATAAGTGAGTTTGTACAAAAATGTACGCCATATTATGAATGCTAACGAAGCAAAAGTAGTATGTAAGGATCGTAGCAATCAGTATTCTGTAGTTTCTGCCTGCCCGCATGAGAAAAAGGCGTGAGTTTATGTACCTACGTACCTACATCATAATACCTATAGAAGTAATAAAAGAGAGTGGTATTTTTAATTTAGCGTTAGAGGTTGTGAATATTAAAACTTAAAATAATATGAATTGAGTATTTACACGGAACGTCCAAATAGCGGATTTCTAAATTGAGTATTCGGACGGAACGCGTCGAACCCTACTTAAATGCCAAATTTAGACAGATTTTCAGGCTAAAGTAGAGATTGACAAATACTCAGCTTCGAATACATAAATCAGAAATGGGAGGTAAAACAACGATGAAAAATACATGTATAATATAAATCCTCATTCCGGTGACATCCGTATTTCATAGCGCACCTCTCAATGCGGGAACCTTCCCGCTTAAATATTCGGCCGCCATTTTAAAAACCCCATTCTAGTCACATTTAAATTGCGTCCTAAATCATCGTTATGTATTTATTGTATGGTCAATGGTGTGAGAGAAAGCGACTTTGAATTAATGTGGGGTTTGTTAATTCTTGCCTAACTTACCGCAATCAATCTGTTTAGCCTTTTCCTAGCTCAACATAGCTCATAGGGTCAACTTCCAGTCTAACCTAAAGCAGTTAAATACCAGTATTTTATAAGAGCGACTGCCTAAGGCTACCGACACGAAGTCAGCGGGCGCGGGGATGCGGCGCCGGCGCGCCCGCCATCGGCGCGTTTCAATGCATAGATTTATTATGGAGGAACTGTCCTCCAAGGCAGTGGCGCGGAGCAGCGTACGAGCGATGTGCATCAGTCTAGCGGTGCCCGCCCGTCTGCTTTGACGTAGTGTTTTGCATTTTATTGTATGCTTTTAACGACCGATGGCGACGTTAAAAAATGCCGAAGAATTTTTTATCAAAAAGATGTTTTCGTCGCTGTTTTAACATTTCGTTCGTGAACAATGAAACAAATTTCTCATAAAACAACACTATACCGCTCTAGCGACACGCGATCTACCCGCTGGCTTCGAAACCGGGTCTGCGTTGCCGCCGCGCTGCCCGTACTGCCGCGCCGCCACCCTCGCTGCGCAATTGCTGACTCCGAGACCGAGACTTAACTGACCTATACAAGCCAGTAATTGGCGGACACGACACACCTTAGTAAGACTGTTGTCTGTTGCTGGCTTCTGACTATCCGTAACGACTGTCCAAAATCTACTAAGGCCACGATTGTCATTTAGCATGCTTTCTAAGGCACGGAGGAGTCTCAGAATGAAATTAAACCTGACATCGGTAAGCGTTACTTAAACCTTGAAAATCGACCCGTGACTGCTTTTAAACGGTTTTATTACTTACAACAAGTTCACAAATATTTTGCTTCGATAAACAATGTAATTTGCCGAAATCGAATGCAGAGACTACCGATGTACCGAGGGCGAAATTATTTAAAGTTCGCCATCCAGCACGTGCCACTGCAAGTACTCTATGAAAGTTTAACAGGAAGTTTTCCGCCAGCGTTTCTGTTCCAGCTGCTTCAATATTAACATTTGACTTTTTAAACTACCCGCGCGTTGTGTACTTAGGACGGGGAGCTGAGTGAGGGTATTATTTCAAGCATTGTGGCGACGTCGCTGCAAAAGTTATTGTTTCCTCCTTTTAAATTTTTGAAAGAATTGACTTAAGTTAAAGTTTATTTATTTGAGAAGATGGAAATTCGTTTGTTAAGTCACTTGATGCTACTTTTTCGTAGATCATGAAAACAAAAGGGGCAACAAGCAACATTTTTCATCAGAAACTGTTGAAAATGGGGTCTGAACCTGTACAAACTTCGAACTCACCACACTGATTCCCTGATGATTGAAATTTCGATTATGGACCGTTGATTTTTGGCACGGGGAGGGTGGAGGGGGAGGGATGGAGGTTTGGCTACTCCCCAGTACCATCTCCACTACTCGGAGCCCCATGGTTATGGAGATATCCATGGTTAAAGTTTTCAGGTTAGAATTAAAATTTCCATATATGTCCATCGATTTAAGGGGCGCGGAAGGGGTAAGGGTTAAGGGGGGTAGAGGGGCTACCTCACTGTACCATCCTTACCCCACGGAACCCCATGGTTATGGAGATATCCATGGTTAAAGTTTAAGCAACAAAGTCGACGGATTCTATTTTATAACACTTTCTTTTATAATTAAAATTGCTGTACTCTTAAACCTGTGTGGCTGATTAATCCCACTATTGTTGAGGACCTCCTTTTGTTCAATTTCCCTCGACTTTCAATATTTTCAATGGAAAATTCATTTTAACATAACGCGGTCTCCGGTGCCTCCTAGTAAGACTTGCATCTTACAAGGCTGCAAGATATTTAGATATATTGTACCGTTTTAAGTATTATTACGCATAAGTATTATTAGTATTATTATAATATAAAACACAAGCTTGTATTTGAAAAGGTTTTTAATGAATGTGCATGACAGACAGAACGACTAAGTAGAAGCAATTACTAGCAAGTGTAGGCAAAATATACGACGGGACACAATTTGGAGATAAAATGTTATGAAATGCTCCGGCGACAGTCTGCAGACTATTCTAAATGATAATTTAATTTGGTCTCAATGCAGTCCGACAGTCGACAGTCGCACCGGGTACTTAATTGTTTGTATTTAAATGGCGGCGCCGGTATTTATTAAAAACAACTATGTAATTGTTTTGACTTTGTTCCAGTGTGCGAATGAAAGTCAGTTGCAATTGGTATGCTTTATCTCTTTAGGACTTTTTTGGGGTGGTATTAAAACTATCTACCTAACAGTTAACTTCATAGCCGTTTTTAGTAGCTTACTTACTGTTAATTGTTAAACTGAAGCCGACCTTGCGCCAGAAAGCGTTTTATAACATTAAAGATAACGTTGAGGACAAAAAGGCTTGGGATTGTGCTACTCCAATTATTTTAGTTTTTTTTTTATTTTGCACCGTGAATTTAGTTTTTTAAATTTTTTATTTATTTATTTTTTATTTTTCTTGCATTGACAAGAATATTTACTTTTTAAAGTATTATATTATTTTATTTTAATTATCGTGAATGTGAAGACTATGTGGATCATTTTTTTTTTTTTTTTTTTTTAATTTATCTTAGTTAGTTTTTAATCATGGTCTGGCAGTTTGAGTATTTATGCGGCCTATCCGAATGTCCTTACTTTGGTATTGTTCGTCAATTCGTTGAGCTCCTTAAATTCTGAGTTGAGCTGCACGGTTATTGGCAAATGCGTGCACTGACTGGACAGGTCCACTCAATCTGGCTGGTTCTTTCCTCAAAAGACTATTTCAGATATCAGTCTACATGGTCTTCACATGATCTAACCAAGATTTTGTCTGGACTTTAAAAGAGACCTCGGAGTTTGTTTCGGCCTTTCTTCTCAGAGTAGTCAGATAGGAAACGCCGACCTCATCCTGTTTAAAAAAAATATGATCGACATGTAAAAGTGTTTGTACAAACCAACTTACAGAAATAAAATCTTATATCATTTCTCTAAAATTCATAGGTGAGGAAAAGCTAGACAGATTGACTTTTATACCTAAAAAGTTCTTACTAAACGATTTGCCTGTATCTTTTCATTAGTTTTCCAAGCTCATCTTCTTAACTTTTAGGCACCTACCACAATAAATTATTCTAATGTCTTTATCTTTTGACACGCAATAACTTTATTTGCAATAAATTGTACGAGATATTCTATATAGCTGTGGAGACGCCGTAAATTCTCGAACTTGATATTAATATAGCTCCGTAGTTGAAATGCTAGCCTGGTACCTACGCTGCCTCTGTGGGGAGATCATCGATTAACTATCAACTTAATTGATGCCATTCATCACAACGACTGTCTCGCCAACACATTCATCTTCCTAAATTCTAACCTAGGGCTGTCAAACGCGTTCGTATCTTTGAATGTTCATATTATATTATTTTGTTTTGTTATGACATTGCCTCTAAATCGGAACATTTAATCGCCTTATACTTGAAATTGTAAATAAATACTTTTCAGTTTTCATTCAATACAATTTTGCTGTCAACAACAAAGCAATTGCCGGTATTACCTTGAGAATTTAACAAAGCTCTCTCTTCAAAATTCTGGAACAAAATCTTACCGCCATGTCATACGTAGCTGAGACACAGGCTTGCCAACCCTACTACAATAACAGCAATAAGAAACAAGAGGATTCCGTTCTAATTACACGAACGACCGCCTAAATCATCTGCGTAATGCTGAGCTTACACGAACATCACAAAACATGTTTGGAGAGGTCACGGGCGGCGGTGAAGTGGGCAACGCGCGTTTTACTTTGGAGCGATGTCCCCGAGACTATTTAATAAAATGCTAATGAAAACCGGTTGTAGGCCACTGATTATATTTCAATTTTGGAACGATCAAAATGGCTGCCCTGTGGCAGACCGGTTGGCGTTTTACGAGAGAATTCGGAGTGGTCCCAAATGTTACTCGGTTTGAAGTAGCCTTTATTGTTATCTTATTTGTTGTGCAGACAGTTGGTGTTATTAAGAGCTCGATGTGTTTCGTTACAACTTATTTATCGTTTTTATGGAGATACTAAACTGTTTTATGAATGACCGTCTTTTTATCTAACTTCCTTTATTATTGTCTGGAATAGTTCGAGAATGTAGTCTATTTCATGCTTCGCTGTCCTGATTGTTTTGTCTGTAACTTTATTAAGAGAGTTGCCTCTGATATTCCGTCCTGAGTAGCCCTGACTAATTTGGTTGCGGTTTGCAAGACAATTTGCAGTTTGAGCTACTCGGTGAGTCCTAGTTTCATAGTTCTGCGGTAAACTATCAAGTGTCTCCAGTTACTAGCGTGCCAGTCACGTTAGGTGGAATTAGATGATTTAATACTTACATTTGGAACTGATATTAAAACATTTTGTATATAAGTAGGCAATAATATATAGACCTTATGATAAATAGTCAAATATTTTGATTCAAAACTTTGCCGATACTTACTATTCCTATGGGTAGTAGACAAATAAATACAACTACATATTTGTATTTATTTTCCTATGTAAATTGGCATGCCAGAACCAGAATATGCATTATATTTCACCATAAAAAATACCTAACTAAACACAGCCCACAAAAATTCGAATAAAAAATCTAAACCGAATCAAAAATGAAGCCCGAATAAACTAGCCACCACAAACAACTCGCTCGAATCGAATGAATAGTCCCGACCGAGCGGTCGAGGCGTAGCGGCGTAGAGGCGTAGAGGCGTAGAGGCGTAGAGGTGGCTACACTGGTAATGAAAATAGAAATCAACTAATTAGTTTCAACTGGTAACCGCTGGCAATGGAACCATTCGGATTAGCTCGGTTAAACGAGCCTCGAGCAACTGAGATGTAGGTAGATACTGTTTGTTCTTTTCTCGTTAACTTGGTTAACTCGGTTGATTTGCATTGGTTAATTAACTTAGTTAAGTTAAGGATAACGTTAAGCTAAGTTGCGGTTTAACTTTATGTTCCTTTAGTGATCTATTTAAAGTGAATATTTTATTGGATTTCCATCGTGTAATACTGTAGATGAAATTAATAGTTTACCGTATTTGGCAAGAGATTGGAGAATGCAAAATTCAAAGAACTTTGGAAGGCTATGGGGAAGGCTTTTGCCCAGCAGTGGGACAATATAGGTTAAATAAAAAGAACTTTAGGTGGTTCAATGTCACTTGCACGTTATGAGACGACAGTGAGTGACATTCTACAGCGATAATAGAGGGCATCTGGCAGGGTCATTGGGCAAGCATATTCAGGATGAAAAGTTTATAGTTAAGTAGATTCGACTTGCGAAGAGAAAACTTTCAGTTAGGAGCCTTGTGGTCAGGGATCTACTTTCAGAACTCCAAAAAGGACTCTTAACGTGCAGGGTCGTTTATTTTAATTTGATCGGGGGCAGCTTGAAGTAAAACGACGAAAAATATCTAAGATAGCTTTAACCATAGTAACGATTTAATTTACTAGGAATTAATGTCAAAAACCATGGATCATGAATACCAATATTACGAAGACGTTTTTGTTTTGAATTAAACTCTGTGATCGTAACTGCCGGTGTACGCGCCTCGCGAATGTTCAGGTGGTCTCAGAACGGTTCCTACTCACGGTTCAAGGATGAATATAAATTATGTGCATTTATTAAAGGTCTACAAGAAGACCTTGAGGGAACCTTTTACTTGTTATGAAAGCGCCTATAGTACTATGAATATAGACCTATTCGCTAAAGATAAATTATCTACTATCCAAAAAGGGCCAGCGGCATTATTTTGTTTTTCTTTCAATAGGATTCTATAGAAGAAAATTGTAAGCGTTTGTTATTTATTCCATTAGTAAATTTTCTGTAATTTTAATACCGGTGTGGTCTGAATGACCCTTAGGATACCTAATGAAGCGGTGTGACAGCTAGGGTTGCTGCTGTCAATAACCCTACAGGGCTACCACGCATCTGTTTTCTACACCACCTACTCCAGACATAATTCCAACATTCCTTACAAAACAAATCGACGTTTTCATCCTTCCATATTAACAGTGGCCTTGCAAACAGACACTCGCGTAGCTCTTACAACACAAACAATAAGGTTGAAATTCACTTACCTCTCCGAATTCGGTCAGTCCATTGGCCACGGGCGCTTCGTTCGATGAGTCGGCCCTGAAAGGAAGGAATAAATGACGCAAAAAGAAAACAAATGTACAAAAAAAAAACATATATATATGGACAAAAAAGATACGCTCGCCATTGTTCATTCGCAACGCTATCCTTGGCAGTCGTCCGTATCGCAAGATGTTGAAGTGCAGAAGGACCGAGATAACAAGCTCATGCACACTTCAATAGAGGCGATACCAAACTATCAAACTGAACGAGATCACAGTCGCGCACTCGGAACTGCTCGGAGCCATATTCCTTTTGTTACAATGTATTGTGTGCGCGAGCTTGTTATCGTGCATTGCCTGCAGTTAAACTTCTGCTTTATTTTCTTAATGTTGTAGAGCATTAGTCTAACGGCTAGAGGCTTCTCAAAATAGTTGGGTGTTCGCTAAGTGTAGAGAAACGCTTTGGCCGCTCGTGCATGCACGAATTCCGGGGAAACTTTCAGGGGAAATTATTGTGTGAATAACAATATTTTGTCGTTTCTGTATGTGCTGCCCCCAATTAACTTTTATAGCGTGCGTGCTCAGTAGACTGTGTGGGATAACCTTTACTGTCCATTTAATTATTATAAAGCCGGTACAAAGTAAGGTTTAACACGGACGGACCTTACACAGAATCAGCTAATCCATTCAGCCGGCCGATTCTGTAGACATCACACCGTATTGATTTAGGTTAAGAAAGCGTGTTGTCATTCCGACTGACTGTCAACCGATGCTTGGAATTGACAGCGCATTCCGTGAGGGGAAGGCTAAATAGTTCTCGCCAAACTTCTTGGCCGCCCTGAAGTTGGCTACAATGGCTGCGCAGTAGTAAATCTCATACAAAAATAGTACCGTTTGGTGCCTCGCGCATCCGGTAAACCAACTTCATTCCAAATATGTTTTTACTAAATATACAACATTCAATGATGTTGCTGAAAAATCCTTTTACCATGCGTATATAAAATAATTTTGGTCAATATAACTATCTTATTAAACATTTCAGGCTGGACTTATGAACTAAAGCCAAACTCCCATGCCGTTGGACTATTGCCATTATTTAATTTGAATAAGAAAGAAAAATCAAAATGTAGTACAAAAAATCTTTTATTAATTTTCTTTAGGTATCGTCTGAAAGATCCAAGCGGTAGGTACGGTTAGACAAACTAGACTTCTTATTGGCAGACAAAATAAATAAAGTCTGTGACAGTCGGTCGGCAATTAGCAAACTACGAACTTGTATAAACTCAGAACTAACTCGTCATAGACAGAGAGAGGCAGGTATCTATCTATGAACTAAGTAGTTTGTAGGCGACTGTCCTTCTTCCGTGGCCGTATTTTATATAACTTATATTGTTATAGTTATAAGTTTATTTTGTTTTGTATATTTAGTAGTGTATATTTTGGTATTAAAGATTATTGACATTAATAATGGCATCCGTCTTGGTGGCAATGGCGGTGCCACACATAGCATGTCTGCACCGGTAGCTCATTCTCTGTGTGATACACGACGCTTCCGATCGTAGATGTTTACGACACCTTACATCGGTGAAGATTTTCAATGGTCAAAGGAAGGTTTGAATTTTTTTGTGACATAAAGAGAGCCTCAACAATTTCAGTTGAATTTTTCTTTTCAGAGTACAAAACTTAAAATAACATAACTGGCGAAACGTGGGTGTACTGTAGTAGGTGCCGAACCTTTCGAGGAAGTCGGATGTGATTTTTAGCTATCTTATAGTAGGGCAGATGTTTTGTTTTTGCTACAGGAGGTTACTAAACGGGTCGGGCGGTCGAGGCGTCGGTTAATTGAGCCTCGATTTTAACACACATCAACAGACTCCAATCATACGCACCCACACGTGTTAGGTTCGAGGCTAACCAACGCTATCATTGTAACATAAACCGGCTTTCCAATTGAATCTGATTTCGTTTGTTGCTGCTAACTGCTACCGAACGATATTCATTGCTCGAATATCCGAGCCTAAAACTAACCCAGAGAGTCCAATCTGTACCATCGTAAATAAATTCAGCGGGGTTGATCGCTTTGATCCGGCACATGGCGGACAACCTAGTTAAAGCAATCGAGTTAGGAGCAAGCAAACGTGCGATGTATGTCGAATTGAAAATAATGTGATTTTGACGTGTTGCTCGGGGCGATGTTGGTGCAGTGCCTGAATACAGGAGCTGATGAATGTGACCGACTCGATTAGTTAACTAATATTTGACATCCCGATCTTGGATTAGGTAACGCCGCTTTGTCCTTTCTATCAAGTCATGGGGAAGATAGGTCTTAAGATTTTTGTTGTATAAATATTAAATTAGCAAAGGTTACAAAGGTCGTTAAGAGCATTGGTCGCATTAAGTTACGGATATCTTTTTGAGATTTCTAATGTTATTATACGAACAGCATGTTAGATAGATTAATAATAATAATGTAATGTATCTATCTCGACTTAGCACACGGGGTGTTGACATGTTGAATGTAGACTTGACGATAATTGTGCTGGTGATAACCAGGGCCTGTTGGCCTTGTCGACCATATACCGAGGCTGTCATTGTGCGGTTGATTTAAGAGCCTAAAACAGAAGGCAGTACTACTCGATACGGCTCGCACTGTGAGGAGGTTCCCCCCAACTAGCAAAGTTGCCTTAAAGACAATTCTTTATAAGTGCTAGGGTCGATAAAAGGTTTATAAGTGTTTTGATTAATTTGGTACGTCTTATAATGGCATGTAATAAGACATTTTGTGGTTATAGATTATTCAAACTTGATTTTTTACTTTGTTACTTAATAAAATCTACACTGCTCTGGCACAATCGGTCATCACATACTGTATACCGATCTGGGGAGGGGCCACCAAAACCAATTTTCTAGACCTAGAAAGGGCCCAAAGGTCTCTCATCAAACTTATGTATTTTAAATCCTTTCGATATTCAACAGACAACCTTTACAAGATTAGTAATCCGCTCACTGTTAGGAAATTATACATATTGAACATAACCATACATCTGCACAAGACCCTCTCATTTGATCCATAAAAAATTAATAAAAGACGTAAAGACATTGTGGCCCACTCTCCTCGGGTCCATACGATTTTCGCCAGACGTGAGTATAGTACTCAATCAACTTATATTTATAATAAACTAGCTTCTGCCAGCGGCTTCACCCGCGTGAATGTCGAAAATTGTCCCGAGGAAACATATTCCCGGGATAAAAAGTATCCTATGTGCTATTCCTGACTATAATCTATCTCTGTGCCAAATTTCATCCTGATCCGTTGAGTAGTTTTTGCGTGAAAGAGTAACAAACATACATCCTCACAAACTTTCGCATTTATAATATTATATAGTAGGATTAAACCTCAAATTGAATATTTACCCCATGTTGTGTCACGAATGTAAAAATACCCTAACGGAATGGTTAAAATTACAAACGTACGATGAAATTGAACTTTTATTTACCAGAGCAGTATCCAATCATAACATACATCAGTTGCTTCAATAACAATAATTTTGTTTTTCTTTAATTATATCTCAACATTGTAGATTTGCAACCCACGGGAAGTTGCGAGGTAACCCCATTACAAGTACCCTTATAACTTATCGGGGCTGCCTCAATTATGTGCTGTAGAACAATTGTATGAGAAACAATAAAAACTTTTTACTTCTTTTTATTTTATTTATTTTCAACCTTATAACGAACACTTATAGTCGTATATAAGAAGTCCTAATAAAATATTAATCAGAACTAAGGTTTTATAAGTGTACTTAACAAAACTAATTGCTCTTGACCATTATATTACTATGAAAAAATTGTATTCACAGCAAAGCATCTAAGGCGACTTCTAGGCGGTGTATCAAGATAAAACGCTATATTTTAAGTTAGACCAGCAATAATACAACTGTAAAAACCGCATCCAATTTCGTGCAGTTATTTTTGCGTCAGCCGCGTACAAATATCCTCCGTGACCGACAGACATAAATTCCAAAAATATTATTTTGGCCATCTATTGCTGATATAAAGACCACTCGTATAAAATTTTCTTAAATATCTTCAAAACACAGACATTACCGAGTTACATTAATTATTAATATTATTGCACCCGAACACATATTCTTCTACAAGTTGGATAAAACTCTTATAAAGAGATCACAGAGAGAAATACAAGTGCAATTACACTTAGAAACACATTCGTAAGACGACTCATAATCTTATTGTACTTAAAACAGCATGAGCAAGATAACTGTAGGACTAAAAAATAATTAATTAGACCAAGATGGTTTTAGGACACTCGTGAGACCTCCCCCCCGGCATTGTCGAGGCCGGGGGCTCAGTAGCCGTGACTTGGTCACGTACGGTGAAGCGAAGAGGAACCCGAGTAGAGACCGCTAGTCAGGGCTCTTGCCGATAAGCTAACGACGTAGCGGCCAACAAATAGGTTGCAGTGCCGCTTGGCAACAGAGGCGACATCGCAACTGCGGCGGGCCGTTATTTCGTATAGGAGGCATTGCAGCTGAGGGTAGGACGCCGCGATGGGAGAGGAGTGCCGGTATTGCAGTGCGCCACTGACCCACACGAGGAGTGTTGGTATAGCGTTTTCCGCTCTCCCTAGCCCCTACGGTCGAAAAATGGTAGGTGGTGGGGTCACTGACCTGACCCGTCACAGAGGGACCAAGGGTGCCATTCATGGGGTCCTCTGGCGCCCGTGTGCTGATGAGGAGTAATTCCCAGAGGAGTGTCCGGAGACAAACGCCGCGGCGGGTACACGGTGAATGCTAAAGCGTACCCGTGGTCCCGCCAAAAGCGGCACGGGAGGCCACCGTGGAGTTTTAGTGGGTTGGAGTCTCACATAACTGCACTATTTCCCCGTGGTAGTGCAGTATGCAAGAGTAATTCGCCACGCAAAAATAAAACGACACTTGTAAGACCAAATTATGCTAGCTGGGCTGCCTCTGGAACCCTATCCACTTGTAGCTTGGGACCTGCGGCGGACAACAATTTCTTTTTAAATGTTTTTATTTTTTATGATTTTTATAAAGAAATATTTAAAAATGTAAATAAGATGAGAATAAAACTGAATAAACGAAATAATGTAATTAATTTTGAACATAAAAATCGTAAGACAGCTCTTTTATAATATTGCTAATGGGTACAATTTCGGCTTTGGGGCCCAGGATATTCAATTACATAATGCCTGAACTTCCAGTCAATTGATTGTCTGGTAGTTTTGTCACTATACCATAATTGCACTTGTGTGAGTATGTAACATATTGTGTTACATACAAATATGTTTGCTGAAAAACATTTCCATCCTAAATTCGAATTCGAGTGATTCCTGGATTAGAGACACACTAGTAACATGAGACGAGCCCGGAGGGTGGATATAACGGAGATAAATGTTTACTTACCGTATTTTGATAACCAACCGATTTCCCAAAACTAGACTGTTGCTATGGTACAACGTATGCTATCAATTTCGGGCCTTTGAATTCAGTGGACTGCTGCTAACAAGCATCGTTGCAAAATATTGACTTTTTATTAGTTTTAGTAGACTTCAGGTAAAAGCTCTCTCTGTGCAAGCATGAAGTTTGATAGTTTTGTTGCGGAAATGTCTTTATCAGCATTCGGAACCCGAAGACATAAAAATGATAAGTATACCAGATCAAATCAATAACTGGTGCTATGCTAACCTAAAGGTCCATATCCTAATAAAAATCAGGTCTTACCTTCTTTTTTGCTGCTTTTATTTCAATACACAACGAGTAAAATGGCAGAAAAATACAAGCCTTTAACTTGTTACAAAATATTCTGGACACAAACGAAATTTTCACACCTTTTGTATCGAAAGAGAACTGTCGCGGAGTTTGTTTCGAGACAATGAAATTTATGTGACGTCATGGTGGGAAACTGAGTACAGTATACTGCTACCATTGGGAATAGATCGCAACAAGACTTGTTTTTATTAACGTAGATAAATAGTCCTTATATTGGCAATGTAGTGGTTCTGGTTTTAGCTTGTTAACATTAGTTATATAACCTTTCCCAGTGTTTCTCCGTAGAAACTCGAATAATATTGTTTCATTGGTAAAAAATGTAGATCATCACGATAAATATTGATTCAGACAGTATTGGGCTTTACGTTTAAAAAAAAACTTTAAATGTAAATATGTATACCTATGCTTCAATGACCGTTATGGCCGTACATAAGGTAAGTTATAATAAAATTATTTAAAGAGGAAAGGAAGATTTAGTTCAAGTCGAAGTGAATAGATTAGTTAGCTAGTCCTGAGGGTGCATAACGGGCATAGCGCGGTACGATCCCTAGCTAGATGGGCTGACGACTTTACAAAGGTGCCCAGCTTCGACAAAGTCTTTGTAGTTCGGTGACCCAAAGGTTTAAAAATTCAAAGTTTACTACAGGCAACGACCTGGCTTGAAATCACAACCTGTCGCTATAAAATCTTCCAGACTGCACAAGACTGCTTAATTGTGCTACATATCTTGAAAAACGATCTCATTAACTGGCACACGTACTAACAAACAGCTCTGCGTCACAATCGCGTACGGTGGAGAACTATCTCTTATCTACGTCGGAGCAGCTCGTACGCCGTGCACCTCCACTACCGCCCTACCCCCGTAGGTAGACGTGCTCACGTTCCTAGTTGATTTAGATCGCAGATTTATGGCCGCCGTGATCCGTGACGAGGTGACAATTGTTCTTGAGCGTGTTTGCTTGTTTCAGGGTGTCGGGTTACAGTGAACATGGTGATTTTATTGCGGGTTGGTATTGATTTTATAGAACGAAAATACTATCTAAACTTTATATTAGTGAAAATGCTAACAGATACGTACTGTGGAACAATGGAAAACTGAAAATGGCTCGTAACTCTTTCAATAAAAGATTTAAGTTTTCAAATCATTTCCTATATGCATAGAGGGATTAGTTATACCTTACAACAAAAGTTCTAACAACTAAGTATAATGCTGCACAGGTTATTGTATTTTTATATTGTGATTTGCGAAATATTGAATTTATGTTTATAAATTTGCGCCATTAATTTATTTGTTTATAATAATAATTTTTTACTTTTATTTTATATTTTTTTTTAATTTTAAAGTTTAGATAGTACTAATAAAGAAACAGTAAATTATTTAAATTTTATATTATTGTTATAACACGAAATAATAGGAAATACCTTCTTTATGCCTATTGCATAACTCTAAACTGTTAGCATTTTTGTACATAGCGTTGAATTCACATAAGGTATCCACCCAGCGAAAATAACAAACTTTTGCATTATCAAAGGTTATGTGGAAAATAATTGTATCCCTACTGGACTATAAATGTCATTATCAAAGTTGATGAGATAGAGATGTTATAGTCGACCAATTTGAAAGTAATAACGTCAGTTCTGATTGTGCCTTCTTACTTTTATAAACATATAGTACATGGATGACCGAGCTTTGGTCGGTTTTATTTTTATGGTAAATTGTGATTTTTACAGTTTATCAATAAATTACGTATGTTTATTTTTATCATCACGGTTTAATTATGAAATCGGATCTTTACCTAATACTTCCATCCATACTGTATTGCGGGTATGTCGAGGATTTTCATTCGGAAGATGGACTTTTAACGTAGTTGGTCCCATCACTCTAGAAAGACCTCATGGCATATGCAGACCTAACGGGAAACTGGTGACGCTGCATGGTGCATCCCATCAGTTGTCCTTTTAATGAGTCAATCGTTATCCTTGGTATATGTACTTCGTTGCCGGATTGTTCACCAGTAACAATTTTTGCCTTTATTATGTGAACTAGTTTTTGCCCGCGGCTTCGCCCGCGTGGATGTTGGAAAATATCCTACGGAAACGTACTCCAGGGATTAAAAGTACTATGTGTTAATCCAGGTGAACAATGTCTTCTCACACTGCTTATTATAGAATCCGAGGTGCGGCTCGCGGATTGATTAATGATTGCTGGTAGATAACAAATCCTAAAATCTAACAATAGTAACGGCATTCATAACGGAACCGAAAATTACCTACTTGAATGCCAAATTTGAAGGCAATTGTATAACGGAAATTTAAATAATACAAAAAAAAAGTTATGGTAAATAGTTACCTAATTAATTCAAATTACGCTTATACTTACATTGTTATTCATAGGGGATTAGGACTATTTTTTTTAATTTGTACTTAAATACCTATTTATACTACTACATTAGAGGTTCTGCCCTCAGGTGCTAATACAACCAGGCTGCTAGATGAGCTCACTCTCGAGCGAGGCGGATTGAGATTTCGTAGTACCATTACTGGAGCACCCACTTTGAGAATAAGTTTGTGAGACGGATGAGAGCATTTAAGAACTCTACCGGATAGTGTACAGCATCATCCGTATGCACTACAGTGCCCACAGACTTGTATACTTCTTTATGGGATGAAATTAAAAATATCCTTAAATATGTTTTCTTTAATTGTATTGTAGAGCAGAAATAATAAGTCTCAAGTAATTTTGGTAATATATCAATTTATTTTTCTTACAAACTTTAACAGAAGGGGTGTTAAGGGATGAAATTCAAAAAACTTTAAACACGTATTTCTTCAATTGTATTGAAGAGCAGACATACTAAGTTTCAAGTAATTTTGATGATAAACTATTTATTTTTCTTACAAACTTTAACACCCCTTTTTACCCCTTTAAGGGATGAAATTCGAAAAATCCTTAAAACAATATTTTTTACTTTATATTTAGAGGCCAATCTATACTAATATTATAAAGAGGAAAGATTTTTTTGTTTGTTTGTTTGTTTGTACCGAATAGGCTCCTAAACTACTGGACCGATTTAAAAAATTCTTTCACCAATAGAAAGCTACGTTATTCCTGAGTAACATAGGCTATTTTTTAATCCCGAAAACGGGTCCTGTTAGGTGGCCCACGGGAGCGAAGCCGCGGGCAACTGCTCGTTTATTTATATAGATAGATAGATAGATTAAATAGTATTAAAGAGCAGACATACTAAGTTTCAAGTAATTTTGATGATAAACTATTTATTTTTCTTACAAACTTTAACACCCCTTTTTACCCCTTTAAGGGATGAAATTCGAAAAATCCTTAAAACAATATTTTTTATTTTATATTTAGAGGCCAAATGCCATATATCATTCATTTCAAATGAAAAATGACAGAGTTTCATACAAACTTTCATCCACTATTTAACTCCCTTAGGGGTTGAATTTCGAAAAATCCTTCCTTATTCCTTGTCTAGATTACAAGGGAAACCTCAGTGCAAAATTTCAGCTTTTCAAGGTCCAAGGTTTTGGGCTGGGCGTTGATGAGTCTGTCAGTCAGTCAGGACTTTTCTTTTTATTAATATAGATAGATGAACAAACTTGTTACAATGAGTCTTACACCATTGCATAGTCCTTCTGATACGTTTAAATTACGCAACAGCATTATTAATGCTTTTTTTTCTATTTTAGTTCGTGTGGTAGCAAGTCTGAAAAGTTGACACTATTGAGAAATTCTGTTGTAAATTCGACTGCTCCTTCAGGATCATATTTCATTGAGTCATGGCTATAGTAAATTTTGTAATCTCCGGGAAGTTTAGCAACTATATCGTCACTAATTTTTCAACATCTGTGTTAAGTAAGAGGCGCGAGTAGGTATTGCTCTGTCTTTCATCCCCTCATAATTGCCATTGGCTAAGCAGTTACCAAATACTTCATCAATAAGATTGTTGCCTGAAATGATATTCTGTGGCAATTCAATTTCTTCCATAGAATTTTTTGTGTCAGTTCGCCGTTGCCTAATGTTAATAAATAATCAGCAAATGTCGTTGCTCTATATCAACGCGCATATTTTCTATGATATGATATGTTTTACCTTGAAGATCGACCCGTACGGCTGTTATTATTAGTATCTTTACTTCAATAAACACTATTCAAATTACCGTCTTTAATTTAAAACCTCCTCTACTTATTTTAACAAGCTATCAAACAACCTGAAACCACTTAGCGTAACAAGGATCTTTATTACGCCATTTTATCCGCATTTAAAAATTAAGATTTTCATTTTAACGAGAGAGGAAATATTTTCCATCTGAAATTCGTGGCGTGTAAAGCGTGTTACATAATAAATGTAAAAAGTATCGTATAGCGGATAGTGGAGTGTTCTGCGAGGAGAGGCGGGCGAGAATTAATTGTTACTATATCGCACGAGGGACAAGACTGCCAGGGATTATAGAAACGTTGATGTGGCAACGAAGAGGGGACAGGAAATGTTGGACGTGGAGAGTTTACAAGATAATGGGGAGGCAGTGTAAGGATGATGAAAATATCTGATTTAATACAAAAACATTGTGCTAGAAGCTCTAAAATGAAATGATGAAATGTTCTCACATTTATGGATAAACTATAAAGCCATGTTCATTGTTTAGATAATTGAGATTTGTTATTAGATGTGGGTTGATTAGATTGACACACTTTCTCTTCAATTTGCCTTTTTATATAACTGACAAATATTTACATAAAAATATATGTCGGCATTTCTAAGATATCGTTCTGAAGAGCGCTATGGTTTCAAATGACTTTGACAAATGTCAACTTGACGTTAACACATTACGCTAGTTTTTGGCGCGAACGAAACAGGACAGAAAGAATCGAGGGAGAATATGGAGGGTTGGATTGAGTTGTGAATTCGTGATAAAAACCTAAAGAGAATACAGTCAACAGTGAGAGTTACCGATTGTTCGTGTAGATAAAACTACGTGTAATAGTGGAATGTCGTTTAAGTTATTCGCCAATACATAACGTGATTAGTTACATTGTGAGCCTACATACAGGCAAAGAAGTTGGTTTGTTTAACATCTAGCCCGAAAGAACCCATGCAATAATGGCTTTTCCTGAAAATTACACAGTCGTCACTACATCAGATCGTGGGATATAAGGGCTTGATATTTAGGAGACTAGTGAAATAACAATCGAACAACTTGTGATCAGTGAAATTACCTACTGAAAGAAAGTTGGTACCTAGCGGGAAACTTCAAATACATGAAGACTTGTGTGACGGGTATTCGGTCAGAACATAATCTTATTTGCAGCACAAGGAGTGACTGAAAAACATTCCTCAACCATAAAGTTTGATCATGATGGTTTGAAAGCTTATTGAAAGGTCTTCTTCTTGCTCAATTAAATTTGGAGAGTTTACAATAATAGTAACTAGTTTAAACTAATGAAGATAACTAAAGTCACATAATTATCATTTGCAATAAGACCGGTAAATGTTAGTTTAGTTGAAAAGTGCCTGAAAATGGTTTGTTTGAAATTAATCCTTCAGGCTTTTGAGCTCAGCTGTTCAGTTTAATTGAAAGAATACTGGAAAGATTCCAATTAATTGGTAGAAAAACCAGGAACTAAAATCAAGACTTGATTATGCAAATCATGGCCCGGAGAGAATCATGACTATTTTGGAAACATGGTTAACAAGTTTGAAAACTACCTCAGTGATGGGATTCTTAACGCTACCTGCCTGGTAGTATGTTGTGTTAAAGGTAATGGTAATTGAAGAATCTGCTGCGCATGAGAAAGTTCAGATTTAACAAACATCTGGTTACGGAAAGTATCTACAGTAGCTGGTAAGGTCACTTTATTTTTATTTGATGTTCATGAAAAAAGAAACTTTACCACCCTTTTGTGGTTCTACTGCAGTTGGTTAAGCAAAAATTACATTGTAAAGCCGTTGAACTTCTTGTACACTACAATATACAATGTTTTTGTCTGTTAAAAGAAAATAAGTGGAGAAAACGAAAAAAGGAACTGATTGCACATTACAGATTCAAGATTGTTTCAAATTGTAGATTATTATGGTTTTCACAAAAGTCTAACTTTTGTGCCTTAGAAACATAGTATGATAATCTTTGCTGTTACTCATTGACGGTGTATTCATTTTACAATTTACGTGATGATTGATTTTTTTATTTGCTGTGTGTGATTGTTACCTAATTGTTTGACTGCCTTGTCCACAATTATTACTTGGGGTCTAGGGTTGAATCTCTGGACAACATGTAGTGGTATCCTATTGCTTGAAGCTTGAACTTGGTTGGTGAATTAAGGGTGCGCTATACACCTTTGCTTGCAGACATCGATTGGTGAGTGCAGACATGTTATTTTGTGTTATAAAATTGTCTCTATGTAAAGATATTCGAATATGTCATAATATAATGGTTAGTGCTTTAGTGACAGTACTTATCACAGAAATGTTGTGTCTTCATGGGGTTATGCCGTTCATTAATTTTTACTACCGTTGTGATGTCGCAGTGGCTGGGCCACTGAATGCTGCTTTGTATGTTGCGGGTTCCATTCTCATGTGGAGTAGATGTTTGCGTGGCCTGCAGGTGGTTGTTCTGGATCTGACTGTTTGTGAGTTTGGAGTGTTTGTGAACGCACCCATAATACCTGTTGATTTGATGTCTGAGGGAAGGTGGGAGCCTGGTGCCTCCGGTGCTTTTGTGACCTGTTGTTTGGTGTGACATAGTATGATGTGTTAAGCATCTGGAAGGTATGGCACCCTTGGTGTTTCGAGACCGACCTGACGTTTGTTGCGAGCCAGGTTCGTTATGTAGGTTGGTGGGTGGTCGAAGGGGCCCAGTACGCCCGGTCCACGCCACGCGTTGTACAGGTGGATGGTCGAAGGGGCCCAGTACGCCCGGTCCATGCCGCGCTGTGAGTAAGTGGGTGGTCGAAGGGGCCCAGTACGCCCGGTCCACGCCACGCTTTGTACAGGTGGATGGTCGAAGGGGCCCAGCACGCCCGGTCCATGCCACGCTGTTAGTAGGTGGGTGGTCGAAGGGGCCCAGGACGCCCGGTCCACGCCACGCGTTGTACAGGTGGATGGTCGAAGGGGCCTAGCACGCCCGTTCCATGCCACGCTGTTAGTAGGTGGGTGGTCGAAGGGGCCCAGCACGCCCGGTCCACGCCACGCTTTGTCCAGCTGGATGGTCGAAGGGGCCCAGTACGCCCGGTCCAAGCCACACTGTGTAGGTGGGTGGTCGAAGGGGCCTAGCACGCCCGGTCCACGCCACGGGTTGTCCAGGTGGATGGTCGAAGGGGCCCAGTACGCCCGGTCCATGCCGCGCTGTAAGTAGGTGGGTGATCGAAGGGGCCTAGCACGCCCGGTCCACGCCACGCTTTGTCCAGGTGGATGGTCGAAGGGGCCCAGTACGCCCGGTCCATGCCGCGCTGTGATTAGGTGGGTGGTCGAAGGGGCCCAGTACGCCCGGTCCACGCCACGCGTTGCGCAGGTGGATGGTCGAAGAGGCCCAGCACGCCTGATCCATGCCACGCTGTGAATAGTTGGTTGGTCGAAAGGGCCCAGTGCGCCCGGTATACTTTGCGTGGTATGATGAGTCGTTGGTTGATCTAAAGGATCTTGTGCGCCTGGTCTTCACCGTATAATATCGCAGAGTATGCATGTCAGGAATGGACGAGCGGATCCAAATGGAATGTTACATTATTTGGTGTGTGAGATTTGACGAGCCATTATAAGGATTGTTAAATGCTCGCGGCCTCGCAAAATGTCAGGAGGCCGTGTCGGCATTTCTAAGATATCGTTCTGAAGAGCGCTATGGTTTCAAATGACTTTGACAAATGTCAACTTGACGTTAACACATTACGCTAGTTTTTGGCGCGAACGAAACAGGACAGAAAGAATCGAGGGAGAATATGGAGGGTTGGATTGAGTTGTGAATTCGTGATAAAAACCTAAAGAGAATACAGTCAACAGTGAGAGTTACCGATTGTTCGTGTAGATAAAACTACGTGTAATAGTGGAATGTCGTTTAAGTTATTCGCCAATACATAACGTGATTAGTTACATTGTGAGCCTACATACAGGCAAAGAAGTTGGTTTGTTTAACATCTAGCCCGAAAGAACCCATGCAATAATGGCTTTTCCTGACAATTACACAGTCGTCACTACATATAAATAAAAATATTATATAAAACAAAAATCTTCAGTCAGTTTGCTAACCAATCCTAGTCTCCCTATCTTGTTGGACATATCACTGCCTTTCGAAACGAAACACCATGAATGCCTTTTTTATATTGTAGTTCCTTTTTCATAAAAATAGAATGTCTAGTTTAGTTTGTCATCTCATGCAGTCCGTGTCACATCGCTCGGCGTGGCTGTCTAATAGAATGATTGGCGGCGTGTCACCCATCCCCTCTGACTCGTCCGCCGTACGGCGCAGCGCCACTGAAGCGCACTGATTGCCTCAATTTCACCCTTTAACGTTTCGTCCGATAGGTTGAAACGGACAGGTTGCATGAAAAAATTGTGCAGTGTGCCTGTGAAGTGCTATGGTGCGGTGCATTATTTCTGAGTGGTGTTAGGTACATTCTTTATTGGTTTACACTTTTTAAAGATAGGACTATCAATCTGCCTGGACTATTTCCACCAGATACAACTTGTAAATACATAGAACGATTGCGTATTTGTAACTGTCAAAGATCTTCAAATGAAAGTCGTTAATAACGTTTTAACGTGGGAGCACGTGGGCGCGGAGGGCCTCCGCCTATGTAAAACTCATCCACGTGTCGACCTTGGAAAGCGTTGCTTATCCAAGAAGAACATAAATTGAAAATTAAGCAAATCTGAATGTTATTTTAGGGGGTTCAAAACCAAACGAGGAATAAATCAGAGTTGACACACACAAAAAGTTAAATAAAAAATCCTTGCACATAATTCCTAAGTGACTTTTTAAATTTAAGTAGTAGTAGCTGAGACGCTGTGGGCTTCTGAAATTACAATTTCAGTAGAATAATAATAATAATCGCCATAAGCCAGCAGGTTCGTCGATCCCGTAAGGATCTGTCGACATGCTGGATAGACTACAAGAAGGCCTACGACTCTGTGCCACATACATGGCTCATGAGGGTGCTGGAGTTGTACAAAATAGACGCAACACTGCGCACCTTCCTTGAGTAATGTATGGGGCAATTGAAGACGGTCCTTCGATATCCAGGATGTCGACCGATTCAGGGGGATGATGAACCTATATGGATTAAGCGGGGGTTATTTCAGGGCGACAGTTTAAGTCCACTTTGGTTCTGCTTAGCCCTGAATCCTCTAAGTACACTGTTGGAGGATTCAGGTCTAGGTTATCGGTTGAGAAGAGGTGGTCAGGTCATATCTCACCTCCTTTACATGGATGATCTGAAGTTCTTTGCCCCCAACAACTTGCAACTGATGAAGTTACTGAAGGTAACAGAAACCTTCAGTAACGCCATCAGGATGGAATTTGGTATGCACAAATGTGCAGTCATGCATGTAAAGCGAGGGGAGATTATGGAATCCGAGGGAATTCAACTCTCTGATTCCATACACCTCAGACACCTCTCCTCAACCGAAACTTACAAGTATTTGGGTATGTCGGAAGCGTTGGGCATTAACAGTGCTGATATGAAGCAAGGAGCGCTTCTTTGGCCGCCTGAAAAAGGTATTAAATAGCCTTTTATCGGGCGGAAATAAGGTGCGCGCCTTCAACAGTTGGGTCATACCGGTTTTGATGTACTCTTTCGGCATACTCAAATGGAGTCAGACTGAGCTCGATGCCCTTGATAGGAGGGTCCGGACACTGCTGACCGCAAACCGGATGCATCATCCACGATCATCGGTGATGAGTATCGGTTTGCAATATTAACTTTTAAAAACTTTCGCGTTTCATAATGGAGAACAATATATCACGGGAATTTAACGCGATCGGTGCAACACGGTCGAAACGTCGGGTGAATAGGTAAATAAATAATCTAAATCATCGCGTGCAGTGCAAAGTATTCTCTGAGGCTGCAACCTCGAGGTGTGCAGCCTCAGAGAATACTTTTTAGAAGCTGAAGTGGGTATGCACCGGGATGTGGTTGCAGTGGACAAGGGACTTACCCCGTTGTCCATGGTTAAAGAGAACTGGCGCAAACCTGTAGTACTTACTGCTGATGAACGCAAAGAGGTATGGCAAGGCAAGGAGAAACACGGGCGCTTCAATCAAAAAAAAAAAAAAAAATTTCATCGTCCGTATCCTGGCTACGTTTCGGCGACCTTTTCGGGGAATCTGAAGGTTTTGTCTGTGCAATTATGGACAAAGTCATCCTGACGAATAACTACCGGAGACATATAATGAAGGACGGGACGGTTGACGTGTCTCGGGCATACCACCGTCCTGGTGAATCCATCGGACATATTATCCTTGGTTGTTCTCGTCTGGCTAACGGCGAGTACTTGCACAGACATAACCAATTGGCCAGGATTATTCACCAGCAACTTGCTTTGAAATATTTACAATCTAGTGGATTCTGAGGTACCGTATTACAAGTATGTGCCCGACCCATTTCTCGAAAATGACCATGTCACGTTGTACTGGGATCGGTCTATCATCACTGATAGGACTATTGTTGCCAATAAACCGGATATAGTGGTGATAGACCGATTAGCGCGCCGCACAATGATAATCGATTTCACCATCCCGCATGACGAGAACCTCGTGAAAGCTGAGAAAGAGAAACAAATCAAGTATCTCGACTTAGCACACGAGGTTGTCGTCGATCGAGTCGATCATTGTGCCGATTGTCGTTACGGCTAACGGCCTGATGGCCAAGAGCCTCGACGACCATCTGTCGAGTCTGTCATTACGCGGTTGGATCAAGGGCCTGATACAGAAGGCAGTACTCCTTGATACGGCTCGCATTGTGAGGAGGTTCCTGTCTCTGGAGCCCTAACCACCGGTAGCTTGGACCCTGTTCCCGATACCGGTTGGTCTCTATTTTTTATATTTTTAAATGTTTTTTAAGTTTTCTTTTTATTAAATATTTAAAAATGTATTTAATAAGAATGGAAATAAATAAAGAAGATAATAATAAGAAATAAGAATAGAATCGAGAGGCGTGCAATGATTGTTGACATTACCGTCCCGCATGACGGGAACCTCGTGAAAGCTGAGAAAGATAAGCAAATCAAGTATCTTGACTTGGCTCGCGAGGTTGTCGACATGTGGGATGTGGACATAGCGATCATTGTACCGATAGTCGTGTCAGCCAATGGCTTAATAGCCACGAGCCTCGACCAACACCTTAGGAGGCTCTCGTTAGGCCGCTGGATCAAGGGCCTGATCCAGAAAGCAATACTGCTGGGCACGGCTCGCATTGTTAGGAGGTTCCTCTCTCTGGAGCCCTGACCGCCGGTAACTTGGACCCTGTTCCCGATACCGGTGGGCCTCTACTTTTTATATTTTTAAATGTTTTTTTTATGCTTTTAAGAAATATTTATAAATGTAATGTAATAAGAAGTAAGATGAATAAACGAAATAATAATAAAAATGTAGCTTAAACCAGCCTAAGAGCTGAGAAGTTGAAACACTCCCAAATAATAATAATAATAATCTGTGGCCTGACTTGTCAAGAGTGACATTAAAAAAATTCTTAGCTCTTCGTATTTTCTATAATTTATTTTATCAAACCGTATTATATCACCGTTATATCTGCATAAAACTAAATTTTAATAATGTCTACATATTTATATAATAAACCAAGAAGAACACAAATAATATAAATTACAATGCCAAACAATACAAAATCAAACGAAAAATAACTAAGCTAATAAGAAAATGTTGACACGAAGCCAGGCCCGAGCCAAGAACACACGACCAACATCTTCGGGTTCGTCGCTTAGCTCCGCCTCGCAGCCACCGGGATACCCTACATCCGTGAGTGAAGCGATCCTGGACGCTGCAGTAGCGTCGAGCTCGAGCGACGAATACTTCTCTCCGCCGACGACACCACCACCTGCGCGTCCTCGCTTGGGGCCTCGAGGCCCATCGGCTTCTGACAGGGTCCCCGCTATCGGTGGAAGTGTGCAGCGGATGCGATGGTCGAAATCCATTAATGAAAACGTCATGCGCGCATACTTTGGGGCTACAGAGGGAGGAAGTAACCTGACTGCGTACCGTGGTCGGATGCTCTCTCTGTTTCAGTTACTTGAGCCAGCTGTCAACGTTTCGGCTCAACGCCTATCAGATCAGGTGCGGGTCATCCAACGTAACCGTATGTTGGATGACGCCGTACTTGATAGACTGCGTAATGAATCACGGAGTAGCTGTGTCTCGCCTACCTTGCCACCGGCCGCGGTGCAACTGCAACCCAATGTTTCACCGCGACCCGATCATGTTGGCGAGGATGACGACGACGGGGCTATATCCGTGAGTACCCAGTGCAATGTACGATTGAAGAGCGCTTTGGAGTGGGCATTCAGAGAGTATCGTTCCACACCGCCTGAGCTTAGACCTCGGTTACCTCGTCTGCCCATGCATAAGAAAAATAGGGCGCTGGTGTATGCTCTAGATTCGCAGCTATCAAATGTTTTTGATAGCAGCAATGACCTTGCCGATACCCACTCGATCTTGTACTGTGCGGCTGCAGCAGCATGTCGTGTAGCTAACGTCAAGTTTCGCAAAACTGACAGAGGTACACGGCCAGCTATACCAGCTTGGCAGTGCAGGATTGAGCGTCATATCAGTGAGGCTAGAGCACTCATTGGCAAGCTTATCTGCTTCAGGGAGGGCAACAATCGCCCTAGAGTGATGCGCTTTGTAAGGCGGGCGTTCTCTGGGACTGATATCAGTTCTCGAGATTATCTGTCCCGCGTCACAGAGCGTATCGCCGGTGGGATACTATTTTTTATATTTTTAAATGTTTTTTTATTGTATTTTTATAAGCTAATATTTAAAAATGTAAAAACTATGTACATAAATGAATAAAGGATATAATAATAATATCGTTTATTTTCATAGTAGTAATAGTAAGTTTCCTTAAGGAGCGTCACTGGGAGCATTCGTTTGTGAGCATTTGTAAACAAGCAATCGTAGGCAAGCAACAAATGCTTCCCAGCGAGCCCAGCATTCGCGTTCGAGCAAAACTATGAACGTTCGAGTGGAACATTCCCTTGCGAGCTTGGCGCATTCGAATACAATCTCGTTAAATGTCATTCATTTCAAAATGTCGGTTAGAGCGGTTGTGGCTGCAGCATTTTAGTTTTTTTTTATTGACCTCGAAGATCATAAACACTCAAGATCAAGAAACTGTTCCTTGCTTTACAAGTGGTAAGTAATATTCCTACATACATATTCATTCGTTTCATCATCTGAGTACTCGCTTTCGAGCGTTTTATTTGCGTGAACATTCGAATGCGAGCCGTTTCCGCGAAAATCGTTGCGACGTCCACACCTAGCGAAGTTCGCGCTTGCGTGTAAGCTTTGTAACGCTCGTCTCAACGTCCACACCACTCGAATATTCGAAGTCGAATGCTCATTACAAGTGAATACTCTCAGTGAGGACGCTCCTTTAGACACATATAGGACACATATAGGATACTAGTCCACAACATATCGCCATGTTTCTCAATTCCGAGGCGGACTCCATATGGCTTTCGAGTTTCAATTAACCATTTACAGATCCATCTCGTGGAGAAATGATAAGCGTGGCGGTATCCCTGTTACCCCTGCCTCGTATACCCAGTGGACAGGCTGGGGTAAGGTGACCTTGACCCGACGTGCTTCTAAGTCAAGTTCAATTGATTTTTCCGTCTAAGACAAAAACGTTGCTTTATTTTTCTACTGTCTTTTGCTAGCGTAAGTTGGAAATTCTCCCAAGGGAACTTGCTTTCTATAAAAGTTTCATATCTCCTTCCCCAAGATCCAATCTATGTATATCTATTCCATTTATCAAACATTTTTCAGCGGTTTAGGCGTGAAAGCGTTACAAACGAGTTACTTTCGCATTTATAATATGAAATCACGATTTTTTTTTTAAATCCATTTAGTCAATCTCTTCTTAGTCTGCAAACCTGTCGAATTTTGACGTACTTAACTCAAAATACTCAATTTAGAAGCCACCCCTTGTGGATATATGGATTTTTTTCATCTGCGGTAGACTTGTGTTCGAGATGAAAAGTCTGCTAGACCAAGCCTCGGGAGATGAGAAGCTGATCACATTATGCTCTGGCTCGTGGTGGATTAGCAGAGCAATCCGAGATGTTAGCAGTAAATCAGAGCGTTAATTAGAAACCACGATCCTTCGGGCTGTGTGTACTGTGTGCATGGCTTCGGTAAATATATGTTTATTCTAAGTTATTTATTGGTATTCTAGGATAGCCAGACCAGTTTAGTGACTACTTTTGCTGGTGGCTTCTCTTGCCTGGAAGTCGAAAATTATATCATAGCAACCTTATTAATACAGGTTATAATCTATATATGTTATATATTATTACAAATTTTTTCGTTTATAATATAAAATAATATGAGAAGAATGATTAAATCAACTATTTTTGTTTTGTATTGAGGTATATTTTAGCGTAACGAAAAAATGTTCCAAGTAACCAAAAGTTTAAGACTAATGTGTGTTGCCAGTGATGAACTATGGTACTGAGACTTGGCCGCTCACAATGGACCTTGTCAGAAAGCTTAAAGTCACCCAAAAGGCACCGGAGAGGGCTATGCGCGGCGTTTCCTTACGTGATCGAATCAGAATAGAAGATATCCGCAGGAGAGCCTGGGTCACCAATATAACCCAAAGAATTGCTAAACTAAGGTGGCAGTGGGCAGGGCACATTGCTCGCTTAACGGATGGTCGATGGGGCCGAAAAGTTGTGGAGTGGCGACTGCGAACCGTAAGACGCAACGTTGGAAGTTCTCCCACTAGGTGGACCGATGACCTGGTTAAGGCTGCGGGCATCCGGTGGAAGCGAGACGTGCAGAACAGATCAGTGAGGCGACGCTTGGGAAAAAATGTATGAATTGAAATGATGATGTATGAACCAAAAGCTATTTTCTGAAAGCAGTCCCATGCAAAGTCAAGTAAATGAATCAAATCTAAAATGTAGCGTTATTGGAAATACATATTTTGTGTATTCTGACTCTTATGTATAAATTATTTGTACACTTACTCGTATTTTGTTCCAATACGAATGTAGATTAATTTTATTTTTGAACGTAGCTGCGTTTATATCTATAACTTTCTCCTATTTCAATTCCGTCGCGGCAAAGTTCGAGATGAATGGTAATATTGCGATCCAATCGTATTAATTTCAGAAAGCATGTCTAGACAGGATGTATACCAATATCTATGACCTGCCAGTACCAATATCTATGCCCCTATTTGTAAGGGCTAGTTTGAATGAAGTTTCGTATATAACCTCGACTAAACTGTATTTTAATAAGTATCTTAGCGGGGCTTCGTAAGATTGGAAACTAACTACAACGTTAAAGAGCGAGTATGAAAATGAAACTGGATAAAAGATTCCGTTGAATATTATCCTAAAATTGAGCGCAACAAGTAAGTATCGATACCAGGCGCTCGGAGACACGAAGATATATTTTTTTCAATTCGTCGTCCTTGTACACGAACGCCACACAAACGTAATATTGTAATGTCGTACCTTTTTCGTATGAATGGAATAACACCTCATTTGTCAAAAGGGAAAGAAGGGGAGTCGGTGAGGGAAATACGTATTGTACTTATATCTATGTTTGAGGAAATAAAGGGGCAAGGGAACGAAGAATAATTTATTACAATAAAATAGAATGTGTGGAACTAGGCGGTTGTCCGGAATAGGCAGAATGTTTTCGAGGAAAATGTGAAAATGACAAAGTGAAAGAAATGGCCTTGATGATGTAGGTAGCTTTTGGCGTGAAACCGTGTAGTAAAGAATCTTAACGTCAGAAAAACATATCGTATTGACGATAAGCCCTACTTACAGCTACATTCAGTAGTTAATAGACTGTCTGTCAACAGATTGAGGACGACATGTTCCAACAAATGACCCATGTTTAGTGTATCTCACATTGTGTCGCGCCAGCTGTACTCGAGGCTTGTTACCCGTCACTCAACATGAGACACGCGCAAGTGACCAGTGAGGCGGCACAGCAGCAGAAAATGATACATGTTACATGTACGGAACACGGCTGTCGGCTTTGTTGGATATAATAACTTATGTTGGAAATAAAGGAAAACATAATAAATGATACGCATTAACATCCGGGGCAGGATCCAAATAGATCGCTAGGATTCAAATTCAGACGAAAACCGGGATAAAACTTTTAAAAAGGAAGAAAATATTTACAGCTTTCACAGTTCGTGAAAGCTTTAAAGATTTTCTTCCTTGGCCAAATGGGAAAACGTTTGAAAAAATTAGAAAGTATCCGACCACAGAGAGCAGGCCACTACAAGCCAGTCTTTTCCACAATGTGTCGGACGAAGGCACGGCCGGTAAAAGGATAACCCTGTAAAAGGGATAATTCTTTAAGGAATAGTGAATTGTATGGGGTCGGGACCAGCGCCTTTATGCCATTGATTGACGCTCGACACTTATTTTTATTCCTTAGTTTTGCCTATTTTAAGATTCCTCATGTCTTTTGTGTGTTTAAATTATGCCCTCCGACAAAAAGATCTCACAAAATCTGTTCATAATATTAGCATGAAACCAACATTTTCTCTTTGCTACTTATAAAAGGATCGCGTTGATTGGTAAAAATGAAGCTCCCAGCAGATTGTGGGATAAGCCTGATTTAGCTAATACTTGGTCGAGAGTCCAGTAGGATATTAATGAAAGGGAATTTGTCTCGCAGAGTCGGGGCGGCGCCATCTTCCCCCATGTGTGCCGTAAGAAGCGATTAGGGGATCAGATGGATAGACGCGCCTCCACCGACATTAATATAGAACCGATGTCAATATGTTCACGTTTGCGATAGCAAAGCACCTGTCAGACGATTATTATGAGAAATATTTTAAACTTAAAAATTTACTTGAAATATTATTCTACAGGAATAAAAATGTTGTCTGCACCGAAATCCGACTAGATATTCAACGTAATTATGAACAAAACCTTATCTCCGCGATCTTTTTATCCAATCTTAAAACAAGCAGGTAAGACGCCGCCGGCTTTTTTCTTAAATCCAGATATTTACTTTGCTAACTTTAACGTGAATTTCTTTTACAATTTTCTGTTTTAATTGTGCGCTTTCTTTTGTTGAGGTACAATTGAATTTCTGACAATTTCCCATTCGTGGAGCTTTGTGGAGGAAATGAGAAACAACGTGGTAAACGCCTGTCGTCGTGAAATATTACGGGATTAGGTTGTTTTTGTAATCGACTTTGAAGGGGCGCCTTCTTTTCTCCTTGAGACGTAATTATTTAAAGATTGATGAGAGAGAGCGCTTTCATGTTCTTATCTCAGAAAATAAAAAGGGACTCATTCTATTATTGTAAGAGCTTTCCAAGCTTTAAGCTTGTTGCAAAGATTAATATAATATTCAACAAAAATGTAACAATTTCATTTAAAAAAACATCGAGCGGATTTCATCATCTTCCTGCCCCTTGTGCCGTGTTACTTGAGGTCGACGAACACGTTTTCTTCTTCCATTCCATCCTGTCAACAGTCTCTCTATCACTGATATTTTTATATGATTATATTATAAAGAAAAGAGATATTAAAAACATTTTCAAACACATTTATTCATAACAACGAACCATATTGGTACATATTATTATAATGATTATGAAAATACGTGATCTCCTTCGGGATCACGAAAACAACGTCTGTTATGATTTAAAGGTTAAGGGAGACTTGAGACAGAGATTTTACGCTATAACAACTGAAGTTCCAAATATGAATTCAAAAAATATTGTATAAACACGTCCTTTTTAGGGTTCCGTACCTCAAAAGGTAAAAAAGGAACCCTTATAAGATCACTCTCTTGTTCGTCTGTCCGTGTGTATCCACCGATTTTTCTCAGCAACGGGTGGACCTAGCAAGTTGAAATTTATACCAGATACTGAGATCTATAGTCCCTATATTGCTTTTAACCAAAATTGACAATTCTAGCTCAACCGGAAGTACCCTATAGTTTTGGGTCGAAAACCTATATGGTAGTTCCTGTTGACCTAGAATCACGAAATTTGGCAAAAAGTAAGGTCTTTCAGCCCAAATAAAGAAAAAAATTCAAAAAAAGGTAGGTATTTAAACAATCGTGTGATACTATTATCACTACAGTCGTGTGTAATATGAACGTTGCATAAACTACTATTATCACACCAAATATTAAGCAATGGAAGAAACTTACGTTCATAATTGGGTGAACAGATTGAAGCAGATGAAGAAGTCAATGAAATATTAATTTGAAATTGTATTTTAACTTGATTAATTTCTAGTTCGGTACCGTTCAATCCCTAGGCACTGCCATGGGAAGTACTTTATAATAATATGTTTTGATTCCTTCGTTAGTATCAAATATACGGATGAACCGGCCGTATCTTTTGATTGCGTTGATATAGAAGTTTGATATTTTCACAGCTCCAAGGGATTGCAGACCTGAGTATTTGATTTTAATTGGAACTTGGAACCACGCGTTCCTGTGATAAAGGTCTTGGCAGAACGACAGACAGACGACGAAGTGATCCTATAAGGTTGCTTTATTCCTTTTGAGGAACGGAACCCTAAGTACCAGGACAAATAGGTACAAATTGACTTTTGATTAATTTGCCTAAGTCGCTTCTAGGATAGACTAGGCCAAGTCCGAAACATATGATTTAGCTTTCGACGTTTGACCAAGAACCTTCAGGTGACAATTTCTCCGAAACCTTTTACTATCACTTAAAGTTCGGCTACACGCTCAATCTTGCATCCGCAAACGGTGTGTGCAAAATTTGGCGCAAAAACTGTATCGCGTGCACATAATAGCGACTTGCACGATTGTTGCTTGTTTGCTTGAAGGTGCAAACGTTTGCGTATTTATATTGTACTGTCTTCACGTACATGCTTAATTTGTGCAAATCAATTTTTACAAACAAGCTTATTGTGCAAGCCGTTTGTGTGGTATACCGTTTTCCAATCTTAACGCACGTATTTGGTTGTACAAACAAGAACATGTGCAAATAAGATTGAGCATGCAGACGGACCCAGCACCGTGTTTCGACGTAGCTACTGCCTTGTATCACATGTTTCCCAATGTACCTTCTGCCATGTAACGCAAGTGTCTCGCAGTGTCTCCGTCCCTTACCGGAGACTAATGCGAGTCCATTAGGTAGCACATTTGATGTTAGAATTCAAAGTATTTAGTGCGGGTGACGTTACAAATGCCACGTCGTTTGTACGGGCTTAGTCTTGCCCTTAAATCTACGTTGGGCTGCGACTTGGTGACAAGATTTAGCGGATGTAGGAGTAAAGCTTACAATATGACGAACAGAATACTCCAGCATTTATTTAAATGTACTAGGGCTCGCACTATCGCAGCATATTTATTTTAAAATATTTTTAACCATAAATATAAGTCAAGAAATATGGTTGGGCGCTTCTTGTTTCGAAAGCAAATTGTTTTGCTAAGATCACTATGTATTCAGTAAGGCTTTAGGCAATATATTTGTTACGATAGTTTGCCAACTTAAAATAACCGTATGCGAGCAATCGTAGCAATGGTGGCTACCGCGTTAGAATGTTCCGCTAGAGCCGCTGCTGGTGTAGACAGAGGTCTTTAAAATGTAAAATTTCATAGTATTTAGCTTTTAGCGCGAGTTTATTTACATTTTTTTCTTGTTGTGAATATTTTCCAAAAATGGCAAATTAAGACAGGTACAGGATTCTCTTCTCTAATCTTTTTGCTAAAGACTGCATGCAAATCATTACTATCCAATATACCATTAATATAGTAAAATTTTGTAGGTTAATGTTGTCGCTGCCCGCTCCGCTCACGTGTGTGCCCGCTGCACGGCGACAGCGTGACATTTGTTGCGCTTAGCCTGTCACGTCGCGGACGGATCGCCGGGCATGGCACCGATGCTTAGCAAAGATTTAACGTAATTAACAAACGCGGGATAAGGACTCCGAAGATTTGTTCAGCTTTTCATTAACTTATTACGTTCTAGTTCGAGGAAAGTGCTTTAATCTAAATGCTTGTTGTTTTGTGGACAGATGCTTTAAATTGTTTGCGGTGCGCGTTATTAATTTGTTTTTATGTCTTAACATAGCGTTTTTCGTGATAATTTAGGAGAATAGAGAAGCCTTAAAATATCTATGAAGGGTTACGGATATGTTTTTTTGGAGCTTGATTCTCGATTGTTTTGCCGATTTTGTACGTACGTATACAACTTTTTACTCCTTCATTGCTTAAACTATAGATGCAGACCATATAAAGCTGGAACTAATCAAATAAGCACTTTAATTTCTTCACCTGAATAAGATCGTTATCACATATCATGTCATCATCATATCAGTCGAAAGACGTCCACTGCTGGACATAGGCCTCCCCCAACCGTAGCTTCGCCACGTTGACCGGTTCCGTGCGTCTTGCATCCAACGGACGCCCGCCACCCTCATTAGGTCATCGGTCCAACTGGTAGGAGGCCCTCCAACGCAGAGTCTACCGGTTCGCGGTCGCCACTTTAGAACTTTTCGGCCTCATCGACCACCTATTCAGCGAGCAATGTGCCATGCCCACTGCCACTTACGAGTATGTTTGCCATTCTTATGGCTATGTCGGTAACTCTGGTTCTCTTGTGGATCTTTAATTTTCTGATTCGATCACGCAAAACTATATATTAGAGTATCTAAATTATAATACGTTGCTTGTACATACACAGGTAGGAAAAAAATACAGAACGCTACCTGCCTCGATCCTTACATAATCTTTTTACTTAATTTATGTTCATACGTCTAGTCATACACGCACGCCGGTTATGAGTGCTGCGCACCTGGCCGCCCTGAAGAACATCACCAATAAAATCCGTATGCGTCCCCTCACGTCCGCCTTGTAAATACCTTTTGATAGTCGCCTTTCATTCATCCCCTCAACATTACCAAACCATCTAAGCATACTTTTAAAATTTTTGTCTCTGCACCTTTATTAAACCACAACGTTGTCTTATTACAATGTTTAGTGTGCTGACTGAAATATGGCATTGTCGTCAAATTACTGTCTCAGGTTTTTATAAGTTGAATATTACAAAGACAAGGTGATGACTCTACTGCTACAGACTCCGAAGTCTTTTTCATTGCACTTGTTTAAAACTCTATTTTCCATAGTACTGCTTTGGTTTAGTTATGCAAGGGACACCAGGTAAACGAAATTTTACTGTAAGCCTGCATCAACCAGCTGGGCAAATGCCAATCCCAATGACTTCATCCCAGCCTTTTTGATTCGGGTATTATGTGGACTCGTGGTCTTTTGTTTTGTTAAGCTCGTCTGACTGATATTTAATTAAAAATATCAGATTTAGTACCATAAAAGGATGCAATAGTGTAATGTTAAGTTTAAAAATTACCTTTGACTTGTATGATAACAATAGAGTAGACCGCATGTTTTTATGACGGAACATTTTTGTCATACATAGGTCAAACTACACCGAAATGAACTCGAAACGCGTAAGAATATTTTTTGTGTGCGGCCGGCCAAAATCTATGATAAATACAAAAACCCAGTTACGTTAGTTTATTCATTAATTAACAACACATTATAAATGTCGCTATTATGCAATATATGGCAACTATTAATTAGAATTAATCAAGGACTAGTGATTAATTAGATGCGTTAACACGTCAAAAAGCAATTCAGCGCCATCATTGATTCCGGAGAGGTAAAACGAATGTGCATATTAGTGACAACAGCTCTAATTAATGGTCATCTGTTACGTATGCTATTTTTTTTACTGAGTTATGTGTTAGTGATCGTTGGTGTAGTGGTGCAAGGACTTCTGCTGAGAATGGGTTTCTATTTTTCGGGTCAAGCAAAGTCATCGATATAAAATATGTACAACGCACTAGAAATGGCTATCCAAACACTCACTCTATTCGACTGAACTGTACTGCAGTCCGTACACCTTGATTTACACTAAGTTGAACGAAACGCGTAAGCGCAATGAATTTATGGCGCTTACGAAATTTTGATCGCGAGCAAACTAAACTCTTTATGCGATCTAGCGCTGCATGTTTTAAAAGTTTGATTAAAAAACATACATAATGTTTATCGCTGCAGCGAACTTTAGTTCTAACTCACCAGCATTTGAATAAATGGTTTTTATGAGGGCGTGTACAAACCACAAGCGCCCGCTACGCGCTTCCGCACCCACATTTCGCTTTGAAGTTTACTGTCTCTAAATGTTCTTGGCTATCGGTAGAATGTATGTCAATGGGCTACGTGTTACTGGGTTATGCCAACTAGAATTTCTCAGTAGCAGCCTGGAGTCTAGATTTGTGAACTCGGACGATGGCAATACGCTCACCCCTTACTACATGGAACACAAACATAATCGGCGAAATGTAGGTGTAATCTGTACCTCTGCCTTCGAGAAAGACAGCCGTGATGTTATGTGTTAGTGATGGGTGGGTGTGGTTAGTGGTGAGTGGTGTGGTGTGTCTGGTCGATGGAACCTACCCCACAATCGTTCCCAAAGACAGTTATCAACTGGTCCGCGCTCACTCGACCCGCTTAGACTCAACCCGAAGAAAATATCTGCATATTTCTTTTTTGATAGGCGTAAAAACGCCGATGTATAATCAGACAGAAAAGTGTCGATTTAATTCTTGCATCACAGAGTGTGTAATTTAAATAATGTTTGGATAAATAATTAAATAAGTATATAGTAGATATGACGCTTTATAATTTGTAGTAAAATCATAGATTATTGCCAACTATCATTACAATCGTATAGCTTATGGCACGGTGGTATATATTGAATCAGTCTTTATATAAATACCTATTAAGTTAACAAGTAGGTACAAGTTAGTACCTACTTGTTAACTAACTAAAATATAAAAAAGGAAACATGATTAAGTAAATTATCTTTAAAAAATAAACATTAGGTATCTTAAAGAATATAGAATTAGGTAGGAACAACACAATTAAAAGATTAAAGTTTTCAGCAATACAAAACAAACAATTAATAATCTTTCTTCTATAAATAATCTTAACTTTCAAGTAAGAACAAAACAATTAATAGATTACAGCTTTCAGTACAAAATATTAAATATTCTATGTATAATCACACGACCAGGTGGTTAATAAGTTATTTAGAATTAAAATATCACTTTGCCTGACTGTACAAATGGCACTGAATTGGTAGTAGAACATCTGGTATTATTCTTCGGGTCGACTCTAAGCGGGTCGAGTGGCCGCGGACCTTCTTCAACTATGTTTGGGTTAGTTTCCCGTCTAACTAGATGCAGTTGAATACCAGTTTTTTAAGTAAATGCAAGTTACCAGTTAGATAATTTTATTATTATTTACGGCAAATAATAGATAATTGTAAATTTATAGTTAGTCCTAGATAGACTCGTGTCTTAAAAAGCTGTACTTTTCTTAATAGACGATAATTAAACTGGTTCACAAACAGCAGGAAATAAAGTTAGATTTAGGAATGTTGCCCACGTTGGGCTACTCCGGACACAACCTAACATAATTGTATATTACCTGATCTAAGAGATGGCAAGAATATCGCACAGAACCAAATTTATTTATTGATAGCTACATATATTCCTCATGCGGAAATCGAAACGGAATCCTCGCGTTTGACAGTCCCGTTTGCAACGACTATAGGATTACGTCTTGCACAGGTGCAGTTTAAAGCGGTGTGTTCACTAGACTGGACCGTGTCCGATGGACCTTATTACTGTAAAAGTGTAGCTCTGTCCTAAGTCTGTTTGGTGTGACCATTTAAATTGTACCAACAGCTTAACATGCTTTCCAAGCCACCGATGAGTCTTGGTGTGTAAAGAATGAACTCTCATCCACAGACTGAGTTTGGCAAGTGTTGCTCAAGGACCATACTCCGCTTTAGTGCCGTAAAATGGTTACTTTCTAAAGCCAACGCCTTAATTTTTTTATTTTTATTTTGAAGAAATACGTTGCCCCACACTAGGAATTTCTTCCTGTATCGTGGGTGCGTTTACAAACATATAAACTCACATACACAAACACCCAGAGCTGAAACAACTATCTGTAGGTCATACAAATACTTGTTCCGTGCGGGAACCGAACCCGCGAAACGCAGCGCAGCAGTCAATCGCTCAACCACTGCGCCAACCGTGCGCTCAATAAAGGCTAATAAAAATAATAAAGGCTTGGTTAAAATATATTGGTAAATATATAGGAATTTATTATTGATTCATGTACATTATATATCAAACATGTATTTTTCGTGTAACTAATAGCCTTTTGAGTGTCCATCGTGCCGAATCGGATCAAAACAATGGTAATTTCTGTTATGTCTGCTAATTGAAACTTGACAGAATAGCTTTGTTTAAAAAAATAAAAACAATTTTTACTTCTGCCTACTCCTCCAAAACGACTTGGTTGTTTAATAACATTTTTATGCAGAAAAATTAATGGTCACAATTTCTTCTTAACCTACATAGGTTATGTGAAAAAATATTTTGCAAACAAAACTGTCTAAAAAGAGATTCAATGTTGATATTCTGGCTCCGAGCGAATGCACGGCCAGTACCGCGTTAACATTGGGGAATATTATTTATGCCTACCTTGAAAATAGATCACGTGTAGATGTGTGCTGTTCCTAAGCGCAGACTTCGTAGACTTAGCGAGGTGAATCCATTTCCTGCGGAGCTAGCTGACAGGTGGGCGATCTCAGGATATTACAACAAGCGGCGTGATGTGAGCCAGCGCTTGCCGAGCTTGTTGCTAACCTTTATAGTTTCATAAGCATTCATGCGAAGCTAAAGCTTTCGCGATTGTCGATGTATAACAATTTAAACCAATTGTAACACAATGACAATTGTCACACAATTAAGTCCTGTTACTTGAGAATATTTGTGATGATTTTCAGAAAGACCTGGTGCGCAGTACTCATAATCAGCATGCGTGTATGACTAAATGTATAACCGTGAGTGAAACAACGTCAGGATCGTAGCAGGTGGCGAGGTTCTGTAGATTCTGCATTCATTACGTATGTTTCTGAGTGTTGTGTGTATGCACCCATATTCCAAATTGGTCAAAAATACCCCTATTCAACTCCGTTGCCATGGCAAACAACAAGACACGTCATGACAGACAACAAGGATTTATGTCAATATAAAATAACAAGCAATGCAAAGCGTAGACTTGGAATAAAGGACTAAATCTCTTCTCGGAATTAATTATACAATGTTACAAACTTAAGAAACATTTCTAAGAATGTTCACTATGTTTATACACAAATTGAAGTAAATAAAATATAAATAAAGGCACGATTAGATCAAAGTAAATAACTTCTATTCTATTTAAACGAAGATGTAAGCGAGATAGCTGTCTCCTTGTCAACGTTTACTTTGCCATTTGGAGTCGGCAATAAATCATTTTCTCTAGTACAGTCAAACAAACATACTGGTTTACAGATGACACACAATTTGTAACTACTTTTCAAACAATGTTTGTGAGTATGTTGCTGATAGTATTGTCGAGGATAAAATGGACGAGTTATAAACTCTGCTTTTCATTTCGATTGCGAGGAAATAAAACAGTAGTATAACATAACATTTAATATTCAAAGAAAAATTAATACAGTTTTGAATACTGAAGGAAATTGTATTTTTCAGAATATGTGAAGATGACTTATTGTGAGAAGGTGGCTTATTATGAGAAGATGGCTCTGACGACAACAAGGAATCTCTAGATGTAGAAGGGACTGGCTCGCTTGGGATTAAATTAATGGCTTCTGTTATATAGTCGGTAATCTTGCTTTTGTTCTCTACGGATTCTTCGATATCCCTCAGCAACCTGATCCGATTTCCACCCGCCATGTCTTTTCAGCATTGTTAAGTTTGCTCCCGAATCTGCTAGAAGGGTGGCTGAGGTCCGGTGGAAGCAATGACCCGTGTAATTTTCTGGATTTTCTAATTTTAGAAAAGTTGCGATCTGTTTGGGATAGGTTGCAAATTTATTGCGTCCTATAACTTGCTTAATGCACTTCCCATTTTGATAGTTGAGGAAAAATTTATTAGTCGACACGTTTTGAGGACGTAGAGCTTGCTACTTTTTAATTATATTTAGGTAATCTCCTTTGACAACAAATGTTCGCTCTTGTTTGTTTTTTGTATCGGGTAAGTTTATTGCTTGCAAGAGCGTGTCCGTCTTGACATCGTCTACGTTAATATTCGCAAGTTCAATGCCTCGGCACGCACCGCTTATGCCAAATATAAGTGCCACCTAAAACAACATTAATTGGAACAAAAGAACAATAGGTATACGAGCAATAAAATATGAAAGGAATGTGTATTACGTACTTTTGTGGCCATGTATTTTTCATCTGGAGCAGTATTTAAGAAGGTTTCCACTTGATTAGCTGAAAAGACCTTGCTTTTCTTGCTTTTGTGCCCACTGGAAAGCCTCTTCAACAAAGATGTAAGCTTCGAATAATTAAGTATATTAACATTGTCCTTCATTGGTAATGTTGCTTTCAGCATGGAATATATACTCCATAGTGTAGTCGGCTGAAGCTTTTTGGATAATTCATCAAAAGAACTCAAAAGAACACTTTCTGAGAACGTAGTTACTAACATTAACATTAGAAACGGGATATTTACCATGTTTACTGTTTGTTTCGAGTTTCCGATATTTTTTACAACAGTAAACATGGTAAATATCCCGTTTCTAATGTTAATGTTAGTGTTAGTGACCATGACAGTTTAAAAACTTATATTACGTAGTTACTAGTTTTTCTTTTCTCCAATTTACAAAATTATCGTAAAATTTTAGATATTTTTCCCGAGACTTTGGCGGTAATATCTGTTGCACAACTCTCTGTGCATTAATTTTCATAAGCGTATTAGTAGAGAGTGCTAAATCCTCTCCTCAATTAGACATTTTTTTAAATTTTAGCAAATTTGTAGAAATTAATAAACGCACGAAAAATAAGACCTGTTTCCCGCCGCTTTTTTTTTAATCTTACGACATTGGTATTAGGCTTGTGCTGCAGACCTATACAGCCTACTATTAAAATAATTTTGTAATATATATATTTTTTAAATTAATTAATTAACCTACCGTATTTTAATTTTAATAGCTTTTATGTCTTAAAAAACACATTAAAGGCAAATAAATTAAAGTAAATATTATAAAATAACAAATTCTATCTGTGAACTTTTTATTGTGTTTGGCTGTATGGCTCATTTTCTTTGCCATAATATAGATTACATTTATGAGTAGATACGTTAAAGCACTTGTGCACAAAAATCGATTTTGTGCAGCCTATATCCTGCACAAATACGCAATTTCAGAGCATGAGAAGTGAAAAGTTATTTTTCACTTAATAAAAATGATAACGGAACTGTAATGTTAAGACGAATATTTTTGCCATAACAAGCAAGGGATTTTGCTGATTGCGTGACGCAATTTAAATTACATCGATGGGCGATATCGCGCACGTATTTCAATAAAAATATCAAGTGCGAATCGGTTGACCTGCATCGCATTGCAGAAAGCATAGTAGAAATCGCTTATCAGTGTGATATTAATCGAATCGCGACGAGCTTCACGTAGTAGCTAGTGTTTTGCTGTTTGTATACACCTATGTGCGAAATCTCCAACCTATCGCATTCTAGACATGGACCATTTTGTTGACTCTGTGTCAACAAAATATCCAATTTTCGGTTACTCTAATAGAAAAATACAAATAAACCTATTTTCCCCGAAATCACCATACATTTCATATAATAAGGAACCTCAGAACAAAAAAATATTAAAATAACCTTAAAATAACACAAATAAAGAAAAAAAAACAAGAACAATAAAGTAATTTTTATAATCTAAGTATATACGAGTATACTCTATGTATATAATATCTAAGTAAATTAAAATTACAAGCAAAAATACAAGAAAACAAGTTTTTTAATAAAAATATCAAACCGACTTCCAAATCAAGTAGTGTCGTGTAGTGTCAAAGCGAAAAATAACATTATTTTTTTTAGAACCTCCACAACCGCGAGATATGCAATATCAGGGAATATTTCCTAAACACTGACGTGGATATGCATAGAAATGTAGTAGCAGTGGACACGCTCTCCCTGGCAAATAAGTAATGGCGCAAGCCTGTAGTGATTGACACAAAGTTCGCAGGGGGGTATGGCAGAGTAAGGCACTTCAAAGACGCTTTTGCTGGGCCTTACATGGGACCGATAGTTGACCATTCAGCGTCCGTAGCCTGACTGCATTTCGTGACCCCTTTTAGGGAACTTATCATGACGAATAACTTCTGGAGATTTATTGTGAAGGATGGGACGGTTGACATTTGTCGTGCACGTCACCGTCCGGATGAATCAATCCGACGCATTATCTCTGGTTGTTCTCGTCTAGCTAACGAAGAGTACTTGCATAGGCACAACCATGTAGCCAGGATTATTCATCAGCAACTTTTAAAATACTCTCTTGTGGGATCGGAGGTGCCATACTATTGGTATGTGCCAGACCCAGTTCTCGAAAATGGCAATTTCACATTGTACTGGGATCGGTCCATCATCATTGATATGACTATTATAGCCAATAAGCCTGATATTGTGGTGTTTATCGAGTTTGTGGTTATCGAGTTGATACTGCAGGAATGCCAGGACCTCGTACGCCACAATTTCTTTCGAACGCATGGTGGCAGTGGCACTTGCCGCACTCAGCGCAAATAAAATAATTTTCGCGTTCACACTGAACGCGAAAAAAAATTATTTTATTTGCGTCCGATTGTAACAGCGACGGCGGAGTGCACTGCGCTGTGATGTTTATGTTCAAAGGTAATCCACTAAGGTACATACGTTGCCGAATGGGTCGAACACATTTGGATGTTAGCTTTAAATGTTAGTCACTGATAGTCCCTAATCTCAATATTCCAAATCATGTCCTCGTAATCGACTCCATCTCGAATCGTCAAATAATTTGTTGCAGTTTGCATTTATATAGGATTTTTTTCCATTATCGTGGTGACTGAGCCTATGAACGACCTTTCTCTTTTATATCCAACAACCTAATTAAAGGGACGATCTATCTTTATTCGGTGAATGTCTAGCCGTTTGACCTTATGATATTCTGAGCCAGACTCCACCGGCCTAATCCAGTTTTATCTAATAAATTCCAGTCTGTACGTGAAATGTTTAGCGTTATTATAAACTAGCTACCAGAGACTGCTCCCAAAGGACGTTTACTTGTTTAAGATTTTTATGATCATTTGGTTGATTGCTGAAAAAGAAAAGTATAAATTGTTAGCAATTGGAATGTTTCGAAATTACTCTTTATTCTCGTTTTCATACCGTCTGATAGGGTAGCCAGAGCTCCCAGGCGAGCCTATCAAGTGCCTAAAAATCTACGGTATTTTTTTTGATCTTTTTACGAAGTCAGACATACATACATCATCGTTAAGTACATTGTTACTATCACTACGAGACTTTAAGCTTAATAATTATCAATTTTTTATAAATTATCATAATTTCAGCCGGCAGCCGTCCACTGCTGGACATATGCCTCCACCAAGCGTCGCCGCGGTAAAGCGAACTCGCGGGGCCCACACCAGTTCATCGGTCAACCTTGTGTGAGGTCTTCCAACGATGCGTCTTCGGGTATACGGAGACACACATTAGCTACCAGCCGAACTTTAAAACTAATACCTACCTACATGGTATAAGACAGCAAGTTTCCCCACATGGGTACATGTACAAATGTATGTAGTTAGTGCGACAGTAAGCTCGCCACAGTAAATCCGAGGAGTTACCTCAACTAAGGGGAGCTTACAGGGTGTCACACTTTGAATGTTCGTTCATTAAAACAACGTTAGTTTGTGTAGTTAGTATCGCGTACGACGAGTTTCTCGCGTACGACGGGTTACTCGCTCACAAGTATTTGTGCGAGTTCGCGGTCGTTTAGTTACTGTTGTACTATTTATTTTGTTTAATCGGATTACCTTAAATGACGATTTAAAACTGTTTGTTTGTTTGTTGAAGCCGAAAGACATTTACTGCTGAATAGGGATTGTCCCTAAGCGACGCCACATCGACCGATCTGTGCGTCTCCGATCCAGCGGTTTCCTGCAGCATTAAACAACTTCGGTTCACCTTTTTGCAGGCAAATGCCACTCAAATCCTTGAGTAGATCGCTAACATCTGTTCTGCGAGCGATTGAACAGTAATAAATTACTATTTAACAGTATTCTATACTATATCGAGACGAATTCCTGCAGATTCTATATGAATTTGCCTCAATTGTATCTACTTGCAAAGTTTCTCAAGTAGCGTGAGTGAGGGTGCCGTTAAACTGCCAATCAAGCTTATTAGCTTAGGCTCAAGAAGTTTATAGCTACTTTAGCGTGTGTATGAGCTTCTTGGAAAGCACCTGATTTAGTAGAGTTATTGAAAATGCTGCGTTGGTTTTTAAACTACAAGTTCGGGTTCATACCTTCCGAGAACCTTCGTGACTCAGGAAGTATGTTAAACCGCTGGTCTCGACTGTCATTAGTAGATGTTTGACTGTTGTCAGAATCCGTCAGAATCCAAGAAATGTAACACCAGACTTGGCATTGACTATTGTGTTGTGTAAATACTGGGTTATAGATTATAGATAGGCTGTCGCTCATGGAGCGTCAACGCTAATATTTTACCCATGTAAAATATTGGTATACCGCTGCATTTTACCTAGGCGTTGACTGGAAGCCAACCCCTGGGTCTTTTTAACCATGATTAGTAGCCATTGTAATGTTCACAGAAATACTTTTAAACATAGCCTCTATAATGAAAAATGTCTAGTAAAATAGAATAATGTTGGTGCTACGGAACCTGTCACCATTCCGATTTGCACTTGGCCAGTTTTTCTAGTAGTAAAATCGTCGATTGGACGAGCACCCGAGTGCTACAGTTTGTGAGAGCAAATAATATGCAAAGCTAGCCGACCTTCAATAGTGGAGAGTACCACTCAGCCGGGAGGAAGATGGAATAGTAAGTTTGTGTACCCTAAAAAAAGAAAAAAATATTTTGCTAAAATGATGGAGTGACATCGGTTTTCCACCCGATCATAAATGAGAATATAGAGCCTTTGTCACTGTCGAGGGTACCGAATGCACTTTGTGCAAAAATGAAATGTAACCAAGTAGGTACTGGTACATCGTCCTTAGGTGCTGTAACGACGACCGCAACGTACTTATTGAATATAACTCTCCGAATTTTCAAGCAGTTTGGTTTGTTAGTATAGTTGAGTCCCCATATGTGGTGGAGATATAGGAATCCGGGTATAGGAATCAGTTTGACAATGGGACTAAAGCAGCATGTGAGCAATTCTTGTATGTATATATATATATAATCTGAATCTCGGAAACGGCTTCAACGATTTTCATGAAATTTAGTATGCAGTGCTTTTCGGGGGTGATAAATCGAACTAGCTAGGTTTTATTTTTAGAAAACGTCGTTTTATCCGTGTTTTCAGGCAATGAAAAACTTCTACAATATCATTAGAATACGAAGGTAAATTTCGCCACCATTTACAAGGTTGTAATAGCTCAGGTGGAAATCGGGCGGTCCCGTAACCAGAAGACTTGGGTTCGAGACCAGATGATGATTATTTTTTCCATTTAATTCTCTGTTTTTTTCAAGTTCTTTCTTTTGTGAGAAAATTTACGCACTACATCCGATCCGTGTCCGTGATTTGAGTTCCAAGTTCAAAATGTTCTGAATTATGACGGATGGATTTCGGATTTAGTGCGTAAGCTTCCCTACAAGAAGTACTACGGCTACTTCGGCACTGAAATTTCACGGACACGGATCGGATGTATTGCGTAACCGCCCTTAATCGTAAATAGGGTCAGGGGTGTAACATATAGTACACATTTCACCATTCGCAATTAATTGGGGGCGAATATATTGCCGTCAACCAGTCACAAGTACTGATGCTGAAGCTGAAGTACATGCTGCAGGTTGCTACTGAGAAGTTCAATATGGAAAAATCTACTAAGAGTACCCAAGTCAGTACCTTAATTCTTGGGTTCATAAATTAAAAAAATTGAGATAAATACCCATCCTAAGTAAACAATAAAGGTTGTCATTATTAGTTTACCGAATCTTCCTCCAAAAGACAATTTACGGGGTGCTAAAGTTTGAAGAATCTTATTTCTTGGTTTAATAAACTTGAAACTTCACAATACTAACCTAAATAAAAAATAAAGTTTGTCATTATTAGTTTTTTGAAAGTACCCCGAAAAGACGATTTAGGGGGTGTTAAAATGTTTTTAAAAATCTTATTTCTTGGGTTAATAAATTTGAAAGTTGATATAAATACCATCCTAAATAAACAATCGTCGTCATTATTAGTATATCGAATCTTCCCCCAAAAGACGATTTGGGGAGTGTTAAAGTTTTTTTGAGTTAATAAACTTGAATCTTGGCACAAATACTAACCTAAGGAAACAATAAAGGTTGTCATTATAAGTTTTTCGAAACTAACCCCAAGCTAAGAATCTTACTGGACCTGATTTCTTTTTTGACGTGGGGTTCTAGGGGAACATTCAACCTTTAAGGCGGTGAAAAGGGGTAACATTAGTTTGTATGAAAAATCGAATTCCTTGGGGATAAAGTTAATAATCAAAATTTACATAAAACATTTTTAGAACTCCCCGCCAGATAGGGATAGGGGTGTTAAAGTTTTTTTCGAGGTATCTTACTGCGCAATCTGACTAAAATGTTATTATCACACACTATTGTCTACATTTCTTTTACATTTTTCCTTTTCGCGGGTCTGCTGGTAGAATTTTCTTAATAAATAAGCAGTACCTTTGTGCTCTATTGTCTTGATATGTTATCATGTTCAAAACCGACCCTCAACGGGCAAAAAGGGGTTTATAAGTTTTTACGGGAGGATTTTACTTTGTGGCGGTAACCTAAAATTTATTATTATTTAAGTCAAATCAAATCGTCCCAATCCAATAAACCCAGTATATCGACGATATCCATTTTTTATAGATTTAATAAAAGCTTATTTTTGGTCACCTTCACTAACTGCATATAAGAAAATCATTTATAGGATAAACGAAATTACGCGAACGAAGTCGCGGGCGGAGTGCTAGGTACCTATAATACGATCAAAGAGAGTGTGTAATAACTGTTCACCGTTATGTGTCTATGTAATGATTGCAAACACGCACAGAATTAGCGGTATTAACAGTAGCGAGTGAACTAATAGAAATATAAAGCGAATTACCGCGTTTATAACTCAATGTGTTATAGTTATGGTTCAATGACTCCTATATTGAGCTTTGAGGTTCGTTCTGAAACCACTGAAGTGCAATTTATTATTAATTAATTTTATACATTTACGCTGCTGGAGATATTCTTTGTACGTAGTCTGCCGAGACGTACAACAATTTGCTCGCACTGGGTAATTTGCCGAAAATGTATGCCTATGTTCTTACTTTTTGAAATTTTGTGTTAACTTAAAAGTTTTGAATGTTAATTTTGTGTTTCTCTCTGTCTAACTTAGTCGAACGTTTTTAGCTTCAAATAAACACGAATAAAACTGACTAACGAACTGTGAAATCCGCACATTGATTGAGACATTTAAACGCTTGGATCTTTCCATCGAATAATATTAAAAGTAATATATCATCGAATAATATAATATTTATTATACATCTACTTTCTCATTTCATCACTTCGACTTTCTCACTTCATCGCGCCAGCCAGGCCAACAACAATAAAACATCAATAAATAAAACGGACAAATACGGAAAACGATGCTTCGAAATCAGTAATGTAGTTTTATAACAAAATTTTCAAAACTTAGGTCATTGTTTTTACTTGCGCAATTTAATATCACACCGAAATAAATTGCGAAACATCGTAACCACTAACAAGTTTCGCAAATTGTTCTTTGTTTTAGACAAATTGCACCAAATTGCGTACAAACAGAATCGCATTGAAATGTTTACAGTAGAAACCGAAACGGCGTTTTCCGATACGCTATTTCCGGCACTTTTAATTGCAGTTTTAGTTGCGAACTTTGGAATCTGCGGCGGTAGGTAGGTAAATACAAACTGTAGTCGGCGACTGTACATGAATAATTTATCAGACACTTTTTGTGGAAACACGAAAAGATATTTATGATCACATATCTTTTGTACTGCTTAAACAAATCGGGCGAGGAATACAGTTTGTTAATCTACATGTCTAAACTCCATTTGAAATAACATTAGACACGTTTCCAAATCTTTTTACAGTCCGTTCAACAGATTTTGAGTTCTATCCCGTTAACATAAGGATGACATAAAAAAACATAAACCTGTTACCAAAACCAACTGTTTACTACAGCCACTATTTGTCGTATCAACAACGCAATAGAAGTCAAAATCGGTTGAACGGGCTGTAAAATGGGCCAATTTAATCGTCTAATGTTATCGCAAATGGAGTATAGTTCCTTCGATATATGAATGTCGTAATATCAACAGTACTACATACTGTTAATTTAGTTATGTTTCTCTTTAAGTGAACTGTATTTTTGTATTTGAGAAAATAAATATCTTTTAACCAAAATAATATTAAGTAGATATGAATGTTGAAATATTTTTGCCTTTATCAGTTTGTATGTGCCAAGTCTGGCTGTTGCTTGTATAGCTCAGTGGCACTTACCATGGGGTGTTGCAGGTGTGAGTCAGGGTCATGTAGCGGACGCCCAGCTGGTAGTAGGAGCGGAGGACTCCCAGCGAGTTGGCGATGGAGTGGCCTCCCTCAATGCCGATGAGTGAGGCGATCTTGCGAGGACGCGCGCTGTGAGCCTCTAGGATATCTAAAAGGAATATGAAAATTTGGAGTCATTCAAGTATTACGTAAGCACCAGAGATGGTGGCGCCTTTGCTTTACTTATATATTAGACATGGAGGACGGGGTGTCAAGATGGTGATTACGTCAGCCACTTTTTTCTGATTTTGGGATTTGAGCATATTCTGATTTGAATAGATATTGCAAGCCTCGAAATAATTGATGAACTGCTGCTCATTAATGACAATGAAGAACCCTATATATAACTTAGCTTACTTTTTCTGAGAAGGGAGATGAAGAGATTAAAAAGTAAAAAAATTGCTTACTTAATACTTCAATGACCTGTTTCCGTCACTACACGAAAATGGTATATTTTTCAGTAAGAGCCAATAAAGTGCCAGGTTTCATGAGAACTCAATTACGTAACAAAATAATATCGTTCTATATTTTTTTATGGCCGAAATAGTGCCTCTAGTGAATCTATGTCTAACTCCTGGATCACACACTCATCCGAGACACTGCATACAAACGAACTCATGTTCTGTAAGTACCAAACGAGCTTCGTTTGTGTGGGCTCATCGACGTCACATGGACGGTGACGTCACAGTCACACAGATGAATCTCAGACATGGATTTGTCCCAGTGTGTGTGTGTGTGAAGTGCCCGCCTTTATGGGCAACAACCAATAACGAGCGAGGAAGGGGTGAAACTCTGGATCTCGCCGCCGCGCCACCTAACGGGATGCACGTACAACTCTTTGTGACGTCATAACACTGCATGTGGTTGGAATATTCACATTTAACCCTAGTTGCATGAATAGCGACGTTGTGAACGAACCTACACGTTGTTCAAAGGGTTGTGGGTTCGATTCCCTTCCGGAGCACAATGATACAGGCGAGTTTTGGACGTCGTGTGTTATTGTACGTCTTAAATAATTGAGGGGAAGTGCTTCAACTTGCCTGTGTATGGATTCAAGTTGAAGCACTTCCCGTTTATGATGGTTTTTTTTATGTAGTGATCATCTCCTGAGCATATAAATATTAATTGATAAGGTAACTTTATTTGTTTACATACCTCTACAAGTACCCTTTTGTTATGATTTTCACGGTTACCCTGGTGTTTCAAGGTTCAAAGCTAATGAAATTAAAATGTTTTTGTCACTGTCATTATTAATTCAAAAACAAAGAAGTTTTTCAAAAAGAATAGGTTCTCAATTCGTCTGTATGTATAAACCTATTGTTAGGTAGAACTTTAAAAAAGTAGGTATTCAATACAGACGAAAAGAGAGCTTCATTTTTTTTAAAGAGGGTAGATAAAATAACCAGCATCCTAATTCCAAAAAACTTTCACCCTGACTACTAAACACATTTTCATTACAAGGGTTCTAAGGAATAGAGTTTTCGAGTTTATTACGATTATTTCGATGAAAACTGCCTCCATTCCAAAATACTAAGTAACTATGAAAACTGAAAAAAAACTTGACTATTGTCAATAAAAAAATAGAAAATGACAGAATGCAGATACTATATACTACTATACTACTATATACTATATCTAATTATTATTGCTCATGCATGCATCCCCTGGGGACTATCGGCAATTTGTATCCGGAGAGATAGGAGGCGCTAGTAATGAATAAGGTATAAGTGTCACTATCGTCATAATTATCCGAGTCAAACAATGAAATAATTAAAAACCACCATACTATAAAGCAGTAATTTAATGACCTTAAAGATTTTTTACTGTTTGACTTAATTACAGTCATAATATGAATAAAAACAAAGATATATTTTATGCAAATGAATAAGCACATAAACCAAAATACGCAGTCCACGACTCTAAACAGAATATGTCATTGTTGCTGACAATGATTTCAGTCATCTCCACGAAACTGCATAATGACATCTAACAGTTATGATAGTTTCTTTGCCGTGAGACTTTTTGCAATATATTTTTTATGTGTCTTTGTACTAAATGACGTTAATTCTCGTACTAGAATTGCCTAATTTTGTATAGTTCAGTGGACAGGCGTAGGATACTAGTAGATTAGAGTGCTAGATGATGATTTGCACGTTGAGAATCATACTGACGTTTTTTTTAATCATTTTATACGTATTCGCGTACTAGAATCCTACACCTTTCTACAAAACTTGTGAATATTTTGTAAAAAAATTCGCGAATAACGTTCCACTTAACGTGTTTGATGAGCCAATAAACAACTAGACAACAGCACAAAAATTCGGAAAACAGTCTGTGTACGCAAGCAATTAGCGCGCTTTATTTTTGAACGAATATTGCATTTACAAGACATGACGCCAGAGGGCGCTAAATGAATTAATGTCAACGCTTTTAAGTGGGAATGAATATTTCATAGTCGTTAGCTCAGGGGAGTTTCTATTGTCTGGCAAATACTTGGCGAGTTTTCTATTGTCATTAGTATGTTGAAGAGAAACTAAGGGCTAACTTTGAGAAATATTTTATTTATGATCTTTCGTAATAGGTTTAGTAGAGCAGCTTGTACTGATGAAGTATTTTAGCGGATCTGCGTAGTGTAGTCCGTTGATGGACTGACTCATAAATTATGAGGTGTATAGTATATTTTCGTCTTGTTTTTCGCATTGTAAGAATAAAACCATTACATCCTTCATAAAACTTAACGTAAATAAGTTACGGTAGGTAAACCAGTAAATCGTACGAGTATTATATACCTTTTGTCGTAACTGCTGCCGGAGTAAAGTAATGTAAGTAATTGGATGGATTAGCAAAAACTTTGTCAAAGTTCAGTGAACGCGAACAGCGATTAAATTTGCCAACACAACTATATTGTTTTCGAGCAAAAATTTTGTTTGAAAAGTAAAAGAAACCTTAGAAACGAAAAAATAAATAAACACATGTAATGTTCGGTTTAATTAATCATCGATATTTGTCATTTTGGCAAATATATAAAGAAATATTCGCGAAACAGCATAATCGAAAATAAATAAGTTCAAAAACCAAAACACGACTACTGAAAATCATGTTCTAAAAATTATGACGCAAGAAAATATTCTCATCTGAAATTGTTGTGCATAAACTATTCGATATGTATCGGGTATTAAATAAACAATAATTGTACTTAATATTTTATTGTAGATCGTACATATTCATAGTGGTGTTCACTTTGCAGAATGTATCGAATTTTTACGGTAGGTGGCATACGAACACGGTTACTACTTGACATTTACGTGAGTAAATATTCCAGGAAATTTTAACGAAAACGATTGTAATCATGATCCAGTCAGTGAATATGTAAGTAACTTTTGCATGCAAAATATGTACACAAATGGATATATGTACATATACTTAGTATTTGACAATAACAAAAACAATATTATGACTTTCTTAGAAAGAATCGCTACATCAGTAAACTCAATTACGAACAATACCCATACAATTATACGATGCAAATAAAACAAAAAAGTAAAAGAAAATAAATACAAAAAAAAACACAGAACGGTATAAATTACAAGAACGGAACACGACAAATCCGGCTACATCCGCCTCGAGTCGGTTTTAAAGTTAAAAATTAGTTAAGTCGATACGAGACGGCGTAGTAATACGAAGACTCGGGTTATCGTTTAAAACAAAAACGGTTTTCTACAGTTTACATTTCTGGATTTATTTAGGTCATTTGTAAAATATGTCTTTTCTTTTATATTATAGGTATGCTCGCTAAGAACAGCCATCACTTACTTTTAACTTAGTGCGAATTTTAAAGAGATTTTTTAGCGTTATAATTATAAATAAAGAGTCACTGTTATTTGGTAGTTAAGAAGTTACAGCGCATATGTTATGGATTTTGATGTCAAAGCCGTAATAATGTTGTCCGATTTCCTGAAGCGGAATTCTCAGTAGCAGGTTAGTTGGGATAATTCCCGGGAAAAAGCCGGTAAACTGTAACTAACTCTGAAAATAAAATTACTCAGGTTGGGCACTTTGGAGAGATTCGGGGAACTCAAGGGGATATGGTTTGTTTTAATATTACGAAATATCTAGCGGCTTCAACTGGCGGAGTCCAGTCCCTGTCACTCTTTTATTTCCTAATCCTTTATCTTTTGCAACAATACACTTCTAGATAGGTCTGGCTTGTCTGGATGTCCAGCTTTTCTCCTCTATAGGTTACTTTTGGCAACCGATTCTCGTGAAATTTTGTGAGCACGTTCAATAGTGATATGGCATTTTTATGCCGATTCAAAATTTTCTAAACCCGAATCGACAAAAAATCAAAAACACATCCTTCAGCTTCTACAGCTCACAGAGATACTAGTACCTAGTGTGTGAACTGGTCTCATTCACCTAACTGACGTGGTCATACTACTTCAATAAAAGCCTGTCTTATCCATATTTTAAGGTAATAATTCGTATAAGCTACCAATAAATAGAAGCATTTCATTTGACTGCGTAGAGAAACGCGAATAATTTAAACATAAACAGAAACGAACGGAACTCGGAAGGGAAACAAAAGATTTCATTAGGTTTATTTTTAAAGCATGCATGTGTTAATGAACGGCTTCGCAAAATGTGAAGGAGATGGTGAAATGCTGCCGATTTATTTCAGCATTTTTTAACGCGCTGCCAATGTCTGGTAGTTCAAAGCGTTTTTACTGAAATGGCCGGCAGATGTTTAAGTAGTATTAAGAAGATGTATAAGCAGCAAAGGAAGGATTAATTACAGGTACCATAAGCATGTCTAAGTCATGGTGTTCTATAATGTGTAAAGGTGCTGTTGTTATGGTTACATCAAGTCAACTTGTAAATTAGCTTTTAGCAAAGGCTTTGACCACGCTAAAGTAAGAAATTATCTCAAAGAAACGAGTTTTCGAACTACAAGGTCACCTATGTCCTAGTCCAGATCAATCCACGTGCGGTCTACCCACGTACCAAGTTATCTAGCCGTTGAGGCAACAAATATATAAAAAGTGTTATCACTTTAAAAAAATATCCTTCCTGTTCTAACAGTGACAAAATGCAACAAAATTGCTTTTGTGCCTGAGAAAATCCCAGCTTACCCATGCTACGGCGGAATTTAAACGAAAGTTGAACGAAATACACTTCAAAAACAAAACTTTAATGATTTTAATTGATGCAAAAGAGACCTCTTGTCTTATAATAAAACCCACCTCAACCCATTCATTCGAAATATTTTAATTTACTTTTGAAAGACTCTTAACTTTGCTCCCATAATTTAAAACTGCTTTAAACAACGAGTAAAATGGCGGAAAGCAGCACCGAGCTTTTCATTCTCGTATAAAAATGTCGCGACATTTATAAAATTGCTGAGAGCAGTTATGTTTGAAATAATGTTCTGATGTTTCAATTTATAAACAGTTGATGATAGCTCTTTACTGTCCCACTGCAGGGCAAAGGCCCCTTTCTCATACGGAGGAGGCACAAGTATAAATGACCACAGTTGTTCAAGTCGATTTTAAGATTTATATAAACTATGTGTTAGTACTGGTTGACTGAATCCACCTGTCAGTGATGTCCAAGAGTCTACAAAAAGTAATTCAAACTTTATCGGGGTATGGGTTGCCTCGACCGTAGTCTTAAGACGTACGCTCACACGTAAGCTCAGTAAGCCTACAAGACAGTCACTGGCTTCAGATTTAAGACTGAGGATTATCATTGATTATTTATTAATTGTAGTAATTCGCTTAAGCACCTATTTCCGGTTCATATCTGCTTTCCTGTTGGTTTTAATAATTAAAAAATTAGGGCAGATGAATTTTAAAATGTCTATCGATATCATTTATTACGAATCCTTCATGCTCTTCTTTATGTTTCATCGCTGGTGCGTTTTAAGGAATACTTTTCGTGCGCGTCATTGGTGCGCTGCGAGGAATGCCGAGATAGTGTTCTCGAAGATAGTTGTCACTAAATACAGTGTATTTCCCTGTAACTATTAGCATAGTTTACAGTTATTTACACATCAAAGTGGAAGATTCGTATTTTGTATATTATTGGGAACTAGCGGGAGAAATTATTTTTGACAATTTATTTAGTCGTGATCTTGTCGGCTAGTTTGCTCGTTGTAGCTATTCCAACCAAGAAGGTTCCAAATACAGAGGTTTACTCCAATCTGTGTGGTTCCTTCCACTGAAGTCTATCAGCTGTCTGGTCCACTTATGATGTAAACAAAATAATGTCTGGTACAGTCCAGACATTATTTTGTTTAAAGGGAGCGTGACTGAGACCTCTGAGTTTGTTTCGGTGTTTACATATTGCCTGGTCTAGTTTCTGACCAGATCGACTGATCTGGTTATAAGTACACTCTAGAATAGGTGTCTACACTCTAGACTTATCTCAAGGCCTCATCAAGTTTTTAAAGCTTGGTTGACGTCGTTGACGACATGTTAGTATTTATTTAAATCAATTTACACAAGTAAATGTTATTTATAAAAATTACATAATAGCGGTACCTGTCAACAGTAATGTGCATCCCTACTTCTATTATAAAGGGCCAGGGCGGGTCGCTAGTAACTTATAAATATATTCTGTACAAGTACTAATTTCACACTGTTGAAGCCGCGGCGGGTAGCAGTTAGTAGGATATAATAAGCGGTGCATACCAGTAACGGAGGTGGCGAACTGAAAGTGCTGCGGGTACTTCTCCACCATGCGCTTGATGACGTCGATCTGTTCCAGCGTAAGCTGCACGGCATCCTTGTTCTGCGTGGCGCACGGCACGAAGGCTGACCAGAACTGTGGGGAAACAAAGGATACTTATGAGTTTATGAACGCTCCATGCATGGCACGCTACGGTATTGGTCGATGACGGAACGATCGAGTCTCATACTTCTCAATTATATTTTTTAGAGTGACACGTTCCTAGCACGGTCGTGGTATTTTATATTTTGCGTGACAATTTGACTTAAATTATGTCCGACTAGATTGACTAGAATGTGGCCACCAGTACGGTGGCTTCATTCGAATCGGTGAACGGTATGATATGGTGTAATGAATGGGCAGAATACTTAACCCATTACTAAATAAATTACCTTGCTTATAAGATTTATCAAGCTCAATAATATTTTTCACAATAATAATTACGAAATGTGTAGTTGCACAATGCACAAGCTAACAAAATCTATTTTTAGAAAGTTTGACAATCTTATTGATGGTATTTATTTGGTGGGAATAGTTGTACTCGTAGTCAGTGATAGTAAGTAATGGTGCGAAATAAAAATGTGGATTATGCACTCACGACAACGAGAGGAAGTTGATTTGAATCACCTTCCACATGTCAATTTAGTAATTGACATAAGACAATTTATTAAATAAACGGAAATAAACTAAAAACCATTAAAACCACTACGGAAATTACTGCTAAAATGCTCTTATATTTCTATCTACTGTCGAGTGACTTAATATTTGAAACGAACAAGATGTTCCAATCTAATCTAGTTAGAACGAGAACAAGTTTTGGAGTCAAGTAAAAATAACCATCCAGATATAGGTACCTATCTACACTAAATTGAATTAGGTATAGAGACGTGAGACTTGCCGGCTTGTGTTTAATTCAATTTGACTCGGAATACTGTCTATCAACTTTTTATTTATTTAATAATGTATAATGTGGCCCAGTGGTATCGGCCGCGACTTACAAATCGTAGTTCGTGGGTTCGAACCCAGGCAGGTGCTTTCATCACCATCATCATATCAGCCGAAAGACGTCCACTGCTGGACATAGGCCTCCCCCAAGCGTCGCAACATTGACCGGTCCCGTGCGTATCGTAACCAGCGGTTGCCCGCAACTTTCACCAGGTCATCGGTCCACCTGGAGGCAGGCGCTTTACTTTGTGTAAATTATTTCATCACCACTGCTCTCAAAAACGGTGAAGGAAAACATCGTGAGGAAATCGGCATGTCCTAGAACCAAAACTTCGAAGACATGTGACATCCACCAATACGCACTGGGCCCGCGTGGTGGATTACGCCCCATGCCCTCTCACAGAGAGGAGGCCTGTGTCCCAGCAGTGGGAACATTAATAGGCTGATGATGTGATGTGATGTGTGCCACAAAACACGTTTATTTTTAACTTTTCTTCACAGTTTTTAGACAGGGTGGGTGACTACGATATGTTTTTTAACAAATCTGCCTAATCTTTCCCAACTATGTTGAGGCTGGTTTCCTTCTAATCTAGCCAGATGCAGCTAGATACCAGTGTTTAACATGGACCGACTGCCATTTTTGTCCCTAGGATTGATTGCTCATTATGGCAATTGCGGCTCAAGAGTAAAACCTCTATAGTTTTTCCAAAATATTTTTTTATCTAATCGCATTCAAAATCTCGGCGGCCTCGACTCGAATAACTTACTAAATTATACCAAAATCATAAGGGGATTTAATAAAGATGTCTAACGATATCTCAGAAATGCTAGGAATAGTTCTGGACGCTGGCTCTCAGAACTTGAAGGCTGGGTTTGCAGGTGAACCTTCTCCCAGAGCCATGTTACCTACTACTGTCGCCAGGTAAGTAAGTAAATATACTTTCATCATCATCCAACTGCCCTAATCTCAGTGGTAAACGACCCTTTGTGCCCATTGGCCTGGTTTGTTCTGTCTCCTGCTTGATATGGAGGGTAGTGGAAATTATGTTTTTGTGTTTTTACTCCTCCTTTATTCTTGTCAGATTAATTTCTTTGCAGGATCCAAGACAGTTAAATTCATTCTCCGGGACTTTGTCGAGCTTCATTGCCTCGGCACTTTTCTGGTGGTCGCCACTGTTGATTCTGGCTTTCAGGAGTTGCAGTGGTTTGGGAATAGTGTGGTGGGATTGTCTCAATGCCCTAATCTCAATCAATTTGGAATAGTAAATCTTCCATCCATATACCAACACTCCTCCATGCCATGGAAATCATGTTAAGCCGTTGGTCCCAGCTGTCATTTGAAGATCTGTGACAATCGTTACCGTAATCAGAAGACACAAAATCTGGCCAGTCTTGCTATCATGCAGTCTTGAGTGTGGTGATACCCAGTTACTGGGTTGTGGCGTTCAGAAAGGCAGTCGCTTTATGTGAAATACCGGTACTCAGCCGAATGTGGTGCGACCGGAAACCTACCACAACAATATTTGGTTTTATTTTGTCATTTTTAAACCGACTTTCTAAAAATATATTATAGACTACCTATACTATACTATATAATAGAATACCTTCTACCCGCGGCTTCACCCGCCTAAAAAGTGACTTATCATCCCAAGAGATAAAAAAATCATCACTACCGGGATAAAAACTATCCTACGTCCTTCTCAGGGTCTCAAACTATCTCCATACCAAATTTAATCTAAATTGTTTCAGCGGTTTAATCGTGAAACGGTAACAGACAGACATATAGACCGAGTAACTTTTGCTTTTATAATATTACTCAAATCAAAGCCCATTTATTACCAATCATCAATTAGTACATGCATTATAAAATATATTAAATTGCTAAAATGACATAATTTTTTTTTTTGTCAAGTGGTTAATCTTTTCTTTCTCTGACAACTCCACGATGACAGTGATAAGATAAGTGACTGATGTTGTTTATTTTTGGTTTCTTCGTCTCTCTATAGTTTGGGCTGTTACTAATTCAAATTAATTGACAGAATAATGTTCTAACCTCACTTTATACCGGTAATGTTTATATTCACAAATAGTTCAATGTCCCCAACAATTTCACTGCACCGCTATCTCAATGGCTTCGTGAAACTTCAGTTATGATTTTCTCACTGTTTGTATGGCAAACTTTAAGCTTAGATTATTTTTAAATAATATGGTTCATTTGTGGATGATTTGCACAGTGTTGTTGACACTTCAAGCACCGGAAACGTTCTTTTCTAATAAAATATTAGTATGGATGTGTTATTCTGATGTATAAACTATGTTATTGTAAAGTTTCAACAAAATCCGTTCAGTAGTTTTCCCGTGTAAGAATAACAAATAAACATCCATCCATCCTCACAAACTTTCGCGTTTGTAATAGTAGTAGGATTTTTATGCATGTGAATCGAAAATAACTCCTGGATAGCATAAACAAACCTTAACAAATGCAATACCGAAAGAATGTTCTAGACTACCCAGATAAAACAAACATCACATGAAACCGACTCGGTGTAAAACTTTCAGCTACTCGTAGTTAATATCACGGCGAGTTCTACCGCATCGGATGGAAATCTAGAAAATATTGGAGTTGTCCAACAATGGTCAAGTTGAACAGAACTCTGAACTAGTTTTATACTATATTGCAAAACGCGCGATGGGTTGAATTTCTCTATGAACTGAGTAGTACGGACTCGAGAACTTTTTTCATTTATGTACGTTGCCTTGAGGCTTACGACAATGATTGCGATGAAGACTAAAAAGTAAGGAATCGACAAGCGCTACCGAAATATCACGAAATCAATGCCCAAACATTTTTATTTTTCGACATCAGAGACTTTGTTGTGTCAACCTTTAGAGGCGAGACTTGCAACCAATTAGCTAACTGCTTTTAGCATTCTTGTTAAAATTTAATTACTAGCTGCGTCCTCTCAAAACCTTGCACATAGTATTTTGTCTGAGAGATTTAATTAAAAGTCAGAATACAAAGTCCGTTAATAATGCTAATAAGACTAATTATAAATATTTGAAAGCCGTACAAGTCGAATATGAGTACTCCAAATAATACGCTCAGATAGCCATACAATCGCAACTTGAAGTGAACACTTGCGGGTACTGTGCAGCGAGCCGGCAGCGGTTCACATATAAAGAAAAGTGTAGCACGCATTGTATTTAGTTTTTCTTTGTGTGCAACTCTCGCTGAAACTTCAAGCCCGGGGAATACTCGGTATCCGCCTGCGAGCGTTTCTGACAATAATTCAAGCAGGAAATGCTTACCTAAAGAAATGTCTGTGTGTTTGGATTCAGTTGCCAGAATGTTTGGACGTTTGCTAATCAAGTACGCCTCAATGGATCTGTACCAAGCGCACGGGTTGACTTTGATCTGGACATAGGATTCTGTTTCAACCGGGCCGTACGTTCCCGTGGGGTAATTTTCGACTTGCCGGGGGTACTGATTGATTTCTAAATTGGTTAAACTGATAAAAAGCTATACTATAGCTGATCTCATAGTCTGCTTTTATTCCCGAAATAATGCATGGTTCCTATATAGCAGGGTATGGGAGTGAAGATGCGTGATAAAGTTGGTCAATGACCCTATGAAAACCACTAACAAGAAATGTCCTAATTGTTTTTATTCGCCATAACAATAAACGAACCGAATATACTTTAGCAACAAAGCAAAATGCAGCAGGGCGCACGGTTGGCGCAGTGGTTGGGCGATTGACTGGTGCGGTGCGTGTCGTGGGTTCGATTCCCGCACGGGACAAATATTAGTATGACCTACAGATAGTTGTTTCGGCACCGGGTGATGTGTATGTGAGTTTATATGTTTGTAAACGCACCCAAGATACAGGAATAAATTCCTAGTGTGGGGCAAAGTTTATAAAAAAAAAAACCGCCCAAGTGCGTGTCAGGCCACGCGCAGTAATAGGGTTCTGAAGTTGCATAATAATGCGGACTAAAAAGACGGTTTTGTTGTTGTTACATGAACATTTGAACGGTTTCAGCGGCTCACAAAGTCTAAAAACGGGCCCACATAGAATTATTATTGGAAGCCCTCGCATGATGGGTAGAGTGGCGGTTGGCTCTCTTCCCCCGATAATTTTCAATGGTTCCGTCATCCCCATTAGCCCTAGTGTGAAAGATCTCGGTTTGCATCTTGACTCGACACTTAGCTGGCAAAGTCAGGTGTCCAGTATCAGTCAGAGAGCCAGCGGCACTTTGCGATCCTTGTATCGTTTGAGGAGGTTCTTGCCAGCCAAAACGAAAACTATGCTTGTGCAGACTTTAATTTTCCCAGTAGTTGACTATGGTGATGTGTGCTGCTTTGACTTGAGCGCGGTCTTACTGGATAAGCTAGATAGGGTCTTGAACAACTGTATTAGATTCATATTTAACCTCAGAAAGTATGACCATGTGTCGAACTACAGGTCTGAGCTAAAATGGTTGCCGATTCGCCAGAGAAGAAGTTTACGCGCTTTGACTACGCTTTTCACCCTACTCAATTCTCCCACCCCTCCTTCCTATCTTATTTCTAAATTTCAATATCTATGTTCTTCACATGCTCGGAATCTGCGTTCTTCCAATAATCTCCTCTTGCTTTGTCCTTCTCATACTACTGATTTTGTTCACTCTTCCTTCAATATTCAGTCCATTCTTCTCTGGAACGCGCTTCCTCTCGAGATCAGGACGGCCACAAGTCGGTTTGCATTCAAGCGGAAATTGCGGATTTATTTTCAGCACAACTAAGAAGAGTCATCTCACTTTCTTTATGTTACTTCATAAATATATATTTTATATAAGTATATATTATATTTCAATATATATGTACGTGTATTTTACCTATTTTAGTATGTTAATAACATTTTTTTTTTCTTTTTAAATTGTTTAAACAATGCACCTGCCTTGATATCTCTTCACCACCCTTGGTTGACTGGTAGAGAATGCCTAAGGCATTAAGTCCGCCTTTGTACCTTTTTTTTTGTGCATGAAGTCTAAATAAATAAATAAATAAATAAATAGAATGATGTTTTTTTTTAATCAATATTCTCGCGTTTGACCACTATCTCGCCTGATGGTAAGCGATGCCTACGATGCTGCGATGTCTACGGTGAAGCACGCTTGCCTAGAAGTAACCTATTCACTCTTGACTTAAACTAAATAAGGACTAACTGGTAACTGAAGAAGGAGTTATAAAATCCAAAAAGAAGTTAGAAAAATATTATCTATTTGATTACCACCGCGGGTGCGAATTGCGAAAGGAGCCTATACGAGCGCGCGTTAGAGCCACGGGGAATGGTATAGTTCGTTCCTTGATCCTTACGTGCACGCTCCTTGTTTATTTCTCTTTCGGAATTAGAAAAAATCGTATGTATTCACCTCTAATCTCCTCTAATACCGCAGATTAGAGGTGAAGCCTCTAATCTGCGGTATTCACTATTTCATTCTGGAAAGTTTTACGCCACTCAATTAGTGATGAAATCGGGTCGAATATTGACTTTATAAAAGGATATCGACAAAAGTAATTTGCTCGGAAATCGAATCTGATTTGACTTTACTTTTACGTTTTAATTACAAAATGTCGAAAATACTTCTGCACTAACACAAAATAGACTCCACCGCGCGCATGCGCTGTATGGACTACGGACTGGTACTGCCAACGACTCCGGCCACTACAATGCGTTATTCGAGCTTAAACATTATTAATTTAGAAATCATTATTATTAAGGATGTTATGTTTTTATTTTTGTATATTTTTAGATGGTCCTTAAGCATATATTTACTATCTGTTTTACACAGCTAACAACGTTATTTAAGTAATTTTTCAATGGCATTTGTACAAAAATTTTAGTGCCAAGTACATTTTATAAGTTGGTCGACTATCTCTCGTAAACTTGTAAAGCCTGTTATGATTTCATTTTTGTATATTTTTATATGGTTCGTAAGCATTATATTTACTCTGTTTTACACAGCTATCAACTTTGTTTAAGTAATTTTTCAATGGCATTTGTACAAAATGTTTACTGTTCCAAGTACATTTTATAAGTTGGTCGACTATTTCTCGTATACTTGTAAAGCCTTGTTATCCGTGATAATTTTCCTTTTAATTTCGTTATATTTACTACTGCCGTGAATTTTTTCACATAGCCAAGAGCAACCATTTCGCTGGCAGGGAGGGGGGGCCACTTGACTCTAACATAAATTTGCAACTTAAAGCTTAATTTTATGCAAACGAATCTCTGAATCGAAAAGTTGACGAAGTTGTGGTTTTAACAAACCCATAATATTTTTGAATGGCCTATCCAACGATACCCCACACCATGGGATAGATGAGAAAAAAATATACATCCCCACTTTACGTCTATGGGAGGTAACCGAAAAAAAAATATTTATCATGATTTTATGTTACCACTTTGTCGGATTTATTAATATTTATATACATGCCAAACTATAGCTTTCTAGTACTTAGATTCTCTGAGCTAAGCAGCGGACGGACAGACGGACAGAGTGAAACTATAAGGGTTCCTTGTTGACAAATAAATAAATTCTAATTCTAATTCTAATTCGGAACCCTAAAAAGATGTATCTGTTTGCATTCAGTGATGAAATTCGGGTGCTATTCATATGCAAATTCAATATAAATTGAAACAACAATTGGTATGTTTCACAAGCAGTAGCAACTTCAGCATCCATTGCTGAAGCCCACAAAAACTTATTTGTACATTTTTTTCCTGGGAACGTCCGCAGCTGCAACACTGTTGGTCTTTCATATTCCACACGTAAACAATTTTGCTGAATTTTTTAGTCACAACAAACTTTTTTGTTTGTGAGCTCCGTTTTGTTGATAGTGATTGACAAATATGAATTGATAACTGTTAGGCACTGGGTATATACAAGTATGTGTAGGTAAAGGATTCTGGAATATTTTTGAAGCGTTTGCTGTAAAACCAAAAACAACATATTTTTACATGTTGTTTTTGGTTCTACAGCAAACGCTTTTGTGCTTTGATATCGGCCCTTTGTTATTGAACTAGCACTGTTTGAACTAACTGCTAGTTCAATTATTGCTATGCACATTTATTTGCAAAAAAAAACTTTTGTTGGTACCTCCATACTTATACTTCGTTCATTATATATATTTATCCAGTATTATAAAAAAAGTCATATCAAAAACGAATCAGTAAATTCTAATGACAACATCCATTCTGTGAAATCTCTATCAAGTTCTATAGGCAATAATAACTCAACTAATTTACATAACATGTTATTTTGTTATTTGACTTTCCCTGACTGTATATCAGAACCGTCCCAAAGTTGTTCCGCTGCTCCTTTCTAAGTTCAACAAAACCATGTTCGCTTGCCACTCGGAGCAAGCTAAGCTAACCTGCACAGAATCACAATTGAGCCACTGTCTGTTAAGGTAATACATCTGTTGACACAATGGATCCGTGGACTCAATAGAACCGCGTTAGATAAAGTTAGAACTGGATGTAACGAAGGCCATTTAGCATAGGGTCACGGAGGTGGAGGTGAAAATAAACTTTAATGTGACACCAAGAAGTAGTTATATTTTCTTCTCTCTAATGCAACGAAATATGCTTAAACGCAAAATTACAACTCTTAAATCTCGTGGAAACGCGTTCTTGAAGTTTCACTAGCCATTCTTGTCCAATTAATTATCGAATAGACGCCTAAATTATCCAGTTCATTTAAGATTAATTAAAATAACATTTATCTTAGAAACAAATCGACCTATAAGTAATCAATATCTGTGCTGGCATATCTATTGGGTAATTGTTATCTCATTTTTGAAAACAGACAGCCGTCTATGAAACTAGTCGTCTGAACTGACGACCGTTTACAGAGTCTTCGATCAGAAGACCTCTGTTACAATGCCGCTAAGAAAGGATGCGGAGGTTTTCTTGCAGAAGTGCCGCACTTGCGGAAGCGAAGGGTCAAGCTCCGCTACAACCCTAGCAAAAACCGAGTTCAACTGATTCCAACAATTCACACTTTGGAATACCAAATGTGTTGGATGTAAAGTCCAACTTTTAGATTCTGTGGTTCTTGATGCGGAACAATATTGGAGCGAGTTCTGGTTTTGTGTTTCGATCTGTTTGTTTTGATTTGGTTTTACTGTTTGCTGGGAGAAAACTCAACTTTGATTTAAGCTAGCTTTTGTATATGAACTATCAAATATCAATAAATTAAGAATTATCTAACTAGGTCATGATAATATTATAGTCAAAATATTGCATCGTTAATCTAGTGATGGATAGTGCTATTGCTGAGGTTCTGGGTTTTAATTCTGGGTAGGGCCGTGTTATTGGGGTTTCCACCTAGATGTGACTGAAATAAAAATTACGAAAATAAATTTGATATAGGTGAGCGATAGGATATATGTCTCTGCCTAACCGTTTCGGGAATATAGGCGTGTTGTTGAGTTTAATATTTCTTGTGTTTATGTGAAGGTGACAAAGGAATTTTATCAAAAGAGCAGCAATCTGCCATTATCGCCGCGATTATGTCAGTCAGTCAAAACGGCTATGTGTCGTTGCTCTTGCCACCGCTCGTAGTAATCCGGTGGTGTACGTAGAGTCAAGCAATTTGATTCATTACCCATTCTAAGTGTATTTTACTACAGACATTTTAATAATCTTAGGTTGAATTTTGCTTAAGTATATTTAAACTTGTTATAGATTTAATAAGACAGTGACAATTAGTTTACCCATCTCGCTGTTTCGCATTGTTACTTCAATGAAATGCCACCATTTTAATAAATACTTGTGCGTTTTATCATTTGGCAATTTTCTTTTAACTTAAATATAATCTTCTGTAACTGAAATAGTTCGTATATGTTTTTGAAATAAAATAAATTTCTGTAATTCTTAAGCAACAGTTAGTTACTAATTCAGAAATTATTTAAACTTATAAAGTATATATATTTCGTTTAAGTAAGTTTCTATAAGCGAAAAGTAGTTACAAATTCAGAAATTATGTAAACTTATAAAGTATTCATATGTCGTGGTGGCCCAGTGGCTAAGACCTCGTCTCTCGTGCTTGAGGTCGTGGGTCCGGGCACGTACCAATGTGACTTTTTCAATTCATATGTATAAGTTTTTAAACTATCATGGTCACTAACACTAACATTAACATTAGAAACGGAACAAACACAACAAACAACAAACAGTCAACATGGTAAATATCCCGTTTCTAATGTTAATGTTAATTCATATGTACTTTCCTAAATTTGTATTATTATTTAAAATGTCTTAAGTGCACCATGTGTGGTATAACAAGAAAACTTTAATATCGGCGCAACGGGTCATGAATCAACTTGATTCACTGTACATAATGATGATTGTAACTTGAATATTATTCGGACGAAGTTTGCCATAGGGAAACTTTAAGGTATCTTCAAAGAAATTTTAGATCTTTTAAACGTGTAACACAAATATTTTTCTGAAGAGCGTACGTAGCAAAAGTAGCAAAGCATTGATCCGCGAGGTGGAATAACATAATGATTTTAATGAGCTCCAACTGAGTGCGTTGCCTTCCGAATAATATTCTACCTACACAATTATGAACATGCTCTACTGAGGGAACGACAAGTACTTCTAAGGGTTTGTTATTTACATTTTCCTTATTAAATTAAAGACGACAGAAGGAAAAATAACCTTCACCAAATAAGTATAAGTCCAATCAAGCATTTTTTTATTCAAAATATTGCCTAAATAGCGGTTATTTCGTTGAGGAAGATATAGTGTAGCACGACGACTGTATAATTATTAAACCAGGACTGAATGAATCTGCGACCATTGTTTTCCAAATGTTCAATATTACAAATTATTCAGAGATGTTTGTTTGCTTTTTATAGAGTTTTTGTCTGATGTTTTAATTTTTTCGAAGAATTACTCAATTTTGTTTAAGTGTAACATGTGTTTTCATAGTAAATATATAAGACGATAAAGTTAAATAAAATTTATATTTAAATAGTGCCAACCCTGTGATCAGCTTGTATCTATGCGTCAAATAATTAATGGCTATTTCCACGTTAATTATAAATTATAATTCAAAGATATCCATCTCCATTGAGACAAATCATAAGGGGCCAACTTCAGACGAAGGATACTCCAGATATTTTAATGACAATATTTTCGACTGGAAACAGAAGAAAATGTTGCCATTAAACCAAAACTAAATTATCAAGTTAAATGCGATTCGTCCGCAGCCTTGTCACTAAGATCTACTTCTCCGACATATATTATCACTGTACAGTTTCATCAAAATCCTTTCAGCATATTTTGCGTGATAGAGTAACAAACATGAAGCCTCACAAACGTTCCCATTTATAATTCTTATTATTGTCATATACTCGCACATAAGGTATATTTCCCAAAATCATTTTCTTTTCAGATTCCGTCGCGGAGGCCTCTTGGACGGTATACCACTAGTGTACTGCGGCGCTGAAGCTATCAGGAATCGAGGCATCTGCAACATGACGTGGCCAGTCCAAGACGGGCTGATCCAGGACTGGGACGAGATGGAGAAGCTCTGGCACCACGTCTTCTACAAGGAGCTTTGTGTTCCTCCCGAGAGCACGAAGATCATGCATGCTGTGCACCCACTCGCGCCAGACGCTGATAAGTAAATTTTTTACTTTATTAAAATGCCTGACTAACGTTAAGCTAATGCCATTTTATTCTTCAACCAAAGAGGTATTGATATGATACAGGATTTATTTTTCTACTAAGATTATCATTTATCAAACCAGGCAACGGATGGCGGAAATCTTCTTTGAATCCTTCGCAGTTAATGCGCTGTATATCGCAAAGTCGCCATCTTTAGTATTGAACGCGTACGGAAGGACTTCAGGCGTCGTTTGGGAGCAAGGGTATTCTTGTTGCTATGCTGCTCCGGTGTTTGAAGGATTCCCTCTCAAGTATGCTACCGTCACCTCCCCTGTAACTGGCAAGATGCTGAGCGATAGACTGCAGAATCTGATGTTCAAGGCTGGATATTCCTTCACTACTCCTTTTGAGATTGATCTGATAAACCAAATAAAGGTAAACATATTTTGGATTTATTTTTTGGGTCAGTCACGCTGTGCTAAAACTGGATTTTTGGATTTTCAGAAAGATATTTGCTACATTTCCCGAGATTATGACCAGGAATTGGCAGAGACTGCAGGGTTTGACGAATGCAAGGCCAGGTACAACCTGCCGGATGGCCAGCACATACTCCTGGGAGAGGAACGGTTCCTCTGCCCAGAGGTTTTGTTCAAACCTGAACTGGAGGAGCTAAAGTGCAGGAACATCATCGATGTGATCTGCCACAGCATTGATTTGTGTGATCTTGATTATAGGTATGTATTTGATATCTACAATGCCAATGTATATACCGCGCATTCCAATGAGGAACAAAAAGACGAGATTTAATGGGTTTAAAGCAGGTTTATATACGTAGTATATTTTTTTGTCATCAGCCTAGCCTTTGCCCACTACATTGGGTCGGCTTCCAGACTAACCGGATACAGCTAAATGCCAGCTTTTCTCATGCAGCGACTTACCTATTTGACCACCACAACTCAGCTACTGAATACAACTCTTTGACTGATTGTCAGACGTTTGAGCTTCTGACTATGATGAGTATATTGTTCTGTTGTAGGTACATAATAACTGACACCTTTCACTTTTCATAGTACATGTGCCAGTCATTTTTCGTAAGGTGTTTTGAAATTATTTCGCAGGAATATCTTCTACAACAACATAGTTTTCTCTGGGGGGTCCAGCATGCTCACAGGTCTTGTGAACCGAGTGACCACAGAGCTGACCAAGCTCATGAAGAAAAAGCGGCCTAACGTCAAGGTGAAGATTGAAGGGATGACCAACAGACAGAACGCGGCTTGGTCAGGCGGCTCCATACTGGCATCCTTACCCAACTTGAAGGGGTTCTGGCTTACTAAGGAAGAGTATGGAGACTTGGGCTCAGATCGAGTTAAATCAAAGTTCTTCTAAAAGGACAAGGAATTTCACAATTTAATTCCGCCAAGCCCGTTCCTTCATCGGACTACAAGGCATACGGCGATGCACCGTTTGTACTTGGTGGACAACTCATCCATACGCACTAAACGTTTGGTAATACTTTCATTGAGTGTAAACAAAAGGTGTGGCATTTCCTGCCAGAGTCTGTGTTTCCTGATAACTACAACCTGTGGTCTTCTAGGCAAGAGTGCTCCATCGTTGACCATATCATTGCTTACCATCAGGTGTGATAGTGGTCAAACGCGAGCCTATCATACATAAAAAAATTGAAGACCACATAGTGGTATCGAGGATCCATCAATATGAAAATCAGGCAACTCACAGGAGCCGTATTTGCATACTTCAAACAATACTGCTAATCACGGTGTCTTGGTACTGGTTTTGTTCCATATGGCTGTGTATTGTGTGTGTCATGAATATAAAGAACCGTCGCGTTGCCCCGCGGCAGCGATGTGACGAGTCACTTGCATACGAGGACGGACACTATTGATTCTGTACGCTGTTTTGTTAAGCTTGGTGAAACGTGTTCAATGACAAATGATATATATTTTGTTAATTAGTTCAAAAAAACACTAATCCGCGACATAATTTTTGTTTTTATCTATATTTAAACTAGACGAGGTCGGTGTTTCCTAGCTGACTATTCTGAAGAAACACTGAAACAAAGAGTAGAGGTCAAAGTCGCTTTTAAAGTTCAAGTAATTACAATGTTTTAGTCAAATAATATGAAAACCGTGAAGGTTGAATGTCTGAGGGGTTTTTAGAGAAGTGCCACACAGATTTATGTGGACATGTCTAGTATGATTTTATCAGTTATCGTTTAGCTCATCTCAGAACTTAGGCTTAGATGATGTTTATGTTTGCAACGAAAAACGACTACTTTCAAGTTGTAGTGGAATTCAATTTGACTGTAAGTGCCTAAAGTGCTGTATTTGTTATGTTAATTAAAGTTACTATTGTACCAAAACTGAGGACTGTTTGTTGTCATTGTGTAGCGTAGTTGTGGAGAAGCTCTCGCTCATTGCAATAACTAAATCTGTTGGTTTCTGAAATTCGTATTTCAACTCAAATTGCAATTGAAGCATTATGTAGTCATATGTTGTCTAACGTAAATACAGAGAACGATAATGTAGAACAACATTTAAAAGCAAATTCATTTGATGAATACTAATAACTGGTGAGGATGTTGCAGCAGTTATTGCAACCATTTTGATTCTTAGTATGTTAGATACGATTGTAAAAAATAAAATCAACACACTTGCTCATAAAGTGACTCTAATTTCACCGCAATTAGGCACATAATGATACCTGTAATCAAACTGTGACATTTTCATTGCTATTATTTACGAGTGAGTTATAGAGTGTTTTTTTTTATTGGTTGAGTTGCTTCGTTCTTAAAAAAGTTTCGATACAAAAAAGAACGTGCTCAATAGTACAAATGAATAAATGTACTTATTGTTTGCTCATTTCATGCATCTTCATATTTAAATATATAATTTCAACTTGAATGTGTATAAATAATAAAAATTTTACTCAAATATAACTTGAATTTTCTATGTAATAAAGAAAACTTGAAATTCCCCATTTTGTACGTGGCTAAAACGCTATTCGTGAAAATCCCAAAAAAAAAGAACTTCATTCTTTTAGTCTATGGCCGATCGCCATTGTTAGATGCGCACGTATAGGAAAACTGATTATTTTTTTTCCGCCATTGCGAAAAATTTTTCACAACTCGTTTTCACTGTTGAAATTACAGTTATTTATTAATTAAAATGTCTACAAGTACTAATTATGAAGAAAATGATTTATGTTGTACACCGCCTGATATAAGATGTGAAGCCCTTAACGTTATGGAAAGTTTACTACCTGAATATTCCAAGGAAAAATATCTATAATCTACTAAATAAATAATTTTTTTTAGTGTTATTTTCTTCACAAGTGTATTGAAAATCGTCGTATGATACATGATGGCGGGTCTCAATGGCGCCTCAGCGGTAATCACCAACATTACACACTTGTACCATAATGTACTATTATCTACTCTCATTACGTTATATTCGAATTATAAACTTCAGAACAAGTTTATATTGACATACTTTATAAATACAATACCGAAATATAAAAATAGAATCTTCTTATAACACTTTTTCTCTAACAAAATAATGCTTAAAACATTTTTTTTTCTGTTACGATACAGGGCAAATCCAAGAAGTAATATGAATTGTAAGTAATATCACCAAGGAGTTTCCATCAATTATTTTTATGTAATGGAAAGCTTATGCTGGGCGCGCCATTTTTACCCGACTGCGGGGGGGAAATGATTTTTTATAGTACCTATTTAAAAAAGTTTTGATTCCAATTTTTACATATCTGTGGCAATGCCCGCTTCAACGCATGCGCGGTTAATACGGTGATGTGCTGGGTTTTGGCGATTCATACGTTTTGCTGTACTGAATTTCTTTTACTCTTTAGCCTTTTTACCCGGCTGCAAGAAAAGGGTTATGATTTTCGTGCGTATCTTGTATGTATGTAATATTCTTTATTACCTCGTATCTTTCAAACCACTTGACGGATTTTTATAATTAAATTTACTTATCTTTGGCCGCCCAAGTGCCGATGAAAAAAAAGAAAATTGGCGGAATTTGGGCGCCATATTGTAGGGACTGCAATTTTTTTTTCCTTCGAAACCCATCGAGTGGGGTACCAAAATAAAGGGTTTTTAGAGATGATTACAAAAATGTATACCACTTATATATTTGAAAGTCATTTGAAAAAAAACTATAACAAAATAGTTGTAAATAAAAATTGTTAATAAATTTAAAAAAAACCAACTGTAAAGATGTAAACAAGAAGAAAACCATGTTGTGCAGTCGGAGGATATTTATAGTGTTGGTCAGCCAGCTCGCGAATATGTATCCTCCGACTGCATAGCATGATTTTCTTCTTATGCAGTCGGGTTTTTTGATTTTATTAACATTATTTTTCTTTTATTTAGTAGGTTCAATCCCAATATATGAGTGTAGATAAAGTAGTATATGAAACTGCACATAACATTCGTGTGATACTTTTAAAACACAATCATGTTTTAATACCCCTTATTATCATATGTAAGATGAAAGACGCGATGTGGATTTCCGTCTATATGATTGTTCGATTTTTCTTCTCTTGCAATTCATTACGCAATAAGGCTGCTATTTGTTTGTTGTTTGAATATTCCCAAAATAATTCACTTAGATATGAGCAAAATATTTAAAAAAAAAAAAAAAAATATTTATTTATAAAATATTTTTTAAATTATTATTTGCATTTCTGAAATGCAATGTTTACTATGAAATTATATGTTTGTTCGCAAAAAACATGAAACTACGAAATTCAAAAGTGTTTATAGAAAACTATATTTTTCATTTATTTTCAATTTCCCATTTTACTTATCCTTATTTTATGAAAGTATGTATAGTAAGACGCTTGTGGCGTTTGGGACGGTTGGGCAGTTGGAGGTCTTTCGACTGAAATGATGATAGGGCAATTTTTCATACTCTTTGCCAAAGGATTGCAGATCTTCATTGATTATAAATTATTTCAGCAGTTATGAGATATAATATGTATCTGAATCACCAAACACCGTGGCAAATTGAATTAGCTTATTTAAAAGTTCAGAATACTCTCGCTCGCATACAGCTCTTCGAATAAAACAATAATATAAAACTCACGTAGTGAGAACCGATCTCATTCCTGTTGTAATAAAGTTAGGAGTGTTTTGTTATGAATGAACATTATCATTTTATTCTGGGATAGCGAGTTGTGAAGTTTTTGTTACAGGATTCTTGTAGGTACTGCTTATGCGATAGATTTAATGAAGATAAAAAAATATTGGATTGTATTTTATGGCCTTCCTATTCTAGAAATACTGAGCCGAAAACATAAAATATCATTCTTATTACGGTATTATTATATACCTCTCAATAGTCACTTCTCCTCTAAGCCATATCATCTGTCACACAATCATTCATCTATAGTATTGCATTTTTGGTTTATCTTTAACCATCCACGTTCATATTCAAAATTTTCTTTACGATATACATATTTCTGATTCCATCACAAGCGCACAATGACAGCCAATTTCAATTTAGTGAGGTAAAATCCCACACTCCCTGGTCTATTCCCCTAAATTCCAGGTGCCATTTGAAGGATTCAGACAGAATGAAAAAAAAAGGTGACTTGAACGATGCCACCGACGCGGACGCTACAATAGACTTGTCCACCTACTGGGCCCAAACAGTGTAATTATAAATTGTACCGCGACACGAAAAGAAAAAGAAGGAAATATTCTAACACAGTGTTGTTCGGGAAGCAAGATAACAAGTCTCTCTCGGCAGATGTTGCTGATACGGCGATACCGCATATCAATATGACATTTCAATATAGAGTGTATTTTGAAAGCGTCTGCAGTTAGAACATCGACTCAGTTCGCGTCAGCTTGGAACGTGACATATTCATCTTACCGAATGCATGAGCCAGTCTCTGCCAAAAATAAAGTTTATCTTTGGCTTATTTATTTAAAGTTTCAGAGCAAATGTATACCTTGCTCATTTAGTGCTGCTTTCTGATTTGAGTATTTGTTAGTTAAAACCCTACTTCAATTTCAAAGCTTTACAAGTTTCAGTTTCAAATAAGATTTTGACAAATATACAACTTCTTAATTCATAAATTGGGGGTTATTCCCAGTATAGTGTTGCCTGTAGTATGGTCAGCATTGGAACATACTGTCAAGTTATAAATGATGGTGACTCATAAGTGTCTTGTCATACATTTTCTATGGCTTGGCTTTGAGCTGTAACAGTATTTTATACAGAACACAGAAAATCCATTATTTTTCAATTACGCGTTCGATCAATCTGCCAAGAATTTTCCCAACTCTGTTGGGGTCGGCATCCAGTATAACCGGTTGCAGATGACTGCTAGAATTATAAATAGAGCAGCTGCTTATTACCTCCACAACCTGTTTTTGGGTGGGAATTCATCCAATGACTTTTCTCGCTCTGGGTGAAGCGGGAAGGCGTATCAGACTTTTACTGACTAAAACCTACCCGTGATCCTTCAGTTGTTGCTTGGGCCTCGGTAACTCTCTTTCAAATATATCCGCGACCCGACCTCCACAAGCTAGCAACTGGGTAACACGATTACCTGGTCAAGACTGATGTCACATTTCCTGGTTTCAGAACGCCCATAATGCCTTATCTAATACCTTTAAACGAGCAATTCTTGTATATATATATATATAATCAGAATCTCGGCAACGGCATGGAACGCCTTGCAGCAATTACTTACTTTTTCATTGATAATATTGTAGTACCAGCCTGGAACTGTCCCGCTTCAGTGTTAAGGTCTCTTCTGATACAGAGAAGACATGAACATTAATCACCAAGCTTCCTCAAGGCGGGTCGGCGATTTCCAGCTTACAGGACTGGATACTTGTGAATATTAAATTACAACACACAAAACCGTCTCCACGTAAGCATTATTTCACAGAAATGACAGAAACCCATACATAAATACGAAAAAAAATATCGCCGTTCCGTGCATTGAATACGATATATTGCTATTTGAAGCGATAATATATCGCTGTGATTAATCATTTCGCTTTAAGGTTGTTGCACACTGATAGCGATGGGTTTGGATTTATTTGTTAGAATATCTTAAGCTTGATAGTTTTTTTGGTTGCTTTAAAATAAAATTGTCTAAACAGATATAATAAGTAAGTCACAAACGTTGAAGATGTGTGTTTAATTCAATATAGTGCTAGTGTCTTTTCTTGTTTACTTATAGTGTCATAGAAGATTGGTGGAACAAGTGAGAGAAAACTAATAACCAAAGTTCCACACTAGCCAACAATAGAAACAGGTCAAAGACTGAAGGGAAGTCTTTGCCCACCACCGGGATGATACAGGGTGACTGTAACCAGTAGCCAGATTAATCTAGGAATCTAGTAAAAAAATGTTCCATCAACTGATATAATAATAAATTTTAGATATGAAGATTGTATGTGTAACTTCATAATACCACTTAATTCCCTCAATGTAACATAAGCACGTGATGTGAAACCCTCCCTGTTTTTATCTCGCTTGTCAAACTTCCAAGAAAGGTATTAACTTAACTTCGAAACTTTGTTTAAACTTGGGTTAAGGTTAAGCTAAGATTATAAATTTTATGATTTCAAGAGCCCTTCAGTTTATTCGTATTTTGACATTTCAGAGCTTGTGGTTAGAAACTTAAATAAAGTTTTTTATCGCGTTGGATTCAGTGTGTGGTAATCTTTATTATTTGTCACACCTAATGTACCTGGCAGCCTGGAACAGGGACAAATATCCAATATATTTATTCGCAGATGACAAGGCCAAATTTGATGTATGAGTTACGTCAAAATGACTGTTTCATAATACCAAATACATGCCAAATACTGAAATAAAATGAGTGACATTTTTGTAAAGCCAGTGGTGGTAATAGACAATGGTAGCTACAACATCAAAGCTGGGTTCGCCTGCGACAATCACCCGGTGTCCATCTTCAGGAACACGGTTGGACGACCAAAGTTCCTACAAGGAACGTACGGTAGGACGCCGTACGATGTGTATATAGGAGACGAGGCCGTCGCTCTTAGGCATGATCTAGACTTAAACTATCCTGTCGAGAAGGGGAAGATCGTTCACTGGGACAATATGGAGAGGGTGTGGCACCATATATTCTACAGAGAGCTGAAGGCTGCTCCTGAAGACCGAGCCGTACTACTGGCCTGTGCCCCTGCCACTTCTATGTCGGACAAGTGCGTATTCTTTATTGTTTAAGTTACTAATGCCCGGTATTTAAGTACAACGAAAAGCCTTACCAATACCTATTTGATTACCAACCATTTTCATTCAAGACTTTAGACAATTCTATCTGTAAAGTAGTTGTAGTAGTATTCTTTCTTTGTACGGTTTCTCATGTTTTATTAACCAGGTGAAAGTAGGCATTAGGTAGTCGTTCGAATAAGTTTCATAACTTGCTTAAACCTGGTATAAGCGGTTCACTTGTGGGTTACTATGGTTGGTAGAAGATGCCGCATCAGATACATATCCTGACACAGCGAAAACTGGAACATCTGATATCGCTAAAGGTATACCGTTTACTTGTTCCATTATTATGTTATTTTTACTGTTTTTTTTAAATCTATTGATTAACTCTTTAACATTTTCCACGTGACTATGTCATTTTAATCCAAGACTCTCCATTCGGTACGTATTTTTCATACCAAGACCCAAATATTAGTACTGCCGAGTTCTGTCTCGACGTCTTTAACGGGGTAATTCAGTAGTCGCATGTCCAGTCACGACTCTTGTTCCTAGCTGGGTCACTAGAAACGCTATAAGCCGCAGTTTTGTCTACAAAGTCTGCCTGTAAGGAATATAGTCATATAAAGTAAGGAGCTTATGTAGGTGCTAAAATTGCTTCCTGACATTGTCTGAATGGCCGGTCATACATGCATAAAGTACATTATATTGTATGTGTAAACAAACATGTCAATTATTTAAAGTTGGAATAATCAGAGTTGATTGAATTATACATTCAATCAACTTTTATTTGATTATTCAAGGTTATAACAAGGATTGTCTTCATGTTTTTAATATTACAGTCAAGTGGTAGCTATTAATTAAAATAATACTCAAACAATGAGATAACGTTAGCTTGTCGTAAAGTATAATCTACCCAGTAAACACTGCTACATATAAGGCCTTTTTTTCGCAGCATACATAGCCTAACTCACAAAAACCGTTTTAATGAGTATTGTTTTCCATCAGTGAAAGGATTTTCGTAATCTTGTCACTACTGCGTAATATTAGATTGGTTACTATTATACATTAGCTTTATAGTACATAAAAATACTACAAAGCGTCCTAAATATAGAAATATACACAAATGTTACCGATATGAGACAAATATTGGCCACACATTAAGTTGGACGGCGTCGATGCCCGTCGAAGCTCCCTACAGAGTCGATACAAAATAATAATGTTGTTAATTACATTACGTCAGTAATACTTACGAGCTGTTCGTTATGTCTGTAATAACAAACCGGACGCTGAACGATTCCTCGGCTCTTTCAGTAATATGTAATAATTGGACATCAACAGGAATGTATTCTTGATTTTCACGTTATTAACGATACCAATTACAACATGAAATAAATTTAATTACTTATTTTGACAGATAATGTTATTTAATTAGTTAAAACAAGGTGCTTATACCCTTTGAAGATACCTGTTTGAATCTATAAAGTAATAATAAAATATTTTATGTACTTACTACCTATGCAAAAAGTTTTCCAACTTTAAACAAAGATTTTAAGAGTTAATCAATTACCTACAGTCAGTGGGATATATGAGTCTCCTAATTTATTTCTTTCTAGCTCGAATTATTCCATTCTAACATTTGATATTCTTAAGAATTTTCTCTTTTGTGGGTAAGAAATCAAGTTAAGAGAGATTTACTATTCTTCTTGGTCGGATAATCGCAGTAAGTGAGTATTTTCTCACAATTGGGACATATCGAAGTACTTTGTTATCGGAATGTGTCGATGTAGATAGGACCCGGTTCGATCCATACTTCTCCTGAACGAGATTATTCGGCTTTTTAATAGAAGTAAATTCACGGATCACCAAGGATTGTTGACTTGAATTCATGTAGTTGGTAAAAGGTGAATATTGCCTGTTTTTGGCTTTGAAAAACCAGTAGCACTTTGAATTGGTATTCCTATATTGTTGTATTATACCAATATCGGGCTGATACCCGCAACTCCACGCCCAAGCGTGTATTGTACGTTTTCCTGATGAAAATGAAATACGTTCTCGGTCTTAGGCACTGATATGAGCATATTCAGAAGGATGTGCAGTGTTACACGAATGGATACCGAGAATTTGAGGGGAAATCGGTTAAGATGGTATGCGTATTTAATGCGGTGGAATGTGAACATGTTTAGGCAAGTGTTAATTGTGAATATGGATAGTTAAATGAAAGAAGTAGAGGGAGAAACAAAGAAACAACGTATGAAAGACGATATATTTGGAAAGAAGGTGACAATTGTGATGACTGTTAATGAGGATGAATGAAAGAAGAAAACATGCTGTGCAGACCCCAAATAAATTGGGAAGGTTTTCGACGATACGTTCTACTAGCAAGAGTTCCTAAGGGTACACATTTCTGTCACAAGATAATGCTGTGACGACAGTATCGCGTCGGCAGCGCTACTCCCAAATCTGTGTAAGTTCGGCCCGGCCACAGGCTTACAACTTACAACCCGGGATTAGGATTACGTCAAGACTTGGAACTTTGTGCCGTTAAATGTGTAGTTTATGAAGGACTTATGCTACTTGTTAACCGAATGACGTAGAGTCAAAAGCAAAAGTCCTGCTGTTAATCAATTACACCTTGGATCGGATTTGAATGAGACTTGGCGCATTTGTTCGTTGTGCTCTTGTGTATGCTACGTAATTATAAATTTGACAGGTATATAACTGAAAATATGCTATGAAAAATGTTAACTTATGATTTTTTTTCTATTTATACTGGAAAAAGGTTACATGTAGTATTTATCAGTCCATATGTTCAATATTGAGAAAAAGGCGTGAGTTTATGTATGTATGTATGTTCAATAGTCCAGATGGACCGTACCAAGGACTCTGTTAGTATTGTAGTACAAAACTATACTGTGATTTTTAATTTCGTATACTAAACTGACAGCTTCCATTGATCTTATTTTTTTAATGTTGCAAGCGCGGAGCATAGTGTTGTAGATAAAGCTCAATCATAAGTCATCGAATCGATGTGACATGACTCCTGAATTTATTTTTACTAATTGGTGTAAATAAATATTTTATGAATATAAACGTAATATATTTAAATATAACAGTATTCATACACATAGTACATGAATTTGAATTGTGTTAAATATGAAGTCAATAATAAAATAAATGAAATCGATAAAATGAAGTCTGACATAAATGAGTTAAACTAAATAAGGGCCGCTAGTTTCTAAACATTTTTTTTTGCCGTGAAATTGTTTCATTTTCGATCTAATTCGATTTTCGATAATTTTTCGATCACTCAGGATAGTTAGGGTACGACACTATTTTCATGTAACAATAAAGTGACAACCCCCGAAATGTCAGTTTAGTCAACGAAATTTAAAATCACATTATAACTGAGTCCTAATTTCATAATAATTTCCAACTATAATATTGGGTGGTATTATTGAAACACCCGATAGACACGTCTGTTTACACCTGTTCTACCACTGTTCGGGGTGTTTACATTTTGTTACACTGACTGTAATTAGCACAGCTGTTCAAGCCTAATTTGCATTGAAATCGTTGTAGTCTAGAATGTTAACTGTTTCCGGTCCCGTACAAACTAGGACAGAATAGGCTATAAGTGCTGTGAGTCTCCTTAAAATTCAGCTTTACTGAGCAATAGTAATTTGTGGAATCATGTCGAATTATGTCCAATTCACTTAGGTTTCTGCCCGCTCTGCTATCGAGGAGACCGCAAATATAAGGGGATAGCACATTTATAATGGTGGTTCCTGCATTTGACATTTTATCTCTATAAGAATAATTCACTTTTTAATGTCTTATAAAAAGTTATGCTTCAGCAAGTAATGTGGCCTCATAGCTTTACTTTTCGCGTTTGAATGTAGGATGTGGTCCGAGTGAAGTTTTTAGCGGTGTGCTCAAATGTTGTATTACAAAATTAATGTGAGAAATTTTGAAACACTCGTTAGCCGCTTTGATGGAATAAATTTCAGCACTTGACTTGCATTTAATTTGTGACGCGTCAAAAATTTATTTCCATAAACTGAGGATAATGTTATTAGATCTTGGTAATCTTTAAAAGTAGCCTCTCCTGCTGTTATCTCTTAAATACAAAAAGCATGTTTCAAATAAAAATAATTGTAGTAATCTTTTATGTAATAATCTAATATCACTTGTACATATCCATATCCATATCGTGTTTCCATGCTTGAAACTCGATGGTGTTATCATGTTTAGCTGAGGAGTTCCTATGGCCCCATTCCAGCTGCATCACCAGACCATTTCCATAATATTTTTGCATTATCCCCAACGTTATAAATGTATCCCAAGTTTAAGCTGAATCGGACGCCAAGAAAAGCATAAAAAAATGGATTACTTATTTATCAGACACACAAACCAACGACGCAACTAATCATATATAAGTAGTACCTCAGCATAAGTATCCTCAGTGAGTAATATGAGATCGTTCTTTAGCTGAACAATCACTCCGCACAGCTCTAGTGTGAGGCATATCATTAGTGCTTCATTATCCGATCTAGATGTGTGAGGCGAGTACTGCTGTCGCGGCAGGCAATTAGACGTCGATATACAAGCTCTGCTGACTTTCTGTCATGTTCAAGCGTGGTGATATATCTATCAACACTTTAATATGAGAAGTGAGGTCATCTGACATATTTTCCTTTTTTTTACCGATTTTGTGACAATTTCCGTTGTTCCAATATCGTAGTTTTGGTTTTTTTCCGTAAGAAAGATGGTTTGACTGACCTTGTTAAGTCTTTCTTCAAACGATGCCCAGAAAAATGTTGTCTTGTTATTAATCTTTTTAACTATTTTCAAATTTCAACTAGATTCATTTTTGCACTTTCTAAGAAAAATCTTGAATCTAAGAAAAATGTTGTACCTAACTATAGCTAATGTATCAAATGTAACTATCCCTACATTTTAATTAATGACAACTCATTTGATATCAAGTATTGGCTTATAAATTGTCTCGTTGTTATCAATAGCAGACACGTCTCCTGTAATGGGGTCGATCAATACCTTGTTATTTTACCATTGCTTGCCTCCTTTCAATTTGTGTTTTGTTGTTATTGATAGGCTTTTACACCATCATCTCACCTGATGGTAAGCGATGTTGTAGTCAACGATGGATCACGCTCGCCTAGATATAACCCATACACTTTTGACATAAAGACCCCTAGATTGTAGCTATCAGTAATCACATACTCCGACAGAGAATTCCTCTCCTTAGTGTACGTACAATGAAACTATTCCTAAAACGTTAAGTATCTCAGTTTAAACCCAGGACTTCTAGTAAAACCACCTCTAAAAAGTATTTATTGTACATTGTTTTTTTTTAGTTTGTATTTTATTTGTCATCAATTTAAGGTTTCGGCATAGGCTTCAAACTACAGAACACAAAACGATACTAAAACAGCACGAGGTTCGGACACCCTCTCCTGAATTACTAAAACGAAATGTTAATTGTCCTCCGATCGATCTTCTTATAATTCTGATCGCTTTTGTAAGCTCCAATATATTTCGTTGTTAACCTCTCGACGCATTAAGACAGGATTTGTACTGAAAAGCATCTGACAATGGGAGATTTTTTAATAACTTGGGCTTCAATGCTTTCAACTGAGTTTGACGAGAGAATCCAATCTTATAAGGAGCGGTGGAAATTTGGCATGTTTTATCAGTTTAGTGCACTTAGCTACGTTTTGTGACCTCGTGGCTGGCAAATAACAGTCGCATGGTCAAGATTAAACAATGCTTGAAGAGTTCAATCCGTGGAGGGTCACCATCCATTACATACTTTGAGTCTTCCGTGCCTCGAAAAGCACGTTTAGCCCGTTATCATTTGTATATTTTGAGAGTCGTCGCGGGTAGTCAAATGCCAGACAATCTGAGAACTAGTCTTGCCAAGAGGTATCGTGTTATTCAGTTACTAGGTTTTGGAGGTCACAGAGGCATTCGGTCCGTGTAATATACTGGTAGGTATTCAACTGCATCCGGATAAGCTGGAAGCCTACCCTACATCATTGGGAAAAATCTAGACACATTGAATGATTACCCGAATGCAAGGAAAGGTTATGTTGTTCGCGCGTGTCTTGTATGTATGTAATATTCTTTATTACCTCATATCTTTTAAGCCGCTAGACCGATTTATATAATTAAGACATCACATTAGATAAGTCTTGACAGTCTAAGTGTTCTAAGATAGGTGAAGTTAAAAAAAACAAACATGGCACATTGGGCGGGTCCCAATTGTTTTTCTTCCGAGCCCTTCGAGAGGGGTATCAAAATGAAAGATTTTAAGAGGTGGTTACAAAAATACATACAACTTATATGGTTGAAAGTAATTCGAAAAATAAAACTAAACAGTTGTAAATAAAAATAGTTTATTTCAAAATCAAAAACCGCACTGCTTAAGAAGCGAACTAAAAAGGTGTAAACAAGAAAAAAGTCATGCTGTGCAGTCGGAAGATCAGGTGGTCAGCCAGTTCGCGAATATGTATCCTCCGACTGCACAGCATGATTTTTTTCTTGTTTACACCTTTTTAGTTCGCTTCGCAGTCGGGTTTTTGATATTGAAATTAACTTTTTTTAGGATTAGTGTACGTGTTTTTTCCTTTAACCCAATGTTTTAAAATAAACAAATCATAATAATGACTAAAGAGTTATCTGATGATGTTCGTCTCTGAGTTAATATTGCTGTGTATGTTAATAGTGTAAAAGCAACACTATGTATTGTGTCAGATACATTCATTGTTTACCACTCTCCTTAACAATTCTCACTTTGACACTATTTCATACGTAAAAAGACTATCGGTGTTTAAAAGGATTATCGAACAAGGCAAACTTAATGAGATAAAAAATGTATATGACTAAGTACAAAATAGACAATCGAAAAAACAAACAAAATGTAGAGCACAATGTTAAAACAGATCAATTTTTCATCTGCGAGCTTACACCTGTACCAATGACAATATTTCGACGCCACTAAAATTGTAGTTATATATTATTAGAGATTTTGCTTCTATGCAGATTCCCTAATATAACGTTAGATAGTACACACTCGCCATTGTCATCAACGAGAAGACCATTCCTCATGGTAATCAATCATAGACCGATACTAAACCCAACCCAGTCCTTGATCTCGGGTTCGACTCCCGGTCGTATCTATCCGGAATTAACTGGCATACTCTCGGAATACTAATGTCGCTGCTAGAGAGATAGATTACGGTCTCAGTCAAGGGTGCCAAGATCATATGTTTATCTTCCATTATTTAAAGTTCAAGCTGCTTTTATACTTGCTTTACTTTTGCTTTTTTTTGCTTTGCTTTTATTTTTGCTTTTGTTGCTTGTTTTTTTGTTGCTTTTTAAGTCTTATTTTACCAATGCTCTATAACGCTGTTGACGTGGCTGAATTCAGTTTCTTTTTTCTTTTTTTTTTTCATATTTAATTTTGGAATCATCGATGTGACGTAGACAAAGTTAATGCTCTTTAGATAGTTAGGAATACGGAGATGACCACAAGGCGTGCGGCAATGCGCTGTCGGTACATTGTGGACATCCCACCCATACGAACTAAACGTTTTGGAAATAGTTTCATTATGCGTACAGCTAAGGAGTGGAATGCCCTACCGGAATCTATGGTTCCCAATAGCTACAATCTAGAGGTCTTTAAGTCAATAGTGAATAGGTTACTTCTCGGCAAGCGTGCTTCATCATCGACCACATCATCGCTTAGGTGAGATATCGGTCAAACGCGAGCCTGTCTATAATAATAAAAAATACCATAGTTTTTTCATGATCAAATGCAATTTCATCTGCAAACAATATTATGTGTATTAAAAATATTTGTATATTTTTTTAAGTTATCTATAATTTAACGCGTTTGTCCTACAGCTCACAGTTTCAAATTATAACCAAAAGAAAAGTGTTAAGTGAAATAACTCAACGGATCATAATTAACGTAATTAAGTATATCATTTTTTTTTATTTTATTTTGATTACTATGAACGATTGCTACGAACGATAGAAACATAAATGAACGTCTAGGGTCAAAAATGCAGTCGTAATTTAACAAAACTAAAGACATAAAATTTGTTTTTGAAGAAGGTCAATGGCTTACTATTGATTTAATCTATAGCACAGAATCTAAGTATCGTATTATAGTATCGACTAGCTGCCACCCACGGCTTCGTCCGTGTTGTATTATTACTTCTCCAAATATCTCTATAAATTATAGCCTAAGTGTTATTCTGATGTATAAGCTATGTTTCTGTAAAAGTTTCATCAAAATTCGTTCATTAGTTTTTGCGAGAAAGAGTAACAAACATCCATCCATCCATCAATTCTCTGAAATTTTTACATTTATAATAATAGTAGGAAGTAGGATAAAACTAGTCGTGGATGATTAACCTTCTTCTACAAAAAAGCTCTAGAAATTCTAATTTTGGTACAAAACGACTGCACTTTTGACCCTTGACCTACATAACATTGCTTATCTGCATGTCCACAACTCATATTATTACATTATAATAATATTACCAGCCTGTAACTGTCCCACTGCATGGCAAAGATCTCTTCTCATACAGAGAACGCACGAGCATTGATCACCACGCTTGCTCTATGCGGGTGCCAATTTCATACATAACTAACTATAAATCCACGCTTCTTCACGATGTTTTCCTTCACCGTTGTCAAGGATGTCCAAGATAAATTTAGAAAATACATAAGAATTTGAAAAAGTTACATGGGTACTAACAAGACAGGACCGATCAGTGTGGCGACGCTTGGGGAGGCCTATATCCAGCAGTGGACGTCTTTCGGCTGAAATGATGATGCTGACATTAGTACTTGTCCGGATTTGAACCCATGTCATGACCTCAAGCATAAGGAAGGTCTTTACCCACTGAGCCACCACGACACTATGTATACTTTATTCAATTATAATATTTAATTAAAAACAGTAATGTTTTTATTACAGAACTAAAGGCTGCGAGATTTTCTTTGAAACTCTGAACGTTCCTGCTTTATGCGTGAAACCACAAAGTGTGTTAGCTCTGTTTGGATCCGGGTTCACTACAGGACTCTCTGTAGACCTCGGCTTCCACATCACAGAGATACATCCAGTGTACGAAGGCGGCTCCATCAGTTATGCCAACATGGAGACTAAAATAGCGGGTCATGACCTGTTGGACTTCATGAAAGTCAGCTTCGAAAGGCGCGGGCTGTGTCTTGGCCATCACGCTCATGATATCATTGAAGACTTGATGAAAAAGAATCTTTACGTCACTAAAAATCGCACAATACCAAGGAACGAATATCTGAAGAACTACAAACTGCCAAGTGGTAAGGAAATAGATGTGAACGAGGAGATTCACAAGGCTGGAGAGATGTATTTCCAACCGGAAAAAGTGTTGGGAAAGAAGACAGATGGACTGTCTTTACAAGAAGCTATTGAGACAGCGGTGTTAAAATGTGATCCAGGACTACAACCTGAGATGTATGCAGGTATAGTCATTCATGGAGGAATGGCGACCATTCGAGGGTTGAACAAGCGTTTATCTCTGGAGCTTGAGGCAACTATTCACAGACCCATAAAGATAAATAACAGTTCGGAGTCGTATGCGCTGGCGTGGTTAGGAGGTTCTGTTTTCGCAGGTATAGTAGAGGCTAGGAAAGCTTGGGTGAACAAGAAACAGTTTGAAGAACATGGAGAGAGGATCGTAAGGAACCGGTTTTAAATATGCTAGTCAATGTATAAGGATTTTAATATTTTGTATTTTTTGTATTGGTTTTACTAAAAAAAAATGATTGTTTTGATTATTTCTTAATATTTTTCTTTTTAATATGTTTACTTTTATTTGATATATTTTTACTATAAATTAATCGGTTGTTATATGTTTCTTTTTATTCTTTACTAGGTAAGTGTATTGCACATTTTCTATGTTAATGAATAAACTTAATGAAATTTTACTATTTTTAACATCTTTTTTATGCCCAATCTAGACCTTAATTGCATTAATGTATACATTTTCAAATGCTTGTTTACAATACATTTCTGTTTAGAAACATTTCAGCAGGGAAACCTAAAATGGTTTCTATCTCCTGGCTTCGATATTTCCGATATATGATGAGCTGTCTGGTAATATTATCGTTGGTACATTGAGTGCATTGTCGCCGGTAATCGTCTCATTAGCTACCCGACTAACACATGTCCTGGACGACAAACAACTGTCATGGTTCATGCTAATACATTGTTACCGGCAGATAGCGTGCCAGATTTATTGGGGACACTGCAGCCTCTATTTGAAAATCATATTCTATTTCGATAGTATTTAAACTAACTTTGAACTAGTTTTTTTTAAGTTCAGGATTTCAGTTTTTTTTAAGATTTAAAAACACAAACTCAATGCCACACATACTTTTTATTGTACACAGACACTAAAAGCTGAACCAATCGCGCTGTCCCGTGCCTTGTGTATTGTACACAGGCACTAAAAGCTCAAACAATCGTGCTGTCCCGTGCCTTGTGTATTGTACACAGGCACTAAAAGCTCAACCAATCGCGCTGTCCCGTGTCTTGTGTATTGTACACAGGCACTAAAAGCTCAACCAATCGCGCTGTCCCGTATATTGTGTATTGTACAAAGGCACTAAAAGCTCAAACAATCGCGCTGTCCCGTGTCTTGTGTATTGTACACAGGCACTAAAAGCTCAACCAATCGCGCTATCCCGTGCCTTGTATATTGGTTTCTTAATTCAAAATTTGCCTCAAACTTGGAAAATAAACTTAGATAATGTAGGTACAATAACACATTTGTTCTTTATCATTCTAGAATAAAATGCTGCGAGATATTCTTCGAAACTCTGAACGCGCCTGGGCTATGCGTGAAGCCACAAAGTTTCTTAGCTCTGTTTGGGTCAGGTTACACGTCAGGACTCTCTGTAGACCTGGGAGAAGAAGTCACAGCAATCAACCCAATTTACGAAGGAGGCTGCATCAGTTATGCTAATATGAACACCAATATCGCTGGAAACGAAATAAAGACCTTGATAAAAGAACGTCTGGAAAAGCGAGGTATTGATCTTGGTGGCGATGACGAGGCTATTCTCGACGATCTCTGGAACTGCATATACGTCAGTGAAAACTGCGCAGTAACAAGCAAAGATCAATATAAAAAGGAGTATATAATGCCAAACGGTAAAAAAATAGACGTGAGTGACGAGGTCTTCATGGCTGGTGAGATGTACTTTCAACCAGAGCTGGTGCTTGGGGTGAAATCAGATAAAATATTGTCAGTACAGGAAGCTGTTGTGACTTCGATCTTAAAACTTGACAGAGAGCTACATAATGAAATGTACGGAGCCATTATCACTCATGGAGGCCTGCTGACCATTCCTGGGTTCAACAAGCGACTAGCTAACGAAGTAAAGGCAATTATTCGCAAACCAGTCTCTATCCCAGAAGTGACGGAATCCTACGCCGTGTCATGGATGGGGGGCGCCGTGTTCGCAGGGATGGCGGACGCTTCTAAACTGTGGGTATTAAAGAAGCAGTTCGAGGAGTATGGAGCAAAGATTGTGAGGAACAAATTCCTATGAGCTCTGGAGTTAGTGCTATCTTTAAAATAAAATAAATGTTATTTATTGTTCTATTGTGATCATGGTTTCATAAACTTAAACAATAAAAAGTCTTTATGTTCTAGGTCCGGTGAATTATAAGTGACGTCTTGAAATACGAGACGAAATCGCAGGCAAGACCTAAGGGAGTTTAATTTCTAAAGCATTTTGTTGAAATATATCTACCCAAACACAGCCATGGTAGGCAAATTGCAAGCCAAAATGTGAGGAGAGGTCTTTGTCATAAAATAAAACGATATCTACGTGACGTAAAATTTGTATGGGTATCAATAAAAATAAAAGCTTTTATGGCTTACGAAATTGTTAACTCTACTTTGAAAACATTTGTGAAATCAAGCGTAGGTATATAAAGACTGACTTGTTGCCAGTATTTTGGTATTTTGCTTGACAACAATATTAGTTGGCTTAAGGGCTTATTACACTACACGGTATTCAGGGCCCTGAATACCGGGTCACTAAATCATTCCGAAGCAATAAGGTCGATATTATGAGAATCCTAACTCCCTAACACTTATTACAGTACCCTAAATAAAAGTTTAGGGCCCTGAATACCGTGTAGAGTAATAAGCCCTTTAGCTTGCACGCACCTGTTCATCTGCTTTATTTCAGACCAAAGAAGATGCCTATCAACACACAATTTCTGCCAACTGAAATTGTTTTCAAACAGAATTCCTGAAACAAAATCATGGCACGACGTATCTACGTTCAGATAAATTAATATTGTTCAGCAGATTGTCGCGACCTTTACTAATTGTAACTCACGCTAGTTGCGCTGAGTGCATTTTAGTTGTCACAGGCTACAGTCTAATTTGTGAATGGCACAATGGCAATTTAGCCTATTTGTGAACTTTTATGCCATGTGTATTTTCTACCTAATGTGTGGTTACTTATCACGGGCCTCCAGTTGCTGTGGGTCGGTGAAACTTATTTACGGGCTTGGTTGGAAAGTGGTGATATTACTGTCGGGAACAATGGTCACAGAGACGTCTCCATGCTCTGTGGCTGCCCCAGTTTCCTTTACATCCGGACATTAGTTACCATGGGATAATTTGGGTTCGATTTCTTAACCAATATAGATCAGACACAAGCACAAAGCTTTTTGGAAATACATATATAAGTAACTAGCACTTCGCCCGCGACTTCGTTCGCGTGATCCGTATTTTATCCTACAAAAGACTTTTTAGTTTCACCCCCTTAAACGTTGAATTGCCAAAAATTCCTCTAAGAGCTCCCTTAGATCATAAAAAGAAGTCCTGTACAGTAAAATTCTTTAAAATGTTTAATACCCTAATAATAACTCGACTTTTAGGAGTAGTTTTGTAAAACTAATAATGAAAACCTTTACTATTTACTTAGGTTAGTATTTATGCCAAGTTTTGAGCTCAACAAGTTTCCACCTTTTCACCTCCTTATTTACCCAATTTCCAAAACCCAATAAATACATGAATTCTTTTTATCAACCGAAAGCGTATATCTTTAATTTCACGTGTCACACTTCAAAGCTTATAAATTTCACATAAAGTTTCAACCCCTATTTTATTCCCATAGTGGTAGAATTTCCGAAAACCAATAAATACATGAATTGTTTTATCAACCAAGAGCGTTAACCTAAAATTTTATGTGTCCAATATACAAACTGAAGAAATTCCATACAAACTTTCAACCCCTCTTTTGCCCCCTTAGGGGTGGAATTTCCAAAAATCCTTCACTTGAGGAACCTTACTGCCAAATTTCATCTTTATACGTCAAGCGGTTTTCGATATTTCGTGATAGGTGAGTGAGTGACTTTTCGCTTTTATATATATATAGATATGAGTCAAAGCATTTCAAGTGTCTTAAGTAACTCAAACTACCAACTTCTGTAAATCCAGCTGATAGATACCCGCGCAAGTATTTCTGTGAAAGCCCATGATTTGCATAGGCATCACAAACACTTTCGCTAAGGAAATTCCCAACAATGGATACAAAACAAATCATTTCCTACCCAAGGCTAATAGTGTGACAGAAAAATCGACTTTAAAGTTTTGGAACTAAGGTTTTAAATGGGATGATGAGATTGCACGTAATTGAATCAGTTGCAAAGGGTTCTCTTTTAAATTCGTAAATGGTGTTGGGTGTGGAAGCGAGATGTGAGTCCTCTGTGCGTTGTATGAGCGCGTGTGAACCCGCCGCCGCCGGTTTAATAAAGGATTCGGATAACGCCAAGCTGCCTGATTATATAATATGGCGCAGTTTTAGGATGCGCCCCTAACACCGTGTTGAGTGCCGAACTTTAGAACCGTGTTGAGTGCCGTGAAGATAATATTACGTAGATACGAGTAGCAAGTAGCAGTTGTAATGATGTTATCAAGTTCTTTCGTGTTTATTTGATTAGCATAAAATATGGGATGGGATGGGAGTTAAGGTTACACTAGTCGATCATTCTTCCGTACAAACGTAGTCTGGCGATTACTCCACTGTTTGACGATGTACGTTCAAAATAAAAACATATATAAATTTGTCTTATCGTTAGATAGCCCTGTATGGAAACAAAAAAGTAAAAAAAAATATATTGGAAAGTTATGAGTGTCGAAAGTTCAAACACTAATTTTAACGCATCTTTGGGCGGAAATAAATACCATAAGCAGAAGGAAAATTGCAAGACGCCCACCATACAGGGATAGATTAGTAGTTCAACAATACAAATAATTTTATTTTGAAAATTTAAATTTTTTCATGATGTCTAGACTCCCAAAGGTCTGTTTATAAATGGATCGCTCCCCGCTCGCTTCGACCGCTCGTTTTCGTCCTAAATGGATGATGGTCCATTTCGCTACAAAGTTGCAAAAGTGCTTATTCGTAAGCGAACTAGCTTCTTACTGCTCATCACAGCATCTGTCTCTTTCGCACGTGTTGTCGGATGACATAGCATGCATTCTGAACGCGCGCACAAAATAGTTCGTGCCGTCGACTAGGGCAACCTTAACATTAAACTCCAATTCCAAAATAAACATAATCAATGTATGCCAAATATCAGTATGGCTTTGCACATACATAAAATTGCATCATATATTCTTATCTGGGTCTTACTAAGAAGACGAGTGATTTCCCGTACCCATTATGTTCTCAAAATTAAACAACCCCATGTGGTGAACCCATATCAAAAGATTAGCCTGTGATTTATAGATGGACAAATAATGTTTGATATACGTACCATACAAAATAAGTAAATGCTAGGTAAAGTTTATCTATGAGTTTCTATATTTTGTTAATTTATAATTCAAAGTTGGAACCACGTTTTTCACTTTACATTAAACATATATTTTATATTCTTCGTCGTTATAACTATCTGCGCTGAATCTATAGAATTGCTTTTCGTACAAGAAATAATAAATTCAAACTGGTTATAGTTAAGGGTCAAAAGTGCAGTCACACTACTGAACAGCAGCGGCAATTATTTTTTAGGCATTAGAAGTTATAATATATACTTTAATTTTTATATACAACATATTAAATCAGTTGTGGTGTGGATAATTTAACAACTCTTACAAAAACTAGCCATTTGAGTTTTGGGAGAGAAACACTGCACTTTTGGGCCTTGACTGTATATATATCTCATTCCTTAAACATTATCGCCTAAAGTCCTAAACATTCGTAAAAAGTCCCCTTCCGCTCCCTTCATGATAAGAATTCTCTAGGAAAACTTTACGAGTTTTACAAATAGTTGCGTTTTATTGCCCCCAGACCCTGGCGGTTCAATGACCCACGATTTTTCACTGCAAGGTATATTGCTATGATGTCGTTGATCTTAATACAAATAGTCTGAGCGCTGTCCGACGTTATGAATGTGGGGCAAGGGATGGAATTGATTATGTAGAATTTTGTCTTGGAGCAACTGAATATTTCCATTTCGTAGAAGTTCTGCGAGGAGCTCGCGTGCCTTTATAATACGAGTAAAGTCGCATGGGTCGATCATCAAGGTTAAGCGACGCTTTTTGGGACAATCCCACCTCACTATTCCCACCATAAAACCAGTCTTGTCAGTGAGGGTATCGTGTTGCCCTGTTACTGGGTTGTAAAATTCAGATGGGCAGTTACTGTATGTATAAACCTGGTATTCAGATGTATCCGGTTAGACTAGAAGCCAACCCCAAGATGGTTGTGCAAAGGCTAGGCTGATTGACAGACAAATTTTTACTGACTAAAACCCACCCATGTTCCTTCAGTTGCTTGTGCCAGGGCCGTAGTAACTCTCTTTCAAATTTATCCGCGACCCAGACAGGGTTCTGCTCAATCTGCCCCGTGTTTTTGAAAGTCAATACATGAAGCAGGCTTCTTTTTGGAACGACTTGTAGCAACAAATCTAGCTTGTAGCGCAGTGTGTTACTGCCACCGGGAGATAGATTGCTGACCCGTGCTTCGTATTTATATATGTGATTGGAGTGTGCGGTAACCGAGGGACTCGGATGAGTTTCTGGATCTTCACTATTAATTTAACATATCAAGCCTAAGTAATGAGATTTAATAATTTATTTGTGTGCGAATCCGGGGGTCCGAAGTGCAATTAACAAATCTAAAGCTCTTAATTCGTTCACTGACAGACAACAGGCTAAATCCACTGGATTTAGAAGCATGAGATTTCGCACAAGAATTCCTTACATAAAGAAAGCACTAAACGTCTATCCACACATATCAGGGCCGTGCCCGTGCCTGATATGTGTGGATAGACCTTAAGGCAGGGTTTTTGAAAAGTTATCCTCTAAATAAATTTAATAGGAGATGAAAGTGAAAATGAAAACCAACATGTTCGTCATATCTGCCTATGAGACATACCATGGAGCATAATATAGCTTGTAAGTTATTGGATACATAGTGTGAAAAAATCAGTGGTGTGACAAACGAGAAAAAAAATCCTGTTTGTCATACTGGTATGATAATCTGGTGTGGCTACGAGTCAGCAACGTGATATATTTAGAAGAGAAGAGAGACAGAAGGGTGATTGTCAACGCAGTTTTGTTAAAGAAAAAAGTTAAATTACTCTCTCACTCTCGTCTTTTCATTAATCTCCTGTTTTCGCTACAACGGGATTAGAAGATAGTATTCTACGTTAGAACCGCTCCCAGCTAATATTTTACGTTTCCCCCTTCAGTAAGACGTGCGCACCTGTTGTGGTGAAATATTGCGTGGAATGAGAATCGGTGAGCGATCGTGCTGTGCTTCGGTCACTATACAACTGAATGTTAGTCTGTTACGGGTACATTAATCTGCTACTTCAAATCGATTGTTAGTATTGAATAGTTTAAAAAAGTTTGGTATCAACAAATTATAATTGTCAAGCTTTTTTAAATCGTGATCGCTGAGCTGGTCAAAATGTTGCACTCAGCACTAAGAGTTTGCATCATCATCATCATTTCAGCCTAAAGACGTCCACCGCTGGGCATAGGCCTCCTACAGGTGTCGCCACACTGACCGGTCCTGTGCGTCTTGCATCCAGCGGATTCCGAGGCCTTCCAACGTTGCGTCTCCCGGTTTGCGGTCGCCATTCAAGTTGACGTCTGTTTATGTTCAAAACGTGTCAGGCAAACCTAAAAATTCACGAGCTATACATTTAAAAATATTCATGGAAAAAAAATTATTCATAAAACCTTTTAAACCATAATTTTGATCTATCTGAACTAAGCACTGATTAGTAGATTCTTCAAAACATTTCTTTGGAGCGCCATATAAATCCACCAGAGCTAAAAAGAATGGGCTGTCAAAGGGCCTAAAAGTCAGGTTTAGCTTAATTCTCGTAAAGTTTAGATTTTACTGCAATTTGTGCTCAAAGCAAGGTTATTCGTTGTTCAATTGTGCATTAGGTTTGAAACTGTTTCGTTTTTCCTTTAGTGAAAAACAATGCTATGGGTTATATTTCAGTACCGTTAACTTTCTCTTGGCCGATTTCTGATTTGAGTATTTGACGCTAAGTATGTGCTTATCTCGATTTAAGCATCTGTCATTCTTGATCATCTGTCACTTTAAGTTTTCTGCGATGCTGAGCAAGGTTTGAGTATACGTTGTAAAGTCACGCCAAAGTATACCCTATGTCATACAAGAAACCTTCATTGACTTTCAATTGGGTTTCACAACTGAGAAAAACACATTTGATCATTTTCAAATTCTCAAAGTTTTCTCAAACCGTTGTCAACGTTACATCATCGGTGTAGCCAGATTGGGCGCCTTTTTGCCATTTAGGCTACTCGGAATGGTGCCGGGGCGACCAATTTTTACGAGCGGCGCCAATTAGGCTAACACAGAAAAAAAAAATGGGGCGATTTAATGCGATTTCGGAATGAGACTATCTAATACAACATTATCTGAGGAATTATGAAATTAACTAGAAACCAAAATGTTAAGTTCATCACTATTTTTCATTATACTTCAGTGCGCAACAACACAGGGAAATAAAGAAATAATAAATTATTCTTGTGGCTAACGCATTTAAGTTTCAAAGAATGTTTCGTGGTTTTAGTGAATAATGGTCGTCTTGAGTTTTTTTATAAATGGACATACGAAATTTTCGCCGACTTTGAGCTCGTCGAATCTGGCTACACTGGTTACATTTGGCAGTTGATAGTTGACAAGCCTGTGCTTAAACGGTGATCAAGCGAAATAAATACAAAATAATATATAAACTGATAAAACGAGTGACAAAGAAGACCTTGTCTTCCTTGGAGATGCCTCCACGAAGACCGATGCGTGGAAGAACAGTGTTCGCCCTGAATTATCGAAAACATTAGATTGGATGCAAATATTTCACGCCTGATAGATCTCAGATGCTCGAAGAACAGATGGTCAATGGGGCTGTTGAGTTCTGGAGTGGCGACCGCGAGGCAGAATACGCAGCGCTTTAAGGCCTCCCTCTGTAGACCGATGACCTGGTTAAGGTCACGGAAATCCGATGTATGAAAGACGCACAGGACCGGTTGATGTGGTGACGCTGGGGAAGTCCTTCGGCAGAAATGATGACTATGATGAGTGAGATCTTCAAGAAAAATATTCAAAAAGTGCCAGTTTTTGTGTGTGTGGTCGCAAGTAGCTTTTCCTGCGCGAAAACCGAGAGTTATCTAACAGGAACTATGTGAAAAGTGGAGATGGACCGGTCATATGATGCGCGATAACCAAGGGACATGGAGAAAAGTGACAAACTGGTAACCAAGAGATGGGAAAATAAGCCGTTGAAGACAGTGTCAGAGATTGGAATGGGATATGGGAAACACAGCTGGTCCAAGATGTAGGCAAAAAGTGTAAGCAATGGCGCGCTGTGGTGTTGGCGAGTAGGTCAGGACAGACCCCAGTGGAAACTGTTAGTGTAGGCTTATGCGAAGAGGCACACTGAGATTAGGAACATTTTATGAACTATAAACATGTATTGTAGACTTCAGTTTTATATCTATGATTTCAGAATAAAAGGCTTTGTTATTCCGTTTATTTTTTATTATATTTATTTTTTGTTATTATGTCCTAGGTTCTAATTCTGGTCATTGTATAATTGTTTTCCAAAGTATATACTTCCAAATACGTTCAACCATTGAAGTGTGATTAACAAATATCCAAACATACAGACTTTCATACCTATATAAAATAGGTATTAGTATAATCTACAAGACAAGAAGAGGTTACAACTGATTATTTGGTTTCGGACAGCGATGAAATTGTGTACAGAATTTGGCTTTTGTATGATACGATTTTGGTATGAGAACAGTAAAAGATGATAAAAACAACATGACAAGTCTCATTTAATTATTATTTTACAAAATAAGTAGGCAGATATTATATTGCTTCTTAACACATATAATTAAACACAGTCCTCTTTCATAATATCAGACACATATCCAATGGCACCGACCCTGGCTAATATTGTTTTTCTTTGGAGGTTCTTCGATGTCTAGCAAAGCCTTCGGTCTTGAAAACCCAGGTCAGCTATTAAAAATTGCATCACAATAGTCCACATTTGTTGGTAAATCACAATTGCAATCAGATTCCAATGCAGATGCACAAGTGCCCTCCCTCTTGAGAGATCTTGAGAAATTCTGAGTAAAATACATTGAGGTAATAATGTACGTAAAATATTCTGTAGTTCTATGAGATATCACAAGAACCAGCAACTGCTCGCTCTAAACACATTCACTTCTAGTAATTATAAGCTTCAATTCTTGATTTTGGAAATAACAAATTATATTGTATATTATTTTCTTACGATAAGACATCATTGACAAAATAAATACGGTTGCCATGACAATCTTGAAGTAATTGACTAGTACCTACGATTCATTTCATAGTTTCATAATAAGGTTGTATACATTTCAAATAGGTATCTATTAAATTGCTTAAATATGAAAAATCTAGTTATTGAAGATTATAATACCTTTAATAATTAGAGTTTTTTAATCTTGAATGATGTAATATAATACTAACGTACTTTTTATAGCTGTATAAAATTTATATCAGTAAATTTTATGCAATCTTGTGATGTCTCTTTTTCGTTTGTAAAATGGAACGTAAAGATGAAAGAGAAAGAGAATGGAACTTTGACAGGTCCATACATAAGTAGGTACTTACTTAACTGATCTAGGTAGATTCTCAATTGTGAAACGTAAAATACTCAAAGGCTTCCTAAATTATTTGACACTGACATGACAATACTCAACTGATTATTCCTGCTTTACTTAAATCAGAAATCGGGCCTCTGTTTACGTATTTTATGTAACCAAAATTGATAGTTGCTGTCAAAACAAGAAAACCTACCAGAAAACTTCAATTTGAATGTTACAAGGCTCTCTTGAGCATAAAGACTTAATTTAACAAGCCTAAATTACCATACGCATAGATTCAGTACAAAAGAAAAACACAAAATATATATATTTTGGCTCATATTTCTAAAACTAATGAACATTTGTTTGCATTTGTTTCACAACCTTTTTCTGCACAATTGAACAAGGAATAAACGTGCTCTTTTTTGCTGTGATGGGATTTTTATGGATTTTTGAGGCAACATTACTGCTACCACAATGAACATAATTCCGGAGAAATTATTTAACAAAGAGTTTTTCGCAGCAAATGTTTGCATTTCCAAGGCTACAAATCAAATTTATGTAGTGTGTTTATTGTGGGAATTTCGAAATAAAACAGGTTGAGCAAATTTGACTTCTTTTAGTTTTAATCTTCAGAAAAATTAGTTACAATTACCGCTTACAACCAAACTTCATCATCTTACATGCCTTATTCAATCAGTGTTGCCACTTAACTAACACCTTACATTCCCACATTTATCGTATTTTTTTTTTATAATTGTACATGTAATAGCTATCGTAGCTTTAGATTTTCAGGCCCCAAAGGATATGGTTACATATCAAAGGTTAAAATTTTAATTCTACGGATGAAAGATGTACACATGTCCTATTATTTTGTGTTATTAATTATGTAGGTGAACACCGAGAGTACAAACCCCTCCTTTGCAGCGATCGGTGTTTTTTCACCCACAGTCGCAAACTGGGGTCTAATTTGAATTTATGCCAGCAATAAATATTTTTGCTGCCTACCAAAGAGTTATTGGGTACAATTTATTACGGCCGTAGAATTTTAAAGGGTTATTTTTTAGAGATAGGATGATGTTGGCACATTTCTTGTGCTAATCTGATGTTGATCTTTGGCAGGCGAAAAAAGACCAATCTGGCAAAAATAATATCATACTAGTCACTGCGTAATCCAGTGAGTGAAGTTTTAGATAATAAATTGCAATTAAAGTTCTAAACATGTCTTATGAATGATTAAGATCAATATTCAATCATAATTATCAGAAGATAAGCACGTGACTACTTTGGCCATCAACTCCGAGTCATGTCTATGTATACCTTGCACTCTTATCCATTTTTACCCGGCTGCAAGGCAAGGGTTAAGTTTTTCGCGCGTATCTTGTATGTTTGTATATATGTAATATTCTTTATTACCTCATATCTTTAAAACTACTTGGCGAATTTTTATAATTAAGACATCGTTAGATAGGTCTTGACCGCCTAAGTGCCTTTAAAAAAAAGTAACATGGCGGATTTTGGGCGCCATATTGTGGGGTATCAAAATGAAGGGTTTTTAGAGGAAATATCATAAATATATAACACTTATATATTCAAATGTACCTAATTCGAAAAAATATGTAAACTAAAAAGTTATAAATATAAAAAGATAATTCTAAAAATCAAAAATCCCTCCTGCTTAAAAAGCGAACTAAAAAGACGTAAACAAGAAGAAAATCATGTTGTGCAGTCGGAGGATACATCTCGTATTAGTCAGCCAACTCGCGAATATGTATACTCCGACTGCACAACATGATTTTCTTCATGTTTACGTCTTTTTAGTTCGCTTATAAGCAGGCTGGTTTTTTGATTTTTAGAATTAACATTTTTTTTTCAGTCTAGTTTGGAATTACTCTGCATTCTAAGACGCGGATTGGCAATCTGTTGTACTACACGCGTCACCCATTATAATAATCATTAATTATCAGTATCGTAATGGCTACGCACGATGTTTTTGCACTCTCGTCCCATCCAATGCTTGTAGACGGCAATGTTTGTAGCTAATGCGCGCGTCAACAGCACGTCATAAAACGCCATTTGTTCATGTCCTTATAATACTAGGCAGAAATTCAATAAAGCGAACCAAAATTGAACATTTCGCCAGAAATATCTTCAGAAGTGTGAAGCACTCAATAGGAAACTATCGGGCCCGGCAATTAGTTTCCAGATCAAACTATAGCGGCAAAGTTTATATCTAAGTAATTAGTTCCCTAACGTTCTCGAATGCTCCCAAGGTCGGAGTGGTCCAAATACAAAGGAACTTATTCCAAAGATTTCGGTACGGACCGATGTCGAATATAATTATGAAGATCTGTGCGTAGTATTTTATACGGGAAAGTTCGGCTTGAATGGAGTGTTGCGTGAATCAAAGTTGTTGAATGGAAAGTTTCTTGTCATGGAAAGTAGTTGTTATTGTGTGTTTTGAATGGTGTAAGTAGGTGATGCTTAAATGATTTTCTTGTTGAAATTTAAGAGCCTTTCAATCAGATCTAAGTCATGATAAGAGGAACTAATCTGTTTCGTCAACCTTGGAACGCCCAATGCTACTACGGTATGTGATGTTTTTCACATGATCCTCATCACCGCTGAAACATATTGCGACAGACCAAAAGACCATTTTAAGCGTGTTTCATACGAATATTTGACCGGCACCGCATACCGCAGCGTTGTGAGTTCCGATCAAGAGACCAAAACTGTACCTTCCGCAAGTCTTCTGCCTCCATTTGAATAACATAATACTTCGATCCATTACCAACTCCATGTCTATTAGGGTTCGCTATTAAAATAAATAAACCTTTAACTGGCCACCATCACCATTTATGGGTATCGTAAAAGGCGATTATCGAGGATACGTAACTACTGGCCGGGCAGCCATAACAACAATCTGTGAATACCGATCCGGCTGCGAAAGTCGTGATTATGGCTCTGATATTAATATTATACGATTGACCATTAAAGGGGTCGTTTGGAACCTTATGGTTCTTTCATAAGTTCTCCGTTTTGGTCGAACATTCAAATATACGTAAATAACATCACGCCTGTGTTTTCTGAAGTGTTAGGCAGTGGTGCACTTATAAGTACATCCACATTTCGCAAGGTAAGTTAAGTTTTATGTTACATGGAGCGAACCCATGCCTTTATAAAATGAAAGTCCAACCGAAAACTACTTTCCCCAACCCAGGACTTCATGCTCATATTTGAGCGTCAATCGGTGTCCGTCAAATGTGTTGCTCTGTGATCAACGAGCGACAAATACGGAACAAATTGCGACACACCATCCATCACTAAAGCAATTTCATAACTACTGCTGAATTTTTTAACGTTTCATATTTTTGATGTTTGTCTATAAAGGTGAGTTTAGGCTAAATAAATATTTCTGTTTGAGCACCTAACCATCACGAATATTACGGATGCGTAGCTTTGGACTGCTGTAGGGCGACGATTTTTATTTGAAGACTGGCAGACCAGAAATCATTATCATCCCCATTGCAGTCCTCTGCTGGACTTAAGACTACCCCAAACGTCGCCACATCGACCAGTCCTTTGCTTCTCTCTTCGATAAACCAAAACAAATACCAGCCTGTAACTGACCCACTGCAGGGCAAACTCCTCTTCCCATACAGAGAAAGCACAAGCATTGATCACTACGCATGCTTATAACGGGGTGGCAATTTTGAACTTTTATTAGCTATAAGTCTAGGTTTCCTTATTATGTTTTTCCTTTACCGTTGTCGGCGATGTCCAAGATAAACTTAGAATATAAATATGAATTTGAAAAAGGCACATTTTCCCGGATTTGAACCCACGACCACGACCTCAAGCACGAGGCGACCACGACAAAAAATATTAGCTTATAACCATCATCACGAGACGTACCTGAGCTCCTACCATGCCCGTCTTCAGTCTGGGTAGGTCCGTGTGCGAGTACTTAGAGATGGACCAGGGTTCCACCACGGTCAGGTCGGTGTTCAACTCGAAGTCGTTGATCTGGTTGCGCAGGAACTTCCTGATGTTCCACGGAAGGTCGTTGTGTCTGAGGGCAAAGGACAGTTTTAGGCGATAGGCGATTAAATGAGGCCCCGAATGTAGCAGTGATCGGTGAAAAGAAACACAGTTTGTTACTAACAAAATACCTACATATTAAAAGACTATGATGACTATTGAATTGATTTTATAACAATGACTAGACTATTAACATTTATCATCATAATTCAGCCTTTTAAGGTCTCACGACTAGTCTGTTTTGATTACTTTTACGTTACTGAGGAAAGCTAATAGTTTACTGAAACTCCGGCCCCTAGTTTAGCGTTCACTATTTGTTCATAACAATTAAAGATTTTTCAACATATAAACAAATACAAAGTTTTATGGAGTCTAATGTTGAACGGACTAAATTGCTTCAACATTATTTTGACTTCCAAAGGCATTATTTCCATCTGTGTACTCTATCTTCCATTCAGAACAAGATAAACAATAACAATTTATGTATGTTGACCGCAAAAATGTGCCGCAGTTTTAAGTAGAACAGTTTTTGTTCAGGAAACTTTTAAAAGCTATATCTGGAATTTGGCAAGCAGACAAACAGACGTTACGATCAAAACAAAGGTCGTGGCTACACAGAACGCGGGGGGCGGTTTTGTGTCTCCGTTACTTATTGCCAAATAATCACTATCTTAGGTATGTATTCTTCGGTTGGATTCCAGTATAAACGGAAACTCGAATCTCTTCAAAGTTAGAGTGAACAGGCTTCTTCTGGGTAAACTCACTCCATCGTCGACTCTATCTCTGTCATTTCTGACCTAGACTAGAGTCAAGAGCAAACCCATCTCAAATAAAAAAAGTACAAAAATATAAAAGCATCGGCATACCAATTTTGTACGTGGAGAGACTCTTTATATATTTTCGATCAATTTTATTTCAATAATTATTTATGTGTTTTATGCACCTGCCATGTTATCTTTCCACCACCCTGGTTGACTGGTCATAAAGTACACTTATGTACCTGTATGTTGCATGAATTTTTAATAAATTATATAAACCCAATTACTGGATAACCATGGAGAACCCCTTGGGAAGACTTATTTTTTTATTCCTGATGAACTCTTCACCTCGTTACCAGAGTCGTAGGAACAGTGAGAAATGAAAACCGGGCACCAACTGCTTAACGCCAAGTTCGCAGTACATTTTGTAGTACCTAATTGTCGTGCACCACTGTTTGTATTTAGATTCCCGCCTCCCGGCTCGAGTCCGCATTCAGTGTGACCAGGGTTCAATCAGTTATTTATCTGGTCTGGCTGTTGTTTTAACCTTTTGTTTTTCACAAATATAATAGTGGTTCACTTAACGGAAGGTCCAATGACAGGCTGCGTGTCAGCCATGTTTGTTTTACGAGAATCATGACTATTCGATAGGTGCTTTTTCAGTGGTGTTGTTATAAGCTAATTAGCGATAATTTTTATGCGAAAGCCAAGATTTTCACCTCTTCCGCTAGTTAGAAAATTCGACGTTAAATCTCAGGTAAGCTCTAGGGATAGAATAGAACAGAATATACTTTATTGTATACCATCAAAGTTACATATCTCTTTTATAAGAAAAACTTAAATATACGGGTACAAAGGCTGTCTTATCGCTGACAGCGATATCTACCAGACAACCTTTGGATGGACTGAATGAAAGAACTTAGAATGAAAAAGGGGGTAGTCAGTGGTGTACTGCTAAGCAGGAGTGGAGTGGTCGATAACGGATGCAGAACTTTATTTCTTATATTATTTACTAATTGTGGTACCTGGTAGGTAGTATTATTATCAGTATTTTGTACTACTATTGTGTATGTGAGTTTAAATGTTTGGACATTCCCAGTGTGGGGAAACAATAAGAGAACATAATACCGTCTTATTAATAACGTCGGAGTAAAGTTACAACCAGTATCAACTATACATTTTTACTCCGCATTTATTAATAGAGCAGTGGTGGTCCAGTGGTATCGGCCGCGACTTACAAGTTGTAGGTCGTGGGTTCGAACCCAGGCAGGCGCTTTACTTTGTGTAAATTATTTCATCACCACTGCTCTCAAAAACGGTGAAGGAAAACATCGTGAGGAAACCGGCATGTCCTAGAACCAAAAATTCGAAGACATGTAACATCCACCAACCCGCACTGGGCCCGCGTGGTGAATTACGGCCCATTCCCTCTCACAGAGAGGAGGCCTGTGTCCCAGCAGTGAGAACATTAATAGGCTGATGATGTGATGTGATGTGATTTATTAATAACGGGGTAGGTTACTTATGTATTTATTTAATACTTCATGCACACAAACGCACAAAGGCGGACTCAATGCATTAGACATTTTTCTACCAGTCTACCTTTGGGTGATGATGAAACAAATAGTGGAAAGTATAATATTGAGATAATACGCTATAACATCACTTTCAAAATCCATTTTAAAGTAGATATTATGTCAGTAGACTAATAAATGCAGTCATGGCGAATCATGCATGACAAAGATAAACAATCACCAACATATAAAGTATGAGTTAATAATAAACATACGCCTCAGCCTTATTTACCTACTGAGCGGAACAAATTGTGTTGACAATCTCGGTGTATTGTAACGTTTGTGCGAACATCGCGTATCAGTGTAGTGAGGAATTGAACGACGACAAGCATTGTAATCGTGAGACAACTTGTCTCAATTGTGCCGAGGGAAAACATTGATTCACGACTGAGGAAATGTCATGCAATAATGTTTGTAGTGTTTTTTTATTGAAGATACAAGCCCACTTAGGGGGTGAACCAGTCCTCGCGGGACTTCTTTCTATGATTAAAAATACGCCTGTTTACCCATAAAAATTGACGGCCCGAAACAATTCCGACTATACCTATTACAGCTGAAACTCATTCGCAATGGCGTCTCTCACATTGCCGACGCGATGATCAATGCCCTGGGGTTTACACGCATGACAAGATGTATAGAAACTGACGGCTTTGAAAGGCATGGCATCCCACAATAATTGTGCCTTTAACAGTACTATCATAGAAGCGGTTATTTCGTGCTCTGTGACACGCACGCAACAGTAATATCAAAGGGACATTAACAAGTGAACATCAGCATGTCAGTGCGGCTGACATGTCATACGTATCCATCTGTCTGAATTTCAGGAATAGTTCGAATGCTCTACTCTGTCTAGTCATTGAACCCATTGACAAGCTCAGTACTCACATGCATTAATACTTTGCAGAATTCATCGCAGCATATACAAATGTGTTTACAATCCGCTTTTGGGAGCGACGAAAGGCCAGCTTTTAGTAAACTCAGCATATATAATGATGCCACTGCTCGGAAATAGGCCTCGTCTGTAAGCCAGGAGGTGGTTTGTAAATGTAAACCACTATACTAATCTGGTACGAAATGGTGGGTGTCTGTCATGTCATCAAATGTTTGGTCTTAGTACATAAGTAAGTTTCTTCACGATTTTTTCCTTTACCGATTTGGGAGCATTGTTGTTGAAATAATTTTGACAAAGAGAAATTTCATTCTGGGCTCAAACACACAACCTACAACTCGGCAGTCGCCGCCGTCCCCTTTAGGCCACCACTGATCAGATGGCAAGCTTAGTCCTAAAACTCAGCGCAAACATATCAGTCAGTCTTTTGCAATTTAAAAGCGCGAGTTCCCGCGTACCACAGCGTGTACCCTGTGCAACTCAGACACATTTAATCATTCTTTTAACACGCCGTAACTAACATTAGGGAAATGCCGCCCGCTCCCGCTAGAATCATCCCCACGCTCTGGAAAACTAAGTCACGCTTTTACGTAATTGTTCGTAATGCGGTTTGTGGCCCCAGTCCACGTGAAAACAGACTGTGTTTTATGTATTAGTTTTAGTTCAGAAACTGTGTGATGTGTGTTTGGTGAGAGTGCGAGCTATCGCGAGTGTGGTCTGGGGTATGAATAGTGAGGTTGTGATTTCTCAGTTTCAAGTTAATTTCATCATACTAAGTCTTGTGACATACTAAAAAGAAAAAATGTCATACTGAAAAGATTAAGTTCACACAATATTTATGGCGTTTTCGTGACCATCACGTTTCGTCATTCTTTGCTTGATGCTACACACCACTCATACGCAATAAACGGTTACCTATCATAAGTTCGAAAATCATTTGACCGAATTTCATTTCACCTAAAATTTTTCAACTATTATCGTTTCGTTTTTTTTTACTTTATCGAAGTCACGTCTGCCACTGTCTCAGTTGACCTATTATCAATTCGATTTTATTCGTTACTCTGACGTTTCACTTGGTCGATTTTTTTTTTACCGAAGTTTCACTTAACCGAAATATATTATATTTGTTCGGAATATTTATTTTTAAACGCATATCAAAATACTAAGTGAGAGAGAAACAGTGGGCGAATACAAATGTATAAAACAGCGAATTGAAAAAAAAAAAATTCTGCTTGCCTATTTCTGTCTGCAGGGTCTAAAGTAACCTAAGACGAAGGAGATGACGGGCGCTAAGTTCGCTCGCTTTGCTCGTTTACTTCAGCTCCCGTCTTCCCCTTCGAACCGACGTATCCGTGTCGGAGTGCCCTAAATGCCCGAGCTCGCTTCGCCTGCTCTTGGACAAACTCTTTAAAATAATTAATTCATAAAAAATGTCTAATACATGACAGCTATTAATAAATCATTGACATGAAAATTCGAAATAAATACGTAAACACAGACAAGACTGCGTGAAGTCGATTTTGCAGCGATTCGTTTCTGTCACTAAATTTTGTAGCACAACATATTGAATTTTTATGACACTATCTAAATTTTAAATTGAAAATGCTACCAAGTAACCGGCTATAAATTTGTGAGTTATAATATTTCCTATAATGTTGTTTCAGTTTGATGAAAATATAGCAAATGAAAAAAGTTCAAAAGAGGCTTCGGCCAAAAGCAAAAAGTAATTTTGTAAATTGGTAAAATGTAGTTCAGTAAAATAAAACATATGCCACATGATACTTCGATGATCTGCAAAAATATTTCAAATAATGTATTATAGCAAAAAAAGACGTCGGTCAATAGTTTTCGGTAAAATTAAATTCGAAAAAAAATATCGGGAATGGATCGGTTCCCGCAATAAACGTTTGGGATTAGCTTCATTGTGCATACAGCTAAGGAGTGCAAATCCTGCCCGGCATCTGTTTTTCCTGTAAGTTACAACTTAGGGTCTTTAAGTCAAGAGTGAATAGGTTACTTCTAGGCAAGCGCGCTTCACCGTCGCCCACATCATCGATTACAAACCATCTGGTGAGATAGTCATTATATGTGAGCCTATAAAAAAAACACCGACCACGGAATACGGAACCCTTAATGTGCGTGTCCGACTTCAGACATTTAGGGTTCCGTATCCAATGTAGAATATACTGGTACTTGTTAGTAAAATGTACGAATTAGTCAAGTCAAGTTCATAGGTTTATGGGAATGTAAAAAATTCATCTGATTTTTTTTTTGTGACAGACGACGGGCAGACAGACAGACGGACACGTGAGTGACAGTAATAGGGCTCCGTTTGGTCCCTTCGGGTACGGAACCATAAAAATGAACACGCCATGTTTGAGTTAGGCTATGTTAACCAATTATAGTCTAGCTTGAGTTCTGTTGCTGTTCAACTGATCCTGACTGTTAACAGGTTTCATTGTTATGAGCATTTACTAACGCAACCCTCAAAAGCTGGGTTGTGTTGTACTGAAATTTCAGGGTAACTGGAGTACGAAACTTTCGCGACGACCCAGATGGGAAGTCCTTTTTAAAATAATAATGTTTGTCTGTCTTTATATTCCTAATGAGCACGAAGCCAGACAAAGATGATTTAAGGAACATTGAGTTTTAATCATTGAACATCGTGAGGAAACCGGCATGTCCCAGAACCAAAAATCGAAGGCTTAATGCGACTTTCACCAAACCACACTGCGCGCGCGTGGTAGGTTACGGTCCATTCCCTCTCACAGAGAGGAAGACTGTGTCCCAGCAGTGGGAATATTAAAAAGCTGATGATCAAAATGATGATGGTTTAAAGTCAATCAATACATTCATTTCAAGTAACATAGAATCATAATAGCAGCACCACACAAATTTCACTCATATAAAAAAATTGTTACATTAAAAATAATAACCTACATTATAAGTTGTTGTGGATCAACAAGTCAAAGTTTACTTTCATATCATTAAGACTTACCCGTCAGTGAGAGGCACCTCCTCCAGGATTTGCTTGGCGATCTCGAGTCGCTCTCGGTCGTAGGATGCGGCTGCCACCACGGCTATGATGGCCAGCAGCATGCAGGCCACTGAGCGGCGCTCACACGGGTTTATCATCCTTGCTGTAAAAGAAAAGTTCATTTAAATATTGGAAGACACGAAGAAGACAATGAGTATTGGCAGTCAAGGTGATGTAACGGCGTATGCCGTATACGTATACGTGCAAAACGTTTTGGGAATAATTTCATTGCGCGTACAGCTAATGAGTGGTAATCCCTAACGGAATATTTGTTTAATATTATTATTATTATTCATTTATTTCATTCAATAGTGTTTTATAGGCTTATAGCTAAGTAAAAATATGAACACTATAAAATATATGATTAAATTATTTAAATGTGAACTATCAATAAATCGTGTTCCTGATAACTATAACCTGGGGGATATACAAGTCAAGATTGAATGCGTTGCCTTAAGGCAAGCGTGTTCCATCGTCTATTACTCTTGTTTAGCTTTAGATGAGATAATGGTCAAGCCTTTTAATTCCCCGCTAACCTGCTAGTCAAGTCTGGAGTAAATATATCACTTTTATGGTAGTAAGCATCATCGTCTACCACAATTAGTATTGGTTACGACCAGGTCGTCTGATATTCAATTAGTATCTATTGTAATAAATATCACTTGACTTGTCTCCTGATTCATAGTTATATGACAGTTGCCGTTCGTCACACGAGGCTGTTGCAGGAGGAATTATTAGTCATATGTAATGTAGGCTAGCTATGCCAGCTCTGTGTCATGCGGACATTGAGTTGCTACAGCGGCCAGCGGCACGGTCGCTGATTGACGATGCGAATTCCTAACTCTACTGTTATCTCCCTACTCCATACGTGAGGTAGTACACTCGCATGCCAAACAATTTGAATAGTCTTCAATGTCGACATCGTTATTCGTAACGACCAAGGTTTCTAAAAAAAATATGTTAGATTGACTATTTTGCAAACTGTATTTTATCCTGAAAACCGGTATCATTTTAGCATAGAAGCAAGGATTGACACGTTCAAGAATCCAGATTCTCAAATCAGAACCCGGCGCCAGAGTTGGGTGTTCAGTGTTTGTCAAATTATACTTTAGCCTGCCAGAGTTTGTAATTTAGGTAGGATCGTTTTTCTAATTTCTCAATTCATAAAACCAATTTTCATAAAACTGAAGTATAAAATATAATTAATAAAGTTATGGTTTACGCCAATTACAGTCATATTAATTGCTGCTAAGCACTTAATAGCAAACAAATGCTCGTATGCTAAAATACCAGTATTATGAGATCAGCTAAATAAGTTCGAGAAATATTCTCGAGAGGAAAAAAGTATCGCCGCGCGCCGCGAGCGATACTAGAAATAAAATTTGCTTGCAGCCTAAAAAAAATATCCATGTTCCGGCAAAACAAATTTTAACATACGGAAATATGTCTCACCCATAACAATCTATTTTGCATCGGTGTAAACATTTCAGCAGTTAACATATAAATTAGAAGCTCGCTCAGTGAAATAAGCAGATATCTAAATTGTCTACATACTTTGATCCACGCAAATAGGTCCCATCCGTAACAATCTATTTTGTTTCGGTTGTAACTATTTAGGAATGAACGTGAAAACTAAAAGCTAGACCACTAAAATTAACAAAATGCTATGTTTTTTACATATTCGCCAAAGAATATTTGTATCTCGCATTTCATCAGTTATTAGTAAACCCCATATTGTTGAGAGCAACCAGGTGCGAAGCTGCTACTGCGAAAGGATCAGGTCTAAGTTTCCTCTTAGCTAAAACACTAAAACTTTACGAAGTTACCGCTACGTAATCTAAGCGAAGATTTTACAATGCAGCAACACAGTACATTGTTGCTCCGATATTATCTAGCGAGTTATAAAAGTGGATAGAATGGAGATTGCAAGCTACAGTAATAGGCACATTTTCTTTAGTTCAGGTTTCAGAGGGGCTCGGGTACTAATACAGTGGTGTTACCTTGTATACGGTGGTTTCAATTTTATCGTTTATATACGTTGGTGTATTTTTAGAAAATTGAATATAAACCCGTTGATTTTCATTGGTTTTTGGGAACGCCAATCAGTGATGAAGGTTGTCGTGTTTTTTAAATCCCTAGTTTATTAATAAATGTTTACAGACGCGTTCACTAGTAGTAAATAGACAAGCCACAACTAACATAGGTAATAAGTACTATATTGACGCCTCAGAGAAACCTATTACTAAGAACGTTGGCGTGGCTTCCCATCTAACCAGACGCGGCTGATGCCGTAATAAATCTCACACACGTACATCACAACGTTACGCCGACGTCCTTCGCACCTGAATCCCCAAGGCTAAGACTGTCGCCCCGTAAGCACCATCCCTGAATAACTAACACGATTCACACGAAACACCATCAAAACACTCCACAGGTCGCCAGCTTACCTCGACATGTCAAAAACAGGTCAGAGCAAACGAGACACACATACAACTTCACACGTGAAAGAAAAAGACCGAGCATATATTATGACGGGCACCAGGTAATCCCGGTCTTGTACAGAATACATAATACAGCTCTAACAAGGGAGCTTTAAAAGTAATTAAAATGCTCCTGGAGATTATCTTTTTGTGCGGCATTGGTGTCTCTCGCTGGATTACAGAGTGATCTAGTACAGCTGGGAGACCCTTTTCACTTTAATGTTGTAATGTTCCTTGCGTATTTTAGGAATTTAGTTATTTATGACGGCGAGGCTGGGACTAACGTACAAAAATACTGCTAAATTAGACAAAAATCTGAAGAATTAGTTTAGCAATGTTGGCAGTATGGCGGCTACAATCGTAAAGTTTGTTAAAGTATTAACCAGGAGCTCAGATGTTAGCATACCTTCCATGTTGGTTGTTTTACTACAAAACGGTTGGCTCCGTATCAAAACGCCCTTATCACAAAACGACATATGAGCAGATCGTCTTATTCTCAAAATGACCTAGCAGCAAAAGGTCCTACAAACAAAATAACGGTAATGGTACAGTCGTACCACACAAATATGAAAATATAAAGGAATAATTTTATTCAATATTTTCTTAAGACACGTTCAATAGAACTAAAATACCCGTAAGAATTAAACGTTTTTCTGTATTCGCAGGTTCCCTAAGTACACTCTTGGCAGCAATCCCACGAAACGAATCTGTACTCAAGCTTCCCAATTGAGTAATTAAAGAGTCTCATTAAGTATTTAAAGCAAATTAGTGTGTTAATAAGAAAAGGATACAGACTTCAAATGAAGACGTTTTTTCCAGTAAATGTCTGAATGATGACCAACAGAGCTTACTAATTAAGCTGTTCCATAGGTAACTTATTCTATCACTAGTTTCTGCTAGCGGCTTCGCCTAGGTGAAAGTCATCAATTTTCCCTAGGAAACTCTCTCCCGGGATAAAAAGTACCCTATTTTCTTTTCTAAGGTCCAATGTATATGTCTATCTAGGTACCAAAATTCATCAAAATTGAGAAGTCATGAAAAGTCGCAGGCAATTTTACTGTAGCTATTAATACTTATTGGTGATAGAATAATATTATTTTTACCAAAAGATAATGCTTTCCCCATAATCACTCAGTAATGTTTTATTATGCCCAGGTATAGTACAAGCGTGACCTAAGTTTGTCACGTGGCTGCAGCTAAGCGAGCCTGCAGAACCTAAATCCATAAATTCGTAGTATATTGTCACAAAGTGCGACATTTTTGTTCAATTTCTCGAGTAATACATTAAGACCGGAGACGGCTGGCTGTCACATCATGTTGTACCTACACAATACAATTGAGGAATGAAAACATTACATGAAAAATGGGAGACTTTTATCGGATCCAACCAGTTCCGATAAAAGTTGTTTCACAAACAAGCACGTATTTCATGAATAGAATAAAATTTTATTTGCAAAGTTGTAAGCTACGTGGAAATGTTATAGCATTCAATATAGAAAATGGGAATCTAACTGGAAAAAAATATCTAGAACATTTCAGATAATCAGTAGTAATATTATATTTTTCAATATACATCATTTTACAAAAACTTTCTACAAACTAGCTTGAAAAGTACAAGTTACGAGTACATATCACATAAAATATTCCCAATCGTCGCAGCAACTTCGATAACTTTCCGAACAACTTTCTGCACACTTTGGCAGAAAATGTTGGAGTCCGTAAGTATGCGGAGATAACCTCAACTTCTAACTAAACTGGATGAAGTGCCTCCACTGCTCAGACTTTACCAATTAATTTATGCCTCTCTGTGTTTAATAACTATTCGTTTGATTTTAAAATCAGTTAGACAGAGTCAGGATTTACTATTGGTATTTTTTTAAAGTTATTTTTCAGAGTTTTATATTTAGAGAGCAGATTATGATAATGCAAGTAAATAATAATTTATTTGTAAAGAAGCCTTTTTATCTTTTGGGCCGCGGACAAGAAGGGCGCGGTGGCGGCGGCGCGGGGTTGTTGAATTCGTGTCCTCGGCCTTACGATAGAAACACTATTTTTAGATTGTAAATTAATTCTATAATCCGTCTTCAACTCCAGCAAAAGTTAGATCTTAAAAGTTGATTCAAACGTATGTTAAACACACCCCACAAACACAGAATGAAAAACTTGATGCAAATCGAATATGGTTCGGTCGTGAGTGCTCGTTCGTCGCCCGTCCCGTTCAATATGCACAAACAGGTGCCCGCAGCTCACTCGACACTCGGATAACTTCTCGCGTACTTTCATTCGATGCACGGTCCGCAGACAACTTTGTTACAACATATTTCTGTTCATCCGATTTTATTTACGTTGAGGATATGTTTGGTATCTTATTGGTCTAGTGATTTTGGATCTTCGTTTCTGTTGGCATTTTCCGTTATGTCGGTGCATACTCTATGGAATAAAATGATAATATTATAAAAAATCTACTTCATTAATGTATTAAAGCGAAGGTTGGATAGACGGATGGATGCATGTTTGTTAATCAATCACGCTAGAACGGCTGAGTGGATCCGTATGAAATGAGTCACAGAGATAGACTATAGTCTGGATTAGCACATAGGCTACGTTTTATCCCGATAAACTTGGTATAATGTAAAAAACTTTATATGCGGGCTAAGTCGCGGGCAGAAGCTAGTTTCATAAAAATATAATTAGCTCAAAATGCACTTGTACTGATATCTTTTTGCCTTACTTCTATTATATAAGCCTATATTTCACATACTAAAATTAATCGTATCAATGCTAATAAGGTGACATATGACAGTCATAACATGGAGTTTAGAAGCACATTAATTATATAAGTCGCATTTACAGATATATAAATAATTGAAATACAGTAATTTAAGGTTCCACTTCGGTGTGACAGCCGGCCGGCCCTCCGTTAACGATTTATTGTGACGGTGTTAATAGAGCTTTTGAGCCACGCTCGGCGCGAGCAGCGATCAGTGAGCTGGCTGAGTCGAGCTGCGACTGCGTGTCGTTACTACTTCATTATACAGCTCTCCGGGGTAATTCTATTCATTTGTTTTTGGCCTTTAATCAATTTTCCAAAGTCAAATGTTGCTGAGAGCAAGGTAAATAACTCTCTTAACCGAAATGATTACATTCTACTAAGTTTCAGAGAATTGAAATCAACCTCAGGCTCGGTCACGTAAGTCAGTGCTCAGTGAGTGTAAATACAATTCTATCAGCGATAATGACTGTCAGAAGGTTTAGAATGGAAGCACGGTTGGCAAAGTGGCTGAGCGATTGGCTGCCGATCACATATATGTATATGTAGTTTAATCTAATAAAATATAGTAATCCCAAGTGCGGGGCAATTTAAAATAGAAAGTCTTTTATTGACAATCGCACCCGGAACGTTACGTTGGCAAATCCCATTTTGACTTTTCAATAATATTTATCACTGATCATGAGCGTACATTTTCACTTTAAATTGATGCCTCTTCTGATTCCTCTCACTGTCCTATAGTGATGCAAGGATTGTGAAATTCTATAAAAACTAATCTTTGCCTTTCACGCGAGGATTTCAATATGGAAGGCTTTTGAATATCACGTGTGGTTGTTCGTGCTAAAGGCCTGATAGAATGACAGAAACGGAGCTATCCAGTGAAGTGAAACAGCAAATAGGAACACGGATTAAATGAAAATGAACTCATAATTGGATTAAGAGCTCAATCGGTCATTCCTAAGTAATTGTTCGTTCATTGCTTGCAAATTAAATACCCGGTTGAGTTTTACGTTTCTTTCTCTACTTACTTATTGTGTACAAAATAGGTCAAACTTTCTTATTTGTTTTTATTTTTTACAAGAATAATAATTAAATCTCATTATTCTAAAGTGTGATGCTTAATCTGTGGCATGATAAAATTATGTTTTCAAAATTAACTTGTAAGCAAATTTTTAGTTTATTTAAAGCCAGTTCCTATTCATGTTTACCTAAGGGGTGGGTACTATCTGTAACCACCAACTGAAAACTGATCCTAAGTAAAGAATTTACAAATTGTAACGACTACCCACAATTGTAACGACTACCGACAAAATGGAATCAGGCAGCTGATCCTCTATTCCTTTATCGCGGCATTTACATAGTGAGCGCTTACGAATACAAGTTGAATTTAAATTTTTGGATAATTAACTTCAAGCTTCTGAACGTAAAAGGTAAAAACAAAGATCCATTTCGGCTAATTGGATGGGAGGAAATTACGTCATTCTGTTTAGTCATCATATCCGGTCGGGCGGGTTGCGCTGACTTCTGTTTTGAATATAAAAAGTTTATATTTTAAATTAATTGTCATCCAAGTTTTTCTCCATACTGAAAATTTGTATGTTCGGTTTTGTTTTTACTGTTAAAAATAACACTTCAACAGGTTTATTTTTTAATCTGAAGCTGATTATGTCGTTGTTTCCTAGCTTACTTCTTGGAGAGGAAAAACGCCGGCGCAAACTCAAGGGTCTCTTTGAAGTACTTAATGTAAAAGTAAGGTACCTACTTTGGTATAAAATTATCCTATAAACTGCTGGAGAATATAATGTCAGATGCGCATAGAAGATAACCACGCAACGACCAACAATATAATTCAGTTGCACAACTTTGGAATCCCGCGTGAGCTCGCTTCAACGCTAACAAATCGGCCTACAACTCGAGTGAACAAAACGAGCGACCACAGAACATTGAGACGTCTCGGTGGCCGCTGCTAGAGATGGCATTGTCAAAACTTATCA